>CM021731.1:119955096-119971770 GCA_011075105.1 Heteronetta atricapilla | reverse complement strand
TAAATATAAATATATATATATAGCCAGAATCCCCTCAACTCCTTCAAAGCACATCTTCATCAAGAACTCTTTAAAGAATATTTTCATAGATGTTCAAGGCACCCATCAAAGTAAGGTACGTTCTTTGCTCATTGGTTCAAGGTAATGTGACAGGACTGTTCAGTTTTAATAAGTGACTGTTGGAATGCATTGCTCTGGAGTATTTGACTCATGCATATGCCTATTATTTTGCCTTTTTTTTTTTTCTGTCTGATTTTGATTGTGAATTTCACAAAAGATATTTGTCAGGTTTGTGGGTTTTTTTTCATCCTATTCATGAAAATAGGTTTGCTCTTAAAAAAATGTTGACACTGCAATATAGAATCTTTTTTCTACTCTTAAGAGAGCAATTGAGAAATTAATGGTTTTGTTTTGTTTTTGTTTAAATGTTAGTTGAGCAGTGAGGCTGGGATCACAGAACTGTGAGAAAGAGGGCAGCAGCTTCAAAGAAATAGAAACCGTAATAGATTCAGTACCACAAAGAGCTTAGGCAGCAGGTGCTCAACTCAGAACTATGGTTCAATTTGAGAGAAACTTTTAATAATAATCTGAAAAACAGGCCAGATAAGAAAGGACGTAATCACCACAGGGGATACAGAAAGCCACAAGATCTCTACTGAACAGAAATGAGAATGGTGAGAATGAGACAAATCTTTTCTGCTGCAGTGCCTCCACAACTGCCTCTTCTCAATGGGATTGCTGACAACCAATCTGACTAGCACTGCTACATTGTTCCTTTCATGCATGTTTCTTCAACCACCTTTCACTCCCAATCTCTCCCTCTCTTACATTTTACACAATGGGACTGACATTTTTGTAAGAGACGGTCTTGTTGTCACATATAATTGCAGTTCTATCATAATGTAGTCCTGGCTGCAGGCTGTTAAACTGGAAAAAGCTTTTTGCTTGTTCATCTGCAGAACAATTCTTTAAATGTCCACACAACTTGTATCTTTTTTATTTATTTATTTTTTTTTTTTTTTTTGCATGCAGGCAGATATACTTAATCTGGGTGACCCTTCTCAGGTTCTTGGAATCAGAAAGTGAATGGATTTGCAAAAGCAGCATTGCACCATCAAGGTTAAACTACACCAATAGCATACATAAAAAGCTTGTGATTTTTTTTTTGGCCTTCGGAGAGTACAAGTACATACGGCAGACTTGATATCAAATCATAGGGAACAAGATGTTTTACTCAACTGTAAATAACTGGCAGAAAACTTTGGTGGCCCTGAGTCTGTAATTTAATCTTTAACAACAGCTTGTCATATTTGTAGCTGCTTAGTGCCATGAACAATCTGTGACAGGGAAAATGGTGCCAAGAAGGAACAACCCTTTCTTAAATAACTTATAGCCTTGTTTCTCCAGAAGCAATGTGAAGGTATAATGTCATGCCAATCTATAAACAGGGCAGAACAATCACGAACATATTCTAGATCATGCAAATCACTTCAAAACTTGAAAGAAAAACTGGAAAAGAACAAAGATTTTCTCCACAGTGCTGAAAATACGCAGATTCACTTTGAACTGTTCTAGTCTTTTGAGAGAAAAAGGCAGCAAACCAACTTCTCCTGAGTTTTGTTTAAAAAGAGAAAAAAATATGTACAAATCTGGTTTTATATTGCTTTTAATTATCATATATATAATAAATATATCTATTAGAAATAGTTATTATTGAATATAATTAATCATTATTCAGCGGCAACAGGATTATTATACAATAATGTCTTCTTGCAAAACATGGCTTTAGCTACTCTTTAGAATAGAAACTGAAGTTGAGCTCTGTCCAAATTAGAAATCTATTTATAAAATTTAAAAAAAAAAAGTCCAGAACATTCAGGTCTCCTCCCTTCAGTAATCCATAAATAGATCAACATCGAACACTTAAGTATAAAATGACCATAGGCTGAATCAATACAAATTTGCAAGGAAGTGTCACATTATTAATCTCTGCCTTGTTAATATGGTCCCTTGACTTCTTATGCACAGGTTGTTCAGCTGATGTCATGGGTACCATCATGGCTGCCATCACAGTTATCACTACCCTCATGATCAAGCTTGAAATGAAATAGCTATGTACTGCAAGCAAGTGCAGGTACCCTAAGTGCATATGCCTGTCACGAAAAATTGCATAATTGCATCAGACCATCCCAGAGAACACGCATCTTTTGTGTATGTGGCAGGTATGCCTTAAGGGGAATGCTAGGAAAAGGCAAAGAAAAAAAAAAAAAAAAAAAAAAAAAGGAAATACACAGCTAATACTAAAGCGTATCTTTAACACTTTGCTTCAGGAAAATAAATAAATAAATAAATATTTCTGTCCTGGTTTTTGCTGGGATAGAGTTAATTTTCTTCATAGAGGCTTATATGATGCTATGTTTTGGATTTTTGCTGAAATGGTGATAGCTTACAGAAGTTTTCAGTTGTTGCAGAGCAGCACTTACACAGAGCCAAGGATTTTTCTGCTTCTCGTGCTGCCCTGCCAGTGAGGAGGCTGGGGGTACACAAGGAGCTGAGAGGGGACACTGCCAGGACAGCTGACCCAGACTGACCACAAAGGCATAGTCCATACCATGTACCATCATGCTCAGCAATAAAACCTGGGGGAAAGATGGAGGAAGACGGGGATGTTCAGAGTGATGGCATTTGTCTTCATATGGAACTGTCACACATGATGAGCCCTGCTTTCCTGGATGTGGCTGAACACCTGCCTGCTGATGGGAAGTAGCGAATGAATTCCTTGCATTTGCTTTGCTTGCATGCATGGCTTTTGATTTACCTATTAAACTGTTTTTATCGCATGATAACCCATGAGTTCTCTCACTTTTCCCTTTCCAGTTCTCTCCCCCATCCCACCTGGGGACAGTGTGCAAGTGGCTGTGTGGCACTTAGCTGCCTGCTAGGGTTAAACCACAACAAATATCATAATATGAATTTGAACATGACTACTCATCTCCGTCCATCATTTATATAAATTAAAGCACAGTGATTCAAGGATAATTGGTAGAAGTTGCACAGCTAGGTTTCATATTCCATCTGCTCTTAGTAAGTAATTTAGAACAGTGTTATGCAATTAAACTAAGAATATTGAGAAGTGAGACAAAGATGGAGGTGATTTAACAATCTGCAGCTTTTCTCTGTTGCTTTCACTACAACATATCCTGTAAAATTAGAAAGGAATTGTTCCCTACTTCAGTGAATTATGCACATGTGATTTTTGATAGGAGTGCTTAGTTTTTAAAATAAAGTCCTTTAGATTCTGTTTCCCACCATCTTTTTTTTGCAATGCTAAGAAAAACTTCTAGATTATTACTTGGGAAACTGAACCAGCTTGAACAGACAGACTCTTAGTTCAGACTCATACAAACACACAGACTCAAAGCATCTAGATGTTGTGGGTTTTTTTGAGTTTTTATTTTACTACTTAGAATTTATTTACTTAAGTATCCTAGCATGTTGTTTTTTATAATATGATAATCCCTCCTTTCACTCTAAAGAGAAAAGAAGCCAAATGAGCCATAGCTGCTTCAATTAATTGTTGGAATAGAAGCTTTTTAGTGTTTTAAATATAATTCTTGGAATATGATTATTTAATTATGTTTTATAAGTCACATTCCAAGTTTCTAAAAGGAAAAGTGACTATGAAAGCCAGAAATCCACATCGGGTTTGTCTGTTCATTTCTCTTACAATAACTATTATACATTTTCTTGTGATGTCTGGCTGTGAAATTACAGTCTAAACAGCTGCTGATGATGTTCTAAAACCTACTTTATCTTCTTAAGATTCTTAATATCCTAGATAATATGTAAACAGACTGTCATAAAACTTGCTGATTTAGGACTTTATATTGCTTACAACATCAGCATTTACTTTGTACCTTGTCGCTGGATAACGGAAGAAAGGTGAGCAGAATAAATCAATTTCATGGAGAGCATGCAGTGGTGCCACTCACCTGCCAGTGGAGAATTATATTCCAGATCAAACCAAGGGTCAGCTTATGATTTCCATCCACAATGTCTGAGCTCCCAATATTTACAAGATCAACCTATTAAAGAAATAAAATTATTTGAATTAGATTAATAGCAAGTTGGTGTCATTTTAATACACTTGGTATTTAACTTTTTTTTTTTTTTTGGGGGGGAGGGTGAGGGAGAGGTATGGCCAGGCTAGGATAAAAAACTCATTTTTCTTCTGTTTAGTAAACATCTAGCTCATGTTTTATGAGTGACACAGTTAATGTGTGGGCAAAAAGCAAGCAACGATGTGGAATTCTACTTACTCCAGATATAACATGTTGAGAAAACATACAATTAAATTAATAGTTAAAATAATTTTATAACCATTATATTAAGTTTCTATAAATGCAAATCACAAAACTAAAGGATGACACAGAAAAGCTCCTGCATTATGCTCCACACTACCTTACATAACATACTTTGCTAAAAGCAAGACACATATCTAGACTTTATAAGAACCTATAGAACCAAGATACTATTATACATATTTAGATTAAAATAGAACTTATTTTTCATTTTTTTAATTCTTCAATGCAGAAAGCAAGGCAGGATGCATTTTGGAGTATAGAGAAACCCATGAATGTGATCTAAAAAAGTCTTTTTCCATATTAATTAGTTTAGCAATGTTATTTTCCATAATTGTATTATGCATTTGTAACTGGATAATGCACCAGCATTTGTCACCCTGGAATATTCTTTCCTCCATGTGTGAAATGATCCTTCACCCTCCCCCACTTCTTATGCTATCTAAGAATGCCAAATTCAGAGCTGTGAGTGCAAGACAATACAAGACCCACACTTCTGCATGGAAGCTACAATTCTGAAATTCATATCCTCGCTGTTTATCATAGTCAGAACTAATATTTATATTTGTATGGCAAAGTACCACATTCCTTTACAAATCACAGTCTGGTTATCTCTATTGCACATCTGAATATATTTGAAGTTACATCTGTATGATGAATAAAGGTTTTGCACACTCATAATTAACCTTTTCTGTTTCATAATCTCAGTACATTAATGGACAGTTCATTTTTACCAATCACATACGAAGCAGGCATTTCGTCAAAAACTCTAAAAATTTTCTTTATTTTTTTAAAATTTTTAATTATTTTTGGTGGTTTTGTTTTGATTGTTTGTTTTTGATTATATTTACTAAAAGAATACATGACTTGCTATACATTCTAGTCAACAGTTTTGGAACACTTCCCAAGAGGAACTTGGGCTTCATATCCTACATGATCAAACACAGTCTATATAGCAAGTGATCCTACATGTTCTACAGGCCAAATCCTCTGTCTGTTTCTGGAAATGGAAGCCTGGTTACAAAGAGACTACATCCATTTTACTGAAATAGAGGAACACTTCCCAGTCTGTTTCAACTTTGTCTGAGTTCATATGAGAGCAATCCCCTGCCCAAATACTACCACCTTTCCACAGAAGAAAAAAAATAAAAACCACTGTAAAATGGATTATTGGAAGAGGCAGCATTTTTTTTAATCCAGATGACTGCACAACCTCAGTGCAAGGATGGCAAACACCATCATTAGTCACAGGCTTTAAACAGCCTTAGAAACATTGATTTGGTATTCCTGAAGTCCCTCGGAAAACACTCTTGAGATTATTACAAAGGTTGAGGAAACTATTTCAGAGGCAGATCTTTTAGCTTTATACTGAGCTGCTCAACAATACTGTGCACAGCTTACAATATCTTCAATATATGGGGGCCACTGAACGGCCCCTATTTAAAATAATGTTTTTTCTTCTATATTATTCAAACAGAATGTGCTCTGTTTTCATTTGAAAGGGATTGCTCTGGAAACTGAATGTAAAGCACAACAATGGATTTAGCTAATATTTAGTGAGTAAATACTTTTCAAAGCATTTACTATGAAAATTTGTAACCGTACAGAACATATTCAATAAAACCCTTTTTGCATTCTGAGAAATAATGTATCACCGATTTTTTCAACAATGTCAAATATTGCACATTGTGAAGAATTAGAAGCTTTGCCTTCTATTTATTTACATAAAATTCTCTTTAAAAAATCAAGCTAGAGGTCTTTGTGCCAGCCTTAAAAGGTCACTTTCATTTATGCACAAATCTTTAGATGGATAAGCATTACCTTAGATTTATAAAATCGATGACTTTATTCAGCAGCTGAACTCAAGCATTTTTAGTGACCTACTGCAGCTATTGAGAAATCCAATATCATATGCAGCACAGAATCACTGTTCCATCGCATCTTACAGTTAAGTTTAAGTGGATGTTACAGTTTACTTGAATTTATTCTTGAGGAGGAGGTATAGTATAATTAGCTGGCCACTGAAAATGCATGCTGAAGTTATGGGTCCATTAGAATGAAGATAAGGAAGATATTTACTCTAAAATGATGCTCAAGATTCTGGCCTAAAAAGTCAATCTTAACTAAGTAGAATGTAAAGTGGTTTTGATGTGAGTCATTTCCTTAATGTTATTAATCCTAAAGAACAGACATCAATGAAAATCTAGCAAAAATATTTCTTGCAGAAAAAAAAAAAAAAGTTTTTTATACTTTGTAATTGTCAGGGCTTTGTGAGTTGATTTTAAAAAAATTTTTTTTGGTAGCACCTCCTAACCATCTATGGATGACTTCTTGTAATTAACCTTTTAAAACGTATATTAAACACCATGCATTACCATAAAATTGTGCATCTTGATCAGTCTTCAAATAGCATTCATTATGGATATATTATTCAAACACTTGCTGGTAGCAGATTGTACTTTTCAAAATACATTCCATCCTGGTGCTGAACCTCTAAGTATCCAAGTCACATTAACAAAACTGCCTTGACTCGAGCAATTGGATAGTTGAGAGTTTGACCTTGTACTTAGAAAGCATCAAGTATGCTGTTCTGACCCTGGCCAACTGATTACTTACGTTATTTCTCCGCAAAACCTGCAGTGCTTTGTTGACATTGTTCAGAGCATGAACTCTTGTGGAACCCTTTTCTTTTGCCTGCAAATAAAATAAAGTAAATTGACTGCTCAGAATCAGAAATTAGAATACATTATATATAATCTGAATTTTATATTACACTCCTAGTTTCACACTTCATTTTATGACAATATCAGTGAGGGTATTATAATACACTGCATATATGCACCTTCCTGATACAAAGTAAAGGCACCTATAAAAAAAACTGGATCAACAGCTGGAAGCTAATTTTGTATCTTGTCATTTTTCAGTGAATGAATCATTGAAATATATATAAAATCAGATTGTTTAAATTATAATTGGTCTCCTGCTCCATAGCACAATTCAGGAATGTTACTATGACAACCAAACAGATAAGTAACAGATTGTTTAATATTTATTTACAAGTATAGCCTCTCTGGAGTTTGATTCTCAAACTCTCAGCCTCTTTCATTACTCTTTTATGAGAAAGTTTCAAAGAAAGATCCCAAGCTTACAAAGCCCAAGCAGGAACACAAGAGAGGATATTCAGAACTATGTCACTGTGTCTGGTATGTTTAGAATTTCCAGGTTTATAAGAGCAAGCTGTTCTGTCTTTTTTTTAGAAATGTTTAACTCCGACATATTTAGACAATGAGTATGAAGTTTAGCAAAATATTCTATTTCTACACATTACATTCTGTTCTATTTGATACAAATGTCTACTGATACAGAATTTTTGAATTACAGCTAAAGCCCCAGATATCTAAATGAACCATGTCTCAGCCTTTTTTTACTTTACCATGCTTACAAATATGCACACAAGTCAAGCATTTTCATTTTACATACAACCACAGCAAAGGATTCCTGTCTAATATAGGGTACAGCTGTAGTGTTTCCTCGATTTCAAATGAAAATTGAAGATGTTCAGACTCCTAAATAATACTGTTTCCATAGGCCTTTATTAATGGGGGAAATTAATTGATAACACGCAACTGATACTACATTGTGTCTTCAATATACAGTAACTTGTTAATGTATACATACAAGTTTCTGTCCTGTAAGACATTCCAGGAGCTCCAGAAGTCTTCGTCCATCTCGAAAATCATTAAAAAGATCTTCAATGTGACGTCTTCCAAACTGAAATCAAAACAATAGCTTCATTTAGTTCAAAGCAAAAACAAGGAAGAATCATCATAGCTAAAATATGGAATTCTAAGCAGAAAGCTGTAAAAGCCACTGACATGCAAACTGGTTTATTCTGTTTGTGTAAAAACAGGGTGCAAATCTAATTAAATTATAAAATAAGAAGTATGGCACAAAGTAAAGAAATAACATATCTTACAACTAAACTCATAGGATTCTTTCACATATATCCGTTTTTAATAGAATTCTACTGAATAAGACAGATTGATGTCTTTTAGGTACTTTCCTTAAAGAAGGAATGTATCCTTCATTCCCTCTTAAAATTAAACTACTGTTATCATAGGCTCTATATGAGCCAGCAGTGTGCCCTGGCAGCCAAGAGGCAAATCACATTTTGCAGTGCATTAAGCACAGCATAGCCTGCTGGCCAAAAGATGTGATTATCCCACTGCATTTAGCATTGATGCAGCCTCACCTGGCATGCTGTGTGCAGTTCTGGACTTCCAATATAAAAAGAACATTAAGGTACTTGAAAGTGTCCAGAGGAGGACAACAAAGCTGGTAACAGGGTTGGAAGACATATCCTGAGAGAGGAGGCTGAGGACACCTGGGTTGTCTAGCCTGAAGAAGAGGAAGCCAAGAGGTGACTCCATTGCTCTCCACAACTTCCTGAGGAGGGGAAGCAGAGAGGGAGGCACCGTTCTCTGTTCCCCAGAAACTGAAGACAGGATGTGTGGGAATGACATAAAGCTGTACCAAGGCTGAACATCTGGAAAAATTTCTTTACCATCAGGGTGGTGAAGTACTGGAACAGGCTGCCTAGAGAGGTGGTTGATGCCCCCATGCCTGTCAATGATCAAGAGGTATTTGGATAATGCACTCAGTAATGTGTTTTAACTTTAGGTAAGCCCTGAAGCTATCAGGAAGTTGAGGGCTTGATGGTCTTTGAAGATCCCTTTCAACTCAACTATTCTGTTCTGTTCCAGTCTATTTGTGAAAAAGTGTTGCAGATTCAGTAACTTGCATACACCATTATTCAAACAATTAAGTCAGAACTAAATATTAATGAAGCTTGAACACAAACTGGTCTGTCAATTAAGAGGCACCTCAGGAGAAAAATATGAAAAATAATATGCCAAAACCATGAAAGATGTACCAAGTTAATGTGCCTAATTGTCTCTGTTTCACATGGCAGAAACAAACTTGGAACTACACAAGAAAACATAAGTCATAGGCTTATTCTACTGAGGATTTAGCAAAGGTATATATGCTGATAGGACATACTTGTAATTGTACTGAACCAGGGCTTTATTAATGGCTAAAACACATTTCAAATTTTCTACACAGCTAAAGAAGAAAGGAGATACATGAGATTTTCTCCCATGTGATGATGGTAAAAGATTATTCACTCACTTTATCATTAAACCAAGCTTCTGAGCTGGTATTTTGGCTAATGCATTAAGTTATAAGAATATAGAAGCAAGAGTTTGTATAGTTCAGTCACTGTGTAACTTTATGTGCACCTATATATTTTCACATATTTTTATAGGCATGACAACTACGAAGAACCACAATAAAAATATTGATTATTTTTTAGAGTGTCAAGTAGATTTACATGGCCATGTTACTTTTAACGTGTGAAGTTTCACAGATGCTTAGATTGATTTGAAAGGAAGCTTCCATATTTTAATTTGCTAGGATTGACACCATGCTGAATGGTGTCATGACACCACGCTGCATATCTTCCACTGTTACCACAATGCAATGTACAATTGGCAATCCATATTACATGGAAAACATTGCCTTTCTTGTTAGCAGAGTTCTTCTGGTACACACTGTAACACTCATTACCGCTAGCCGGTAGTTTTGTAAGAAATGTATTATTTTGTCAGAAAATATCAATTCCTTCAGAAAGTTTCTTAAACGGGGATAGAATTAAGGATACTTTCCAAGACTAGATTCATTCTTTTTTTTTTTTTTTTTTTTTTTTCTTTTTTTCCTCACACGATATTTATACATACAGCACAAACCATTGGCTACGCTGGCCTAACTCTTTCCCTTTTTCTCTCACTGTTACTGTTGTTCTGAGGTAGCAGCTCCTTTCAATCCTTGCATTTTTTTTGGTAACATCTCATTCTTGCTTTATGGAACAAACAAATCCAAAATATCAAATGTTTTCTACAGCAGTGGAGATCCTGGTTTTCTAGTACAGCTTTCACATCCTGCTCTACTCATTCTAAGAGCTAATTTCTACTTAATACATGTGCTGCCATTTGACTACCTAAAATATTTAAAATCTAGTACTGCATAAATTCACATATGCTTTACTAGCCTTGCTTGACCTTTTGAATTCTATCTGTTTAACTAATAAGACTCAGCATTTGCTATGATAAATAGCTTTTGTAAAATGTTTTCAATTATATGCCATTATACAAGTCAAGTCAGGCACAGTATTCCTGAAGTTACATAGTGCTTTCTCTATAGAACACAAATTTTAAATGGCTGACATTTGACTAAATTGGAGAGACTTTAATTTGTGTCCTAGTCTTGCAGAATAGAAGTTGTTTTCACAGAGGGGAAGCACAAGATGTATGCACTTCTAAGGGAACATTTTAACATTCTTTAGAAAGTTTGAGTGATCAATAGACCCTTCTGTAACACTCTGGAAGAGTCATGCCCATAATGTTACTGAATCATTCTGGGAATATGAGCACAATGACATTTTGGTAACAGAATATAATTATATTACTTTGTATCATAAGGGAAAAATAGAACTAGCCTTCATAACTGGTGTGTGTGTGTGTCTGTCTTCCATTTTGTAGCATTTAGGCTACCCATGAAGTTTAGGTTGAAATCCATCTAGGACAGCTGAAAATCCTACTTGACAAAATAATGTTTTGTTTGTTTGTATTTTTGGTTGGTTTGGTTGGTTTGGTTTTTGTTTGGTTTGGTTTGGTTTTTGTAGAGCTTTCAAAAAGGAAATAAAGACATAGCATAGTAGCAGCTACGGCAGGACATTTTCATTACAAATGTATTACAAGTAAACCTTAAAACAAGTTACTACTGATATTGAGGGTCTTAGAAGTACACCTTCTATTAATCAGCAACTAAAAATATCTTAAGATGCCCTATGCTGCTGCCACACATCTTACCCTTACCCTAAAGAAGGCTGCTATTTTTCTGGCAGTACGGTAATTAAGTCTTCTTTCTCAATGGGATTGAATGTCTTCAATGGATCGACATTGCAGTCAGTCTTCAGAAACAAAAGGCTCAAAGATGCATCAAATAAATCCACTGTGTTTTCAAGGTCATTGAAAAGTGTATTTTAAGTTGTATGTAACTTCACAAACAAACATACCTAGCCATAGGTCTTTATATATGCCATGGCTTGTCAAAACAAGTGCCTAGCCTTGTATTATAATTCCTGAAAATAGCCTTGTTTAAAGCATTTTATTTTATTTTATTTTATTATTTTATTTTATTTTTTTAAAGGTTGTGACTTATAGCTACCACCCTTTACCTACAGAGGAATGAAAATGTTCAGAAAATCTCCTGTGCTGTGTTCATGTGTGTTGATTTGTAACTCTCCCTGTATTAGAAATATATATATATATTTCTTAATAAACAAAACTGTTGTATGGTGGAATGCTGGATCATACTTAGTTCCCCCCCTAGAAACATAAATGATAGAAGAGATCGTGGAAAGGAGAGAGTACAGGACAGAGGAAGATCTGTAGCTGCTGCACATAGGGTACAAGGAGACTTTTTTCAGTGTGGTACCCCTTTTCCCAGAAGCTTTACTGGCAGCAATTTGAAACTAGAGATGATTGCATGGTTTAAATCAAAGGGTCTATAATATTAGCTGTGTAGATCAGTAAATTACTTATCATCTCTCTCCTCTGTACTTGCATATTTGAGGGAGACCAATAATTAATGGAGAGCCTTAGGGGTTTGGAGGTAGGATTGAAAAGAACAATGACAAACAAGAAACAGAATACAGAAAATAGGGAATAACTATAAAACTTTTCTGTTTGTTTGTTTAAGTGGAAAAAATAGTAAAGTCTTTCCAGAAGTAAGACTAACAAACAAAAAACAAAAAATCTAAGAGGAGTTTATTAGACTCTTTGTGACTAGAAAGACTCTAGGGTTTTAAATACACAGCCGTGTTTTACGTATTATTTAACCTACTGCCTTTGTGTTAAATAAAGGTCAAAACAGATGATTCTCTTGGTTTAGCTGATATGGCTGGTTGGCAGCAATTGCTGTTCTTTACATAACATAAGGCAACCTGAATGAAATCCAAGGGATTTATTTAAAAGGAAATCACAAAAAATGTGTTACAGAAGGGAAGATAAGATTCCTGTTTTATTATGGATGAAATTAAAGTTCCAACTTCAATAAAGACAGAGGAGAGTTCTGATTAGAATTCTCAATATACATTCGTTTCATCTCATGAAGCAAAAAACTGTTACTGTGGCGAACTAAACAAGCCTTAACCATAGAATTACAGGGTAAGGTACAATTAAAGTCTCAGGAAAACATGGCCACTTGCATCAGTGTCTTCCCCCAGATGTTATAAGGGAATTAAGTATACTTGGAGTACTCCATGCGTTAATTCAACACTTGCACATAGTCTAGAATGCTTTCAGCTCTCAGTATTAATTAGACTTAAATAATACAGAAAATGTACCAGTTATTTTCCAAACTCAGACAGCAACTGAACCAATCCAAATAATATTATTGAAAAAGATAAAAGCAAAAGAGAAAAACAATAAAATCAGGAAACAGACTGCAAGTGTCAATATGTAAATGTAGCTGTAAATTTTTGGTTGTGAATATATTTAGAAATCTTCAAACATCAAGTTCCATCCTTGTTGGATGTTGCATTCCGTACAAACTTCTGCCACATGGGTCGTGTACACTTGACATCATCTGGATCTGTGGATATTTGTTCATTGTCTAGGTCCTCATAAATCACCTCCCATACTGCTAATGGCCTCAGGTACTGGATTCCATTCTCCATAGTGGTCCACTTGCCTGGAAGACATACAATTTCTTCCTTGTAGGGATACCTTTCCCTCACAGCTGACAGGAGATGCCTCCAGAGGCTGTAAGGTCGTACTCCATCTCCAATTGCTTTGTCAATGCCTGCATCTCTAGCAAGGTTTCCCAGCCGCCTGGCTTCCCCAACCAATAATTTCACGCTATTGGCTCCAGTGTCCCAGCACTGGAGCAGCCAGGTGTCAAGCTGCTCGCCTATACAATGACTGAAATATTTTCACACATCTTGTAGCTCACGCTCGTATAGGTTTCGGTTAGATACTGCTGTTTTTGCGACATCTTCATCTTCATCTTCCTGCTCTTCTGATGGCCCGGCCTCATCTTCTCTACACCTAGACCTAGCAGAAGACTCTCTGCCTTCTAAACGACCTGACTCTCTGTACCATTTTTTCACCTTGGTTACGGGTGCAACCAACACTGATACAGTTTGTTTCCCTGGCTCAGCCTTGGGGCCCATTTTAGGGCTTGGAGTGGCTGCTGGGTCTGTCTCAGAGGTTGAAGTGGCTGCCAGGTCTGTCACCAGGGTGATACTGGCGTTGAGTGCAGCTTGGTAGGCATAAGCCAACCCCCAGCATGTTGCAGTGATTGCTATATGTCTGGTACTGCCAGGGTGATGACACACCTTTTTCAAGCACTCCACCAGTTTTTTAGGATTTTTCAATTGTTCGGGGGTAGATTTCCAAAGCACTGGAGGTGTCCACTGCTCTAGATGCCTGCCCATATCCTCCCACTCTCTCTGCCACTCATAACTATCCTGCCTCAGGACAGATCTCTGGATGACACTCTTAAGTATTTGTTTAACCTTAGACAGAACCTGAAGTGCATTCAGGAAACATAAAAATGAGAACATGCTGGTCTGAACATCCCAAGGATATTCGAAGTTTTGGAAAGCTACCATAACTCGCCTGAAGGAGAAGAAAGGGAGAGTGAACAAATGGGAAAAAACATCTTCCCCTGACCCCTCCATAGATTGGCTCCCTGAAGAAAAAGCATTGGAAGTGTAATTATTAATAGTTTCTGAGGTAAGGTTCCCAAAGTATGGAGTTGATGACAATGCTGAGTACAAATACCAGATTAGTCTCATGGCCAGTAATTTTATCATATTGTAAGCCAGTGTTACACAGTACAGCAAAATAATAACCTTGTACCAACCCCCAGCAGTGACAAGCAACACGGCAGGGAATACATACAGTAAGTAATGTGCTATATAACT
Source organism: Heteronetta atricapilla (assembly GCA_011075105.1). Classification (NCBI taxonomy): domain Eukaryota; kingdom Metazoa; phylum Chordata; class Aves; order Anseriformes; family Anatidae; genus Heteronetta; species Heteronetta atricapilla. The sequence continues at coordinate 119,957,358 of CM021731.1, read as the reverse complement.
CAATTCGGAAAACAGGCACAGCATACTTGAAATCACAAAAATCGGTATTGTGATTAGTAACTATTAAACTGATGTAATGCTTATCAGAATTTTGTTTTAATACACTCTAGTCAGATCTGTTGTTATCTCAACCCTTCGTGCCCCATGTTGGGCGCCAAAAAAAGACTGTTGTGGTTTAACCCAGCCGGCAGTTAAACACCACACAGCCGTTCACTCAACCTCCCCCCTCCCTCTCTGGGATGGGGGAGAGAAACAAGAAAAAACTGAAGCCTGTGGGTTGAGATAGAGACAGTTTATTAGGACAGAAAACAAAATAATAATATGTACAAAACAAGTGATGCACAATGCTCACAAACTGCTCACCACCTGCTGACCGATGCCCAGCCTATCCCCGAGCAGCCGGCCCCCCACCCTAGCTAGCCACCCCATGTATTGTTTAGCATGGCGTCAGATAGTATGGAATACCCCTTTGGCCAGTTTGGGTCAGCTGTCCTGGGTCTGTCCCTTCCCAACTCTTGCTGCACCCCCAGCCTGCCCACTGGCAGGACAGAGCGAGGAGCTGAAAAGTCCTTGGCTTAGTGTAAGCGCTGCTCTGCAACAAGTAAAACATCAGCGTGTTATCAACATTAATCTCATCCTAAATCCAAAACATGGCACCCTACCAGCTAATGGGAGGAAAATTAACTCTGTCCTAACTAAAACCAGGACAATTCTATTCATCTCACTGCTATCTAATTTCATTTTCACATTCTTGTGGCAATGTATTCTTGGGTTCCTCTTTCCAAAGACGGAACACTATCGGATTCTCCCCATGTAAATTTAACAAATAAATATAATAAAAACGATCTAATCAGCTCATTCATCACATGCATTACGGAAGAAGCTAATATTACAGAAATTATTACATTAGAATATGGTATTCCATGAAAAGCTCTCTGTTCAGAGCTACATGCAAGATAGTAATTGTGAAAAGAATACCAAATAATTGAAAAATATCTTGCCCAGTGAGGGTACAAAGACATCTGTTCATGAACATTGTCTCTCTTATTACTCAGTGCTCAAAAATTATATAAGTTGAAGCTCCAAAAAAACTGAGATTTGTTTAAAATATTAGCGGACATTATTTTTTAGACAAAATTATCATAGGCATATTCTATACCAAGGGAAAATAGAGGAAAAGGGAGGGGAATAGGAAAGGAGAAAGAATAGGATGGGAGGGGGAAAGGGAGGAAAGGGGAAGGAAGAGATGGGAAGGGGACTAAGAACAAGTCATAACTTTTATTTTCTCTCACAAGCTGTAAGGGTAGAAATGTATTTTTACTTCCTGAGAGTATCAAACACTCAAAATTTCAAGCAATGAGTACATAATAACAACTCCAGCAAAATACATGGTAACAGAAGATTGTAATAAATAAAAAATATTTAAGGTTCTTTAACATGCTGTTTTTTTGTTTGTTTGTTTGTTTTATCAAAATAACATATAATGTATACTTTGTTTTTCAGAAAAATTACAGAGGGTTAAAACTTGGCCGAGGAAGAGATCTTAGACTTTCCATTTCCCTCTTCAGACAAGTAGGCATTTAGGTTACACTTTTCATATGAGGACAGACTAGACTGTAAGAGTATTATTACATAATACAAGATGGAAGCTATTGCTTGTGCATTTGACAGTATTACTGGCTTATTATTATCATTTCATCTGGGAAATTTAGCAACAGAAAGTATCAACAAATAAGAGATTGAAGGTGAATAACTTAAAGCAGAAAATGACACTGTAAAGACAGAGAATTCAAAGTTCGGCATGACAATAGAAGATGTAAGGTTATATTAGTCTTTAGCAGGAAAAATAGGGTTACAATAAATATAGTGAATGCAGAAGTCCTTCAGATTCCCGAGACAGTTAAATAACTGAGACCTTAGCTTGGGACATTATCTGTGCCTCTGGGAGGGGCAAGAAAACCAGGCAGCAGTGGCTGCAGCACCGTCCAGCTGTGCCCCCAGCATGCTGGGCTGCAGAAGAAAAGAGCCAGAGGTGCCCTGCAGTTTGACTGAGACCTCAGGGTGCTGATTACTACAAAAATGAGAAGATGAGAGCTAGCCAGAAAGGCAGAAGGACATAGGCCACAAAGCTTTAAATAACTTTTTCAAGTACTTCTCCCAAGTTCAGTTTGTAAACCTGTAAATTTTGCTGAACAGATGTCAGAAAGAAAGAAAGAAAGAAAGAAAGAAAGAAAGAAAGAAAGAAAGAAAGAAAGAAAGAAA
>CM021731.1:119925518-119955086 GCA_011075105.1 Heteronetta atricapilla | reverse complement strand
AAAGAAAGAAAGAAAGAAAGAAAGAAAGAAAGAAAGAAAGAAAGAAAAGCTTGATTGGCTTACAGATGCTACCCTTTGTAAGACTTTCAAGAATCAGCCTTTTCTTGAAGTCAAAATATTTGATGCCTCACTCTGTGAAACAATAAAGAAAAGCTATTGAGCTAATCTCAACAGATCTTTCAAGTCAGTTTTAATAAAAGAGGGATTATTAATACTTGCTCTTGCTCAGCTAAATATATTAAAGATTGAATTTCTTTCCCAGACACATTCATTTATGGTTTGTTCAGTTCTGTTGGGAAGTTCCAGGAAACTGACTGACATTTCCTTTCATTGATATTGGATTACTATTACAGCATCAGAAGATATTGTCCCTGTCAGGAGGGAAGGACGATGCACTGGGCACAGTTTAATTAGGCCACGGTTTTACAGACTCATGGGAAGCGAAGAGCAATAACTTGAGCAGCTCAAGCTGTCATTTCTCCCTTCATCATCTTTCTCTCCTGCTGCAAAATGGAGGCCTTTTTTTTTTTTTTTCACAGCTGAAACTCAGCACCAGCCAGTTTTAAGTCAAACATTGCAAAAGAAGTCTGTTCCTGTATGGTCACAGCTCCAAGCTTTTGTAGAAGATGCCTTTTTTTACAGTCTAACTTCAGCTTTCAAGAAACTGCACAGAGGATTAACTTACAAACCTGATTTTATAAAGATCCATACTGCTGACCGGCTGAGAGGAAGGTGGAAAGCCCTTCTCTCAAGATGCCACTCTTCTCAAAGGTGATGAACTTAGAATTACTATCCTTTTCAAAAAGGTAACTAGCACAATGCCTGAATGCCTGCAGCAAGCCAAGAAAACCCAACTCTCCCCTTAAACAGGGATGTAGAGGCAGGTGTTACTAATCCTATGAAGAACATTTGTGGTTGTGGCACAGGATACACGTTCCCGGTGTAGAAGCTGGTTTCATACCATTATGTTCAGGTGATGCCACCAGACTTATCTGCCACTTTAGTTCTTGTAAAAGAGTATTGTCCCTTCAACACAAGGAGTCACTGTACTTTTGTAGTGTTGTTTCAGAGAAGGACACTCACACACCCTTAAATTTCTGATTTTTTTTCTGGTATTTTCATTTTGAGATACATCAGAAAATCTGATTGCAGGGACCATGCATATCCGGAACAGAGAAATACAGACATAAATATGTTAGTATAGCTAATTGCTCATTTTCATAGCACTCAGGAACTTGTTTGTCTCTACATTAACTGCAAATTAAAGAAGAAGCAAATAAATTTATCATTTATCCATTTATCAAGTAAATCACACCTCATCTGTTTTTTGAGACAGATGGCAACCGCTTTGGAGTTCTGCACAATCCAAAGGCATTGAGTTTACCAAAGGAAGACAGAGAGATGTGGAAAAGTTTGATGTCAAAAAAGTGGAAGAGCTCATTGACAGATTAAGAGCAGCCTCACCAGTGCCTCCAGTTATGGCATAGGCTCTACAGATAATCTATATTATCTCCTTCATACCCTTTATCATACCCTTCTGAAGCCAGAACATAAGGCCTGCAGAGACCCAACATTCTAAAATATTTTCCTTGTAAAAAAACCTTCAAATTTACCTTTCCTTTATTGAATTCTGCTGTAAGATTAATTATGTGATAATTAAAATACTGGAAGATTCACCATGTGTAACAGAACTTCCTAAAGTTAAGTTTCAATGTTCCCTGTCCCCAGGAACACATAAATTCACAGAACTGAATTATTTTCTCTGCTCTAAAAGCAAAAGGAATCCTTATTTATTAATTAAACATTTAGCATTTTAAAAATCAAAGCCAAAATTGTTATTATCTCTCTCATTTTCATACAAAATTTCCTTAGGTTTATTCAGTATAAATTCAATTCACTTTAATTAGATATTCTATCTTATCTATTAATGCCATTTCAAAATGAGATTTTGAAATGAACCACATAACTAATCAGATTATTTTTTCCTGATTCAGTATTTATATTTTTTGTAAGTACGAAATTAGATTAAAAACATATATTAATTGTGATGGCATGATGTTATGAAAAAAACTGAAGTTCCATTTCAAACAACATAATAAAATCTACTTATACAGTCTGTAATTAGAGCAATAAAAATATCCTATAACAACATATACAGTAGCTTTTAATAGGGCTATCTTTCAAAAAGTTATTCATCACGTCAATCACTAAAATCAAAAGAAATAATTTCAGTGATTTTTAATATTATTTTTCAAAAGGTTAACTATTCCCATAAAAGAAAATGTTTTATAAAATATATTGTCATTGTTCACTATGTGCAGACCACAAACATTCAAAGTAAAGCACGAACAGTTTTTTTTTTTTTTTTAGGCAAAGTTTGATGGGCCACTTCTAAGCTGACAGAGATGGTATTATTAGCGCTGGATACCTGAACCTGAATGTGGCAGGTTTTCAATTTTTCAGATAACTGTTAAGACAGAAATAAACAAAAGCTCATTATTAAATATATGATGCATGTATGTCCCTTTAAAATATGAAACAAGTAGGATTATTGCCTCTGCAGCAGGATTAATGGAAAAGTATTTGCTTCATGAAAGGCTGCTGTCACAATTCCAATGTAGCTTTGTCTAAGATACAAATCAGGTGAAAAAATTACAAAAGCAGTTCACAGATGATATATAAGGAAGAAATTATTCACAGTGTGGGTGGTAAGAGGTTGCCCAGAGAAGCTGTGGATGCCCCATCCCTGGAAATGCTCAAGGCCAGGCTGCATGGGGTTTTGGGCAACCTGGTCTGGTGAGAGGTGTCCCTGCCCATGGCAGTGGGGTTGGAATTGGATGGTTTTTAAGGTCCCTTCCAACCCAAACTGTTCTATGATTCTGTGAATCTATTATTATTTTGGATTTCAAAGTGTTTTGTGATAGCTTTCGGCTCTGCTACCAGAACAGAAAGAAGACATAGTAACATAAGCATTAAAAAAAAAAAAAAAAAATGTATTTCAAATTTCCCATCAGCCAGGGGAAAAAAATGGTGAGAGAATTGCCAAAGCTTAAATGAATGGAACAAAGACTAACCAGTTTCAAAAAATATTAACCTGATGCTCACTACATACAATACTATTTATACTAATTCATCCTGTAATTATTGCACTAAGTTTCTGTTTGGTAAGCTTTGAGTGTACAATGCTGAGTTATACTGCTTTTCTTCTAAACAATACAAAGCTTACAGGGATACACAAAACAAATCTGGCAGCTATATTTTTTCATCAGTTTAATTTAGCCAGCTAACATCACTGAAACATTTATTATTTTCTAGTGTATTGCTGTTCAAGGTCATTGAGGCCTGGATAACTAGCAATGGGATGAAAAGAAATCTTCTGGAAGGAGGTACGAACATACACTCAGCAAGTTTCTACATGGTTTGAAGAATGAGTAATAAAATCAGAGTCAAGGATAGGGGCTCTTCTTTTGAAAGTGCAGCTAGCTTCATGGAATCAAGTAATTTGACAGCAATGAGCTTCCTTTTGCAAGTATGCATGCATTTATGTTCCCACCTCTGCAAAGTGACATACAAGTGACAACAAAATAAGTAATGAAATGATGTATCCAATCTTTACCAGTGAAAAGTCATCCTCAAGAGCAAACATATTTTGGTTGCCAAATCCAAAATATAAAATCTTAGTGCATCTGAGGTAGCACTGCTTTTAACCAGACTTATTTTTTAAGACTCGACAGAAACTTTAGCAATGATACACAAGTGGATGACTCATCCTCCTTTCTAAAGTGTCACAGACCTTAGTTGAACTCATTGCATTTTCTGGCAAATACACATAATCACCATCATCACACTACACTGAATGGTTAAATCAAATATTTATTTGCTTTCATTATTGCCATTAAATCTGTAGCAATGGTAAAATCCATGCAACCACATCTGAGCTGATTAGTGATCCTTTTCACCTAGTGAAAAGGGGAATCCAATATTTATCTTGAGCAGAATGGAGTTACTCTGTTAAGCACCAAAGGGACTATGCTTGTACTTGCTGTCCTGTGTTGAAGCCCAGCAGAGCTGGAGGGCATACTGCACATTTATTACAACCAAGAACTGTTCAGGGAGTTCTCCTACATCCACTGAACTTTTTCTCAACAAGCTTATTTGCAGTAATAGGGACATTTAATTTAAATTGCATGCTTTAAAAAAGCAAGTATTCCTTCTCTGCTTGAGCTCAAATAGAAGTTTAAAATGAGTTTTTCCACTCTTTTCTCATTTGAAGAAGTAAAGCATAGTTTTACAGTCTTCCCACAGAAACTACACAGTTAACTATGAAATTAAAACTTCATACTATATTTCATAGCTTGCCTTAAAAATTCTATACAAGATACACAGTTCATTAGCTCATCAGGTATGAGTGAATAATATCTATTTGAAACAAACAAACAAAACCAACATTGTTATTTGAAAGCATAATTTGCTTTTCAATTTCTATTAAAAAATGGTAGACTGATGTAGAGGCCGCCTTCCACATACAAAATTACAGGACATTCAGAAGAAAATCTCATAAAAAGCAGCAAGAAAACAACATTTCAAAGGGAGACAGCAGAACATTTAAGACAAAACGAAACAGCTAGAAATTAGGATATTCAAAGACAACTTCTATTTCTTTTGACAAATTCAGATGTAGGTGTATGGCAGCCTGCTAGCCCATCAGCAACAGTCTCCACGGGATGAGCTGTGAGTGTGGCATTACCTTTAGAAGCTACAATACACCTGCTCATAGTGACATGCAGTTCCCTCATTTCACAACCATTCTACTTTTTACTGTACCTCAGTGATGAGGTCAAATTTCAGATTTTATAAATTGCTGCCAACCTATTATACCTGGTGGTATTCACATTACCCAGTGACCTGTGGCCAAGACTCTAGCACTCTTTAAAACTTCCATTTTTATTCTCCCACACTGCTACCAGTACTGTGATTAGATATGCCCAAGAAGTTGGGAAGAAAATAAAGGTCTACTTGTATCTTTTGTTTACATGTTTATCTGTTTGTCTTCTGTTGGAGTGTTCCTAGTGTAAATGGTGTAATTTATGCAGTTAACACATGTAGTATGTACCTTTCTTAAATTGAAAAGTATACAAATTTTTCAATTTTCATTCATCACATCTAATCAAATCACATGCAATTCTTCACATAAATTAAATTATAAATACAATATCAAAAGGCATTTTGACTAGATACTGAATTGGCATTTTTATCAATATTACAGCTCTGAACATAATTGTTGGCAATAATGTTTAATACTTTTTATTTACATTCAACATAGGTATAACTAGTTGCAATGGCTTGGCTACTGGCAGGTAGCATGCATAGGTAGCATGCAAATAACCACAGATAATGATGAGAAACTCACTGAAATTGATTGGCATATGCTGCTTTTGTAATGTCTGGCAATAAATCATCCAGATTCCCAAGGAATTTAGGTACGTATTTGCATTTGTGAATATGGATCCTGCTTACAGTTCATTAAAGTAACACTATGAGCTGAATCTCTCCTTAAAACAAATCATTAAAAATTGACTGAAGTACAGTGAAAAACAAATAAATAATAAGAGACATTGGTTTGCATTTTAGTTGCATTTTTTTGTGTTTAATAATAACTCATGATAAAAGTATTTTTTGCTTCAGAAATTTGTGCATCTTTTTACTGGATTATACTACCTATTGTGCCTATCATTTAGCCACTCTGAAAATATATTTAGTACTGATAACATAAGGTTTAATTCTTATCCAAATTGTAATAACTGTTTTCTTGGCACTCATAAAAATAGTACAGCTGAGATAGCAGCACCTGGCCTGCAGCTGTGCACATGACAGATGACTGGCAAGTGGTCTACAAATACACAACACCAGCCTGAAGACAGCAGAATAAACCAGCATTCAAGAGGTACCACCCACCTGAACAAGGGGGAACAGATTATTTCTGACATATCCTTTGGAAATAATCCTTTGGACCTGACAGGTTTTGACCCATGAAAAACATACATAAACACCAGAGATACAGAACACTGCTTGGAGAAGACTGTTTTGGCCTCCTGTCCCGAAGTGCTGTCAAATACAGTTCAGCCTCTGAGACTGAACTCCATGAAGTGTGCAGTCATCAGGACTAACAATGCAGCATGAAATTCATTGTATCATATACCTAAGGCTTGACTAAGAGCTGATCAGTGCTTGGCTCTTGGTTATTGACATAATGATTGCTTAGTAGCTGAGAACAAATAAATGTAGCCTTAAACTTAGAAATTTGCCTGGTGTCTTAGTCTTCTAGAATACCCCTCTTTCACGGGGCCCACAAATCCAAAAACTACCACAAGACATTAGAGTCATGGGTTTTGGCAGTGAAGAAGAACCTGCAACAGATGACTGAAAGTCCAAAAGAAAAAGAAAAAGACAGTTTATTAGACATACACATATGCACTGCAAGTCTTAACATCTTTGAAAACTAGCACCTATTTCTGAAACTGGGAAAAAAGAATTCCCAAATGTATTCCTGAATGGATCGATGAAGGGAATGTTAGAGGAAAGACAAAGGACAATTCAATGTTTCCTTTTAACAGTCAAGTCCAACAATTTACTGAAAGAAATGGAGTTTGTGCTTTAACATGAATGTGTCTTAGAAAACAAAACAAAACAAAGCAACACAACAGAGGTTGCATCTCTTTAGAAGAATTCTGGGCAACGTGACTTATTGTAGAGGGCACTACACATCCACTGTAATCTCACTATCCGACCAGTACTACCGGTGTTGTGAAAACTCTGCGTTGAATCACAGAAGTCCCTAGACCTTAACCGCTCCAGGTACACGATGAGGTCCCTCTGTTGCATAGGCATCCTATTTGGCTTGCCTGCATGAGGTTTCCAGTTACTGGACCTGAGCTTTTTTTTTTTTTTTGCTGGGACACACAGCATTTCTGCTGGCTTTAAAGAAGAAGTAAACATTATGTCTGTCTTGGCATGTTCTTTGCAGAATTATGGGGCCTTTGGGATGTAGCCATAAAAATGTCAGCACAATACATGGACTGTGTATTATTATAGAATAATTGGATAGATAATAATATATGGAATAATTATGGAATATTGAGAGAAAGCAGGTTACACAATGCATGGTTTTATGCAGTTCATGATGTTTAACCTCAACTGCTGCTATGCATGTTAATCAGATATTCAGTCTCCAGTCCACATCAGTGCTAATTAGAACGTGTTATTTACTGTAGAGTGTAGGCTTGCTCAGGCAACTGCCTGACATTAATTATTCTTTGAATGCTGGATTTTAAACCCAAAATTGAAAAAAAATGTATGAATAATGTAGGTTTTGTTCAGTGTCACACAGTGTTAAATCAATGAGGACTATAATAAGCCTTTATTCAGAGATACTTACAAAATAAAGAACTCTTTTGCTGGAGTTTTTTATTGCTTCCCAATTTTTCTGTTGCCCTGAAAGCTATGAAACTTTTTAAACAAGATATAGGACATGTAGCTATTTTGCTCCTACTAAATGACATAAACCCCAAACAGTGGGGTATGTATATGGTATATACAACCATATACAGGTTGTATATGATATCTTCAGATTTTCACTTCTCCTAGAACAGAATCTAATTTGGGGCAGATTCTGAAGTATTTACAGCAGTTCTTGTTTATTTATTTATTTATTTATTTATTTATTTGAGAGAGATAGTTCTGGCACTTCCATTTTAAAACTCTTCCACAGCACTGGAACAGCCTGAGTGGAACTCTGATGCTATGTTCTGCTATGGAACCCAGGGAGCCCACAATTAAATTTCCAACAGGCTACACACTCTGATAATAGTTTGAAATCCCACAAATATGCTTCTGTTGTCCTATCAAATTGACAAGTGGGAGAAATGGGGACAAAGCTTACTGAATCTCAAACATCCTCACTTCACTGAACTTTCTGATGCTGTAGTTCTAAACAAATCTTGTGAAAAACTGAATGGAAACATTTAAACTTAATACTCAGTATTTTCTGTTCTAATAAAAACAATACAAATTTGTGTAATGACAAATCAATTAATTTCTGGAATGCATAAAAATTATTTTAAATGCAATAATTAAAAGAGAAAAATGAGATGATTAAGCATAATGATTTAGCATAAGTATGATTGTTTTCTGTTTTAAAATCCTGACATTTAATTGCTTTTAATTAGCTCAAATGAATGTGCAATAAATTGAAAAGACATCATTAATCATGTGCATTTCAAAATTTAAGAGATGTTTTGACCAATGACTTGCTATTCAGTTACTCTCAGCCCTATGCTTGTTGTTTCACTGACAATTCAGAACAACTAGCTGTCCAGAGAGCTCCAGGAAAAAGTAACTGACTGTCTTTGAGTTGACTGCAAATCATTTAAAACTCATGCATTTAAATGCATGGGAACCAAACCTTTTGCAATAATATACTTTACTGTATTTAAGTCCTCCTTAAAGAGACTATAACATTTATGATTAAAGCTCACAGTTTTCAAGAGGGAATGCCCCATATGTGCTGCCTTGGCTAAAAAAAATAATGGTGGATATATTTCTACCTGGCTAACTATAAGAGTATATAATGCTCCAAACTCTTAGAGTATCTTCCTCTATACACCTAAGTATAATCTCAAGACCTCTTTAATGTCCATGTGGTTTTACATCCACACAGAAAGCATGCTAAGGCTCACTTCACTGAAAATGTAAAGCGAACATCTTAGCAATATAAAAGAATCGAATTACAGTTCCGTAACACAGCATGTAAAACTCATGCCATAGGTTAATAGAGTGCTTCAGCCAGGGTCTTGGGGAGCAAGGAATGTGTCAGAAATGTGAAGGTCAGCTGCAGCTCCTGCAGAGGTGACCTTAAGATCCTGAGAGAAGTGAACAAGACAAATAACAGCATCATGAAACAAATAGCATTACTATGTTAGTCTTGAGGAATGCAGATTTCACCTTGTTCGGGGATTCTTGGAGATGTTCAAGACCTGACTGGACAAAGAAATAAGCAACCTGATTGAAGCTGGCCCTGTTCTGAGCTCCAGAGGTCCCTTTTAACCACAATACAGTTCTATGATCTTAGTCCTTTTTTTGATAGAATTATTTTAAGTGCTGCATACTGCCTATAAAATAAATCAGGTTCCTAACCTCTATGTAATGGGAACATGTTTCTTGGTGCAAGAAAGTGAAGGCATTATACATAAAAGACTTTTTTTTTTTTTTTTTAATAAAAATTCTATTAAAGTTTCAGTTTCACCTGAATAATTGTTACAAGCCCTGATCTTGGGGCTGAAATATTTCAGATTGATGATCATAGAAATAAGCCAAAGGTCTTTCTACATGCAGAAAATATCATTCTTCAATTATCCTTAATATTTTTACATGGATAAATAACTCATATGGCTATACACAAGTAAGTTATCAGGAGAAAACATTTTAGCATTGTTCTCAAATAAATAGATAATAAAGTGGAATTAAGAAGGGGGAATATACAGGCCTGAGAATTCTTAAGGCAATTCTAAATGTAAAGAGAAGTATATGAGACCATCTGGTTTCACTTATTACAAAAGAACTATTCTAATAACCTCAAAATATAAGTCCTTTTTAGTACCAGAACTAGTTTTAAAACATTTTAGTATTATTTCTCCTATGTGTGAAGCATTAGTTTGCCTCCCAGCTACAAACAAGTGAATTAAATTCATGAATAATTAAAATGGGTTTCTATTTTGTCATAAATCAAATCCCACTTTTGTGGGTAGACCATGCTTTGCACCAAATTACCTCTAAGGAAAGCAGAAACCCACAAAAAAATGCAGCTCGCAGGGCCATGTTCATATATTGCTCTGCCAGGTTGTGTACTCCAAAGACAGAAAGGCCCAAACGAGTGAAACAGGGTTGTGTTTACAACTGGAGCTGCTCAGTCACCCTTCCGCAAGTGAAAAGATAAGTTGCTGAGGGCTGCAGATCTTAAAAGATCTGTGCAGTCCTAAATGTATAGTGAACAGTGGTTAGCTGCCCATGGCTCCAGCCACTAACAGAAGGCGGAGAGGCATGGCAATAGGCTAGCCGGTGGCAGAAGGAAGTGTTTCTTCAGCCAGTATTCAGCAGAGCTGCAGAACCCCTCGTTAGCAAAAGGCTGCAGATGCTGAAGTTGTAAGTTGTAAGGATTACATGAAAGTTGTAAGGTTACATGAAGTTGTAAGGATTTGCTAAGGAAGTTCACAGAAGAGCAGTTATTCCTCCATTAGCACTAAGGGTTATTAAGCCCCAAACCCCTTGGGATCAGAAGGTCCGTGAGCTGCAATTGTTGGAGACTGCAAGGTTGCAGATAGAAATAAATCATGATATATTTGCTCTACTGATATATTTGACTTTAATCTTCTGCTTTTGGACCATGCCAGAGACAGGATATGACCTCTGTCACTCAGTGACCTTTGTTTTTACCCTAGGGCTTTTCTATATTTGTAAAGGATTTTTCAATATTTGTATTGAAACCAGCAGCTGTCTTTAATTTTTAGCTATGGGACCTGACCTATTTTTGGCAAGGTTATTTCCATGTACTTAAAATTACTGTCTAGGACCTTACATCTAGGTACAATATGTACCTTTTCAATATGCAAATTCCAGGGCCCCAACAAAATCCATCGTGAAAACTGCATTCAGTTTGACAAACATCTGTCCTGACAGAACTTCAAAGATTACCAAATTCGTTCTCATTTATCAACAGCTTTTCCAAGAAGTTGAAAAAAATTATCTTATTTGGAGTTTTTGTGAACATCAGTGGTTTTCAAATAGGCAAACAATTGTAAATAACTGCTAAATCTCTAGTAATATACTATACTACCTCATGTTAACATTTTACAGTTATTTTGTTTAATGGAGCCAAGATTTCTAAATGTATGTGATTGAAGAACACAGTCCTTAAAACAAAACAAAACAAAACAAAAACAATCAAACATAATTTAGCTTACTAAATATGAAACTGTGTAAAAGGAAAATGATATCGTGGAATCTGGATATTCACAAATATTTAATGCCAAAACTCTCAGAAATTAAATATGAACATTTGCATATTCATTTGAAAATATATTACTGTCCACTAAGGTACTATGCCACCCCCTGTCTTTATAGTGGGATCTTAAAACTTTAAGTATTAAGTAGTTGAAAATTATAAACAGAGGAAGTACTAAGTTATCTGTGCAATCTCTTTCACCCTGAAATTGTCTCAGACATGGTATCTGAAATATCTGCTCTATTCAGTAATCATTCAGAGACAAGGAGGGAGGATAGGAAGAGGTTTGTTTCATTCACCGTATGAGTTCTCACAAATTAGTATTACCCATTATGAGGCTTTGAAGGATATAATTATAAATTCCAACTGTTTGTGCCAAGGCCTCTTGAAGATAAACTTCTTCACAGCTACTAATTGGCAGTATCAAAGTGCTTCTGAAGAAAGCAATCTAACTACTTTTACACAAAAACTTCCTCATCCTCAAGAAATCACCTACATATAACAGTGCCTATAAAACAATAGTACAGGAATATGTAGCCTGCTATTATTTTATTTTATTTTATTTTTAAGAAAGAGCCCACCAACAAACTACAGCCAAACAAATGTGGCAAAGATGAAGAAATGAAAGCCAGTCTGAACTGTTTAGAAAACAAGATCTCCTGGGGACAGTATGATACCTTTCTGACTGATCAATCAACTAGGACTGGAAGAGGAGTTTACAGGTAAAGGTAGCTCCCGGCTTTTATTAGTTTGGGCAGTTGCTGGTATTCCTTTGGAATAGTGAAAACAGGACTTGAGTCAAAAAATACAACCCTATTTTACTATGCTCAGAATAAGGACCCAAGAAGAAATGGTGATGGTCCTCAAAAGCTCACAATCCAATTTAATGTGAGTTTCTCACTGACTTGATTAGTCTGGTGACAATATAGGTTCCTGAAAGCCAAGCTTTGGCATTATATTCCTGTTGGCACTAAGAACTCTACAGCTAAGAGGTACACTATGATGGTGATGATGCCTGCAAGTCAGATGCATCAAGGATCTTATCTCAGTAACCATAGGAAATTAGGGTATTTTCTCTTTGACAGGAACTCACTGCAGTTTCAAGTCCCAAGTTTGTAGAAAATACCTGTAGAAGAGTTGGTTTTTAATGCAGTTACAGTATTTCAGTCAAACCTGAAGACAGCAATACTGTCTCACAGATTTCCTCTCATACTTTGTATGGAAACTCACAGACCACATAACATTTCAGCTCTGCAAAGCACAATACACTTGTATAACCACACAATTTCCCATGGTGGAAAAGCTGCACATGCTTTTACAATGAGACAATCTAAAAAATGTTATTTTTCTGCTTGATAGGCTAAATAATGTCAAGATTTTATACTAGTTTCAGTATTAATGACATATCATAAGCTTCCTTTCTGTCTTTACATTGATTCTGTCTAAAGTCCTCTCTGATATAGTCTGCAACCCACAGCTACTTCATCATGCCCTAACAACATAATAGAAACTGAGTTCAGTGCACAGACATATTAGATGTGGTTCACTTCTTTTTTGTTTCAGTATTTTTTTATATGAGTCTCTCTTTTATTTTTTATTTTTTTTATTGAAGAGTGTGCTCATAATATTTTTTATGGGATAGAAAAGATTAATACAGATACAAACTACAGCCTGAAATGCTATTTCTGGTCTGTATTCTGGTTTGTAACAAGCTATTTTTCCAAATGCTTGTTAACTTCTTAGCAATGTTCATAAGAGAGGATAGTATTTTCCCACTCATCAGTTTACTGAGGGTAGATTCAATGCAATGATGGATTAAATGATGGATTAATGATGGGGCAATGGTGGATTAAATAAAAAATCAAAATACCCAAGAGTTCCACTGATATTTCTTTACCCGAAATTCACATTTTCATGGTCAGACATTGAAATGCAGATAACACCTACTTATGTCTTAAATACAGCTTTAAGACCCGTCAGGGTGTATTCTAGCAGAACATAAGTGTACACCTCAAGTGCACTAAAAGCCTTCTTGGGACATCAACATCTGTAGTGTGCATTAAAGGACCACTAAAACACATCCCACAGTCCTAATAACATTATAATATATCTTACAGGCAAAGTAGGTTAAACACACACAAAACTACACTTCTTAACTAGAGTCAATTCTTTTATAACTTGAAAATAACATATATCTATTCAGGTCAAGTTTCAGTTTTTAAGTGGAAAGCGAAATCTCCCCTTTTTCCTACATATTGCTCTTTTGAAGATAACACCTGACCCAATATCACATTTTTTACTTCAAGATCATGATGGCCTTAATCTGTAAAGCACGCAACAAAGTCTGTATATGTCTGGGCATCATAGTATCATTTCTGTGTACCTAGCAGAACTAAAGGTCTAAAAGTAGCCATGTATGTGGTTCTCAGGCAGAGGATTATATGTGTAAATTGGAGATGCAGCTGAGCTTTGGAGTCCCCTCCTGCTACAGCTGGGGAGGCAAATAATTCAAAAGCCCCAGACTAACGTCCTCTTTCACCACACTTGCCATAGTCTGGTCCCTGGAGCCAGGGTTAAGCAGCCCAAGCACTTTGGTAGCTCAAAATCAATCAAGCCTGGTTGTAGACAGTAGAAATATGGAATGAAGAAATAAAAAGTAACAGTGGATCTGCAGATAGAAGAAAAACATTTGGGGCTACCATGAAAAGTGGGAAGGAAAAGAGATGTGTGTACAAAAACAAAATGATTTCATGTTGTAGAATTTTAAAATCTTTGAAATCTGAGAATTTCCATTTTTTTTTTTTAATGAAAAGAGTGTTTCTGGATTTTTTTTCCAATATCTGTTGAAATTCTTACAAAATAATGCACTTTTTAAACTTCTGAATAGTTTTTCTTCATCTGTTCTCATTTGTGACAGCATTTTATGAAGCAAACATCCATTATACGATTATTCTGCTTTCCAGTAACTCAAAATGCTTTAAAATTACTTCTGTAAAACTGGATAGTGATTAGACTTTTAAGTTTAGGCCTTAAAATACTCTGCAAATGGAAACATTGAATATTTTGGACTAAGTTATAGAAAGGCATATTCTCTGTTGTCTGGACAAATCAAATACCAATCACGAACATGAAAACTTTCCTAGAAAATTATCTGTCAACCTGCTTTTATCTCACTATTATGCATCTAATTCACTGCAGTATTTTTAATGAAATATTGAAGGACTTTAACTAAAAAAGTCAAGCATTGTTTCCTGAAGTCTTTTTAGGTTTGTTCACTAGGTCCTAATGTGCTGAGTAACCAGCCAGAACTGCTTTTCTTGCCATTCTAAAAATGTTTTGTTGTTACTTGATCTTTTCAAGTGGTGGGGACAGGAGACTGTGCAAGTAAAGACAACTACAGGAAATTGTAGCAAAAGTGATTAAACTTATGTCCTTTTTAGTCAATTTCTTGTATAATGTATGCTTAAAAAGATCCTTTGGACCTACACACTCTGTACCTCTTGCAGACTCTGTACTACTTAACGACAAAACCCTGTACTTATAAAGCACAGGCCACTGTGTTCTGTATCATTTCTTGAGCAATTAACTTTTATCACTTTCTCTTTTAAAAGAACTTTTTCAAATGTTTCGATTCCTAGGTTTAAATCTGGCATTCTGTGTTGGATTTCTTCTTATAGGGAAGTAGGAAAAACTGTTGGAAGGGTTTCAGCTTAGTCTTAATACAATTTCATGTTCTTCTGAGGTATTTAGATTGAACCCTGTCAGTGCTTAATATTGTGAAGGTCCTTAATGTAGCAATGCATGACTCTGGAAACTGCTTTTGCAAAACTATGTAGCCTGGATACAAGGACTTAGCTTCATTAATTCAAATATTAAGCGTTCTTTTATATTTTAATGGAAACATATACAAAAGAATGGAATCAATAGGATTGATTTTAGTAAGTTGTGTCATCAGCATTGATAGAGGTCATAGACAATCAGTGAGCAAACACAACACTGACACAATTTTCAAAGATTGCAGTAATGTTATAACTCAAAAATGTGTGCTGGAAACACAGCTGAATCTCAATCTCAGGCACAATCTTTGCTGAATGCACTGTGATACTGATACTGCACATGGGTTAAGAAAAAAAAAAAAAAAGATGATTTCTGAGAAGTCTAAGGACAGACTTTACACTGCTTCATGACACAGCTATGACAGCTATGAAGGCCCTTCCCATAAAGATCCCAAGTGATTCATTAGATGATGTTAGAAAAGTGTGTGAAAAGAAAATGGAACCATTTCAGCCAAGAATCTGTTTTAAAGTCCAGAAAGGGTTATGAAAGTAGAAATGAGACTAGAACCAAATTATCTTTATAACTGGAACATCAGCACAGGAGTCATGGTATCCAGCTAGCATCTTGAAGCTGCAGCAGATGCTCCAGATTGCTTAGAGTAAGGATGATTTAAGTTAATTTGCAATACTTGCCAAGAGGCAAGTATTTTCTTTCTTTTCATTTTGGTGCATGAATCATCTTGAGCACATACTCAAATATTGTTCATTATGTAGGTTGAATAAAAATAAGCCATCCACCAAGCAATTAGTAAAGTTTAGATTTTTTTTTTTCAATTATTTTCTTTTATACCACAGAAAGATAGTTCCAAATATTCAGCTTAATGTTGTCAATATAATATCCAGTTCCATATCCTTACCTATGCATTTCAGTTACCATCTGAACAAGCTATTTGGTTGTATGAAATTACATACATATTATAGTCTAAGATGATAAATTCTCCATCCATCCATCTTCCTGTACAATTGATGGTTCACCAGAGATTTTTTCAGCAGAGCAATGAACCCTCTGATCCAGACAACGAGACACAAAATTGAGTATTTTGGTAACAATCTTCCTTAGCTCACAGTAGTGAAAGCCCCAGGTTGTAACAATTACAAATTCATTTTTTTCTTAAGTGTCTGTTTTGTCAACACATGGACACAAATATTTGTATTATCTTTTCTGAAGGCTTATAACAAAATTAGTTTTTAATGGACACACTTGCTCCATACAGAATCAATAATCTCCTCTTGCTCACTACTTTGCACCAATTTCAGTCATCCAGTTGATATGCTATGTACTCCCTCTTAATTTTAAAGTCTTTAATAACATGGTATTAAAATATCCCACATTAAGCTGATGTTTCTACAATTTAACAAATGCATCTAAACCAATATTTTCAAAAATTGGAAGAGTGAATTGGTCCTGCACTAATATGTCACCTGCCAAGTTTCCACGCACAGCAATTTAAATGTCTGGATTATAATTAGAGCTCTCTGGAAAAAATAATGACAGAATACCATCTAGTAGAAAAACTGTCATTATGCCAGTTTCCTCAAATATTAAGCTACCAAGAGCACCTTAGGAATGACTCCTGCCTTAGCAATAACAAAAAAAAAGGCAAGTCTGTGTGTCTGTACATATATAATATCTATAAAATATGTATTTATAATTTAAGTTCATATTATTACGTTGTACTTATGTATATTTATTATGTATGATAACCCATATTTTATTATTATATCTATAATCTAATTTTTACTGTATGCACCCAAACAGTTGATGCTGCTCTTCACAGAGAAAATTCTGCAATCACAGAATACATACTCATCACTGAGAAACTAGTAAAGAGTCCCCATTTCAGAGTATGCTTACAACATAAGTGTTTTTCTGATGTAAGAACAAATTATTCTATGCTGCAGAAATTGCTAGCACAAACTATGGATACAAAAAGCATAAACCCTGATTATATGCCTAGAGAAGCCCTGAGAACAGAAGCAGTTGTTTCAACAAAATTATAGTTTTTACAAATATTGTTAGAATCACTCAGGAAGAACAGTCTTCTATACCAACACAAACCAGACCTTTGCCAGACATGTAGAAGACTATTAAAACCCTAGATATGACCTCAGTAATTTATTTGTCCTTTATACAAAATTAGAAACAATGTGCCTTTGACTGTAGTACCATTAAGCTTAGTGTGAACATCCAACCATGCTGATGGAATGGATCTGAGTATGCGAGTTATGTTTTAAGGTTAAATAAAAAGAACATATTAGGATAGTATTTAACATTTATCTTTTCTTTCTTTTTACCTTATTTTTTGATATTTAAGACAGACATTACTTCTCAAAGTTCAGTGAAGGTGAAAGAGGTCTGACTTGTGAGGAGTTAATTATTTCAGGCTCACACCTACTGTTC
Organism: Heteronetta atricapilla; assembly: GCA_011075105.1. Lineage (NCBI taxonomy): Eukaryota > Metazoa > Chordata > Aves > Anseriformes > Anatidae > Heteronetta > Heteronetta atricapilla. The sequence goes on along the minus strand of CM021731.1, from coordinate 119,937,793 downwards.
CTGTTTTTTTTTTATTTTATTTTTTTTTTTTCCTTGAATGCAGTACTACAGACCTGAACATGTTCAGGAGCAGGAACAAAGATGGTTAATTCAGCCTGAGTGTGACAAGCAGTAATGTATGCAGGATAATACATTATCCTAATATCCTAATACCCTATACCTAATATCCTTCATTTACAATGCACAACACTGGAAGGAAAACACAAAACACTTTGAAAGACAATCAAAGCTATTCATATTTAATACTTCAAACAAGAGGTCTGAAGTGATGCAGAGGTGACAACATATTACAGAAAATGACAGTATTTAGGCTTGTCAAATTAAAAGCTCCTAGTTTAGATTTTCTGAAAAGGCAATTAATTGTGAAACTATTTTATAGATGAACTTCGTGCCTCTGTCAGAGCTTAATAAACAAAATTAGAATATTTAGAATAAAAATTTAGAATATGATACATTATTTGTGTGTATTCCAATAAGCAACTGCTGAACCATAAACTGAAGAGCTTTCTGTGATGACTTTTCATTATAACAAATACTGTAAGGTAGTTCAGATGCTTGATCCATGATCCATTAAGTACAGTGAAAATATTATCATCACTGATCTTATATGCATTATCACTATGGCCTGTAGGTTTGACTCTCAGTTCTTCAGTCAGAAGTCTTCCTTTATTTTGTATAGGGGTAAAAATAATAATAATAATAATAAAAGTAGTGTCAAACAACACTCATACAATAAGACATTTTTGTGTAGTTGTGCATTAAAAGTGTTTTTGAAGTCTCTAAATACTAATTACATTAACCTTAATAATAGTTTTCATGGCCCAATTTCACTGTAAGAAGCTTTTTCTTGGAAACAAAAGAGGCAATAATCTCTTATCAATTGCTACGTGAATGAACTACAAAATATTTGTAGCTCTGTATATAGCTGCTGCATCCCTGTATTACTCACAAGCAAGACAGTAAAAGGTTTCTTAGCGCACCAAATTTCACAACAGTAGCAAAATAATACAGCTATTTCTACTCAACATGCTAGTTCTGCAAATAAAATGCCAGCAAAATAGACATCTCTTAAATATTTTGCCATGAATTTTCTTATAGTAAATTCTGAATGGAAGGAAAAGAAGACTACTTGATTGTACCATGCCTGCAAAGAGTCTTTGTAGAGTTATTTATGGTTCAGCATATGATCTGTTTCTGCCTTTGAAAATACAAAATCACTGTAGGTGAAATACACCCATGATCAAATCACTTATATAGTGAAAAACAGTAATAAACTAGTTCAAATCTATTAAATCAAACACAAAATAAAGTTAAAATAATCTATTAAATTTTAGTCCAAATTTTAGCCTCCGCATTGTGAGAATTCCCAATCTAGTTTGTTGGTATCATGACAAACATTTGACAAACATGTTTTTATATAGCAAGGTTATACTTCCTATACCTAGGAAATATAAACAAATATATTGTATTTACAAAATGAGAGACAGAAATCAGAAATATAGGGACGTTTAAAAAGTATTTATGATTCGCAGTGAAGAAGATCACAGTGTATATGTGGTTCCAACATGGTGCTACAATTAAGAGAGAGTACAATACCTAACTTTATATACAGGACAATATTGAGGAATAATAAAAACTGAATTACATCTACATTCATTATTATTAACATTATTACAGGACCACAAAAGACAGATTTATCAGAAGTACAAGGGAACTATTGTATTCTCTTCTTCATTTGAGCTATGCTCTCCTGGACATTTATAGCAGAAGAGAGACTTTTTAAACCCCACATCTAGACTGCAGCTGCATCCATCTCTAAGCCTCCAAATTCAGTATCCTTTTGGAAAAAAATTACATTGTCACATTGGAAAAGTTTCAGGGAAGTCCTATGACAGCAATACACCTGGAAAACAACATCTGATAATGGCAGATGGAGACAGTAGATATATTTAATTTATTCAATACAAATCAATATTTCTTGATTCTACTATCTAAATTATTTTCTATATTTAAAACCTGCAATATCAAACATTGACAGAATACTGTTTTCAAGTGTATAAAGCTCTCTCTCTATATATAAACTTTCTGAGGGAGGATAAACATGTTCATCTGTACTTGCACAGCTGTATTTCCCTCAACATATGAAGTATGAAAGTGAATATTTATGGTTAATATTCTTTAATTTTCTTTTCCTTATAATCAGAAAAGTATTTCAAGGGCAAAATATTTCTGTGTTGGGTTACAGAAAGCATGTGATTTAGTAACTCTGCAATTGATGATGTTGGTGCTCTACCATCCTGAACATTTTTTGTTTCCAGGTGCTTACTCTATTCTGTGCCATATGTGATACTGTGGTTATAAGAATTTTAAAATCCTTACTCTCAGTTTATTTATTTCACACTCTCTTATAAGTTTTCTTTACCCACCAGACACATTGCATCTGCAGCATTCTTGGAATTAGAATGTAGGTATGCATTCATACCTACATTTTTCATCTCAGTTAGGAGGTGTTTCAGAGAGACAAAAAAATGACATTTCATGTGTCACCATCTTTCATAATTTGGAACTTTAAAAAGCGCAGCTACTTCAGTGAGCCCTATTACACATAGAAAGAAGAAAGAAACATCAAGAAGACGAGAGATGAGTAAGGAAAACATTAGACTTTCTGCCTCTGGAGATATCTGTCGAAAAGAAGCCATCTTATTCATTGGATTATGCAATGCATTAATTTTGGAGCTGTCATATTACATTTCCTACAGATTATTCCTGTGAGGGAGAAAAGAGATCAGAATGTAGATCAGTTATCAGAAACTCAGCTAGGGAGAACCTGTTAGTGTTAATCTCTTACGTCAATCAGTGTTTTTGTTTGTTTGTTTGTTTCCATTAAAAAGGGCAAAAATAATAGCTGAGAAAATGGACTAAACGCCACAGAAGGATCAAGAACCATGCATTCTCCAGTAGAGAACAAGGAGATTCAGTAACTTATAAGGATTTCTGTAAAATTTTCTTCTTTCTGCAAAAAGAAAATCTTCAGATTTATAACATAACAACAATAAATATTTTAGGCATGCAAATCTGAAAATAAAAACAAACAAAAAACATGAAACTGAGGGTAAGGCAGCCCTTGCTATTTTTTCTTCTTTAATGTTTTAGTATCCTCACAGTATCTTCTTTAATGTTTTAGTATCCATAACAAAATATGTTTGTTACATATTTTGTAACAAACATTTTTTTCCTTCATGAGAATGTAGATCTTGGCGGCCAATATTCAGGACTGATATAGGATTACTTCATTGAGATAACTTTTACTGAACACAAACCTTGCAGTCAGTCAACAAAATTATAATTACAAACTAATAAATGACTTATGGACCAAGTCTAAACATACTTTGATATCAAAACAACTAAAATCTAATGCCCCCCTACTGAACAGGCCCACCAGCGCGTTTTAAAACTCTCTGTGAGACCTAACACTGTTTTGGGGGTCTCCTCACGATCTGGGGTGCAAGTGTCTTGGTACCTGAACTGGAGCTTCTTGTATGCTCCAAGTGAAGTCTATTTCCGACTTCCCCAAACCACTAACTGACCTGAACCAAGATACAGTAAATGGGCACTAAGAAATTCCTTAAAACAGTACTGCTACTCCAAGGCAAAATGCTGATGAAGATGTAGACCCAACTGGTGGAATCCCGCTATCTAAATGCTCAATGATTCCCTCAAAGAATTTGAACAGAGTAATGAGGCATGGTTTCCTTCTGCTAAAACTGTATTGCCTCTTCTATAATCATATTTTTCCATTAATTTACCAAGTCAAATTTTTATTATAGCTTCTCTTGGTTTTCTAGAAGTCAAAAAGTGTTATATGACTTTCTAATTCACACCTGAAGCCATTAAAAAAAATCACAACTTAGCATCTCATTTACCATCCCATGGTCAATTTAAATTGCACATTACACAGTACACCTAGCAGTCAGTAATTTCATATTTGAGTTCCTTTAGAATTCAGGGTGAATACCAATGATTTGGACTGGAAAGACTTGATGTACCATTGCTGATTTATTACTATTAATTTTATCAACTCTGTTATAAAATTTCTTGGTACCTTCTTATTAGAGAAGTCCCCAGATTTGTACCTTGTAGAGAAAGGCCCCTCCAAGATTATGCAGAGAATTCAGAATGGTTCATTAAACATAATCAATCTTCATGACGCCAATGCAATGGACACAATCACTTTCTCAGCTCAGCACTGTATGCTTAGCTTCTCCACTGAGGCTTTCCTTCACTGCTTTCTAAAACATTACTGAAGTTCATGAATACCAGATTTTCCTTGGGCTAACTTACAGATAGCACAAAGACAAGCATAGAGATTCTACTGATATCTGGTCCAAATACTGCCCTTATACAAATCCATGTTGCTTTTATTACATAGTTGTTTAGCAACACATTAAGTCTTAATTTCTCATCATATTCATATATTGTTATTTACAAGTGGATTATAACTGCACAGAAAAATTTAGGGTAATAAAAAATCTGCTTAGAAATTAAAGGCACAAAATAAAGAATCAACTTTTTTGTTCAGTATTATCATAACTAGCAACATCAGCCAAGGAAAAAAAACAGAAAATTGTAGTTGCTGTTGACAAAATATCTGTTCATATTAATTCACAAAGGGTCAGAAGTGAGCCAGCCAACTTCAGTTAGTGCCAAAATGGATGAGTGTTGATGAGTCTGAGTTTGATCTGAAGACAAAGGCATGAAAAATGTAGCAACTGATTAATAAGAATACGGATACCCTTATCTATGCAAACTGATTTACATAAGAATCATGGCTTTTGGGGGGTGATGTTGGTATCAGTCACATGATGGAAAGGGTTCACAGCACCAGGCTTAGAAGGGTGTACCCTCTCTCAGGATTTTTTATACTCCCTCCCAAGGAGATATACCCTGTTGAAGCTCAACACTCACATCAATCTTCCACACTGGGACTTTGTGCAAGGCAGGCTCAGGAACCCTGAACAGACACTCTGTGGTGCCCCTTGCTGAGGGACAGAGGCTCCAGTGCACAGGAGGTGGCAGTGGTGGCCAAATGAGCATGTTCAATATACAGTGCAGGAGACACAGGAATTCTGTCTCTCTAATCTCAAAGCTGACTGTTTATCTTGGTCTGATCCCAAGAACTGTAATCTTATGTGAGTTGTGGAAACTGGATAAGTATGCTAAAACAAAATTTATGTTTCAAAAAATTAAACTGGATATAAATATTTCTGCACTGTAGATCATTGGTAATTTTCCTGCAAGTCATTTACATTAATAAACAATCTATGCTAACAATTTCAGCATTACAAGAAATTTCTGTTAACTCTTTCACACAAGAACTGTCTCTACTTGATCTTTCTCTGTTTTTCCCCCCTCTTTTCATTCTTACTGCTTTAATCCATGTCAGTGCTCCACTATATGACTGCTTGCTGATAGTTGCCCACCTCCTTCCCACTCCTTTTGCCTCCTCAGTCCTTTTTAGGGAGTTAATCTATAATGATATTCTAGGTCCCCAGTCAGGATTAAAATTCTCTCACTTCAATAAACATGTAATGAAAAGCATGTAGCAAAGGAAACAAACAAACAAAAAAAGGTAGGGAAAAGTAGAGTGTAGTAACAGTGAAAGAGGTGTTATATACAAGACAGGGCTTCATTACGACTGAGTTTTATAAATAGCTCAAGCACATGCAGGAAATAAAACCTTTTAAATTAGCCCTGTGTCTGTTGATATACTTCAGAGTAATGTTGGCCTCAAAATCCCTTAATGCTTTCTAATAAAGCACATAAAATTGCATTAAAAATACTAGAAGTTTGTTTAAATAAATCTTAAAAGATTTCAGTTTGTACATGCTAGTGGAGTAAATCATGGCTAATGTTAAAGATCTGGGTTGTGTTATTTCTAAAATTATGCAATTAGCCTCCCAGGTCAAACAATATTATATAATAACTATTTTTAGCTAGAAAATATCACTTTACAGCTACAGTTAATGGGAGTTAATTGGGCCTTCAAGATGTGCTAGTACGAAAGCAACAATGTTTTTAATAACAAGGACAGTAAGAAATAGATAAACTGCTAAGAGCAGTAAAATGAAACATCCATGTAGTCTATGAGTGTCCATCCTCATTTATTTCAATTTTTCATCAAATTAGATAGCAGAGAGATCTTTCAGACTGATGTATGAAGTAAAGGTAAAGACTCAGAAAGGATACTTTCAAGCTCTTTAACCTTTCATCATTACTCTTTACTTATTGCAATCAGTGAAATACATGTCAAGTGCTCTAAAGCAGTAAAATCTCATTTGGTAATCAGTGAGGTCAACCAGTCAGTCATCATTCTCCACAGGTACACCTGCAAAGTAACTGTATTGTATGTATAGCAAGTAGCTGGACAAGATGACCGCCAGGAGTCCCTTCCAATCTTAACTGTTCTGGGATATCCAGTCAGAATTACGCTTTCACCTTTTGTAGACTTCACTTGTCTTCTTGCTCCAGTCCAAAGAAAACAGGACGGTATTTTTAAGAACTAAACAAATTCCTTAAGGAGAAGGAATAAAATATTCTTTTTTCTAAAGAAAGTAAGAATGCCTAAGTTTCTTCAGCTCTACTTACTGTAATTTAGGCAAATTATTTCTTAAGATAAATATTTAAAATATCCTTTAAACAGCTCATTGGAAGAGGCTATGTAATTTCCATCACTCAAAGTCTTAAAAAATTATATTGACTGTTCAAAAAAATACCAAAAACTTTAAACAAACTTTTGGGACAAATTCCAAACTAAAGTACGGAAAGACACAAATTAGATGTTTGTCCTTTTATCCTTGCATTTTAAGTCATCCTTTTTTAAAATTATCTTCAAGAGCTATGGAAGGTAGGATTGCCACATGCAGCCACATTCAGATTGCCTGTCAGTGGGCTTCAGAAGCTGTCAGAACACAGCATGACTTTTATATCATTCTCTTCCACTCTTACCTCTGCACCACAGACACACTGCCTTTAAGTATTCTGGATTTGAAAAGTAGAAGGGGCTGGCTTTCATTTTATTATATCATTTCCTCCCTTTGACTACCTTCCAGGTACTGGAGATTAACCTTAGCTAGGGCTAAGGATGGTGGATGCTGGATGGTGGGGGTGAGTTGGATCTCATCATTGTGCCCAGCTGTTCTCCACATTAACTAGGATGCAAAAATGGTGCAACTGGACAGAATGCTCAGTGCAAGGAGGTATGTGTATACATAAGCAAAATCTTTAAACAGCAATACCAATTATGAATTTGAAATGTGTCTGCACAATGGAAGATCAGGAGTGCCAAAACCAATACAGTACAATGGTAAGTGCAAACAGAAGAACACTGGAAGAGTACCTAATAAGTTATTGGTAACAATAACAATACTGGACTGAATAATTATGCCTGTGTTTTATGTGTTTTATGCAAGCAGTCTGTGATGGCTATATACTGAAAAGTAACCCAGAGTAAAAGAAAGGGTAAGCAGAATTCCTGGGTTAGCTAGAGCTTCAGCAGGGGAGAATGATATTGATGTTTCTGCAGACTCTTAACATTTTCACTAATTGTTTTTGTTTGTTTGTTTGTTTTAAATAAAATCACATAAAAAAGAAAAAAAAAATTTCCAAACTTTCTCTAGCTGCATTACATACACTAGAAATACAATATGATTTGCCTACAACATAAAAATGCCAACAGCATAAAAATACAAAACCCAAAGGAAAATAATAATAACAATAATTAAAAAAATATGTATAATGATATGTTGCTAAAACCCTTCTACATGCAAAACACTGACCCTTGCCCATTGTTAAGTTAAAATGCAAAAATGTATATTAGGATGACCAGTCATGTCAATGGAAGCACCTTTAATGAAAGATATTCTTATCCTGACAGAAAAAAATAATTACCTCCTCCACTGAACCAATTTTGTGTAAACTTTGCCACCAGCTTCCAGTTATATGTTCTACTACCAGCATTTTTTTTTCCAGTACAGAAAATACTTTCAGTTATAGTGATCTTTGATCACTATAGAAACATATATTTCTACAAAGATAACTTCATCACAAATACTTTTTGACAGTGATGTCACCTGCTGCGACACCCTGAAAGTCAGTAATTGAGTTCTAGAATTTCCTGAAAATGAAAGAAAATGTAACCAATATTAAGGTAATTTTACTGGCAAGTGCTTTTCATTGTAAGACTAAGGCCTAAAAGCAGAAAAATTTAGCTGTCAGTTGCCAGAGGCTTAAAAACATGCACCTTACAGGGTGTTTTTTTGGTGGGGAGGAGGTAGGGGATTGTTTTTTGAGGTTGAGGTTTTTTTTTTGTTTGTTTGTAGCGTTGAGTTTGTTTGTTTGCCCTTTTTTCAGTATTCACTAGTTAGAGGCACACAAGAATGCTTTATGCTTCTCACTACAGCACATTCTGGTCTGATATTATCATTACAGAAAACTTGCTACATAAGATATTCGAGCTCACTTTTAAAATTCCTCTAGGCTGGTCTGGGTTTATTATGCACAGTATGTAAAGGTGTTCTTAAACCAACAGCTAAACACTTGATATGTCATGATGGTTCATCTAGGTGATCAGTTTGTAGCTTCAAAGAAAATCAATATAATGTAACTACACTTTTTTTTTTTTTTCCTTCCCTTATATTTTCTGCATTGTTATATTTTCAGTAACAACTGTGATATGTGTTAAATGAATCTCATAAAAGGAGGAGGTAATTGCTGGCTGTTTCTTCAAAGTTGCTATAGTTGAGAACCTCTACTCTACAGCAGTTCTGTTCTGTAGGGATTTGATATTATACTTAGAAATAATAATAATATTAATAAATAAAAACTTCAGTGCTGAATTATTTTCATTCTTATTTTGTAAACCATATATTTTACTGAACTCGAATAGTTATTTATAATTACTATTATAGATTAAGCCAGTTTTTTGCCCTGTCACTACTTTGAATTCACATTTGTTTTCAGCAATATAGATGTGCATTATTTTTTATAAGGTTAGAAGAGATGGACGAGCATTTAAATATAATTTCTTTCACATTTATGCTGGCTGTCTTCTTGTCAATAATTTGAAGCTTAATTTTAAAAGCCAGATTTGGCCTCTATGGCCTCTTCACCAAATACTACAGCTTTCTACACAAAATATCATTAAGAGCTGCATTGTAACAGATTAAATAATAAATTGCCATATCTTAAGTAAAATCTACGCCTAAACTGAAATATAAAGGTGATTATTTTTCACTTGAAGAATATAAATCCAGATTTGAAGGGCCCAAGTCCTGTGCACAAGGATTTATATATATTTTTTTTTCCTTAAAAAAAATGCTAATTGTGTTTCAAAGTCAAAAGCCAATTAAACTAAAACATCTGCTCATTATAGTTCTCCAACTCTTATTCTGGCATTATCATAGAATTTAAGAAATAGTGAAAACAAATAATTGCTATTGAAAGAATGAGTAAGTAGTTGGACAGGAAATACTGACCAACTAATTAGGTGGTTTTTAGAAAGCATTTTGATTATCTTGTGTTCATTAAGTTGGTCAAAATTCAGTTCTAACTAGCCTATACTCCTCATCTGTCTTGTATTTCTAGAAAATCATTGGAGCATAGTTTACTTTTCTGATTTTATTATTATTATTATTATTTTTAGAATAGCAGGTCATTAAATGAGGATTTTTTATTTATTTATTTTTACAGTAATTTAAGCAGTGAACACTGTTTACTGCCAAGAGATTGCACCACAGCAACTACAAAGACATTTTGGGTTCAGGTAATGGGCTCCAAGTCATACACATATTTCCATTAAGAAGCAATCCATTAGAAGAGAAGTGTACACAGAGAAAAACAAAACAAAACAAAACTCCTTCATCTCATCTGCATCATAAACACAATCCAAAGCCACTTTTCTCTGACATTCTAAGAAGGCAATCTACAGAAAGATCCAATACTGTCAGAGGTAGCCCAATCCTGGGGTACAGTGGTTTTCTGTCCCTAGTTCTAGCAAGTAGTGACAGAGTATGCATTTCTACTAGGCACAGACACTATGACTCTAAAGAGACAGAGAGCAAACCCTTTTTCAGCACACAGACACAATCATCACTTGAGTAAACATGAAAGGAGAGACAGCACAATCCTGTTCTTCCTGTCTCATCAAGACCGAAGGCTGCTAGTCAAATCAATATAAACACACACAACACTGGACTTTCTTATAGCTGATCTCGGATCAATTTATTCAGTAACCTGCCCTCAGACCCTAGGGGTTGAGGTTTGTGGTCACACTCCTGTGACCTACTAGCAGGCAGTCAGCCTTGAATTTCACTACTGTTCACATGTGCACACTCAGAATATAGAGCATGCCTACACAAAAAGATAGAAATCAGGTTTCATAAGACTGTAGGGCAGACAGCTGTGCAGTCTGAGAACAGAGATGAGTGCAGGGCTCAGTCAGGTAAGTGTACTGACTGGCAAGTTTTTTACACCGAGTCAGCCTCTTCCTCCCTTTTTCCTTCAGTGCTACTACCCTGATCCATCTGGATCCTTCCCTTTACCTCCCTTTGGTCCTCTCTCAGAACATCCCATAATAATTTTCAAATATTCCCACAATCCCCTTAAAACATCCCACACAACCTCCAAATTCTGTGTGAAAAATTTTTAAGTGACTGAAGTACTTTTATAGCAGGCAGTACCATGAAAGCAGACTTTCATGGTTTAGGGTATCTTCTCCAGGATGCACTTAAGGAATAATGGGTGCTTATGTTGTCCATTTTTCCCAGCTTTGGGACTACACTTACACCATAGGATCAGTTGCATCCTGTGAATTAAAAATATGCTTCATCGGGAAGGCTAAAACACCGGTGGGGAGTCTTAAATTGAAATTAAGTTGACCTTGAAAATTCTCAACAACCAATTGCCACTTTTTTTTTTTTTTTTTTTTTTTTTTTAATTTGTCCCTGTAAGGACAACATCATAAATAAATTATGATTAGCTGTTTTATTAGTGAGACCCTTAGATCATTTGAACAAGCTTATTGATTTATTCATACTTGCAAACTTTATCAGATACTTGCATCTTTTACTAGTTTTCAGAAATTGCAGTAAATTCACTCAGTTAAATGCCTGAAGAATTGCAAAGTTACTTTCTCATCCTTTTTCATAAAATTAATAGAAAGTATTAAAGTATTCTGTTAAATTACATTATTCATGAATCCTGTACACAAAAGTCACATTAGGTAGGAAGGCAGAAGGATGCAAAAGCTTTGCACTAATTTCTAAATAAATATCAAAGTTTCTGGAAGGGGAAACTTAGCAAATACTGCAGAGAGGTAGAATATACTTTGCACTTGTCTTAGAACTGCTATTAAAGCATGGCAACATTCTCCATTATTACTAGACATCTGTTAGCAATTCCAACAGAAAGTAATTAATTAAAAAAAAAAAAAAAGAAAGAAAAAAAAAAAGAATATTTTGTCCTAGGTCATTATACTTATTTAAGTACTCTCCATTTGGTCTACTCTCTATTTGGTGTAATGTGTCAGTGGAGGGAAGTTGTGGAGCTAACTGCTAGTATGTTTTCCAGATTCCAAGAGTATAGTCTTGTTTGACAATAAGTGGAGACAATTCATGCTTAAAGGGCAAAGTAATAACTGTTCTCCTTGTGCCAGAAAAGAGGAACTTGAGAACTCTGGGGTGATGACAAAGTGAATTGCACAAATAAAAACCAACATAAAATGGAAAGCGGATTGTGTGAACTCTGGAAGAGAAAGCACAAGGAAAGAGGTGTCTCTGTTGACAAGGAAAGATGTTAATTTTCTTGTCAGCTGTGCTGTTATTGCAACTCAGGGAACAACTGAGGAAGAATGAGTAGATGAAGTATCTAATTCTATTGTGAGAGACTCTGCAAGTAATCATAAGCTGCACTGAGAAACAGTCAATCAAAATCATTGCCTGGAGTTTGTTCACCCAAGATATAATATTAGTGAATCTGTAACAGGTCAGTCTGTGCGTGGCTGACAATAGTAACAATCTTATTACTCAAGTTTGGAACTTTAAGAGAGAGACAGTAAACATATAACTTCCTAAAATACATTCACACAAATAAAATACCTTAAGGCATTTTTAAACATTTCATACAAATCAAATGCATGGATTTTTCCTGGTGGCCAAATAATAATAATAATAATAATAATAATAATAATAATAATAATAATAATAATAATAATAATAATA
>CM021731.1:119529288-119925508 GCA_011075105.1 Heteronetta atricapilla | reverse complement strand
TAATAATAATAATAATAATAATAATAATAATAATAATAATAATAATATAAAAATAATATTAAAATAATAAAAAGTGAGACTTGCTTTAGTCTCACTAAAGAGGTCAGGACAGTGAAGTCCAGCTTAGGTATAGTGAAAAATTGTAACAGATGTCAGTGAAATTCAGCCTGTAAAGAGAAAGCTCTGTGTAAAAGATAAACACAATCCTGTTACAATTCTGAGAGGCTTAGAACAAATGTAACTCATCAACAAGCCTGTATGAATTTAAGAAATGTTTGGACTGTGCACTAAGTCACATGGTCTAAACTTTTGGGTAGACCTGTGAGGTGCAAGGAGTTGGACTTGATGATCCTTATGGGTCCCTTCCAACTCAGAATATTCTATGATTCTATGAACTTTTTCCATCTAGAAGTATAAATAGAAATTTGTTATAAGCTGTTTACTTTAGTACCAGTACTACAAATTAAATGCTGCAAATACTCTAGCAATAACTAATGCTGTAGCCTAGCAACTTGTTGTGAGAAGCTTTCTGCTCATGGATCGAACCTCACTGATGTAATGATCTCAGTGCAAATGAAAATATTTCCAAGATTAAGGTGAGATGAATGTATCCATAAAATAAGTCACAATTTACAACTGCAACTCAGAAATCACATGTAAAATATTATATTTTACTCTATTTCTGCAACAAGTTAAATAGACTTTCAAAACATGGGCCTGTGTATACCTGTGGATTTTCTGCCCCAGCCTTTTTTTCACATGAGATGCTGATGAATACCACAGCACTAAGACAGACTAAATCTGGATGCTAAAAGAATAAGGTGATGGCACCTCCAACGTCAATGCCTCTGCTTACTACTTCAAGGTTAACCAGTGATTGAAAGATCAAGGCTGATTATGCACACACTAGGCATTAAAATAACAAAACAAAAAAAATGCTACAAATATATGTGAATATATAAGCAAGCATGCATTGGTATGATGCTATAGTGAGCGAAATTCTGAGGAAGCAGATGATTCCACTCCAAGGGTACTCATCCCTGGCATTCAGCAGTCTGCATTTTGCTCAAAAAGATTCCAGCAACTACTTCTGGGAAGTACAGAGAAAGAATTTTTCATCCTACAATTAGAAAAGTAAGATGAAGTGCAAGGTTAGGGATTGAGCTGTCCCTGGTTTACACCAATAGCCACAAACAGCTCACATCCTGACACTGAAAACTGTGCCGTTCCACATGGTCTTAGCCAGAGTTTCAATTCACTGTGCAGAGGCACAGAAATATTGGTTTGATAACTAAATTACAAAAATCATATGGATTTCCTACAAGGAATTTCAATTTAAGTAGTAATATGAATTGTTGAAATCATCCAGCTTACTTTGACATAAATCTCAGTAAAAGTAAAGAGAGTTTCATCATCCTCACACATGAATCATTATCTCACAGCAGCTTTAGAAAAATTTAACTTCTTTGGACTGCAATATATTTCCCATGCCACATACAAAACCAAAGCATATGAAAGCTTGCCAATTAATTGCATGTAACACATACTACAAAGGGTGATGCAGAATAATGTTGGATAAGAAAGTCTTGCTTGTTGTGACTGTAGGCAAATTAATTTTCTTTGACCTATATATTACTAAGCATTTCAGACATCCCTGTTGAAAATTACCCTTTAACAGTCCCCAAAAGTAACTGTGGATGTTAAAAAAGCTACCTGAGACCAAACTGACTGAAACATACATCCCCCACAGACCCCAAACATCAAGCTCCAGATTCAGTGCCATAATCAAGTTTATTTTAATTTGTGTCATTTCCTTTATTGATGACTGGGGAACAGTAAACTTCAAATCACTCTACTTTGCTTGTATCTCAATTTAATTTGTGAACAAAATCAGTGGAGAAAGGCTGAGTCTGCCTGCTCAGTGAAAAGCCTTAAGACAGACAGCATATTTTTCATGAAAATATTTATGAGGTACACACATACCTGACAATGAGTTTTAGAGGAATGCAACAGAAATTATTTCACCCTAGAGATAACCAATGGATCAAAGTTAAGATGCACATACAGATGTTCCTAAGTTGGTATTTGCTAAAAGTGAGTTCATTTATTTTGGAGACTTAAATTTTCTGATGCCCTCGACACTATGTACACCCTGGTAATCACGCCCTTCCCACCTCAGCCTAAATTATTTTGCATAAAATCCAAAGTTTCAATTTTTTTAAAAAACAAAACACATAAAGGTCTATGTGACCTACCTGTTTATTATATACTTTGATGTATCAGCATTCAGCACAATAAAATCTGTTATTTTGACTACACTTCAAGGCATTGCTTATTACTAGCATAATTGCAAATGCATTCCTTTTAATTCACTAATTGGATGTTAATTCTGACCAGAATTCTAACAAAAAATTATCAAATAACCTTTTGAATTCATATTTGCTTTTATGCATACATATTTTTGTTGTTTGAAATGTTTTATACCTCCACGTGTTGCTCAATTTCTTATGCTTTATTCTCAATGCTTGTATCAAAAGCAGACATCTCTTTTCCCAACTGCATTACATTTTCTAGCACCTCTCTGGGATTCCCAGTAAATTATTCTTAAATTTAAAAATGATTCCCTGTAAACTCTAAATGATTTCTTCTGACATCATGAAGATATACTACTGTATTCCTATACTTGATGTTCTTCTTCAGCTGGTACTACAAGTGTCTGAACCTTGACTAATGTGTCCTGAATTTCACCTGAAGGAATTATAGAATCATAGAATATCCTGAGTTGGAAGGGATCCATAAGGATCATCAAGTCCAACTCCTGGCACCGCACAGGTCTACCCAAAAGTTTAGACCATGTGACTCCCTCTAAGTGCACAGTCCAATCTCTTCTTGAATTCAGACAGGCTTGGTGAAGTGACTACTTCACTGGGGAGCCTGTTCCAGTGCGCAACCACCCTCTCTGTGAAGAACCTCCTTATAATGTCTAGTCTAAAATTCCCCTGCCTCAGCTTAACCCCATTCCTGTGGGTTCTGTTTATGGAAAATAGGTCACCCACCTCTCCACTCCCCCTCGCGAGGAAGTTGTAGACCCCGATGATGTCCCCGCTCAGCCTCATCTTCTCCAGGCCAAACAGGTCCAGTGACCTCAGCCGCTCCTCATAAGTCTTTCCCTCTAGGCCCTTCACCATCTTCGTCGCCTTCCTCTGGACACTCTCCAACAATTTAATGTCCTTTTTGTACTGTGGTGCCCAGAACTGCACACAATACTTGAGGTGAGGCCGCACCAGCGTAGAGTAGAGCGGGACAATAACTTCCCTTGACCGACTAGCAGTGACATGCTTGATGCATCCCAGGATACAGTTGGCCTTCCTGGCTGCCAGGGCACACTGCTGGCTCATACTCAACTTGCTGTCAACCATGATCCCCAGATCCCTCTCTTCTAGGCTGCTCTCCAGCATCTCGTCGCCCAGTCTGCATGTATAGCCAGGGTTGCGCTGTCCCAGGTTCCAGACCCGGCACTTGCTTTTGTTAAACTTCATGTGGCTGGTGATCACCCAGCTCTCCAACTTGTCCAGATCCCTCTGCAGGGCCTTTCCACCTTTATCCGAGTCCACAACTCCTCCAAGTTTGGTGTCGTCGGCAAATTTGCTCAAAACACTTTCTGGTCCTATATCCAAATCATTTATAAAAACATAGAAGAGGACTGGCCCTAAAAGGAAGCCTTGAGGGACCCCACTAGTGACCATCCGCCAGCCTGATCTGGCCCCATTTACCACAACCCTTTGAGCCCTGCCTGTCAGCCAATTGCTCACCCATCGTAGAAAATTAAACTACAGGAAACAATTTGTAGTTCACACAGAAAACAGGGATAAAAAATTCACATGGTAAAAATAAGAAATATGCTTTGTATGAACATTTCCTTCTAGTTAAGCAGGAAAAACTTCACACGCACACACAAAACCCACCTGCTCCTTACCAAATTTCAAAGAATAAAAGCACATACCATGAGGAATATAACAAAATCATCATTCTAACAGTTACATTTGTTATGAAATGCCTGATAGTGTAGAAAGATCCCACTCAAAAAATAATACTCAGATTTTTCACATGAAAAAACTGTTTAAGAACCTGGTAAGGCTACATTGAAAATCGAGTATTTTGTCCTTGATGGGGAAAGAGATACCACTCAAAAGTTAATCTCAGATACTCAATGCTAAGTACCAGAAACCATAGAACTATACGGTTAGAAAAGACCTCCAAGATCATCTGGTCCAGCCATCATACCACAAATGTCACCCACTAAACCATGTCCCTAAGCACCATGTCCAATCTTTCCTTGAACACCCACAGGGACAGTGACTCTACCACCTCTGTGGGCAACCCGTTCCAATGCCTGACCTCTCCTTCTGAGATGAAATGTCTGCTAATTTCTAACCTAAACCTCCCCTGGTGCAACTTGAGGCCATTCCCTCTAGTCCTATAACTAGTTACCTGTGAGAAGAGGCCAATCCCCAGCTCCCCACACCTTCCTTTCAGGTAGCTGTAGAGAGCAATGAGGTCTCCCGAGCCTCCTCTTCTCCAGACTAAACAACCCCAGTTCCCTCATCCACTCCTCATAAGACTTGTGTTCCAGGCCCTTCACCAGCTTCGTAGCCCTTTTCTGGACATGTTACTGGGCCACAATGTCCTTGTAGTGAGAGGCCCAAAGCTGAACACAGTACTCGAGGTGCAGCCTCACCAGAGCAGAGTACAGGGGAACAATCACCTCCCTGGCCCTGCTGGCTACACTATTCCAGATACAAGCCAGGATGCCATTGGCCTTTTTGGCCACCTGGCCACACTGCTGGCTCATGTTCAGGTGAGCATCAATGAGCACCTCCAGATCTTTTTCCTTTGCACAGCTTTCGAGCCACTCTGCCCCAAGCCTGTAGCTCTGCATGGGGTTGTTGTGACCAATGTGAAGGACCCAGCACTTAGCTAGATTGGGCTTACATTTACTGCTGCCACCAGCCTTTCAAACATCTCTTTAGAAAATTGTGAATGACTATTCAAAGAAAAAAGAGGTGGGAAAAAAATAGTAATTCCCTGGGATCTTCAAATAGCTAGGTGTTAAAGTTTGACAAGAAAAATTGCAAACATGACTCTACAGTCTTGTTTTTGTTCTACATTTGTTTGTAGAAAACAAATGAGGAGTTTTTCATCAATAACCATCAGGATTTTTCAAGCTATTTTAACAAAGATAAACTTCGCAGTTATTGAGGAGAACTGAAAGAAGAAGCATAGATATACATATTACCATTCTTTTTTTCTTACTAGAAAATAATGAAAGTTGAGTTTAGACTCATCAAGGCATATGTGGAGGACTTTTTTTTTTTTCTTTTTTCTTTTTTTTTTTTTTCTTTTTCCCAGAATATATTAGCTTTAGGAAACTTTCAATACTATCTAGGACTTACAAGCTCATAATTTCCTCCCAGCCCAGGAAGGATACATTACAATAAAATGACAAACAAAATTCATCCTTGGAAAGTAAAGAAAAAACTTGTGTTAAAAATCCTTTTTATATTCAGAAGTTGGCTGGATATGACCCTGAGCAGCATGAACTTAGATCCAACGTTGAGGTTGGCCCTACTGCAAGCAGGAGTTTGGACAGGATGACCTCCTGAGAGACCTTACATCCTGAATTATTCTGATTCTAGACATAGGAAATAGTATACAGAGAAAAAAAAAAAATCAGAGCATAATTAGGGGAGAAAGTGATATTAAGTTTTTTATTAAGCTTTCAAACAAAATCTAACACAAATTTGTAGCAATTTCCAGAAAGAGAAGATTATATACTGTGTGATTAAAGATAGTGATAATAGAAATGAATTTTCAATAGTATTTTGGATACAATATGGATTTATTAGCATTAAGTTTATCATTTCCTATTATTGGGCTGTTTTCAGCAATGTATGACTTCTACAAAAAATCAGTTGGCCAAGCTATATATATGACCTTTGGGTCATGTGTCCTTGCCTTGGGTACATTTTTATTTTTACTCACGGCTAGAACACTTCTGTCAAAATGGTTGATTTAAAACTTTCACACATGGAGAGAGGAAGTAAAGGCCTGTGAAATGGAAATCACTATGACATCACAAAAACAGAGAAAACTTCCACAAGCTCAGACATCCAGCGATTGCTACTTTAAATTGGTTTACTGAATGTACTGTAGATAAAAATACAAAAAAAAAAAATCCATGCAAACTTGGAACATGGATTTTTTTTAAAAAAATCTTTGAAAGTATGCATCTCAAAGCAAATTTATGTAAAAATTTACTTTCAAGCCTGCAGTAATACCTATTATATTGGCTAAACTATTAATATTAAGTTGGAAAAAGTTCTATCATTAAGAAACTAGATTTTGGAATGCAACTGCATTAGTCAATATGAGAAAGGTCTGTATTGCTTAAAATGAAAGGAATGTTATTCTAACTGTAGAGAAAATTAGCCACTTTGTCACAATGCAAAGAATGGATGTTCATGATCCTCTTCTGTGTTTTAGAAACAGACATAATATTGATCCATTTCATTTTTATTTTTTTCAGGTATGGTTTGCAGAAAGCCTACCAACATGCCACCAACTTCACTTGCGAAAATTCATTCCAAAATGAAATATTGAAGGTAAGTCAGTTTTGTCAGAGCCTTCCCGTAAAGAATGCTGTTCTTATTCTGCAGCATGTTTGGCATGCTGAAGTTTATTTGGCTCTAGAGTTATATAACTTACTCTTTCCAAATATTACCAGACTAACAGCAAAACCTCGTAATCTGTGGGTTTAACAGTACTTTGCTTATCACCCCCAAATTATTTATTGAAGGATGTTATCAGGGTGAAAAGCCATGAAGCTTATTGTGTTTCATAAAAGTTCAAATGAAATGTATCTGTGAATTAAGTCACTTTGAACTAGGAATCCTCTCTCACTTAAATACATTCAATTCAGGGCAACCCAGAAGTCTTAACATACTTATTTCAAAGTACCTACAAATCATTCCTTTAATGATGTACATGAAAGGAACAAGTATACTGGTCACTCTCCTCTGCTGCTGCTGTCAGAGGACTTTTCAATGGCACCATTTCTCAGATACATGCCCTACACGTAGGAGAAGAGCAAGAAATTGATGTTAACAGCTATGACATACATAAACTATTATTTATTGGTCTCTCATGCTTTTACTAATAGTGAATGTTGTTTTGATGCATAGACATATAATTTCTGCTTTCTTTGAGGTGGTTATGTTTCGGTGGTTAAAAGTAAATCTATCTATCTACTCCATCTTCTGTAGTATGATGAGACTTAGTAGGAAAAACACTATAAAAATAGCAATAAATCTGTCACATTTATTGTTATTTTTTTTTTTTCTGGGACATGTGTTAAGTCAGGTTTTTAAATGGTGTTGTCACAGTCTCAGGACTCTTTCTAGGTCAAAGAAGCAACATGTGCAAACTCACAGCCACTCTGAGTACATCCTCGTGTTGTGTATTGCTATTTTATCTCTTTCTGAAAGTGGTGCTGGTGCTGTCTGGAGTATTTCCAGACAGAAGTGTTTTGTGGGTAGCATCATTTCCAAACATGTATCAACTATGCTGTTTTTGAGAACAATATCAAGAATAGCTCAGTATTAAAGATTTTTCACATGTGATGCTAGGGATGGTGGTATTCAGATCTCAGCTATCACATCTGGAGACACATCCCTTTAATGTTATCGGCGTTAACTTTCCTAGCTCTTTGATCAGCACATCAAAATATCTGCATGGCCAAGAGATATTATATGTACTTCTTACCACAGAAATGAACAAGAAAACTTTAACAAGAGTTCACTAGCAGAATATGGTAGGCATTTTTCAGGCACCCAATGACTGTGTTAAGCCTGTGTTAAGGTATGATCTGATCTGGGTTTTCAGCTGGGTACCAGGTCATGTAATGACATCAGTCACTCAGGACATAGCTCTGGCAGAATAAACAAATTTAACAACTCCAGCTACACAAGCTGACCATCCTTTGTTTATTGGAACTTGACCTAAGCTTTCAATTTGCAGGTGACTTATTACATATATGTAATTTATGAACTCCTATTACCATTAAACTACATTATTTTTGTAACTATTTCATAATTTTGGATACAAAATATTTTTAAATGCATGATTTTAAATGTCTGAAATTAAACTGTAACAGAAATTTATACCAAAAAAAATAGTCTTCCAGCAACATCAGTCTAAATCTTTTACTCTAGCATTAGTATTTAATTTCCACACACAAAATACCTGTGTGCATCTGAAAGGTTTATTACACAGTTAAATATTGTAACTGGCAGAAAAGCTAAATTTCTAAATCACACACTTTAAAAAGTCTAATACAAATTAGAAAATAAGCTTATTGCTAAAAAATGAAAACAAAACAAAACAAACAAACAAACAAAAACAACAACAACCTTGATTATTTGATTTTTTTAAGAGGAAAACTAACATCATAAATCAATACGATAACACACAAGCTTAAGGATGTATAATGATCCCTCCAAACAGCTTAAATAAATGGGTTGCATTCTGAAAAATTCTGTTATATGTCAAGGCTATAGAGTATTTTTGCACAAGAAAGCAACTCTGCAATCTGAGGATTACAGCACACTCTAAAATCTATTATAGCCTTAGATTCCCTGCTACTTTTACAAGTTCTCACAGTTCAGAATTACTGTGAGTACTGGCAATGATATAAAGTTTTAAGAAGTGTGGCAACTGACCAGAGCAGAGCATAATATACTGAATATATAACTAGTCATCAAGTTGGAAAGCATACATTTCACCTGATGCCAAGTCAGTTTTTCATTAAGTAAATTTTAAAACGTAAATTGGAAATTATGTTTAAACTTCAGTACACCAAATCATTGTGGTGCTGTGAATGAAGCTTAGGTTTTAATTTCAGTTGAATATCTGAATTTTTAGTATAGTATTCCATAACATTTTGGTTTAGATACAATCAATGACTTTATTCAAGAGTGTTCAAGTCATGAAAAAGTTTTAAGTTTTTAAAATTGTGTTCTATAATATCAATCTTCACATTTCCATGGAGTAGCTGTTTTGTTTCCATTTCAATGTAATAGGCATCTATCTCGAATTCCCACAGTAAGAAGTTTAAAACGAAGTGGCTTTAACATTGGTACATCAAAGGATGATGATACTAGCTGGCAGCTTAGACAGAAATGGACATCACCATGTCTGGTGAACATACAAGCAGGGGGAGGGAAGAGAAAGGATCCTCACAAAGGATAAAACAGTTTCAAAGTGCCTGTAGGGAAATGCATGCAGGGTAGGAACCAGGAAGAGCTATAGAGTTTCACACATGGATGCAGAGTTGAAGCACCACTGACATAACTAACATCAGGATCAGCTCACAGGACTGCAACGCTAGAGCAGGTACAGGCTCTACAGGAAAAAACAGGCAGAGAAGGGATTTGGGTTACTTTTTACATGAAGGAGTTGCTCAAAAGTACAAACCTTCTATGGCAATGTGTCTGAGAACTCATGGTGGGAGTTTGTTACTGTTCACCTGGAGAGCGTGAAGTGCATGTAACCTCATTTAAGAAATTTGAGAACATCTCCAGGTGACAAACTTTACTTCTTATGAGGGACTTTACACAATCTAGTATCTGCTGGAAGGACAACATGGAGGGATAGAAGGAATCCAGAAGGCTTTTGGAATATGTCAAGGACTTCTTAACACAGATATTTGATAGGATAACCATGCTCTCTTGGATATATTGAAAAATAAGAAAGAAATGGTTGCATGTGTAATCATCAGTGTTAGCCTTGGCTGTAATGAGTATAAAGGTAGTGGAATTCAAGATCTTAACAGGAGTGAGGAAGGCAAGCAGCAGAATGTAGACTCTGAACTTAAGGAATGCAGGTTTCAGTTAGTTCAGATATTCTGTAGGGAGACAGCTCTGAAGGGCAAAACAAGGCAAGAAAGTTGACAGGTCTTTAAGGACAGTTTCCTCCATTCTCAAGCACAATCAAACCCAGTGCTCTGGCAAGTGAGTAGATGGCTCAGGTTCCTGGCTTGGCTGAGCAGGGAACTCAGGAATTCCAGCTGAACTAAAGAAAGAAGCCTCCCCAAGAGGACAATTAAGCACTAGGCCAACAGGATCAACTTGGTCATGCTACCCAGAGAAGTTGCAGATCTCTGCTTTTTAGGAATTCACAAGACTCAGATGGGCAAAGCCCTGAGTAAGCTGGTGTGAGCTCTTTGTTGACGCTTCTTCAAGCAGAAAGCTGGACTACGAAGACTCCCAAGGTCCCTGTAGTCTGAATGTATCTATGAAACTGCATCTCAAAATCGTTTTTATCGTGAACTATTTTCATTGTATCTTCACTATTTTCAGTGCCTCAAAACCAACGTACACAACCCTTATTACCTCAGCTGATATTAGGTGAGCTTATACAGTAAGGCTAAATAGGCAAAAATTCTTCTACTTCCTATGACTTTTCTTTTAATAGTCTAAGCCTACTTTTGAAACAATTTTAATTCCATTTGATTTCAACATTGCAACATTTATGCGTCCCGTTTTGGGCTGGGTGGGGGTAATTTTCTTCACAGAGCTTCATCTGGTGCAATGTTTTGAATTTGGGATGAAAATAATCTTGCTAACACAGCAATGTGGCCAAACAGTGCTTGCACAGAGCTGAGGGTTTTTCCATTTCTCAGACTGCCCTGACAGCAAGGAGGCTGTGGGTGCACACAGACTGGGGTGACACAGCCAGGACAGCTGACCCTGCCTGGCGATGAGAAGTAGTGAGTGAATTCTTTGCTCTGCTTGTGCATGCAGCTTTTGCTTTCCCTATTAAACTGCTTTCATCTCAGCCCATGAGTTCTCATACTTTTACCTTTCTGATTCTCTCCTGCATCCCATTGGAGGCAGAGAGCAAGCAGCTGTGTGTGTATGCTGGGGTTAAAGCACAATATGAAAGTTGTGTAGAATAATAACAAGAGTAGTGTAAGGGCAAGCAATTCTAAGACTCTTGTGATAATGTAATAGAACTGAGTTTGATTATATTTTTATGACTTTATATCTGCTACCCATGAATTCCAACAGAATTCCTGAATGTTTTTCTAAGCTACAGGAATGCTGACATCCCCTTACACAAAATCTTTATCTTAACCTCTTTTCCATTGAACTCCCTGTAAGGCCAATATTCTCTGATCATTTTTAATGCTAATCTTTTAGTCATTAATATTTTTCCATGAAATAGTCCAGTTGAATCAGGGATATCAAAATGCTTTTAAAGCATAAGTAAAATAACGTACCAAGATGAAACATTACAGCCTACATAAACTAAATAGCAATTTTTGATGTAGATACAGAAAATTAACACTTGAGGGACAGGGAAATTATCTTGGAAACAATACACGCTCCAACTGATGCTAGAATGGGCTTTGAATCAGGGAAGTGACAACAGAACAGAAGCCTCTGAAGTAGACTTTAATGCTGGGGGAGAGAGGCAGGCAGGAAAGGATGTTCTCCTAGGATAAGACATTAGAAAGAAGGATCTGAATTTGAGTACTCGCTCTGTTGACCATGGAACAAACCACTAGAATTTTCTCAAGGTCTCAGCTGACTAGTGCATACCATTTCTCCATCTGCATTCAGTCTCTCATTGTGAAATCCAGTTTTCAGAGACGACTCATTAGACTTGAGTAGGTGCCACCCTGGGCTCTACGATGCTGGATTACAGTGTTCATTTTCTCTCTGTGCATCAATTTCTCATGTAACACATCTTCTCCCAACTCCTTTTCCCTAGCCAGTTTCCCAAACTCCTTATTAAGCTAATAAAAGCCTTCTTCATCTTTGTGCCTAATCTGAACATCAACAAAAATATACTGAAAAGGTCTCTGCTTCTGGAGAAAAAAAAAAAAAAAATGTTTTTTTGCAAAGCTGTCCTCTATTATTTCAGGTGTTAAAGCAGTAACAGTATTAATCTAAAAATCTAGAAGAACATCCAGCTCTTGGATTTGCATAACCATCAATGTCATCAAAATAAGTGGTGAGCTTTTTCTGGATATGGAGCTCTTCTGACCAGATTCTTAACACTGCTCTACAGAAATGCAACTATCCTGCTTTATTTTTGCCAGTTTTTCATTGCTCTCATCATTTTCTGCCCTCACAAACAAGCTGGGAGCTAGTTAAATGAGACAAACCACCTGGATGACTGTACATGCAAAGACTGTGATGATGGCTAGAGGTAGTAAGCGGTGCCAGGTTGTCACCTTCTCAGCTGAGCTCGTTACTACATTCATTTTAACCCCTATGCAAAACTGAACTGCATGCCCAGCTTTCAAATCTCACCTGCCCAAGACTTCATACTGCCTTTCCTTCTCTTATGCCAATACCACAGAGGTGTATAGGTTCTAGTTTTCAGTTTTTAATCCACTCATCTTTCATACAGTCTTTAACACAATTTACACTTCAACAGGGAACAGCAAAAGCTTTGTAACTTACTACATCCCATTTAAAGTTCAGAGCTCACATATGACCAGACATGCCATGCAAAGGATGTGAAGAGATCATTGCTTGCCAGACATCAGAAACAGACAGAAGGTAGAAAGACAAACTATTTAAAAGGAATAGTTGGACAAAATATGAAAACTTACTTTATTGCATGTTGCATAGTGATTGTTTGTACAAATTTATGGCTAACTTTAGGTGCGTTTACTTCAGTGAATTTTAGTTCCTCAGATTTCAGTAAAGCACCATGATGTTCACTGGAACACAAAAGGCCAGAGAATTTGGCAGCAGATACACCATGCGATAAAGACAGAGGCAGTGATCTAAAACTCTGTCAAAGCAGCTACTGCAGGAAGCTTGCCAATGAATTATATGGCAAAAAAGGAAAACTGTTTTTCACAGATCATTAGTTAGATTGTGTTTTGGCCAGCTGCAAGACAGAACCTGGCTGTTATGGGTGTCTTAACTGTTTTTTGTTGTTGTTTTTTTTTCCTCCTGCTTTTAAACAGGGATTGTACTACCCCTTTTAAAGAAAAACTTTTGTTAACTGGGGCCTGGATCCCTTATCTATGGAGTGAGAATTCAAATGAGTCTCAGGGCTGCAGTTCAGAGTTGAGCTAGCTCAGATGAAGTTCATATTTCTCAATATGAACATTTCATAAAACTGAAACCCACAGACAGAAGCATCATGCAAAGTCAGCTAATCTCTTAGGGTTTCTGCTGTAAGATTTTACCTTTTCTAATGCCAAGGTAGCTGACACATATAAATGATATCAAATTAAAACTAAAATGGGATTTTGCAGAATCCATGGTAAATCTAAACCTAAATGTGTTTCAGCTGATGTAAAATACATTTTCTAAATTCTAAAGCATTTCAAAACATATTTAAATATATCTTAAAAATTTAAGACTTTTATCAGGTAGAGAAGAAAAATAACCTGCATTAATTTTTAAGCTTAAGCAAAACCAGAAATAATAATAATAATAAATAGGTGGCCCTAATTTTTCATTCTACTATACTAGCTGTATATTACCTTAACTCTCTTGAAGAGACTGTAATGTATATTGGAAAAAAGAAGCATTCCCAAACCATACTGTACAATTTTGTTTGGAATGCTCTACAAGAGAAAACAACAACAACAAAACATTTGTATTGTACTACATTCAATAAAACATTCAAATAATATTGATAAAGCATTTAGAAATAAAAGAATGGAAAACTTTCTGTTTGCACTCTTCACATTTGGTATGTAAAAACACGCTTTCCTTGCTTTCCTTCTTCAGCCTATGCCAACTCCAAGCACTATGGAGCATCTATTTGAAGTATGCAATGTATCTAGAAAAAAAAAAACAAATAAACAAACAAACAAACAAAAACCACTATCAAGCTGCACACAGACATTACCTCACTGGAAAAAGCTGTATTTTTTTCAAGGGGGAAAGTAAGATTTTGATAAGTAAATGAAAGTAGAAGTTTTATTAAAAAAAAAAAAAAAAAAAAAAAAGTATAGTGGGAAATCCCATAGAGTTATTTACTTCAGGAGTCCATGTGTTCCATGTGTTATCATCCCACTTATAGTTAACAGAATCTCAGAAAAAAAAATCAATACTACTACCACAATAACCACAATATAGACAGGAGTGGATATGCTTAAGATTATGTGATACTTCATGTTTCATTAACTAGTTTTAAATTGCTTAAACTGCAGCTAATAATCTTTTTTTTTTTTTTTCTTTGTCTTTTGTCTTTTACATTGGAGGGGGTTGTGTTTTTCTTTCGTTTTGTTTATTAGCTTTAGAGCAAAGGAAGCTTGAAAAAGGCAGAAACAAAATGGTAATTTTCCTGCCTAACAGCTTTGCTGATCTTGAGAAATATCTGGCATATGTTAAAAATGGCTGGTGAGCAGCTCTGCTGTTTCACTGATATGGAACAGGGTGATTATGCAGGAGTGAGTTACAGACTACTGTAGAGTAAATGGGGCCTTTCACAGATACATGAAAAAATGTCCCACTTTAACAAACAGAAGTTCAAAATTATCATTTTTAAAGGCTTATCAGTGTATTAAAACACACTATCAAGACAAACAGCTACATTTCTCAAAAACTTCTTAAAATTCCAGCTACCAGTGACACAAAGAAACTAAACGCTTGTGTCAAACGCCCAAGGCTCCAGGAGCTTAGATATGCTTTTTCTGGCATTTCTGAGTCCCTCCCTGCACATCTGAGCCAGACAAGAACCAGGCAGAAAAGTCAGAGCAGAAAGCCTGCCTCCCATCTGTCTTCAAACGCCTATGACTCGTGGAAAACTGACTCCACAATCAGTAAGACTGTAAAGTAGGTATGTTTATTCAGCTCTGGGCAGCACAGGGGGTAGTCCCACGAAAGTCGTGCGCCCCTAACGAGGCAACTTTCTTTGCTTATATACAGTAAAGAGTTACATATGCATGAAGTTTCCCAGAACATCTATACATATGTAAACCTGTCCCCTCTTAGTATTAAGATTAGCTCCAAGATGTCATTTCCTTCAATCTGCGCTTGTGCAGTGCCTTCTAGTGGTGGATGCAGAGGGTCCTGTTATCTCGAGGCCTTGCATGTTTGACATCCTTTTAAAAACAATCCTCCTTATCTCTGAGCCCTTGGTCACAGTCTGAACCATAAGGTTGGTTTGATCTGGTTCTTGGGGCCCCAGGGGCTCATCTGGAGGCCTAAGCACAGCACAGGCCCAGTACATCGCAAATGTACATATTAAGCAGTGAGTGTTGTCTATTTATTTATTCTTAATCAGTCATTATTTTCTAATCCCATGTTTCACCTAGCAGAACTGAGATAAAAGCTGCCTCTTTCAACTGCCTGAGTAGAACAAGAATGAAAGTAATGTGGTCAAAGAATATGGTAAGATAGGAAATTTTTAAAGGGAGGAAAGAACTGCCTGGTGTTTGAGGAAACAAACAAACAAAAACAACAACAACAACAAAAAAAAAAACATAGGAGTCAGTAGACCATGGTTTTCCATGGGAAGCCTCTTTGGAAAGTGGGACTGAAGTGCCAAATGGGTACAGATACATAGAGCCTACCCCAAGGCCTGCACCATCTCACCTAATTGGTATTTGCTTAACTACTGCAAGTCTGCCATCCCTCCTTATATACAGTCTCTCCTCCTTATATACAGTTCTCTCCTCCCTTTCATGTATTGAGACTCCAGTAAGACTTTTTTTTTTTTTTTTTTTTTTTTTTTTCCCCTGTCTTTTCTGTCTGTTTTTTCCCCTTTGCATTCAAAGCAGAATGTTTACTATTGCACACTGCCAGGGCAGTGATGGTGATGCAACATACAACCCTAAACTTAATTTATTTTTTACCTCACACTGTTTCCCTGATCAGTGAACAGAATGGATCTATTCTTGGCATCCATTTGGATTCAAAACACGTTATATATTAAACCTGTTTTCCATAGTGCCCTTGTCTGAACTCAGGGTAGAAATCATGTGGCAAATGTGAAATGAAACAATATTCCTACAGACAATGCTGCCCCGAAGGATTGGCTTCCATCCCTTCTTTTCCTGCACATTATATCATTAAAAGCAGCACCTTAAGGGTGACTATTATATGGTCTTGGTCTTTTGGGTACTGAGTTTGAATAAGTACTGAAAACTCACAAAGAGGACCTCTTCCTTGAACAGATTAAGTGCTATGTAATAAAGAAAACCTGTGAACTACCAGGCACTGCTCATTGAGCCTTAGCATCCAAAATCACCAAAAACTTTTTACGTTTTTCAGTTCCTCAACTGCTCACCTGAAATTTGGTCTCTATGTCTCTATGCTGAAGACTGAGTACTGCAAGGAAAAAAAAAAAAAAAAAAACCCTAATAAAACTTGTGAATACTAAGAGCCTAAAGTGATAGAAAAGACCAAGTGACAGGAAAGACCAAGTAGAAATGATTAAATTGGTCATTAGAGCATGTTTTGAATAGAGTGTAGTAAATAAAGCCTATGGCCACACACAGAACAAAGAGAGTAAAAACCATGCAGGCAGCCAGTCATTAAATGAGCATTATCCCTCCTGTGCACTGAATGAAGTGTAACTCCTAGGTGGGGGGAAAACACAGTACATGACTCTGTAATTAAAACTGTCTCATTGTGCATAAGCATAAGGAGGCCAAAATTAAGAATATACAAGCAGCTCTACATCTCAAATTTCACTACATTTTTTTTTTCCAGAAATGGAGAGGATCAAGAATATTAATTTATATCTGTCATATTCCTCTATTAAAATTGTATGTTTAAAATCATTAAGTGTAAGTAATTAAAGAGAAGATTATGAGTCTGCAGAGTAAAGATTTTTGTCCATCTCAAGATTTTCCGAATTAAAGTATGTACAGACATAAAAATTATTTCCATGTTAATGGGCTAAACACAGACCTTGTATATTAATTTAATTTTATTTATTTATTTTTTTTTTGTCACAAAGGTAGTTTATATAAATCTGGAGGAACTGTAAATTGTTGGGGAGTTTTTTAGCCCTTATGGCACGAGCCTAATTAATTTTACCTTTTATAATTATTTATTTTTATATAGCATCTTACGCTATTACAGAAGTATACTAACTTTTAATGTAGAATAAGTGAAATAAGGTGTTA
Source organism: Heteronetta atricapilla (assembly GCA_011075105.1). Taxonomy (NCBI): domain Eukaryota; kingdom Metazoa; phylum Chordata; class Aves; order Anseriformes; family Anatidae; genus Heteronetta; species Heteronetta atricapilla. Next base: position 119,908,338 of record CM021731.1, on the reverse strand, counting down.
TCTGAAGATTCACTTTAAACATAGACAGACTTCTGTGATCTACATATTAATTCACTTCCAGGTTGAAGAGATTTTTATCCATAGAAAACTTCATATTTGCACAGCCATTTGCACTCTGTTCACTGCAGCTTGTTTACAAAAGGTTCATTAAATTAGTTAAGAAGATATTCTATAGCTTATTCTGTAGAATTTATGGGCTTTGTACCAGATGGTCTTCATTTGTATAACACCAGTGGTTTTATTTATGAAAAATGTGTGCTATTCATTATATTAAACTGCCTATAATCATTATGGTCAGCTCCTGAAACTGATTTTTTACTGCATTATGACTGCTCTCTTGAGATCTTTTCCAGCAGTACCTGCAATTAAAACATCTGTATTTGAGTATATTCTAATTCAAAGCTAAATGCTATTTAGCTATAGCTAAATGCTATAATGTTAGCCAAAGAAAAAAGCACTTAAGAATAACGTCAGATTTTTTCCTTCCAAACTGCATGTTTTGTTCCATTTTGTTCCATTTATTAGATACAGCCTAACTTTTCTCAATTTAATCTTAAGAGCATTTATTTGTGGGTGCAAAAATGGAGTGGTGGACAAAACATAAAAACAGTACCACAATAAAACACAGTTGTCTTGTTTCCCACCATAGAGACTGTACATATCTTCAGCTATTGCCACAATCCATCCCTCTAGTCTTTTTACAGCTGAGAGTCTGTACAGGGACTTGCACTCAGGTCAGTTCCTCATAAAGTATTGAATAAAACACCCAGAGATAACACACACAGTACCATGATAACAGGGAATACTCCATATGTTTGCTTCAGTGTGAGAGCTTACTGGATCAAGACTGAAAACTCTCCTTAGAAGTAGTCTCAGCATCCTTGTAGTGCTTTGCATTAAAGGTATCTTGCTGGCCAGGCTGACAGAACTTTCTTTCAAGTATTGTGAGAATCACAAGAGAGCCTTTAAGAAGTGAAACAGGTATCAAGTGTTCTCATCTCCTTAATTACACGGCAATTATCTACTACCTTTCCCAGAAAAAAAGACCCTAACTAATTTCAATGCTTGGTCTTTTCCAAATATTAGAAGATGTTCAGAATTGCAAAACTTAACTTTACAATCTTGTACAATCTTCAATACAAGTGTATTAAATCACCAAGTTCTTTAAATCTTTTTAAAAGTATTCTGTACTACATTAGCAGACTACTAACAGTATTTCACAAATCAATTGTCCTCTTAAACAGCTTTTCTACATTTGTTATCAGCAAAGACATGATGAGACAAGAAAGAAAACTGTGTACACATAATAGCTATGTCAGTCTCATCCATTTGCTTAGTGCATAACGCTTATGACATTACTGGATTTCTTTGCTGTTGAAATGGAACAGCCTAAATGCTAGGCTGTGGCATGACAGAAGCAGCTCATTGGGAAACAACAGTTTTGGAGATGAAAGCTATTTATAAAAAGATAGATTTATCAGAAACAAGGCATTAAACAAAGAACTCTGCCCTTCACACAATTGCAAATACCTTTCTGAGTAATTTAAAAAGACTTTTCATACTAATAGTTTTAGAATCCATCAGATTAAGACAAAAAATCACCAAAAAAAAATGCTAAAACATATGGTTGACTCTTAATGTTCAAGCTGGCCAACATTTGCACAATATATCCTCCATTCAACTGCACGGCAGTCTATTTGTGTGGGACCACTGAGCTACACAAACTTTCAAAGAGTCTGCCCTCAAGCTGTTAATGACATTTGTGGATCTCTGTGAATGGGTCCCCATGCAACTACTTGGAAAAAAAACAAACAAACAACCTGACTCTGAAATCTTTTGTTTCTTACATTATATGAAAATTCAAAGCAAACGTTTAACTATAAACGACATGTTTTAATTACAACAAACATTCATGACCGAATATAATATTATTGCCTTTTAAACTGAGCATGTTACGGTCCAGTATGAAATTACTTAGTGAGATCTTAAAAGTATTAGCAATCTAATTATTTTTAATATCTATGACACTATTAATACTCCAAACAACTGCGATGTTAGTGGATTTAATTAACAGTTAAAAATAGGAACAACTGGGAGCAAGACAACATGCTGGTTTTGAAGATGTGCAAACTGAAAGTATCCTCTCCTTGTACCTGGAATATTGGTGATGCCAATTTGTGCTAGCTCATGGCACAGAAGATAGGCACGAGCCTACTTTATGCTATTAAAAGGATACGAAGGAATTTTCAGAGCTTTATTTTCCCTTTCAAACCAATTAGGATGAAGGCACTGGTATTTTTTCTTAGCCTATTGAGCCTGCTTGAGCCCAGGTGACAGCTTGCCCTTTCTGAAGTTTCATGAGGTGACAGAATAGCTAGATCAAGCCTGGGGAAACAAACTGTGCCACAAGCCCACTCAAATAAAACGACTTATACTTCAGTAAAAATCTGAAATGTAGGGCTTTTCTCTACTAACATGACCAAGTGTTTACAGAGGTTTCCACTGTATGATTCTGTGGTTACCAAACATATTTCATGATCAATAAATGTGCCAATACAGATAATTTTTGGGGTTGCTCCTATCCCATGTCCTGACAATTTTGATTAAAAGCACATGTGTTACAGGAATATATATATATATATATAATATGTATTGTGTTTAGCTGCTGTTCTCCCCTGGACGTATTTATGTTTTCCAAGCTGAATCTACCCTAGGGGTGTTACAAAAATGAACCCATTGTTTCAAAAATTAACCTATCCCCCTTGACACTTCATCTCAGCATTTATTTATTTATTTATTTATTTATTTATTTATTTTCTCAGACCATAAGCTTTAAAAAGAACCATCTTAGCAATTTTAGTTTCTGGAAACTGAGATCAAGAGAAACAGATCCTTCTTTACGTGGAAGAACAACAACAACAACAAAAAAGATCTGACATTTGCCATCTGTACAACATTGCTAAAACTTTCTTTACCCCATCTTTAAGAAATTGTGGAAAACTGGAATCAAAATAATTTCTGCTGAAGAGCTCAGTGTCTCTAGCAGGCAATCAGAAAGCACCATATTTGCCTCTGGTTGTGCCTTAGCAAATTCTAAACCTATCTGCCAAGTTTCAGGGCTTAAAGTGGAGAACATTTTTCATGTGGTACAGAATGCGTAGTCACACAGCAAAGTCATTATTACTTATTGCTTTCATGTGTCCCAGTCTTGCAGAAATGACAGCCAGTTTGGACAGTCGGCTCTGCCTTCCTTGTGTGTGATGATACTGATAACAGAAGAGTGGGAGGCACACCAGGCTTTTCAAGCTGCCTATCAACATGAGTAAAGACTGTGAGGCTGCTGATTATTTAGTACAGATGGTCTTTGAAGAGAAATATGCTCTAGGCAAATAAGGCAAAAAGTATTTTTTTAGAGTATTTCCTCGATAACTTTTGCATGAAATGGGGCTTACTAACTAGACGATTTTCCATAATCAAAACCCATTTTAAGCAGTTTAGATAATATTTAATGCAGTACAGATCTATTGGCTATTCAAATTTTAAGTATCCTAATGTGAAAATCAGAGTCAGCACCACACATTTTAAAACACAAGGTTGGCAACATATTGAAAGAAAAAGAAGTTTCACAGTCTTGACTTTTATTTTACTGGAGCCCTTGACTTGGTAAATCACCAATTAATATTAACTTTGTTAGCTTGAAACTGAATTAGATTTAACTGCAGTACATTGCTTCTCTGGCTTCTTCTGTGGTCAATGCAAGCAGTTACTTCTAATGGTGTTAAAGCTCAGATGAAAATGTTAAATATAGGAGTCAATTGCAAGGTCATTACTTTTTTTTTTTTTTTTTTTTTTTTTCCCCCAAAGTAATGAAAACATAGTACCTTGTGCAACGTACAATTGCAGGTTAATGATACAGTCCTACAGAGTGGCTCTAAGCTTTGTTCAATTTTAAATACTGATTTAAACAATTTTGAAGTATCATTTAAAGGATTGAATGTTAACAAGAAATGTTAGTCACAGTTTAAATGTTACAGCAAAGCTACCTGTGATTAAGGAAAAAAATGAAAGGGAAACATTTTTAATGCAAATACTGCAATGAGAAAGTGATCTAAACAAATATGAAAACAATACTTGGTAAAACTATTACAAAGGCAGAATGAGAATAAATCTAGTAAAATGCATTTTCCTACTAATTCATCTTGGAATTTCTGCAATAAGAATAATCATTACCATAAAACAAAAAGAACAATTGGGCAAGTTTACTGGTACCTTCTTTGCAACTATATGTTGCAATGCTATATAAAATTAATCCTCAACAATATTGTTTTTAGCAACATTTTTTCCCCACTTTCTGACTTATTTCCATCATAAAGATCCATACTAGTCCCTGTCTTCAGCATCTTCTACAAGCACAGAGAAGACAGTAGGATCAGAAAAGATCACAGTGATTTTTGACTCTCATGGAATTAAAAACAAAATTTCTTCCACCCCACTATACCAGTATTTCCCAAACTGAAAAATACACAAAACAGTAACTAAAAGGAAAGTATCTGAGTCTCAATTTTCTGAATAACAGAAAACTATAGATAATAAAAAGAAAGAGATGATAAACTGAGACCTTTGTACAAACTTTGCTGTAACTCACATCCTTCAACCTCTGGCTAGAATTTTGAGTGAAAATAGCACAAGAAGAAGCAAAAGAATGGGATTCAGGGTCACTACAAAATGAGTTCTGAGGTGTCAATAAGCATTCTTTCACCAAGATCAGGAACAAACTCTGACCTGAGTATTTTATGCAGCATATGCAGAAGATGGTTTCATTGGGATAAACAAGGGAAAAGATCATTTACCTACACACTCTGTACTTCAAATCCTCATTAGGATTCAGAAACCTACAGGTAGAAATGGGAGACAGAGTACTTCAGGAATAGCATCACCGATCTTATGCTTTATTATCAACTTCCAGTGATGTCTGTGGACTTACCTAAATATGTGTGTTTCAAAAGGACCCTGTCATGTCTAACAAGATACCAAGCATTCTGGAAACCATTCAAAAGCAAACTGAAGGGCAGCAATGAACTTGTCTTTTATACAGCCCCTCTTGGTGTAGCCTCTGCCATAAGCCTTTCCCCAGCCTCACAAAGGATTTAGGTACCAGGGCACCAACACCCCCCAGTGTGGCACAGCTATATCACACAGATTCAGACCACTGAGGAAAAGCAAAGAGCATGCCCATAGGAAGATAATAAAGGTAGAAAATCACAGACAGAGTTAGGACCATTCAGATGGGATTTAGTAACACAAAGTGTCAAAAGGTAAAACAATCTGCACGGAAAAATACAGAACCCTACTGGAGGAAACACATTGGATGCTGGCTGGTGATGGTCAGGGATAGCATGGATAGATTGGGTCCAGATGTCAATGCCACCCATGCCAAGGGGGTCCAGCACAGACAGCAATAAAGCCACAGAGGAGCCACTTCGGGACCCATGGGGGCTGACTCTTCCCCTCTGTCAGGCCAAGAAACGCTGGGACCCCATTATCAGCACTTCTGCTTGGCCTAATAAATCTTGTGTATTAGACAATAAACAATTGCTTTATGCTTTAAAACTGTGCATATTCTACATGTATAGTCTCTCTGCATCTGGCAAAAGATGCCTTAAAGGAACCAAAAATTGTGGCTTTTTTACATAGAAATACCTTATCTAAAACAGAAACCTTCCATGAAGATCGTCCCCTCTCCTGCCCCTCGCCCCCTCAAAATACATGCCATGCTGCAGCAGGGTAGTAAAACTGAATATATGCCATGTGCTAAAAAACAAAACAAAACAAAACAACCCCCTGCAAAACTGCCAAGAGACAGGCAAGAAATCTCAGGAAAATACTGGTCAACACCAATCTGGACAACCTGTCCAACTTGCCCATCTCCAAGGACCTAGACAGGAGGGAGATAAGCTTGTCTGGACTTTCATAAAATCTCCGTTAGATGATGCAATATTAGTTTTATCCCCAGGGAAAAAAACAATGGCTGTTTGCCACCACCTGTATTACTGGATGACACATGCCATGGGGATAGACTTTTACAACTCTGAGAGATTAGAGTGTCAGACAGATGGCTGAGCTAAAGGCAAAATAGTTGTACTTGTCATTGTAAACCAACACTGCAAAACAGTTGTAAAATGTTATAGTACTAAGGCTTCCATCCACACATTTTATCCATTCACAAGGAAACATATAATCAGATTTATGAATAAAGCAACAAATGGTTTTTAATCAAAACTATAACTTACATAAGCTATTATATCTAAGAAGAATCTGATTTTTGCTGCAAGTAATCCTGTAATTCCTATACTTTATTTGTGGCCTCCTTTCTAGCCTCTTTGGATTATTTTAGAAATGAATATCTACATTTCCATCCAGGCCACATTTCTGACATGTATAGATGACTGAAAGTAGGGCTGGAAGCGCGTTATGATATAAAGCCCAAGCCATCCCTCTGGACTCTCACCATTTTATTTTATTTTTCTTCTATTGTATCATAAATATTAGGAATATCTCTGAAAATGTAAAAACCACGAGAAAAACTGCAGTTCAGAAACAGAAGGAAAATGAACATTAATCCTTCTGATGTCTCAATAAATAGTTTCAGAGAACCTGAAAGTTAGAAAAACATGAATTTACTCCTTAATAAACTGAAATTCTTTCTCGAATACTAGAAGCCCAGGGACAGCCCATACCTTTCACCACTAACAAGAAAAATACATGGTCTAGAAGACAATCAGAACTTTGAGCAGTTACTGATACCTATTTTTCACTGTTCCTTGTCAGAATTTTTGACTAGTAAATACAAGTTCAATTTTTCCAGTAGAAGAATGAAACCAGGCTCTGCTGCAAACCACAGCAGACAATTTTCAAAAATAACTTTAAAAAAAATACTCTTAATGGAGTACTTATGCAGACAGTTCAAACAGACTGCATGCAATATGCTTACTTTGTCCCTTCAATGCAAAAGCTGCTAAGTTTTTGCTTGAGGAAATTTTTATTTTTACAGTTTTCAATGCTACTGTTCTATATATATATCAGCCCTTTTCCTTTTTAAATAGCTAAACAAAACAGTTGGTTTAAAAAATGTTTAATTAACATGAAGTTTCCTCATTTGGGTCAAATTGCCCAAAACAAATGGATAAGAATTTGGTTCACAGATAGCAAATTTAAAAGCTTGTTTTTTTTTTTTTGTTTTTTTTTTTTCTTTTTTCTTTTTTTTTTTAATAAAAAATAAAAACAAACAAACAAAAAACCAAAAACAAACAAACAAAAAAAAACAGCCTTCAACACCCACTTTATTTCTACCAGAAAAAATGTGTGAAATGGTGAAAAAAAATTTCACCAGAGAAATCTTAAGGGAAAGCCACTGGGAAATCGCCAGCTAATCATGCATTCCGGGGTATCCCGCTGAACCCATTTTTGGTGGTCTTGTGGAGAGACAGGAGCTGGATTCAATGACCTTTGTGTGTCCCTTCCAACTCGGGATATTCTGTGATTCTATGAACCTGACCTGTTGCAGCTGACCCAACACCTGTGCTGAAGGGGACAGGCCCTCAGGACCACGGCAGCTCCCCTGGTGGCCACCTGAGACTCAGCCCTACAGCTCCTGTTGAATACACAGCGCTCAGCCATCCTGCCCTGCTGCCAGGCACAGAACGTGCCCAAACCAACTGCTCCAGTGCAGGTGTACCAGCCAAGGGCTTTACCTATGACAAAGTCTGCTTTAATCATGCTGCAACCACAACTAGCTATCCAGCCAGAATAATAAACATATTTACACCTCTTAAGAAATGTAGCTCATGTATGTTTTATCTGAAACCACAGAATCATAGAATAGTTTGGGCTGTAGGGGACCTTAAAGGTCATCTAACTCCAACTCCTCTGCCATTGACAGGGTTGTCACCCACTAGATCAGGTTGACCAAGGCCCCATCCAGCCTGGCCTTGAACACCTGCAGGGAAGGTGCATCCACAACTTCTCTTGGCAACCTGTTCCAGTGCCTCACTACCCTTACAGTGAAGAATTTCCTTCTAATGTCTAGTCTAAATCTAACCTCTTTTAGTTTAAGACCACTCCCCCATGTCCTATCACTATCTACCCAAGTAAATGCAGCATCTCTTGTCATTCCCGGGAGAGGCCACTATAAAAAGTGAGACTTCCATGCTATGTCCTCACCCATGTCCCAGAAGAGTTTGGCTAACTCCTTCTGGGTCTTTGCTCATCTACTTTACTTTTTGATCATCTACTGCATAATTCAGTATGTACATAAAACACATTGGAACAGAAGCACCACATGGCTTTACAAGCTACTTTTCATGTGATCTTCAAGGCTGGAAGGACATTGCACGGAGGAACTGATCACCACGGATTAAAAATGGGAGAGAAGTGCCAGGCCATATATTTGTAGCCTACAGTTTTTTATTTACAGTGACAGAACCATGCCTATAGACTGCCTGTTAAGGAATAATACTGATATTATCTATAATGTCAGAAAACATGTCTCCTTGTTGTCAGGACTGTATCACACCCCATCAGCAAGGCCCCCTTGCTATGCTACCAGGTGGAATAACCCTCATATCCGCAATGCGGTAACCTCTTCCACATGCTTCATGATCCTACCCAGCCCTCCACACAGGGCAGGCCACGAGCCCTAACAACATTGACAGTCTATCAGGAAGCACAACTTTGATCACAGAACCCAGTGATGGATGAGTATTTTTTGCCCTTTCTAAAATGGTGGGATGGCTGGTAGTGCCAGCAGCAGGACTGAAGCTGTCCATGAGGCTGGGTGATTGCTCCTCACCCCTGCCTGAAGAGGCTGTAGTGGATTGCTCTTTACTGTAGGAAGCCATTAGAAGCTGACATGGAAGTGCATGGGCATACAAAACCACACATGTGCCTCCTGAAAGCTGCTGCTTTTCCAGCCACGACAGACAGTCCTTTCACAATATCAAGCCTGCTCCACCTTTCTGCCACCATCTTCAAGCCAGCATTTCTCAGACCACAGCCTCATCTCGCACAAGCCACATCTTACCAATCTCTGGTTGTTCACGCTCTTCTCCTGCAGAAACTCATCTTTCTTAAAGCATAGCAAACACTTCAGCTGGAGTCATAACAGTATTGAGCAGAGCAAGCAAATCCCTTCAGAAGTTTTACAGCTAATAGAGTGCTGTAGAGAGCTTCAGCATAGCTTTAGAGAGATCTGTCAAGAAATGGTTAGTGACAGCCTTACTGGTATACACATGGTGATGCTGACTCACCATCCCTTTGTGATACAAGCTGCACACCAAATTGCAAGTCATTCCACACCCTATGTTTGCATAGGTGCTTGTTGCTAGTTAAAGGTGGTATTTCACATTTACTTCTATTAATTTTATTTATTTATGACTCTTGCTTCAACTGACACACACAGGTTTCCAAATCTTACTCTACTTTCCAATTTCCTCATTGCCATGCTCTCCATATATTCATTGGTTTTAATATTGGTATTCTGTATTCCCCTGTTTGAAACACTGATAAAAATTGAGAAAGCACACCAGCCTCATTCAATTTTCTAGTTCATCTGTGCAACACAACTGGGCTAGAAAATAAGTTTTGCATACGTATCTTGGTTTCACCTAGCCCATGTTTTCCCAGCTTGCTGAGAAGAATATTATCTGAGACAAAGTCAAACAAGGCACCAAGGTCAATATTTATAACTTCAACTGCAAGTCATATAACAGCACTCATAGCCAATTTAAAATTATAATTGGCATTACCATAGTACTTAAGAATCAATCTTGGACCAGAACCCCCCTGGGCTAAGCAGCATACAAACAGAGAGAGGAAAAAAAAATACCAGACAAGTTGTTGACCTACAGCTCACACTGCCTGAGTACTAAATAAAGACATAATGGTATACAAAGATGCATCAGAGCAAAAGGGAAATACAAGACAAGCAGCAACATACCCAATTACTATCTCATGAATACCTGAAAAAATATGTTAGAAGAAAAACAAACAAAACCCTCAAATGCCTGAACACTTAAACATGTTCTTAAGAAATTATTTAAGAAATAATAATCAAGTAGACTTGTAGAAATACATGTGGAGCTTTTCTGAGGAAAAAAAAAAAAAAAAAAGAAGGGAAAAATACACACACACACATGAAGAAGAACAACAAAACCCAAAAGAACAGAAAGAGACCAGAAAATTAACAAGTGGGTAATAAAATCTGATAGGTAGGAGTTCACTGCTGTTATTTAGAGGTCAGGTAAGGCAAAGTGGAGCTGTAAAGAGCTTTGGGAGCAAAGACCTGTAGTTTATAGTTGATGCAGTCAGAAAGGAGATCCACTAAAGAAATACATAGAGGCTTCAAGAAAAAAAAAAAAAAAAAAAAAAAAACATGATTTTGCACAAGAGTGTAATTTTTTCAACTTTGTGGTTTTATTGAAGTTACTTATATCACCTCTCACTGCTTTCATTCTTTTATTCTGATCCTGTGTTATGTTTTGTTCTAATTACTATGCTGTCAGGACAGGAATATCGACTGTTTCTATTACTGGCAGAAACAGATATCTGACTTCCTTGTCTTTATCTGAACATAAAATAACTCATTTCATCTACCAAGCCTCTGTTCCATCTCAAAAAAAAAAAAAAAAAAAAAAATCTCCTGCGTGGGTTCTCTAGGAGTCTTAGACCTCTCTGATGTCCTGTCATAGTACAGGCCTGGGGAATTAGTGATGCCTCACTCACATTTTCTGTGTGTGTTATACAGGAACACTGGATCCTGAAACAGCGCTGTTTTATTAACAGTACTTAGCTTCATAAAGGTGTAGTTTAAATATGAACAAGGAACAAAATGTGTAGTGTTGTCTTCAGGTTTGAGGTTCAAGTAGGCAGAATGTACAGCAGTAAGCACAATGGCACCCCACTTTTTGTTTGAAGATGATGCTCATCTTTTTTGGGGTTTGGAAGAACAACAACAACAACAAAAATGCTTGCAAAGCTGATATTAAGTACAATCAATGACATTCTTTCCTGTATCAAAATGTCATAACACCTATCTGGGGTAGTAACTGCAAATCTGAGCTAGAGATGTTGGACTGCATTTGGGGAAAATACTTCCTTAGCACAGCATTATGTTTCTTCCTTCCAGCTTTAGGCACTCACAAGAAAGAGCTGAAATTACAGTTCAAATGCCTAAAGACATTTCCATCTATATAACTTTTCCTTTGTTTCAATTGAGAACATTGCTTAGATGTATCAATAATATGTGTGACTACTGTACATCAAGTTGAAGAGGTTAGAAAAATCAGAAACATTGACCACCTTAATATCTTAATATTGTTAGTGAAAGCTGACCTTTTCCAGTATGAATTTGGTCTATGATTTGGTTTCTTATTGTCAATAACCATCCAATTTCCTTGATAATCATTAACTGCTACTCATGTCATCAGCTACAAAAGTGAAATGATGTTATGTGGATCCCAAATACTTACTTATAGTTTAACTTAAATGATATTCATTTATTAAACACTTTGACTCATGTATCAGATCAGTTTGAGACTCATGATTTGACAGTCAATCTCTTTATATGTTGAATTTTATAGCTTGGTATTTATTATTTTTATTTATTTATTTTTTTTTTTAGAAGTCAACCTCTTTACATGCAGGTAGTTTTATTATCCATTATTTAGTAATTTGGGTGAGGCAATTTTCCTCATCACTTTGGTGATAACCGCTTTAAAAAAAATGATAATTTGAAGATCAAAATGTTTTTCACAAGAACTTCTATCAGATGATGTTTTAGTGCATCCATACTTTGTACAGCTATATACATCTAGAATAACATTAGTATTACCATTGCTAGGATTACCAAGTTTTGTGACTCAGGTGACAACGATCTGAACACCTCTAGTCTATTTCTGACTGAAGGCAGAGCAGCATGAAAGTTCCCATAGCTTTTATGGATGTGATGCATGTCTTCACTAATGATACTGCATGAGCATATTGTCTGTTTTCTGAAACCAAGTTTGGAGTTATCTAGAGTGTCTTTTAGGCTCTCATAGCATAACAACAAGGGAATGTTTACATTATATGATCAAGTAATAGTTTGTGTGTATATACACATATGTACATACACAGAACTGACTATCTCAGATCTATCAGTTCAAGATACCAAGAAAAAAATAAAACTGGCATTTGATTTCAGCTAATTGAATTTCTGCAATGATAAGCAACATCTCTAACTTAACTTAAACTGGACTTCTCATGCTGCATTTTTTCCCGCATTACATCTTGCTTTGATAGCATTAGGCACCCCTTGTCGATTGGCAGAGATATCATGATGGTGACTGCAGTATCCTCTCACCTTTATACATGGTGGGGAGCCCTCAACCAGGCACCCAGAGCTTGAAGAAAAATAACATTAATGCCCCCAAACCAATATCTCAAATAACCAATTTCTTAAGAATTCCATGCCATACCAATTTCTTTTGATTTGCCATTCTTGTGGAAAAAACTATCCTGCTTTTCAGATTCACTGTACTCAGATTCATTTTAAAGTCCAGGCCAATTTAAAAACAAATACATGATTTGTCCTAGAAAACCAAAGATCATTTGAGATTTATTATAAAATGGAATCAGACCTAAAAAGTCGCACAAAAGAGTAAAACAATAGGTTATGCTTAATGCTAAGGCTTCTTCTCAACTTCTCCAGTTTTTCAACTATGTTTTTATCATAGGCAAAATCAGTATCAAAATAACAAGCGTTGCACATGTGAGAAATTGTTAAATAGTTTAATGCACTTTTAAATCCTAATCCAACAAATAAACACATATTCTAACTTCTACAACATGAGAAGTCGTACAAAGCAAGTATGATTGCAGGACTGAAAATATGTGGTATAATCAAGTTATACTCAGTTATAGTCTCATTGGTTTTTCGCCTTCTTCATGGAAACTTTTTTTTTCCTCCTTTTAGGTGAAATAAATTAATTTTGGAACTTCCTTGAAAATTCAAATATGGATGATAGGAAGGCATTTAATATATAACTGTTTCATTATTTAAAAAAAAAAAAAAAAAAAAAAAGTAGGCAAAATCTACCTCTTTTTCTACTCTGTAATTGCACTTCATTTATAACGAAAACTTTACTTTTCATCATGTAACTATGATGCAAGATCATGATATGTTTTGGTACTTTGTAGTATGTCTAGCATTTTGAGATTATTTGACACAGACCAGTTTGCCTAAAAGCGAACCATAACATTATGAAATGTTAAGCCATGCCTCTTCTCCTTTTTAAAATGAAAACTTTCCATGTTCTGCTATGACCATTTGGATTCATTGACTCTACAGAGAGAAAAAGAAAACATTTAACGGTATTATGGGAGAAGCTAATAATTACATGGACTATTTTCCACAGTTGAATTTGAGAGCTTCATATGCAGTAAATATATTCTACCCAATGCATCAGTTGCAGAGCAGACTGCATATGCAATACCTTCATTTTTTTCTGTTATTTGCACAGTATATTTTAATATTAGGTTATAAGCTTTTAAAATAGCATAAAATTTTATGTGTACATTGTTAAATTGTGATTACTTTCCCCAAAAGGCCCACCATCATTTAGTTGATAAGATACGTAGCAATGAATGACAATTTTCAGTTTAGATGAAGCATGTGATACTATATTAAATTAAAAAACTAATATTTGGTGAAACATTTGTATAAAACAAATACAATTTTATACTACATATGCATTCCTTCTGTTTACAATTAAACACAAATTCATGAATGCACAAGATCATAATCTACCAGTATATTCATTAGTAATGCAAGCAATAAGATAATTACAAAATAATACATTCTTCACTGAGAGTTAGCAACAGAATATTCCTACTTTTATTTCCTTATATTGCCACAGTTATCATAAGCATTCAGATGAACCAATTCTATACCACCCTCCAGAGTAATACATTAATCTCTCTCCTCTGTTTGTATACAGGAATTTTAGGAAGAAAAACTTGTTAATTTCTGCAATACTTTGCCAAAGTTCCACATCCAGTGCTGGGTGGCATAAATATCACCATGTTTGCGTTACAGCCATACCTAATAAACCTAATCTAAGCTAGGTGCCTGTTGTGTTTGGTGCTGTATACACAACTACAAGATGTATATACATGTGATAGATGTGATATACAACTACACTGCAGTGCCCTGTTGCAAAAGAACGTGGGCATAGTTGCGTGGTGCCATACAGAGCCTCACAACTGGTTTGACTTCGCATGAATCAGTTATGCAGCCTCAGTGGTCATACCTGTGGTATGACCAACTCCTGCTCAGAGTTCTCCCTGCTGTGTCCCACTGATCAGTTCCTCAGAGTTCATACTTGCCTTTTCAGCTAGGGAAGCAAGGACGTATTCCTAGAAAGGAAAGTGCACACAGATTCATCACGACTTGTCTAATTCTGTACACCGAAGGAGACCTGCACTGCATATCAAGACAGATCCACTCTTCCTAGACAGATGTTGTCCTCTAATCTTCTCCTCTCAGAAAAAAATAAAAAAGGAAATAGAAAATCATGACAGGAAGTTTAATTGCAAAAAGGACAATTTGCCAGAAGTAGAAGACAACCAATAAGCTAAAAATATCTAACTGGTATGTAGGCCTAAGTGACCTAGATAAATTGAGGAGAATATTGCAGCTAAATGAAAGGGGGTAGAAAGCTATTAAATACATTTCTCTTCTTCAGAGATAAAGGAAAAACATAAAGAGGGTACATTTTCCTATTAACACTCATGGTTTCTATTATTTTGCTCATCGTCTTACAGAACTGGGAAACATAAGATTTAAAAGATACTTGTAACCTGTTTGACCTTCTCCATATACTTTTCCTGTCAGCCCACAAACTGAATACATCTTCAATCAACCAGAAAAACACAAAGGAAAAAACAAAGCTTGTTTAATACTAGTCTTCTCCCTTTAGCTAACGGGCAAATCTAACCGAATAGCTTAGCATGGCATAGAAGGTCATTGAATATCACTTAGGGTTCTGAAATGTTGAGGTTTTCAAGTGTATTTTCGTTATTTCCTGGCAAGTTAAGAAAAAAACATCTGCTGTAGTAACAAAAAGAACATAGTAGCCACAGGATCCAATATTCAAGCATTTTTAAAAAATCACATTGAACATATTTTTAAATCCAAAATACAAAATTAATTTCCAAGTGATTACCTCACCAACCTAGATTATCAGGAAAGACAACATTCAGTGCATTTTTTTTTTGTAAGGAAAATACTTTCTGCTTTGAGGGTTTACTTTGTTGTTGCTGCTGTTTTTCTTCCTCCAAGTTTAAGTAAGCATTTAATAGTTGGGGATATAGAGCTCCAATAGAGCTCCAAACCAGGCAGTAAGCATTCTGGTACTGACTTTTGAATGGGAATATTAACTGTATTTTGAGTATGCTCTGGTATGCAAGTAGGGACCATTTTGGATCCCATGGTTAACTCTACCGTATTTAGAGAAGGAAAAATAAAAAAGAAAATTGATTTGAATTGGTTGCTTAATGCAAGCTCAAGGACACCTCAGAGCTGTATTTTTTGCTTTCTCCATCCTGAATATCAGCAACCTCATTTTCCGGATTTCCATCATTATAATATTTGTTTATAATATGGTCAGAACAGGGGAATGGCTTGTTTAAATTTCTGAGTTGTATTTGCCAGATTTTTAGTACTGTATCAGCTCTACCATTTCTTGACAATAATGCACCCTATCCGTGACTTCAGATTTTTGCTAGATACAGCTGGCTTTCCAGTCTAAACCTAAATTTGAGGAGTCTGCTTCATCTGGCACAATCAACTCAAGCTCCATCCCCAGTCCTGTGTTCCTTCTCAGTTTGAGCCTGAATCAAAGCAGAGACTTCCACTATAGAATCTCTCCTTAAATTTCTGCCAAAGGATGGGATGGGGTGAATGTGTTTGATGTGGATAGAAGAGTGGGGAGGCTACAGAATGGAAGGCCGTCTTGTGGGCTGCACTTGGAACTGGGCCAAGTGAAGGGGATAAATCACCACAAACCACTTCCTGAGCCAGGCTCTTTTTAGCTGGACTTTATGTAAAGATAAAGGCATCTGGCCATTATGTGCCTACTCCAGGCCCTGCATTCATTCCTGCCTCCCAGCATGCTGAATTTCCTCACCCACCCAGAAGTAAGTTGGGGTGTGTTCATTGCTCTGTCATAGCTGAAGTCCCAGCCTAGCCTTGAGCTTTTGGATTACTATTTCCATGCCTAGGAGGGCCATTTTGATGTTAAGCTAAATGTAGTGTCATTAATATCACACTGTGGGAAGAGATCCTCATTTCCTGGGGAAAAAAAAAATCTTGATCTTGAATATTCTAATGCATAATTAGCATAAAATTATTGTAAGTGGGTAAAATAGGAACTGCTATTTTGGGCAAACCAAGGGCTCTTCTAAGTTCATCCATCTCTGCTGGTGGCCAGCACAGAATCCTTAAGAAAAAAAAAATGAAAGAATAGGACAAGCATTAAAACATATATTGTTTCAGAATAATGCACTAATTTCCATGAGATTATGGTTATGAATTTCCTAAACTCCATAATGTTCAGAATATTCAAAATGGAGTTACATTTCACACTGACATCATTTGAAAGATCAAAAACTAAGTGAACGAGTTTTTTTTGGGCTTCATAGGTAAAGATACGTGACTAATTGTAGACCGCTCTGGGTGGTAACACATCATTTAGGATATATAGTATGCAGAAAGGTAAAAAACAACATAAGCGTTATCATTTTTTTCTTCTTCTTCTTTTAAACAGGTACTGATTGTCATTTGCCATTTAATCACCTAGCCACTCAGTATCATGTAAACAACCAAAGGCTTGCAGGAGGCCTGCTATCTGACCTGAATGATTCTGAATCATCAGTAGTTCTGCCATATCACTTTACCCAATAATTGTCATCCCAACACAGATTTGCATGCAACTCCACTGCTAACCTTTCTACATTGTGTAAGCTGACTTCATTTCTATCTTTTGTTTTCTGTCTTACAGCAAAGAGCTTTTTGAAACACAAGGTCTTTTCCATTTCATCTTTTCAAGAGGAAAATATCAAAATATTTAAAGATACTCATTTTTTTTCTGTATCACTTGCATGTATGTATTAGTACTGACTCCTTTGAAGAATTAATCCAATTGTGAAATGTGTCTAAATTTACACCACTACTGCCACATATAGAAACATTTGTTTATAGCTCCCCAAGTGCATATGAGCATCATTAATACCCTCCATTTTTTGGTTACAAGGTTTAAATAAGCCACAGACTGTAAACAAAGTTAATGGCTTACAGTTTTATATGTTTCCTTGGATCCACTCTTCGATGCAATTTTGCACATCTATTCCTTTTAGAAGTGACTTGTAATGCAATTTAACTTAAGACAGATCCTCAGAATCATGCTGTGTAAAGAAATGTACTAATGAAGGAAGTTTCCTTGTCTCCTCCAGAGTAAGCAAATGTAGAAAAAGTTTAGCTACTAACCTGTGGCCTTCCCTTACCACCTCAATTTTTCCCCAGACAATCATGCAAACCATAGCTTTAATGTGAGTGGTCCACCACTACCAACAAAAAGTAACTGTTAGCCTCTAAGGTAATTTAACACATTACCTGTTGGAAAACAGTGACAATGGATAAAATCAAGGCAAGATGAATATATCCAGCTGGGGGACTTATGTGTTGAGACCAGATATCACCAAAGAACTAACCATAGCAGATCACATTCAGAGACCCTAGAGGAGATCATGGGTAGATCCAGCTACCAATGTGAGAAGCTGTGTGTGTGGAGCCAGGTCCAACTTAGTAAGAGTGCACTTTGGGATCACCTGCAGTCACCCACCAGCACCAGCAGCATGGGCACCATCACTCCGTCACCTGCTGGGCCACATGGGAGACCATGATTGCCAGATGCCGCTGATGGCTGAAAAGGTGGTGGGTTGTGTGGTCAGTATACAAATGAGTCAGTGTGATTCATGTGTGCATGACTGAAAAAGGCTGATCATCTAGTAGGCTGCTATGGACTCCCTGGCATGTTTCCTGCAAGTGAGGTATTAGAAAATGCTCAGTTTATTAATTTTTAAGCTCTCAGCATAAAAGTTTTTCCCCCAAAATAATAATAAAGCATTAAAAAAGTCTTATTTTAAACTCTCTTATTAACTGCAACTTTCCAGAGACAGTCTTTTTCTGTTTTACTTATCTAGATATAATTTGAGGATATGAGGAATGTCTTTTTAACTGCCTCAAGAAGACACAACATTTACTCCTAACTCTTACCAGGCCTAAGTATAGCTTTTAATATAGTAATAAAAGTAATATTTAGCATTTGTATGACAAAGATACAGTCAAATAAGAATACAAACACTCATTTAGTCTATATCAATAATTACAACAGATGGTCAACTTGCTTCTAAACTGAGGCTTAAAGATCACAGCATATCAAAAAAGAGATGTACTGGTCTTTCCCTTATGCAAAAATACTATAAGAATTTTCTTGAAAGCTGTTTCAATATCCAAAAGTACATTAGACGGTAAAAAGCCACATCTGATAACCTTATATAAAGATATTTTATATTTTTAAATATGATTTAAGAAAAATGTCTTCTCTAAACACTTAATGTCAATAGAACCAATGCTAAGTACTTGAGAACACCAAAAGTATCCTATTTTTAACTCAGCTGTATGTGCCTGCCACTAGTGTTACCAGGAAGTAAATGCGATGGGCTTAAACTGGCAAATCAATCAAACACTATGAAAAGAGAATATAAAAGAAAAATGGCTATTCTGTGTAATAACACCTGTCATGTAGATCTTTGAAAAAATTGAAAGTATTAGCAAAGTCAGTGATGTGAATATCAATATTTAATTGGACTGGGATACTGAGGAAAAAAAAAAAAAAAAAAAAAAAAAAAAAAATTTACAAAACAGGTAACCTTTCCAGAGCTGGATTTATTTTATTTTATTTTATTTTATTTTATTTTGTTTTTTAATGCTCTAAGCAAAGACTTAATAGGGTGCCTGCATCAATTTTACCATTGCTCCTGAGAAATAACTGCAGATATCCTGTGCAAGGTCACAGTCTTTCCCTTTCAAAAGAGCCCATACCTGTGATCAGAGAAAGAACAGAGTAAAGCAGCTGTAACAGTTATACATTACACAGTTACACATAGACTTGAGGTGTTGGGCTGGAAACACCATCAAGATCTGACTGAGCACCTTGAGATGTAAAACTAAATATACAAGGTCTTGTGCAAATAAATTTATTTGCGACCATGTACAAATAACATTATTATTTCTAATAATGTCCTTCTACCATAGGAACATCTTTCATAGTATCATCTTTTATGTTTTCATGCCACAGAAGGACCTAAAATACAGGCATGTGGTTTAAAGAAATTAACCTCACTAAAAGTTGAATTTGATGCAGGTAGAAAATCATGCCCCTTAGTATATCCTTTGAAGGCATAAAAATTATTTGTGCACAACACAGGTATTCAAAGAAAGAAAGCAGTACACAAAAATGTAAGTACTTAGAGAACTGAGGACCATCTAATCATCACCAGCATTGAAACATCAAAATCCAAAAGTGCACTATATAACATGAATGCAGTCTGTCTAAAACTGAGCATTTTGGGGTTTGGGGAGTTTTGCTTTTAAGATGTTCTTGTTGAAAAATATTTCATGCATTCAAACACATAGGAGGAGTGGCCAAACATCCTGATTTCAAAGGCAGCCCCTTGAAAGAAGCGAGAGGCACAAGATATACTTAGGACCGCAGGCAGAAGCTTTAAGAATGATACACAGCAGCAGGGAGGGCAGTGGCTCACCAGAGGTCCCACCTGTGTGCTACAGCATGCATCTGGGCTGGTAGCTGACAAGCTGCCCCCTAACTTTTAGCCTCACTGACTAGCGTGCCATGACACTGAGACAAGGAGGTTTGCTGGATAGGTGCCCCACTCCTAAGCGTATGTGCTTGCACCTTCTCTTTTCCCCTCTCCATTGAGTGTGATGCATGTTTTGCAGATAGGAGGTATGGTTTGTATGATTTGCTTGAGCTTCATTGTATTTACATAATATAAAGTAAGTGGGTTCAAACAAAATGTTGTTTTCTCATGTTTTTATTTTTGAACTTTCAGCATGAGTATAAATTCACTAAAGCCTTATTTGCCTGTATGAAGAGTTTTGCTTTGGAGGTTTCGAAGATGATTAGATGTAATGGTAATGAATTCTGAGCACAGAAATGATGATGTCTACTGCCAGCAACAATCATGCAAATTTGTAAATGTTTACAAATTTGCAAGCAAGACATATGTACCACTGAGACCAATATTGTAGTGCTATATTTAGCTTGCTCCTCCCACCCCAAGATACTTACACAATAATAACTTCAAGAGAATAGATTTCTATTTAGTTTTATTTAGATGAATGCTTCTGACTTACAGTAAGTGCAGTAAAAATATAAGAGGATTTGAATAATAAACTATGAGGTGTAAGTCCAGATCTGAGCAGGAAAACAGTGGATTTAACTTTAGTATTTTCTTCTCCAGTAAGATATATTAGAAATGAAAGTCCAGTGCCCTCTCTTGCTAACAGTAGTGACTGCTTCGCTTGCTTTGTGTTTAATGCATCTGAGGGAAGCTTTATTATTCTGCAAGAATGGCTACAAAAAACAAGAATGAAAAGACAAAAGATTTTAACATTAAAAAAGTGTATATGTTTTAGTCAAGCTTCCTAATTCCACTAATCTCTGAAGTTTCAAATTAAAGGTCTGGTGTGCTACATTATTTTTGAAATGTTTAATATGTAGTCTGTATTCACTCAGACGTTTCTAATGGTGAAAATGTGTGGTCACAGAAAGGCTTATTATTTAAGATAATTTGCTTTCATGTGTTTTAGAAGGGAAGTCACCTACAGTGGAAATCATTTTAAGCCTTAAAATTTGATTCCAAAAAGAATCCAACCTTTATATGTGCAAATAAAAGATACCAAGAGTATTACATCATCTTCAGTGGCTAGGCTGTAGCAGCAACAGCTGTAATGCTTTCTAACTGCTGGAGATTTTCCCACTGCGGGCTGCTGCGCAGAAGCACAGGGTGGCTGTGGTGCCCTGCCTGGAGCTCGCATGACCACCACCAGGGTCAGGCTCTGAGGTGGACATAAAGCTCTGGTGGAGACAGACCCCACACTCCTCAAGAAAGAGCTGCTCCTGAACGCTAGCTAGTTTTCAATTTAAGCACGTGAAGGGAAAGCAGAGAAAATGTCCCTGCCTGTGCAGTCAAAGAAGCAGAGCTGCTATGAGCTTGCAAGAAAAGCGTCCGCTGAGAGACATGGCGAGTAACCACGCTCCCTGAGCCTGCCGAAAGACCCACAGATAATAGAGTGGAAGGAGAAGTTTCACTTCTCATCAAAGTGAAAAAGAATCTGCTCTCCAAGAGCTGTCTTGTTTAATTGTGGTCATTTAGTCATTTGGGGAAAAAAAAAAAAAAAAAAAAAAAAAGCAGGCAAAGGTGTAAAGTCTCCTGGCAAAGGGAGAATGTTACAGAAGAAAAGCATTTGAGAATCCCGTCCCTTCCCACACATGTAGTAACACCTCTGCTGTTTGAACACCAGCTTTTTAAAAATAAGAAAACACAACCATGAACAATACAGAGAGTCCCATTAGTCTTTTGTTTACTTCAAATATCTGTTGTTGAGCCTTTGAAGCATAACCAAATACATTTTTGTACCTTCTGGGTTTTCAGTGCAAGGGACTGGTACTGACAGTTTTAAAGGCATCTCCAGCTGAGTGACTGCCGCAGTGGGTTATGCAGCTTGCACTTCTGATGTTGAAATAGAGAAGACCTCCCTCTTAAATAGTGCTTTGTTTTTGTCATGCTGCATTGAGACACCAAGCGATTTCTGGTGTTCCTTGCTTTCAGAGTAAATGCAAAGCGATTCATCCTGTATTTTATTCCCTGACAGCACCCAAGGCTCTACATTGGGCAGACTTAAATATTGATAAATATTAAATTGATAGAGTCATTTGGTTCCCACCTTAGTAAACTACTCTTACTCATCACCTTCACTGTGAGAAGCATCTTAAAAGGCTGTCAATAGAGAACAAACTAAACAGACTAATTAGGTATTTAGGATAGATGAATATCAATCTTGCTGTCTTACCAATAACAAATAATATGAATTGTTTTTTGGATTTACTACAAACATGATGCAATTTTAAATCTGTATGATTTTCTGACAGTTTTCTGCAGGTATTACCTTAGTTTATGGTTCAGCTGACAACTACTGTATCTACTTTGTGATATGCTGCCATTAAAGATTTGATCAGGGTTTCACCACAGATGTAATGTCAGGGTTTTACTAATAGTCAATCTTTGGTTGTCCTGGAATTCTTGATTAATAAGAGGTGAATATATAAAATGATGCCTGAATTTATCTTACATGGGATATCCAATGTTCCTTGACATTTATCTCCAAATCTGTGCTCCTTTGTTGAATAGACCACAACTTCGTTTTTGGTGAAATTCAGCATAACCCTACTGACCCAAATCAGGAAATGGATATGAACACAAACCCAGAAGTTTTTAAAGCAATCCATATTATGAATATGCAGTAAAATTACAATACATTCTACTTCATGACTGGAGAAATGCAACATTTCTCAGTAAGACTTTCACCTCAAATTAAAAGAGCAAGTCTTTTTCTTTCCTTTTTTTTAAAAAAAATAAATAAATAAATCTGTAATTGAGAATGAATGCAATTGGGAGTAGTTTGCATTTGTTAAAATATGTAAATAAGTAAACACAAAGTGTTCAGATACCTCCTGACTCTTTTAATTCTACTTGAACAAAACCAGAGTACCAGGCAATGTAGGAAGAGCTCACTCTGGTTTCTGTGGTTTAGCTGAGAAACTCAAAGGCTGGATGAATTAGGCAGATTGAACCTGACAACTGCAATGTCAGGTTCAACACACTACAAATAATTAGCTAGATGTAAATGTTTTTGGCTGGGAATGACTGCAGGCTAATATGTGGCAATGTGGAGCTAGGAAAGTTTTATTCTCTCTGTTTCTCCGATAGGCTTTTGTGCAGGCAATAAATGCTTGTAAATGCAGAGAGCACCACAGCTCTCTGAATTAACTTTTCTGAAATTCTCTACAATGATATTGAAGTTCATCCTGCAAAGGCAATGAGGCAATGGTGATGCACTAGTTAGAAATCAATTCTAAAAACTGAAATCCAACACCACCTGCATACCCTACTGATTACTCTTATATGTGAAAATTATGGATCTTCTTTGTCAGTCCCTTCTTAGAAGTGCATACATGACTACTGTTCTGCTTCTACAAAATACAACATGCCAGTAGGTATCAATGAAGCTTGAGCACACTGATATGAACCCATAAATACAAAATTTAATTTTAATTTTCCTACTGCTCACTAACCCATCTAAGCAGCTGTCTTCATTTGACCTACAGTTTAATTGTCAAGATAGCAGTTTGCAAAGGATAAATAGTGAACCTTCTAAACCTCTTTTTTGTTGTAGTTGTTATTGTTTGTTTGTGATTCATTGCCATCCCCCTTCCAGCTCCTTTTCATGATTATTAATTGTAGTCCAAAAATGTGGCTTAAGTGATGAATTTAAACTGGTGAAGTTTGGAGTAGATAAGCCACAGTGGCTAACATATTTTCACATAAATTACAGATGAAACCTTCCTCTTCCCCACCAGACTACTCTATTCTCTTCTTCAACAGACTGCTTCCAACCCTGCGTCTCTTTGAGTTCACTTTGTCACAAGTGTCTTTTTTTTTTTTGTTTGTTTTAATTTGATGTAATTTGGAATGATAACACAGAAAACTGGGCAGGTGTGTAAGCAAAAGTAGCAGTGCAGATTTCTCTATCAGATATCAGACTAAGGGAAGTTCAGTCTCTCTGTATCTTAAGTATTTGACGTACTTCCTCAAAAAGTCAGTAAATATTTCATTTGTGCCAGTCGTTTTGATTATGTGATATGTAGAACACATTTAAGCTACAATCTCAAGAAACCACTCAAGTGAACAGGAGTCTTGAATAATTTCAGATTGTCCATGAACTCAAGAGCAGAGGAAGAACTGTGACTGACCCTCACCTAATATCATGTAATTCACATATGAACCATGGGTAATTAGGAGAGAATTTTGACTGCTATGTGGTTTGACTAACATTGGGAGTATTCTACCCTTCTCAGTTTGTGCTATCACTGCATACACCATCTAGGTAATATTCAAACAACTTAATGAGCAAGAAGTGTATTTTGTTTCACTGAGTGTTACTCTACTAGCCACCTGTATCTTAAATTAGGCTGTCACCCTGGACATCTTTGACACAGTCTATGTCTTTATTATGTTCATACAATTACTACAATAATGGGAATATAATTCCATAGTCACCACACAAAACACGTTTTTCCCTAGTATTTCCATCTGCTTATAAAAAGATGCCATTTTTCATAGTTTCAGTTTTCCACTACAATGATTACTTACTGAAGAGTCTTGGTTTTTCTTGAAACTCAATAATGAAATATTGGGTATCTTTATTTTCATATTCTACCTTGTTCAGTAACAACAGTGGAAAACCAAAACACGAGGTACAGAAACTATCAAAAATTACCCCATTTTTTCTCCCTAAAAATCTATCATTCTCTGATTTTTGACTCTACATCATTGAAGATTAATTATTCCAGTGTTTGCATGAAAAAATGCACTGTCATATATAACATCTTTCTTATGTAGTGGAATTTTCTACCATTTTCTAGCAGAAATGTGGAAAACATGGTTAAACTTCTGAATTTACAAGTGATTTTATGAACATCTATTTTTTGAAACTGCAGCTTAAAATGTTGAAAATTCATTCACAAACTACCATTCTTTTATGAAACCCACTTACAGGTTAAGCTGTTGAAAATAAGTTCAAAAAACTCAAGTTATCCATAAGAGTTTAACATAAATTGAAGCTACCAACATTGACCTTGTTTAGCTGATTGTCTTGTCTGTACTGAAAACATATCCTTTTAAAATAGTCAGTACTTTAAAACATCTTTTCCATAGTGATGGAAAAAAATAAATTACCAGTATTATTTATATACTTATATTAAATATTTATATATTTCCTTTTCTGTGTCTTTTTGTTTGGTTGGTTTTGGTCCTTGAATTTTATTATTTATAGACTCTTTCCTACACGAAAGTAAAGGACATTTCTATCTTCAGGAATTTTGAAGCCTATTATGCAATGAGCAACCACAAATGTTTAATCAGCAAAGCCACACAAGCTTATTTAAAATATGGTAGAGGCATTGTTACACAGTTGTGTATGTTTCAGAGTTCCATCATATAGCTGCTATATTTGAAGGCTCCTGCCATTTTAGAATTCTCCCCAAATACATAGTTAAGATTCTGTGTTTCACTTTCATTATTTCAAATTTTAAAAGTTTGGAATCTGAGCAAAAGCTACATTATCCAGGACTTGAAATATATTTTTATGAAAGTTCTAATTATAGTTTTATTATTAAAAACTAGGTTACAACATGTTCCTGTGCTACCCTTATGTAAACCCTTCAGAACCTCATTACTTTATAAATAAAATTCTTTTGAGGACAAAGAGAATCTCTTTGTGAATAAAATATTAAAGAAATATGCTCCACGTGTTTAAAGTTGCTTTGAGTTTGAAGCTACTGAATGCCATTTAGACTGTAAATCAAGAAGGCATCACTAAAGAAAATCATGCAAGTGTCTACGGTTAGAACAGGGAAAATACAAAAGTCTCTTGGATTATATTCTTCAATTTCTCCTATAGTTTTGAATTACTAAGTGTTTTGTGTCATGAACATTAAAAGCCAACTTTTGGCCTGTCTTATTGAAACACTGATGAGTTGCTTATTTAGGTGAGTTACATACTGCAATCTTTAATGCACAAATTTTGTGTATAATCCAATTTCTGGCTAGTAAAAGGCATTAGAGAGTAAATTACTCTTTTGCAAAGCTGTTCAAGAGAGACCTGTATTTGCATTCTTCCCAGTTTTTCATTCTAGAGCACCCCACTCAACAAGCAAAAAGAAGTATGAGAAGAGACATGGCTTCACCCACAGCAATTGTAATCTTGCCGACGGTTCTGCTACCTTTTCTTAGGTGCCCTTTCATGGACTTTTTGGACTCTAGAGGTTTTTAGGGTCTGCATATCATGGGCAGAAAACTACAAAGATATGGTTGAGAGATTTTACAGATCTCATTTTACAGACTAGATTCCTTAGTTACAAGTTCATTGCTGAACTCAGGCCTTCTGAGTCTGAAGTAGATACACATGTTCCAACTACAGGGTCACTGTGTGCATGGCCAGAAAAAGAACTATGACTTCCCTCCAGGCCTATGATTTGAACAAGTTTTGTTTTGTTTTGTTTGTTTGTTTTTCTCCATGTAAATATATGTGGGTTCTATATGTGCTAATGACATATACTGGAAAATTATTTTTCAACAATTTACTATTCCTCATATTAGAAACATAATTTTCATTTACATTAGCATTTACATTAGTGCTTGCAAACATTAGCATTTTCAAAGCTTAGTGAAAGAATAAGCATACAGAGGCACTAGCAGTCTATAGACTGAGTTTCCAGGAAAGGAATATAATCTTTGGGGTAGTACAGTGAAGACCCAACACAAATTAAGATCTAGAGCATTCACAACTACGTTTTTACTTTGACTCTGTGAGTAGGTTTTTTTTGTTTGTTTGTTTGCTTGTTTGTTTTAAAAAACAGTAGGCTGGGGAAAATTAAAAACAATTTCATTCAATCCTAAATATGTTACAGTTGATTAATGACCTGGATTACACTATTCAAAGATAAGAGAAATGAATGAGTGACATGATATATTCTTCTGGCTTAATTCTGACCCCTTAGGTCAATGTTCTTAAGAGAGCACCACTACAACCACATAGAAGGAAATGTAAACCAATTCTACAATTAATTGCATTTTTACAAAGCTAACAATGATGAGAAGTTTTTAACCAGGAGTAGCCCATTAACTGAAATCAATTCCACAGCTAGAAACAGGGATGGATTTGAATCATCAAAAATAGGTCAGGAGAAGAAGGGGGTATATGCTGTAGAGAAGTGAAATTTCACGTTGATGTCCTGAAGACAACCTATCCCAAGACATCTTGGTCTTTATAAGAGGGAGGAACACAGTCCCAAGACACTGCACTGCACTGACTATATTACAGCAGAATACAAGCAGGGCCTTGTATTTCTGTCTTGAAAATCCAAGACAAATAAAACTTGCATGGTCTATGACTGTACTGAGGAGCAAACCATGCTTTCTGCATGTATACCACACAGGCAGCTAACAGGTATTACCAAGCTTACCAGACACACACAATTTCCCCTTTCAGACTGACTATTTTGAAACTATTTTGGTGTTATTCATAATGACTGAAAGATGAGACCAATTTGTCCAAGATTTAAAGATCTAGTTTATTTATTTATTATTCCTCCATAGATTGTTGAAGTAGAAAGACCCTGTCCAAAACACAGGTGACACATGAGGCAGAGTAAAACTTGAACCATACTGTTTAGGAGACCTTCCTCACAGTCCAGATAAAGAAGAGATTAGCACTTCTCTCAGATGTTTTTGAACTCAAGTTCACATAAATATTATTTATAGAATTGAACTGAAAGGTAGCTAAAATATGCTCCGCTGAACTAGAATTGGAGGAAATACATCTAGATCATTCAGATTACTGGGTCAAGTCTTAACGCTAACAACATCTGCTCATAGGTCATAGATCTAAAAGCCTTCATAATTCGCATTCCTCTTCTGCAGACTTGCACTAGATTTCCTCTGTAATTACAAGCTTTGCTATTCTGTAAAACAGCCATTTCTAAGCAAGTAACATTCTAAGGAACATCATATTTTCTTCAGATGTAGGAGCAACAGTTACTTTTAGTTTTCTGTGACAATTTCTGTGACCATAACAAGGCTTAACTGGCAATCCATTTCAAATTAGCTTAGATCAGATGACTGCTGCTAGGGCTATTTCTTTGTATGTAGAAGACAGAGATAGTGCATTATTCAAACTAAAGCCTCACTCTTGCCAAGTAAAATAAAATAATTGCAACTCTCACCCTCTGTCAAGCACTTCCATTATCACAGCCATAATATATATATATATATATTTTTTTTTTTCCTCTCCTTTTTGCAATACAACCATGTTGGTAACTCATTTTGTTTGTGATTCACTGCACTTCCCAGAGCTTTTCTCTACTTTATTATTGCCAGCACAGTTATTCCCCTTTCCATATGCATACATTTTACTTCTGCCCTACATATAATACTTCACACTTGTCTCATAATTCATCAGTCAATTGAGACTATTTCTTCAGGACTGTATTTCATCCTAATCCTTTCCTTCGGACTGCTAGATATCTTTGCTGTAAAGATGCTGAACACAAATGTGTGCTGTATAAATCACTTGAGTCACTATTAGGAAATGCTCCAGACCATGAAAAAGTCACGTGGGACTCCTTATTTGACTGCACCACTGCTGAGCATGTTTTGCAGCATTATGGTGGCTATCTTACTACTCCTTTTAATGAGAAGAATCAGATGGGACATAATCAAAATCTAGACTAAATACAAAATATACCACAGCTACTATTTCATTATTCTCTATCTCTAATTATTCCCTGGCAGATAAAATTGAAGATTATAGGGTTGATTTATTTTATTACTGGCAAGTTTGGTAATTATCTGCCATGAACTTCAAAAAAATATATATATTTTTTAACCTGTTAATGACAATGGAATTATTATATACTAATGAGAGGGAGGGAACTCTTAATTAAGTAGTTATTTGTCTTTTTTTTTTTTTTTACAGACCATTCTGTAAGAGTTCACAAAAAGTAACTACTTCAAAACATATTAAAATCAACTTCCATCATTTGCTGACTTAATCACACCTCTTATCTTTGACCTTGCTACTTCCCAACTCATAAGGTTTTGTTAAATTTGTGATTGCAACTAGAAACAAGAAAAGACAGGCCCAACAGAAGAAACTCCTTGGTATATTATGAATACAACAAAAGAGTCCAAGAAACAGTAAGATATCTGTGTAACTAGTTTGAGAAAAAGTAAATCTGGGCAGACAGCTGTTTGAGGCTTCTTACATTTCAATTCCTACTGAAATCAAGGTAATAAAACTTCAACATTGTTTCTAATAAATCAGTCAGCTGAGCTCAGTAATACCTGCAACTTGTCATTGTTATATTGAAAAATAAGCCTCAGTGGAAGAATATATTTTTTTCTTTTTCTTCCTTCCTCTTTTTTTTTTTTGAATACACAAAATATATTTTGATCTCTAAATAATAAGAAGAAATTATTTACCTTAGCAAACTGTGAATTTATCCATTTTGTGAATGTTTTCTTTTGAACATCTTCCCGTTCATCTGCCGGAGAAAATAAAGCACTTATTACAATTATGCAACAAAATATTACACTATTATAGATTAAAGTTTCAGTCTTGGTTTGTAGTAATCTTTCTAAT
This sequence comes from Heteronetta atricapilla, assembly GCA_011075105.1. Lineage (NCBI taxonomy): Eukaryota > Metazoa > Chordata > Aves > Anseriformes > Anatidae > Heteronetta > Heteronetta atricapilla. Next base: position 119,878,676 of record CM021731.1, on the reverse strand, counting down.
AATAATTCAGACAAATCCAGGGCACCCGTTTGGATGTATTCTTCCTTTACATTTGTATCAATATATTTTTAAAAGCCTACAGGTCCCTTATAGTCATGGTTTGGTTCTAAGATGTATATCCCTGTCTCCTCTCACCCATTCTGTGGTACCTTTTCTGCTGGAAGGTAATGTGTGGCAGTAGAACCTGACATATCCTTTCCAAATTATTATAAAACACATTACCTGGTGGCTGTGGCACCAGGAAATTATTCTACTGCACTTAAATAGCATCTACTTAAAACAGCAAGTTTATATGCTTAGTTCATATTTCCTGATGAAGTGCAGTCTTCTGGACCACAATGACAGCCCCTGTTATCCCTTAACTTTTCTGCCTTCAGTTATTTATGCTTTATTAAATATTTTCCCCTCCAATGGAAGAAGAAAAAACAACCAAACATTTATTCAACTATACATGAAGTTCACTCTCAATTCTGTAATCAAAATATACATATATATGTTGTAGAGGGAGTTGATGAACTCAGACCTTTATTCTATTGATATCTAAACCATGAGTACAGTTGTGATGCAGAATGAAACTCAACACAGAGAGATAGAATTCTGATGTATTTTATGTAGAAAAAGAAAGATGCCTTCATCTTAGAACCTAATAAGCATTTGTTCAAAAAGATCTATAAGACATCATCTCTGAAAAAAAAAAAAAAATTAAAAAAAAGCAGACCTCTTTTTATGGCAATGTCAAACCAAATTAGAAGTAAAGGGTATATGTAGAAAAGGCTGCAGAATGCTTATACTAAAACAAAGCTCACTGTCTTTCAGTTTGCAGTAAAATTCTCTACACTTCTTAAATAAAAAGGGATATTAAACTCCCATCTGAAACTAATAATGTTAATGTATTCAACTGAATTTGAAAGACAGGTATGGACGAGCTATATGAGATATGCACAGCATTAATAATGCACTTAGCTTTCTCTCCCTCCACCCTCCAAGGAGACAATTCAAAGCAAATCTTTATGATACAAATATATCTTTTGTTCTTAAAACCTCACTTCAGACTTTAAAGGTGCCTTTTCAGAAGGATGTCTTCCTTTCTCAGCTGTACAATATACTCATGAGAAAAATAATACTGACTGCTATTTCCTTATGAAAAAAACTTCTGCATGCAGGATGGACAAGATTCTAATTGCTATCAGAGGATCATGAGTGAAAAGATTTACGTCGTATTACTGAAAAAAAAAATTCTTAAAAGTTTCTTAAAAGTATTTCTTAAAAGTTGGCTATTATATATATATATTATATTGGCATTCTATACGTACACTGCTTGCTTTGTAAGAAAGAAACAAGATGTGTAAGATATCCATGCTTTTGGTAATTAATGCTGCTAAAGCTGCTAAAGTTTTACTTTTCCCCATAAGCATCACTTCCATCTTTGTACATAAACTGTTTACTGTAGAAATTTTGACTTCTTCCGGCCATGTGACACAGGCAGAAGATGGAAGATGTATTTTGTTGGTGAAATATACATATTCAACCTGATATTGTATTACTGCCTTCTTCAGCAGCTTCATATAAAATATTACATATAAATAGCTACTTCTATTTAATCACGTCTAATAAAAAACACCAGATGGAACCTTAAAATAAGGAAGAAGAAGTGTTTTGTTTGTCATGTGGTATTTAGCAGGGAAATGGAGAGTCAAAAATGCCTACCTGATGTCTTGTATCCAACCTTTTTCGTTTCCACTCCAGGATACAAACTGTATACAGTAACAGCATGAGGGTTTGTTTTGTTTTGTTTTTCATTTTTCTACAAAGATCTATGCCAGAGACTGAACTGCTAACCACCAACTAATTCACGTCCATTGAGGTGATAATAATAATAATAATAAAAGGGTCTCCTGAGGAAAAAGAGAGCTAAACCCCAAATTTGAATGTTTGAAACTTTTTCAAAGTTCAGGCAGTGCTCTGCTACCTTCACAAACACAAATCTCTTCCATTTATGTTATTTTTATACAGAGATAATTTCAAACACTTTTATCTCTAGATGCTTGCTCTGACAAGTTTATAGCACAGCAATTTGTTAGTCGCAGCATCCTAACCTAAAAAAGCGCCAATCCTTTGTTAGTGCCCTGCACGATTTCCCCACAGCTAGCAAGATTTTTTATTATTATTATTTTTTTCCAAAAAAAGATGTTCTTCTAACCCAGATTTATGGATTGAATACTGAATGGGAAGCTAAATGACATTTGTCTGGGTGCTGTAGAGATGTGCCAAGAACACTCAGCTGCTACTTTCATGCTGCCATGCCTTATAACAGATCCTTTAGCAAGTACCGGATGAATGCCCTTGCAGGTGTTTTTACTGTGAGGCAATAAGAATAATCAAGGGGCCAGGCAGGTAATTCGTTCAGCTGCTCCAGGGTGATATACTATGTTTACTTCTTTCAAGCTGGAAGGATTACAGAATAGCAGGTAAATCTTCAGGTAAGTCTAAATACAAAACACTGCATAGATCCTGGATACCCTTATTGCAGTCACTTCCTGGAGTAAAAATATAGTTTTCTCAAAATTCTTGGTGTTGACTGGCAGGGAACAGGAACCTCCTTTCTGCGGGTTATGGACTTAGAGAACAAATCCACTGAGGTCTACAGAAAGCCTTCTGTAATGTCAGGAAAAATAAAGGTACTGACCTCTGAAATGTATCTGATTTTCATGAATTATTATCTATTACTACTGTACAAACCTTGTTTTAACTAGAACTCAACCATAAATGGATATTATGGTTCTGATGTATTTTGATGTATTTGGATAAGTATCCAGCTTGGCAACTGCAAATACAAACCTCTTGAATTAGTTAACTACACGTTTGACTTTAAAAGTATTATTTCAGGCTAGAGTTCACAGAAAATTATGGCTAGGAAAGAAAGTGCAGTATTAATGGAGCTAATCATCTCACAAAGGCCATTTTTAAGATCTAATCAGGTGACAAGACTAATGGAGACAAGTGGTACACTGAAGAATGTTTAGGAACATGCAATCAGGATTCAACAGAATAAAGGTGCTATTATTAATGGACACTGGATACCAGAAAACATTCCTAGATGCTTAATGAAGTATTTCATGTTTGCAACCCACTACTCAAATGAATTTATCTTTATTTTCCACCAAAAGTATTTTGTTATTCCTTAGTAAAGCTACACTTACTTTTCCCAAAACAAACCTCACCCCAAATACCACCCAACGTATCACATATAAAAAATGACAACAGGAAGGAAAGAAAACAAAAACAAACAAAAAAAAAAACTAGTATATTATAAAGACTATTCTGAAAGCAAACAGCACTATTAGTACATAAACAATAGATTTTAATAATGTGGGCTGACAATCAAAATCAAGAGGATTTTATATGAACTAAGTATCAAACACATACAGTATATATGTAACTATAGGATTCAATTTTTATAATGTAAGCCATTCTCCACAGAAAACCTGGAGAAGAGGGAAAGAAGTTTCCACTGCTGGGCACAGAGAAAGAAGGAGGATTTTTCCCATATAACGGCTGGAAACTTTGAAACAATGGTGTTAAGGCAAGCGTCAATTTTCTCAATCACAGCAACCGCCAGTTCATCTGAACACTACACTTTAAAGAATAAAACCATCAAAATTGCTATTTGATTTTCTAGAAGCCAAACAATGCAGATTTAGAAAAGGCCAGGATTTTCTTCAGTGAGTGGAAGTGGGTACCAGCAATGGTGGGAGCACTAGGGACAAAAGAGGCCACAGATAGTCACATCATTGATACTCTGGCTCCATTGACTCACTATTCTTAGAGATTTCCAACACATTGTTACAATGCTCTGCCAGTAACTACAACTGCTGAGAAATGTTCCTTTCCCATTCTTGCTTATCTGAGGGGGAAAGAAGAAATCAATGTCATAAAATGACTGAGTACTATTTGAGTGGCCTAGCTTTGATTTTTTAGTCATTGAGGTCATCCAAGACATTCACAAGCTGACAGGAAATACAATAGACTGCTTTGACAGACAGCCAATGATTTTGTCTATTGCCTATGTAAGGCAATATATAACATGCAATTCATTGTCCATCTGTCATAATATACTGATGAGAAGTGTGTTAACTTTATCTGAATACTGTTAAGGCTCCCTGTTCCCTATGCTACCCTGGAGATTTTACTGTGGAACCCAAGTCAAATCACCATAATCAGACCATTTCAGGCTTCTCAAAACACTGATGAACCTATTCAAAAGCTCAGCACAAATGGCAGACTTCAGCATTCAGAAAGCCCTCATTAATATATACAAAAAAGTACAACTCAATCTTTCCAGAAATAGTATAGCAACATTTTATGAGCACGTTTGGTAAAGATTCAAGGCAAATTCAGGAAAGGAGCAGGAGTATTAGTATACTGAAAATATTTAATCTCAATTCTGCTTCCCCTTCCCTTCCTCAGATACAGGAGTTCAGGGATGGAGATCATTTGCTGCTTAGGGGAGAGAATGGAGAACTGTTGTAAGACCGAATCTCTTGGATTTCTACTGGCACTACAGGCCTGGATTGAACCCCAATCGAGAGAGATGTATTTTTCTCATTTAATTGTTAGCTGGAGCTGTTCTGTCATTATAAATGCTAAGGAAAAAGTGATTGACTTTTCTAATTTTTTAATTCTTTAAGGCATTACAACCATTGCTAGAAGGTTCTCATTCCTCTGACCTAACTTTGCTTAGGTAGTTATTGAGGGAAAAACTGCCGAGTGCTTTTGAAGACTGGTACAGAATTTATGGGGTAGAAAAAGAGCAAGAGCAAGAAAGGAGAGAGATGGAGTGCCATTGTGGTAGGCAAGGACAAAAAACACCAAAAGGGAGAAGGAGGAGGGTGCGGTGGATGACAAAGGGAGAGAAAGAGACACTAGTAGACACCTTCTCCCTGGTTTGAGGAAACAAGAAAAAAAGTGTAGGGAAGAAGCATGTGTAAATACAAACTTTGCTGGTTCTGTTTGTTGGCTTCCTTTTAGTCTTTTCTAACCTGAAATGATTTTGGATCCAGGACGTTTTCCCCAAAGGGACATCACAGCTAAGATGCAACTTAAGTTCCCAAAATTAAAGAAAAAAACTATCCCTTTCTGCCTGAAAAGCTGGTGCTAAACAGTGATATGGCTCAGTTTATGACTTAAATTATATTTATGTGGAAATATGTAATTATTCATTTGAATATTCAGCTTTGTATGAGCAGTATCCCCTTTATTTTCTCTTCTTCAGTGTCACATACATATATTGACAAATGAAAACTAGTCCTAATGTTATTTTATAGCCACATAAAATAGCCACACGCTATTTTAGCATCACACCATCATTATGATGATTTCTGAACACTGTAGATGATACCTCATACCCTTAAAATGAGGTCACATACTTGCTTTTGCTCGGATCCCACAATAGTTAGAAGTGCTAGTACCAAATGAAACCACTGTAGTTTGCTGGAACTTTCAGAATAGCATCTGATTTAATCATACTACCAACTTCTTGCTAGTCAGACAAAAATGAAGTCACAGTGCCAGTACATCTGAATACCTTGAAAAAAAAAAAATCCAATAAAAATGATCTAAAAATATTTTTTTGTTGTTCAAAGCAACAAAAGATACTTGCAGGATAAGTCCATTTACTGCTATAAACTATACAAAATCATTTAAAAAGTCACTTTAGAAAATTTGAGGAAAGTTACCAATGTTACCAAAAGTGAAGGAAAAGTGAAAGTGAAATAACTTGATAGATACTAACTTCCCAAATGAATATATCTTGGGGAAATACCTTGCTATTTCTATTTCGATGGATTATCGTGAATAGAAAACTTAATTTCTATTCGTTCTTACAGATTAGGGAAGCACAAGTCCTGACAAATCATGTGGTGTTAGCGAATATAAAATCAACAGGTATGCTGTTTGCTGTGTAGTATTACTGTTACTCTACCTAAAACCCATTTGAGGCCACGGGTCCAAGCTGCAATTTTCAACAGAGGCCCTCACAGAGGCAGCTGAGGACTTGTTTGTGAGTCAGTTGGCAGCTCGCAGGAAGGAAGCAAACATTGATGCTCAGCCAAACTGTGGCCATGAGTTCCCCTTGGACAAAACCTAACAGATGTTTAAGAACAACCGGTTTAACATCCTTGAAAGAATAACTAGACACGACAAACAGATTAAATAAGGCTTGAATGAATTAGCTCTGGTTTCAGCTGTTCATATTTTTAACCCATTTTAGTCCTTTCCCAGGGAAAACTGAAATTGTTAGCAAAAGAAGGAAGGGATCTGTACCATATATATATATGCTTTCCTCCCCAGAGCACATACCTATTTTCATAGGTTGCTCCTGTGGAGGAAAGACTGCCCAGCTAGGATAGTTTGATCAGCCCAGTGAGGTCACATGGCAATAGCAACCACTATGAGAGCCCTCACATAGAGCCAGCACCATGAAATTCTCATCAGGTAATGCCAAATAAAAATACTTTGTGTACACTGCACACCTACTGAAAACACATAATGTTATTAATCCTCTGTATCAATCGTGTGAGAATTGCTGAAACTAATTCAGAGTAAAAGCAACCTCCCTCAACATGGCTAATGTCACTGGGCCTGCTCTAAGCTAACCCCAAAACTATAAAGGTTTGTCAGATATGTATGAGAAGTTATGTTTGAGAAAACAGCAGCGTTGGCAGTTTGTGTATCTCAGCAATGTCACAAAACTACCACAAACAAAGAAACATGTCTTTGACAAACTTTAAATAGCTCTAGCCCTTATGGTTTTTAGCCAGGAAAACTGTTACAGAAAACATGAGGCTGAAACTGCCATAATGGAGCTGCGGCAAGCAGTGAGTGTTGCTTGCTAGAACATGCTGTAGGGTTCATTTTTTTTTATTTTTTTATTTTTCTTTGGGCGGGGGCGGGGGGGGGGGGTTGTTTGTTTGTATTTTCTGAGAAGGCAGATATCACCATTTAGTTGATCAGCAGGCAACCCGAGAAGACTGAACTGTGACAGAGGCACTGCGTGGGAGTATTATTGTAACAGAAGAGAAGAAAAAAAAAGTCAAGGTTATATAACTAGCTAAAATTATGCACAACTTTCATATTCACAATGTTCATTTCATAAAATAACCTTTTTATTGTTGGTGTTGTTCAGAAAACAGTAGATAATTGAGTAATCTTAGACTGATGTCATTCCTTATCTGGAAAGGTTTCTATTTTTGTTCAAATGCAAACTGTAAAGGACACAGGACCAAGGTTTATTCAAGAGAAGCATACATCAAAATGAGAAAATAAGGGCCCACAGAATTCCTGAATGACAGACTGACATCAGAATCTAAATATGACAGTAAGACCTGGTGATTTCACACAAACTGTTTTCTGAAGTAAAAATAAAGTTACTGTACTGTTTTCAGCAAATGCCACCTAGTGATATATAGTTGCAAGGCTCAGAAGCATTTGTATTTTTATCTTTGTCTCACAGATTTTCCGATTTGCTCAAAAAAAAAAAAAAAAAACATGCTTTACAAAGGCTGTCAAAATTCATGTCACATACATGCGGAACAGAGATATAAGAAAAGGGGTTATGGATGTTAAGGGTTAAAATACATGCAGGACCAACATTTGTTTCAGTTAGTATTCAGTTAGTATATTCTTTACAGATAACTACATTAAATACACAGTGGTGGCTAACATTAGTCTGCAATATTTCAAGTTCCTTTTTTGTTCCTCTGTCAAAAGCAATTAAAGAACAGTCTGTTCTACTCTGCTTGAGTGACTGCTGTCTACTTTCTTTCATCTGACCCAATTAGTGTCTGAGTCAATTAGTATAGGCTGCCACTGAGACACGTATCAGAGACGTTTGTTATTAATGAGACCAAGGTGTTAATATGCAATTGTTTACAATACAAACACCTCATTCTTACATAAAGCAAAGCTGGTAACATTCATTGGCCCCATTTAGGCTTTACCTTATTGACCTTATTGTATACCATTTGCAAATCTCTGAAAGAAAAGAAACCATACTTCTTAGGCCAGCTGTATACATTAAATGTAAGTGATAAGTGTTTTCCACTCTTATTTCAACATTATTTGAAGTAGCCAAAGTAATGATTAATGTCTAAATCAAAGTTATGCTATTATAGACTGTTAGGTCTCTTATATTCTCACCATCCCCAAACATTCCCCTCTCAAAGGATAAAATAACATGTTCAAAGACTAAGATAAAACATTTTATAAAACCTTATTGATTTTAATCAATTGGAGAAAGACACAAACAAACAAACAAAAAAAACCCGCCCACAACCTAATAGAGCAGAATTTAATTCCTCTAAAACTCTTCCAATTTCACAGCTATGTTATACTGTTTGTAATGTCTTGGTAGTACAAGTGTCTATGAAAAAGCTTAAATTTTCAAAAGTACATGATAGGATAAATTGGTATACTAAATATGCTTGTCTTGCATTGCCCCACATTTAGGAAAACTGCTACTATTTCACAAAAGTGGAGGATAGTACAAATTAGATAAAAGTCTAAATATCAGCACTTGATAGAAATCTCGCATTACAAAGCACGTTAAATGTGTCTCCCAAACAACCCCTACAATATCAAGCGTCCTTGAAAGTCATTGAATTTCTAGACAGCTAACACTTTGCAAACAGCCAGAATATTGACTACGGGCGCTAAGTAGTTCTTCCTCCTGTCTCTTTTTGAAGTTTCTCATTTTTCATTTAATAGCTTTAGTTAGAAATTGGCTGCTCAGCCCCTAAGACAAATAAGAAGAAAAAAAAAAAAAAAAAGGAAAAATGGTGTGTTTGCTTTTTGTTTGTTTGTTACCAATATGTTGAAAAAATTAGAATACAATATAGAAATCAGTTTTACTCTTCATCAGGAACATGGTGACCACCATCACAAAGAAAATGTACCTTACGCTATTTTTAAGTTGGAATTCAGCATTGTGTCTGGAGCCACCAGCAGTCCCAACCCTTTTTTCCCCAGAATCCGGTGAGGGGAAAAAATAATAATAATAATAATAATAATTGTTATATGTACCAGGCATCATAAGCTGTAGAAATGTCACTGTAGACGAGAGAAGCTGTTTAGGTGACACACCACCCTGATCAATGTTATACAGTGCATTGCATTGCTTTCCAGTCCATTATCTGTGTGTCAGAATACTGCTGTCAGAAGTAGGCAGCCTACGATGTATGCATTTCTGTTTAGGCAGTCAGCTATAGGTCCCACTTATGAACATTTTAACTACTATAGTAACACTAGAATAACGTACTTTACTAACTGTTATTAAACATAACTTAAATTCTGTGATAGAAGAAACTGAGTTCATCCACACACAGGGATAAAGAGCAACATCCAAATGTTGCGTTGGGTTTGTTAAGTAGAAAGAATGGACAAAAATAAAAGGAACAAAGAGAGGAATAGGAAGGAAGACATAATTCATTATATTGAGCCCTTTTCCCATGTATGAGGGGGGAAGTTAGCTGGGAGCAATTTTTAGAAACTTAAATATTTTTTTCTACTAAGATATGTATTACAACAAAATCAAAAAACATTGTCTGAATGAGTCATCATGAGTCATCATGCGGCACTTGAAGGGCAAGCAGGCGATCAGGCCCAGTCAGCATGGGTTTATGGAAGGCAGATCCCGCTTGACGAACCTGATCTCCTTCTATGACAAAGTGACGCGCTGGGTGGACGAGGGAAAGGCTGTGGATGTGGTCTACCTTGATTTCAGCAAGGCTTTTGACACCGTCTCCCACAGCATTCTCCTCAAGAAACTGGCTGCTCTTGGCTTGGACTGGCACGCGCTTCGTTGGGTTAGAAACTGGCTGGATAGCCGGGCCCAAAGAGTCGTGGTAAACGGAGTCAACTCCAGTTGGAGGCCAGTCACTAGTGGCGTCCCCCAGGGCTTGGTGCTGGGGCCGATCCTCTTTAATATCTTAATCAATGATCTGGATGAGGGCATTGAGCGCACCCTCAGTAAGTTTGCAGATGACACCAAGTTAGGTGCGTGTGTCGATCTGCTCGAGGGTAGGTAAGTTCTGCAGGAGGATCTGGATAGGCTGCACCAATGGGCTGAGGTCAACTACATGAAGTTCAACAAGGCCAAGTGCCGGGTCCTGCACCTGGGGCGCAATAACCCCAAGCAGAGCTACAGGCTGGGAGATGAGTGGTTGGAGAGCTGCCAGGCAGAGAAGGACCTGGGAGGGATGGTGGACAGTCAGCTGAATATGAGCCAGCAGTGTGCTCAGGTGGCCAAGAAGGCCAACGGCATCCTGGCTTGTATCAGAAACAGTGTGACCAGCAGGGCTAGGGAGGTGATCGTCCCCCTGTACTCGGCTCTGGTGAGGCTGCATCTCAAGTACTGTGTTCAGTTTTGGGCCCCTCGCTACAAGAAGGACATCGAGGTGCTTGAGCGGGTCCAGAGAAGGGCGATGAAGCTGGTGAGGGGCCTGGAGAACAAGTCCTACGAGGAGCGGCTGAAGGAGCTGGGCTTGTTCAGCCTGGAGAAGAGGAGGCTCAGGGGCGACCTTATAGCTCTCTACAGATACCTCAAAGGAGGCTGTAGCGAGGTGGGGGTTGGTCTGTTCTCCCACGTGCCTGGTGACAGGACGAGGGGGAATGGGCTTAAGTTCCGCCAGGGGATTTTTAGGTTAGACGTTAGGAAGAACTTTACTGAAAGGGTTGTTAGGCACTGGAACAGGCTGCCCAGGGAGGTGGTGGAGTCACCATCCCTCGAGGTCTTTAAAAGACGTTTAGATGTAGAGCTTAGGGATATGGTTTAGTGGGGACTGTTAGTGTTAGGTCAGAGGTTGGACTCAATGATCTTGAGGTCTCTTCCAACCTAGAAATTCTGTGATTCTGTGAATCATCTTGTATTCTTCAAGCTATCTCCTCATAATAGTTAGGACAAAACACAAAAACGTGAATTGCATTGACAAAGAAAAATGATTTATAACACTGACCTAGGAATACATCAGTTAGGTTTTATTTATTTATTATTTTTATTTTTACTTTTTAAGTAACCATGCAATCCAAGTTATAGTATATGAAGAAAGAGTATAATATAATATAATATTTAATATAATAATATTAAAGAGTATTATATATTATATTAAAAGCAAGAGATGGAAGACAAAATGGCCTAAGTGGCTGTCTTTGAAAAGTCATAGCATTGCTTTAACTTTGGCCTGTCAAAGACAATCAGTGGAATTAGGAAAATATGTGGTCCCTATTGAGCTTCATAGTATTATCTGAATATTTTAACTTAAATTAGTTGTTGATCAGGATGTGAGACTGATGAGATCAGCTAATATATGAGGTATGATAATTTTAAAATGTTGAATGATTTTGTAACATTGAGAAATCATTACCCCACTTGAGGATATTTGAAGCACCAGTGAAACAGTGGTTAAAGTCTGATTTAAGATGAGAAGTGTTCATCTTTTTAAGTGGTCATTCTGAGAGAAAGTCACGTATTTGCAATATCAATATATCTTTTTAATTCATGCAGATCTCCTCCCCTCTGAATGGAAACTATGATTTTCTGGCTGCATCAGACACAAACATTTTAAATATATCTACAGCATTTGCCACTTGTATGTGTCCTGTGCATTGATCAGGGACTTTTTATTTAATCTATCATTCAGAACTCCCTGCAGTGAACGATTTAATATCTGTAATGTTAAGTGAAGATTAAGAAGTATAGTATTGATGCTAGGACAGTTACCTATTATAAGTATTGATTTTTATTTCAATTCAATGTTGTCTCATAAGCTCTACAGAGAAGAGCTGCATCTCCTTAATATAGATTCAGTATAGAAGAAGACAAACATCTATTTGTCATTATTTTTAGTTGTTCTTTTCCAGTCTAGACAACTCAAAGCAAGCGTGACATTTCACAACATCATAAACTACATTCAAGTAGCATACTGTTATTCTATTCTAATGTTTTAGCAACAGTAAAGAACAGTAATTTTCTTTGTTGTCTAATGCCTTCTAAAGGCACCTCAATCAAACCACATAGATATTGTGATAACATCAACCCCAACAGAGAAACAGAAGTGAATAGATATTGGAACTTCAGTTTTACCTCCTATCTCAGAGGACTCTAAAAAAGACCAACTGAAAACATTCAGAGCTGTACGTGGTAGAAAACAAAATTCTGCAAAGGGAGGGAAGGAAAAACATCCCGAAGGTAGATTGTTTGTTCCCCCTGCCCCCAAAATCCAACCCAGTACCAAATTTTTGAAATTAAACTTGGAAATAGATTAGGATTTAATGATCAAACTTACTAAAATCTAACAGTTTCCTTCTAGTGTGGATGCTTTCCTAGTCAACCTGGACATTTCTGCAATGTCTGACATGAGTAAGAAGATATAATTAAGAAAAAAGTAAAACATGTTTATTTCGTTATGGAGTTTCATACCTCTGGTAAATTCCAAATAAACATTAAAAAAAAAAGATGGAAATGCACACAGTAAATAACTCATTTTCTGTAAACTGTTTTTTTGACAAGGTTTGACAAGGCTTTTGTTTTGCAGCAACCAGAATTATATACACAAGTAGGGGACCTAATGCTTTCTAAACTGCATTTATATTCCATTCAGTAACTTCTTTCAGTGATCAGTCTAATGCAGCAGCTTCTCAGTAGGAATGTGCCAGAAGTCATATTTTAAATAGAAATCCAAATATATTAGGCAAATATGAAAATACATGGATAGCTTAATGGGAGAGGAAAGAGGGTGAAAATGAGCATTCATCTCCAAAAACTATTGAAAAAATCTCACCCAGGAGGCTGAGATCATTACATACTAGCTACTAGACTATCTTAAGCATGACACTGACAAAACAAACTTCAGAATAGTTAAAAAGTAAAGTTAGTACAAAAAGTGATTTCTGTATTATGTACTTCACGGTTATAACTTCATTATTTTCCAATTCTCTATAGCTTCAATTCCATAATCTCAAACAGCTGAATCAAGCTGAATAAAGTTACCCCATGCATTAATATTGAGCATGCCTCTGAATAACCACACAATCACAGAAAGTAAGGAAACAAATTAGACCACTTACATCAGTTGACAAGAATGTGCAATATTAACAAAGGAGCAAGTTCAGACAGCACTATACACTATCCCCCAAAACAGTTCACCACATCCATCATATTTTCCCTTTCTCTGCCCAAATTGAACCTTTTTTTTTTTTTTCCAAAACTCCTCTGTAATTTGTTAATAATATACCTTCCTTGCATACCCTTTATCTTCTTCTCTTGGGTTTTCACACACCAACATTTGAATCTGGTTGTACTTTCTCTGCATGGTTCATACTTGCACTGAAGAACTCTTGAACATACAAAATCCTCAGGCCAAAAGTGTACAAATATTAAAGAGGATTTATAAAAATTAATGGTGAAAAGGTGTTCAAATGGATCTGAACACAATTGTCCTGAGACAGTTCTTAGCTTCAGAACCAACTAACTACTGATATTGAGAAGCTGAGAGATATTATCAATTGTGAAAATGATTGTTTCACATGTCTAACTTTGTTAGATGGACCTTTAGGCCAATTCAGTGCAGATGAGGATTTGACTTCTATGTTTTGCTCCTCTTTGAATACTAAGATCCTTTTACCTAATTCACAAAAGGAGTGCTCTTTGACCAACAAAATAACTGGGAAAAAAAAACAGTATATATTTGAGAATTTTGAAAAGTGAGGAATGAACTGGCTATTCCACTAATAACTGCAATGTCTAACCACTAATTTAGCAATCACACAAATAATATCTACGTTATTTTGGTATTTCTACATCACTGATTGGTAGGCATTCTTCATCAGGATCATCAGCTTGATGACAATGACACAGGGAGGTTAAATACCTAATTAGCCATCAAAAATAATGCTTCTATGACATTCAGGCTCCATTAACATCACAGCAGAATTCAGGAAGTTTATAACCAAATACTAGTTTTCAAAATTAAAAATACTGCCATTCATATAATAGTACAAGGAGAAAATCAAGCAGCAGGCAGCTAAAGCAATAAAGCAACATGAGGATTTCTAAAAAAAAAAAAAAGAAAAAAAGAATGAACAAACAAACAAAAATACCTACAAAGGCCAAATTGACATGACTGTCACATTTCAATCAATGCAAATAGCATTCAAAGTTTTCTTCATTTTTGTTTTAATTTGCAAGTAAAAAAGGAACTAGTGTACTCCAGTCTTGAACATTTTCCTCCATTCAGAGTTTAGACTAAAATGGAGAAAAAAAACTTTAATATGGAAAACTGTATATTTCCAAACTAATTAATGTAATATCTAAAGAGTCCACTATGTCTAAAAACTCATATTTTATTTTTTTCTGTTCAAACCAAACACAAAAGGAACACAAAGATATGAAAGAAGCACAGATAGCTTCTAAGTTGTTTGTTCTCATAATTGGGCACGCAAATATTCTATAATAGAATAAAACGCACATATTTGCCTCTCATTAGGCTTTACAGATAAAAAAAACTACCCAGAAAAAAACAGATTGAACACCTGGACTGAACAAAGTGAGCCTGTCTAGTAGCTTATTACATAGAAATAATTTAATCATCATCTCCCACTTGCCCCTAAAGATTGGTGTGATCATGAGAAAATAATTTACAGTGCTAACAGCAAATATATTGAAAGTACAACTCATTGGGGCAGGGAAAGGAGCAGGACACAGAAGCAATATAAACACAAAATTTAAGAAATATGATGTGGTTTAAAAAAAATAGGGAATTATGCTCTTAGTAAAAACTTACTATACTAAATGGAACTATGACTTAACATTTCCTTATTGTCTCTATATACGTGTATTAACACAGTGAGATAAAACTGTAAGGCATTTGTTTTCATTCACAGAGCTTTTAAATCTTTCCAGACAATTAGATGGATAGTTGAGATTTTCTGATTCACTGTGAATAATTTTCCAAAGAAATACACATTAGCTATTCTTACTGTTTTAATGCTCTTTGCTATACATTTTGAAGAATTTTTTCAGTCAGTTGGTTTTTACCACAAGAAACTCATGCAAAACATGAGTACCACTTAAGTGATGCTTACAAAATATTATATTATTTAAATATAACCAACACATAGGGAAGCTTATCATCGGAACTTAAGTATTTTAGAAATTGAAAATGTTTATAGTCCAGAAAACAGAAATAGCTAACTTATTTTTTCCTCCTTTTAGCTGCTGATTTATTTAAATACTCCGGATTTAAGGAGAACAGTAAGTTCTATTATTTCAAAGTAGAAAAAATGTACATCTACTTTTCTATATTTTCTATGTCTTATTATATTTCTATATATTTTCTATATATTTCTAAATGTACATCTATCTTTTCTGTATATCTCTATATTGAGACCTTCCCCACAGCACTCTGATGGAAGTTTAGGGCTCAGCTATAACACATTTTGGGTTAAAAAAAAAAATGCAGTATTTTCTGTAAGAGTTGAAAAAATACTTTTCCTGTTTCACAGATATTTGGCAAATATGTCACTTTCCTAGTTAGAGACTGAAAAAGCAGTACCATAGCTTGAAACAATGCACGTTGCTGGATTACTAAATGTCATTAGTGAGGATTACCATCCTGGTAGACTGAACAACACAGATTGAAATTACTGCAGCAAGTATAATTCTAATGCTAAGACAAAAAAAAAGGGGGGGGGGGGGGAGTATAGCACAGTATCAATATGTAAAGATATGTCAAACTTAATAGCTTTCTCAAATATTATATTTTTTGTAGAACTTTATGTTTCTACACTTAGCAATTTTCTAAGTAACATGCAGTTAGTAGGACTGAAGTGAGAGTAGAAGAGAAAAATACACAAAAGTTGGCTTGATTTATTGCAAACTTTGTAAGAAATGTAAGTAGTTTACAAGTTTTAAGAGTTGAGAATAGATGTTGTTTTACAGAGTATATTATTACTGCCAAAAGCATTCCAGGTATTAACATTTTTGTGCACTGGCTTACACTGAGATGAAAAACTGAAGGTGAATTAATTTTAATTCCTCAAAATTGAAATTCAGCTAGACAAACTGAGTGTTAATTAACAAAGCCTTTCTATGCACATTCAGAAGACTATAAAAACAAAGACAACAATGAAATGATTCAGAAGCAAATTACAAACAATAAAAAAATCATCATGAGGTAATTTTCAAATGCATCCATATTCAAATTTTGCAGTATTTGTATCAAGTGAAATGTATCTTTAAGTAGGTACCCAAGGAACCATTTCAAATGCACATCCATGCACATATATATTTTAAACTAATAAAGTTTTTGCTGCATGTTCTGACCTTCAGAGTGCTCCATGGCTGATCAGATGTGATGGAAGTAAAATGATCACACTTATGCTCTCCATTTGTGCAAATGTTCAAGCAACTACAACTCTATTACCGATACACTAATGTAGCTTTCCATATACATCTGAAAGACGGCACATACATCCAATGATGTTTGCTGACTTCTACTTAGCTCTTCAGGCAAGTATTTTTCCTCACTTCTCTAAGTATTTATGAAGATAGTTTTCAATTCTAATGATACTAAAGCAAATATTAAATGTGATTCATGTTCCTTAATCCATGATTTAATCTAGGAACATAAACTTTAACCTCTATTTGTAAGCATGGCACCTGTTTTTCATTTTTATACTGCATATTTGATTGCAGCTGTCTTTTCTTAATGTTATTACTAGCTGTCATCTTCACATTACGAACTGCAATTAGGCTTGATGTTTAAAATGCATGAACCACATTTCTGAGAGCTCTTATATGAAACATAGGTCAAAGATTATGCCTCTCTTTTGTATACCTTTCCCATTGCTAACTACTTTTTGGCAAGCAACTATCCTCAATCATTGAGATTAATTACTGAATCTACATTTTTCTGCAAGATGTATACACGAGGTATAGGAGAGAGGTGATGAATTAACCAACTATAAACAAATACTTCAGGAAGTGAAATCTGCCAATCAGGACTTTTGGGTTACTTTGCAAATGCAATCCCAACAGAAATTATTTGAATATATCTGACTATTAATCTTTTAACTTGCAATAATTCATGAACATTTTATGCATACATTTTATTAATATATTTTATGTATTAATCCTCCACCACCTTTAGTACTTCAAAACAGTTGTAACACATTTCCTTGTATTTTGCACCTTTCTGAAAAGCTGCTGTTTCTATAAGTGAGAGGCACTGTTAAGCATTGCTGGCTCTGCCAATTTGGGATTGGCAAATCTAAACCGCCATGGACAGGGTTACAAAAAGTCTCAACACCAAAAGGTGTTTAAGATGCACACTGAACCACAGCTGAATTACAAGCACTCTCCCACTTTCACCATCTACAAGGTGTGCTGGCACACTGATATCCCTGCTGCCCTTCTCCCAGAATCTACAGTTATCATAGAATCGTAGAACAATTAAGGTTGGAAGAGACCTCCAAGATCATTTGGTCCAACCATCCCACTACCACCAATGTCACCCACTAAAATATATCCCTAAGCACCACGTCCAGCCTTTCCTTAAACACCCCCAAGGATGGTGACTCCACCACTGCCCTGAGCAAACTGTTCCAATGCCTGATTGCTCTTTCTGAGAAGAAATGTCTTCTAATTTCCAACCTGAACGTCCCCAGGAGCAACTTGAGGCTATTCTCTCTTGCCCCGTCGCTAGTTATGTGTGAGAAGAGGCTGACAAAAGAGGCCAACACAATCCATAGTGCTCCAAAATTGCACCTGGAAAGGCTGTTCACCTTTACAAGAATGCCATTAAATGAGAATGTGAACAGGAACGTGCCAAACCAAGAGAATAAACCCCAAGGAAGTGCCCACAAGAAACTTGGTTCCTTACTTTTTATTATTATTACTTTTTTTTTTTCTGGGGGGGGGGCAGGGGAGGTGTAGGCAAAATTGAAAGCTATTTATCTTTTTAAAAAAATAAAATCAAACAAAGAATCGTGTCTCCCCCCCAGTCTTCCTTTCAATTACTTGATCAAAATGACATGGTGCATAGCAGTGTGGACTTGTATCTTTTTCATTCTCTTGCTTTTTCTGTCTTCTTTCTTTTGTATTGGAACACTCTTCACATTCCATTTACATTCAAGGTGGCCTATCTTGAAACCTCTGAGGAAGACCTAGACCTTGACTGAGTAGGCTGGTTCTATTCCCATATTTGGCAGCAATCTTTGTATTGCTGCTGTTAAACCACCTGCTGAAGCAGCCAGCAGCAGGGCTGTTGGTCCTAGAGCTCCCTGCTGCACCTACCATAACCACATATTTACATTCAAAGAAGTTAAAAAAAAGTCTTCTGCAGCAGTGGGAGAAATGGGAGAGATGCACAGAACTGATGTTGGATTTTTTATTTTTATTTTTAGCTTAGAAGTTAAACAAGGACATTTCTTTCTTTCTTTCTCAAAGTCCTTAACAGTTATTAACATATCTTAAAAAAGACAGTGAAAGATTATGCAAGTTCATTAAGTAAGCGCATGGGAACACCCCTAGTGAAAAGGTGAGTCCATCTATAGAACTGGCATTAAGGAGAGAACTTGCTGAAAATACATGTTTTGCTTTTATGGCAATTAAATAAATAACTAAGTCTATTGATTTAAATGTTACCTCACATTTGAATAAAGAGTACCACTGTTGCTTTCAATTAAGACAATGAAACTGCCTAGACTATTCTATTAGATGCTTATTAATTTAGAGTGAAGAGTTTAAAAATAAATAAATCACAGAATCATCTAGGTTGGAAGAGGCCTCCAAGATCACCTAGTCCAACCTCTGACCTAACACTAACAAGTCCTCCATATCACTAGGAGGATAACCATATCACTAAGTTCTACCTCTAAACATCTTTAAAGACCTCCGGGGATGATGACTCAACCACTTCCGTGAGCAGCCCATTCAAATGCCTAACAACCCTTTCAATAATTAAGTTCTTTGCAATAGAAGAACCTTAACCTGCCCTAACATAATCTAAGCTCCTTACAAAACTTCAGAAGAGAATGAAAAAATCATGACATTTCTTGACATATTTTTTGCATTTATTTTACATATCCTTGTCTTCTTTCTGTCTTCTTTCCTTTGTATTGGAACACTCTTCACATTCCATTTACATTCAAGGTGGCCTATCTCGAAACCTCTGAGGAAGACCTAGACCTTGACTGAGTAGGCTGGTTCTATTCCCATGCTCCACTTTTTAACAGAGAACAAACATATTCATTCTAATATACTTTAATACTACCAATTATCAAAAACAAGATTAAAACATGCTTACAAGATGCAAGAATTGCTGTCTAGCACAATGAAAACATAACTCCTACATGTTAAGGATATGTGCACATATGTACAGACATTGCATATTACTAAATATAATATAGGTCTGTTCTTGAAATGCCATGTTACCAAGTGGTACCAAAAAAACAACCTACTTGAAATGTGCTGGTTTACTCACTGACAAGTGATATTTGCAAACGATTTATTTATATTCATACACACACACACACACATATATATACACACCAGAACCTTCCCTAAGGTGTGTGTACTAGATTTCAATTAAGGCTAAACTAACTGAGGTTACTACAGTATGCACTAAGAGCACTAATGAGGCACCACACTGCTCATAGTAGGATTATCCTACAGCTCACCCAAGCAGAAAGCACATGAGCGGGGAGGTGAGAGAAGCCACTCTGCTGTTGCTTTGCTCTTGCAGGCTTTTCCTTGAGGCAACCAGATGGAAGGACACAGTTCCCTAACCAGTAACTCCGTCTTTCATTCAAAGTAGTTTGTTTCACCTGCATTTCCAGTGACAAATAAAAGCCTGAGGCTTCTTGCAAAGTCTTAATCAATCAACAGCTAGAAAATTGCCTGAGATTTCCAAGAATTGTAGTATTACTCCAAGTTTCACCCAGACGGCATGTCAATACAGAGATGAATATTACTTGCTAAGGTATCATACTGAACCAAGTACTGTAAATATTCATTCTGATTCAGAATTTCAAATTCATGAAATACTTGCACTACCAGTATTTAGGCACTCAAGGTTTACCATTACAAATGTTCCTGACAGAGTAAGAAAAAAAAAAAATAGTAAAAAAACAAACCTTGCGGATTTTTTTTTTTTTTTTTTTTTTTTGTATTTTCAGCATAAACTCCAGCATAAACTCTTTTTAGCATAAAACTCCAGCTGAATTCTACAGCTTAGAACATAACTCTGAAAATATGATTGGAAATACATATTACACCGGCTAACTGAAAAATGATTTGGAGATGAGAAATTAGTACTGGTGATTTCAAAATATGAATTGAGAAGTACAAATATTTACAAATCCTCAATGTGTTAATAATTATTTACTGAAATTTGAGTAATTGTGGATGATGAACGTGTTGAAGAAATTTGTAGTCTGTTCATAAACAAAGACCTCCAGAAGTGAAGTACAGCATTTTAAGCAGATGTATACAATTTATCAGTGCCAAAAATAATAACCTTTTAACTAATCACTTACTAAATAGATAATTTTTTCCTAAACATAAGGCATTCCCCTTCATTCAGCCTTTATAAATTGCATTTTTGAAGTGGATACAAAATTTATTGTGGCCTTATTAACTACAGTTCATGCCCATATGGAATGACAATAGAATTTGGCTCTCTATGTTAAAACCTGTCATACAACACCTTCAAATATTAAAAACTATTATGGGGATTAATTTGCTGCACTGATTTACAACAACAAATATGTAGATATGATACACTAGTATCACTTAGGTACTGTATCATCAATAAACATATGACATCTTCATTAAAAAGTGATTGAGAATTATGAAGCTATTCAACCATCTGTGCTGTTAGGACTTCAAGCTTTCAGCATTATTTAAGACAGACTAACTAATACACATCCCTGATATTTTTTTTTTATTTTTTAATTTTTTTTTACTAGAGGATGCTATTTCATTTAAGATTTGTAGATGCTCTAACAAATTACATACCCAAAAAGAAACCAGACACTTTTCAGAAGTTTATCTATAAGACAAACCTTTAAAAGAAAATGCTTAGAATAAAATCTAGGTCTTGGCATTCTTCCTTTTGGAAACTCGTTCTTTATTAAGGAGACTTACCGTCTCCATCAGCATCTATTACATCTCTCAGAGTGATTTCTTCCAGCTTCAAGGGATTCAAGCTAGTTAAATTTCTGTGATTACTCTGTCCATACTGAGATATTTATTATTAGCATAACAGAGTTAAGTAGTCTGCACATAATAACTGCAACAGATGTTTATAGACTGCTTTATTTAATAGAATTCAGAGTTTTAGATAAATTAAATTTAAATAAATTAAATTTAAATAAAATTTCACAATTATATTTGAATGAATCCTTTAAAAGATAAATTTGTGTATGTGCAGTAGTATTTCTCCAATCACAGACATACTTTTGAAAACCACAGTCTTCTTGGATTTACAAGATTTAAATATCAAAAGTTTCTTCCAACTTGACTATAGTTCAGACAAATTTATAGGTATTCACATGAAAAAGCATATAGAAATATGCAAGTATCTACAAGACTAGCATATGAAGTTTTTTTGGACTCTTTAAATTACAATTGAAATATTTTTATTTATTTATTTGTTGTTTGTGGTTTTAAGGGGCTTCTTGACATCTTTCTGATCGCACAGCTTGGAGAGCTTGTGCCTGGTCTTGAGCTCTGTGTCCCAGAACAGGAACCCAGACAGAAAGAAATGACAAAAAAGGCCCAGATTTATTGCAACCTCATGTTTATGTTACCTCTCTTATATAACTAAACATAGATCTAATGATCATTACTAAAGCCTGAGTTACAGTTCTCCATTTACTTCAAATCAACAGTATTCTTACACAAGAGGAAAGCTGAAGAAGTCAAAAGAAAGCTGGGGCTTACCTAGGACTAAGATAGCTATATACCTACTTATCTGAAAAACTACACACTTGTCTCACTTCAAGCCCAGAAACAGACACCCTGAATCCATTGGCTAAAAATAAAAAGCTGCATTTTTTAAAGGAACTCCTCTCTTTTAAGAAGTTTTTGTCTGAGGACAAACAAAAAGGCCATGTTTCTGCAAGAATATTCAACTACATTCTTATCTTTTTTTTTTTTTTTTTTTTTCTTAAAGCCCTTTCCAATGTGATGTGATCTTTCAAAACTCTCAGGTTACATATGGGACTAATCAAGGTTATGGGGAACTCGATTTCCACATATCAGCATTTTATAGATCTGTAATTTGTAGTCCCACAAACTATCCTTGCACGTCTCATGCCATACTCACATAAGAGTATGCTGCGCCTCCAAAAAGAAAGAGCAACCAAACAGGTAGATCTCACAGATGCCCTGTGCTGCTCATTATACTAGAACTAGGATTGCTCATATCTCACAGGTCAATTAATCTAAAATATTATAAAGAAGTGGAAGAAAAAGACATTAAAGACCAGATTGCCTTCACTGTCTGTAACCTTTTGCTTCCAGCAATTCATGACCGTACTTGCTAAAATTATGCGTGTTTAGCATGTGTATTACCATAGCAGCATCTCTCTGCTACTTAGCTTCCTTTTTCTGGGCTGTGTCAGAGTACACTACATAATTATGATTTCTTTTTACTCCATTCCCAAAGTGCTTCCTTTTCCAAGCCTAATTAAATCTGATATTCAATGTAATTAGTAGAATTTAGATTTTTTTCTGTGAAAAAGGCTCATCTGCAGCTTCTCATTGGCTTATATAATGGAGAAAAAAAAAAAAAAAGATATCTGAGATAGTTAAATATCAGCAATATATTTGCAGCTTTTCCAACAACACAGTTCTTCACAACAAAAATAAAATATAATGAAGCAATCAGCTAGAATAGAATTCTAGCTGCTTTACCTCTACTGGAAAGAGTAGGAAACCCCAACAAAGATAGCTAGGGTAAAGACCCATAAGATTCAACATTGCAGAGAAAATTATCTGATATTTTCACTATGAGATTATAAGAGGAGAATTTATATAAAGACACTTTCTCCAAATTCCTAAAATAATATTAATGAAAAATGCTGCATATGTCACCCTTTAAGGATAAAAACACTTTTTTTTTTTTTTTTTTTAAAAAAAAGTTTGATACATCACATTCCATCAAAGGGTTTTTCTACAAGTACAGTTGGACTGAAACACCTCATGAATTCATCTTCTTTTGAAATAACAGCTATTTTTGTAAAGTGTCAGACACATTAGTAACATTTTGTAAAGTTTCTTTTGTTGTTGCTTTTTGTTTTGTTGTGTCATAAAAAGCAGCACAAGAAAGAAAGAAAGAAAAAAAAATTGTCCTTTTCTTAATGATTATATTCTATAATAAAAAAAAAAAAATCCTGGAACCTTAAGGCGTATACATTCATGTCCAATTAACCACATACGACCAAATTTGTAGTGGAAACAGGCTCCAATTAAAGTTTTGCATCAACAATACTAGAAATATCACCAAATGATACCTTAATCATATATAAAAATAATGAGCTTATTTGATTTCTTTAAAAACATGCTAATGTTCATGATATATATCTATATATATATATTTTGATTCAGTTTATTTTGTTTCCTCTAAATTTTATTTTCATACACAACTTTCTATTTTTCCTCCTCTTTTGCTACCCACAGTTTTAACAAGTTATCTCAATATAGTTTTGCCTTTCAGGAGAAGGATTATTTGAACTGAAATTATAGAATATCATATACAAATATTATTTGTATTGGGAAGTAAAATAAGGTCCATTCATTCTAGCCATGGTCTGGCTAACTAAAAACTATCTAAATATGCAGGTGCATGAAGGCACAAAGCACTGAACACTGTAGATGCACACCAAATTTCAAAACTTTAAAATATATTAATGAGACTAGTAATTTTTGCTTCATCTACTGAATACATTTAATTAGCTATGCATAATCTCCAAGCAGATGAGTGCTAGTACAATACCACAGCAGGATGTATGAAAGTAGTTTTATTTACTGAATTATCTCTGTGACAAATGTAATCTAAGGATTATTGGAGCACTGAAGCTATTTTTTAGAATATATTAGTTGGAAGAAAAAAAAAAAAAAGATTAATATTTCTGCAGCCTCATTTTCTAAGGGTTCATTATACATTATTTGCATTACTCTCATACTGAAGAAACCTAGATGAATAATAACCACACCTTGTTATACTTTGCCATACAACAGGATTGAAGCCAAAGCACATCTCAGTGACTGGAAAACCCCTACACTTTTCCCCATAACAAAAATAGCTAATTACTATATTTTCATTCTACCTTGAAGATGCAACATCCATCGGCTTCTGCCACTTGGTGCTGGTTACGTACCCTAAATCCTACACCTCTCTACCATGCCAATGCAGGACTTAATGCCTCTCTGGATTAAGCCAG
Organism: Heteronetta atricapilla; assembly: GCA_011075105.1. Classification (NCBI taxonomy): domain Eukaryota; kingdom Metazoa; phylum Chordata; class Aves; order Anseriformes; family Anatidae; genus Heteronetta; species Heteronetta atricapilla. The sequence continues at coordinate 119,854,175 of CM021731.1, read as the reverse complement.
GGTAGTAGTTCCCACAGGTAAAACTGAGACCCTGACTGAGCCATCTACATACTCAGCCAGGACCACTGGTACAGGCTGCCATTGGGGCCCATTTCCACCTGCTTCTCATACAAACTTGTAGCACCAATGCAATCAAACCCACAATTTTTAAAATAAAACCATATATCTATATATTTTGGCAAAGCTACTAGCTATAAATCCTTACATGTCTTTAACTGCAAAAATGAATGTAATACTCAGAGACACAAATCAAAGATCTATCATGATGAAGGGAAATACAGTTTTAAGGCAAATAATTACTATACCGTTGCACCAAATTTTACAAAGACATCGGTATTTATAGCTTGGTAACCCTCTGTACCTCTGGAAAGCAGCTTGTTCAGTATTTTCATTCCATTGATTTATTATACTTTCCTTATACCCGAGGCTACAGGAATAATGTCATAAGTGATATTTGGAAATTAATAAAGAACTTGAATTGCAGAGTCACCCATTACATTATATGTGGCTCAAAGCTGCCCTTTAAGACCAAAGAGTTTGTAATGGATAATCAAAGTTCAAAGTTTTATTTTTCCCCATTACAAAGACATGGAATAAAGGTCCCAAGTTATATTTTAGGGCAAAATTAACTTATTTATATGTTAATAAACTTTCCCAATACCTTTATCCAACTGGGTATTTTACACTGAAAGACAAGCTCTGAAGTCAAGGAAGTTAATTGGTTTCACCCAGAGAAAAAAAAAAAACAAAGAAAGAAAGAAAGAAACAAAAAAACACTACCTCTGTGACCACTCTGACCTGGTTTGGAGTTCTCCCTTACTTGTAATAAAAGCAAACTTGTACTAATAGAAATAGCTTTGTTATCCTCTCAAAGTCTCCAAGCAAAACATGGCTTTGCAATGGCCAATTATAGCTCAACACCTGCTGTTGGGAGGAGAACCTCGTTACAAACTAATTTCAAGAACAGCTGCTTTAATGTTTTCTGAAAAATAAGTAATAGCTGAGCAGCCACTTCACCAAGCCTGCTAACCCACAGAAAGCCTGCTCCAAGACTGTCCACAGAAGTCAAGCAAATATAAATGATTGCTTTGCCATCTGCAGAAAGGGATCTGAAATCCAAATCTGTGTAGTGTTTACAGGAAAACAGAAGTAGTAATACCAGAATGTCTTCCCACTAGCTATCTAGAATACGTCCATCCTAAAGACGCTGTCTCAAAATTGTCAAACTAAATATATATATATCAACATATATATATATATATATATATATATATATATATATTTCCAGGCTGTTGATTTAATGAAAGTATTTCCAATTCCAGTTAGACTTTTGCAATAAGAATTTCCAATAAGATTCTCTTACTATTAAAAAAAATACTAACTACATTAAAAAAAATACTAACTAACTGAATGAAGTTGTTTTGTTTAAAACAGAAACAAGAGGAAGATGAAGAAGATGTAGAAGAAATACATAGCATATCACAAAATTCTGGAAAATCTATAACTTCACCATCCTGCTAACAAACATGATTCATTACAAACATTATTAAGTTTTTTGTAAATATCCAACTATATAGATATGAAGTTAGGTCCTCACATCTGAACCACATACCAATATTTCTGTCCAATTGTGCATGAATTACAAAGATAAGGTTGATTGAAATTGCTTCTGATGTTTCTCATGCAATTGCTGTTGACAAGTGATGTTTTGACAATGCCTATGAAAAAGATTAACTATAAAAGATAGTACCAAATATTAGCTACCTGTCCCACTGCATGAGATAAGAAAGTCTTCGCCAGTCCCAATTTCTCTTTTGCACCCACCCTCTTTGAGATGCTGTATGAAAATGCACTCTCTATGCTTGAAACTATCATAGAGGTGATAAAGATTCATGTGTGTAAAGGGCCAAAAGTATTGATTAAATAATAATTTGATTCCAGAAGGAGCATACAGAATGGCTTACAAAAATTTACCTTTTAATTGCTGTGAAATTATGACTGATTGGAATGGGATGGCTTTATTATACAAGGGGTTATTTTTTAAAGTTAAAAAAAAAAACACACCAACAACCAAACAAAATCATAATTCTGAATTCTGTTCTTCCACAATAGAGTACAAATTAAAACATTTAAATTCTGTTTTAGCTTCTGTGTCCAACACAAAGACAATGTCATTGGTCTTGATTTATTAGAATTTCTGAAGGACATTAAGATTCTCCTTTGTAAACCCATACATGACATGAAAATATGACTAAAATGAATGGGGTTGATTGTATAAGACCTATTTAAAAATCATTAACACTGTGATGAGGTTCCCATTCTACCTTTTTATCAGACATAGCCTATTCAGGTTGAAATTTCTATACTTGTGGGTTTACTTCCTTTCTATAAGATTGTAATTTTGCCATTTTGAGGAGTCAGATTACAGAAAATATTTTCTCCTGCAGTGATTTTCTCAAGATCCATCAATGTGTCCTTGGACTTACAGGCAAATTTTATGTGCCTGTTTGGGACATATCCTTTCCAGTCCTTGTAAGAGGACAGAGAGGGAAGAAATATCTATACTTGGAGAAGTTGTAGTCATTAAAAGAACCTAGAAACTATATTTCCACACAAGGCATGTAGCAGCCCACCAGGGAGAGGACAAAACATAACTTTTTGCTTTTTTATAACTTTTAATGGCTCCTATGATAATGAAGACAATAGTGATTACCCTGTCCTTCTGGTATTTCTCTCTTCTAACTCTTTCTTCAAACACACAATAGAGTGGAATGAAAGCGGATAATGGTTCTGGAAAGTGCTAAAAATAAAAGAGATACTCTGAGACCCAGTGAGGAGCTGAGGAATGAATAGCTCGCCACATATACTGGGCCAACCCCTTTTTCCCTTGTCCTTTCCCTCCTGCCCCCGTCCTCCATCACCCCCCTCAAAAAAGGATGAATTAACCTTTTAACCTTTGATAAAAGGCCATACAGTAGAAACTAAATGTGCTAGAGCAAGAACCTGAAGAGCAAAGCACACACTGGGGGGCCCACAGACATGGAGGCAAAATCAGAGAAGCAGAGTCATGCCCAGATCCCAGAGCTCCAATGCCCCAAACTCCTGTGTTCCCGTAGTGTCAAATGTCTGAGAAAAATCTTTCTTTAGGATTTTTCTGGTCCCCTCCAGTGGCCTCAAGCATGTGCCAAATTTATATAAATTTAACCCCAGTGGCAGGGATTGTAACAGCTGGTAACAACATAAAACCAAAAAAACACATACCCATACCACAACTACTACAAATTATGCATTACAAACATTCAAAGCCACAACACTAATTAGTCTGAAAAAATGCTTACAGCTGCCTCTAGGATGGATCCCACATTTACCATACACTTCAAACTTTGACAGCCCTGCATGGTGACTTCTCATTTGCAAAACAAGGATATTAATGCCACATCACCTTGTAGGCAGAAAGAAAAAAAAAAAGAAAAAAGAAAAAAGAAAAAAGAAAAAAGAAAAAAAAAACAATATTTGTGAAATGTTGAGATAAGATTGAAATGAGAACCACTGCATCACTGTGCACTTAAGACCTATAAGAAAACACAGGGCAGCAATGGGAAAAATGAACAGTTTCACAATGATTGCTTAATGTAGCATTTCCTAGTTTTTGGCTTCACAAGTTCAAGAACACTTTGTGTTCATTTCTGCAAGAAATGCCAGATGCCTCACAATACTTTAGATTTCACATCTATGTTATCTTCCTAATTTAACCTCATCTATTTAACTACAGACTTCTTTGAATTTTCATATTAAAAAGATGTTACAGAACAAAAAGTTGCCATAGAGACATGTACACTCTTTTCCAATAATTTCAAATATATTTAGACTCAATTAATTATTCAGTTAATCACAGAACCATTTATACTTTTATATGAAATATTTCAGGCTGAGATATATATATATATATATATATATATATTCAGGTATGAAAAAATAACTTCAAATAGCAGTTAACAAATTTAGGGAAAAAAAAGTTAAAATAGTTAAAATTGTGAACAGAAATGTTTTGTTCATAAATTAGAAAAAAATATCCACCAGCTAGACCTATAATCTAGGGTCGTTCTATATTTCTTTATATCTCTTATATAAGGGGATGGTTTGGGGAAAAAGGGGTTGTTTTGCACTTATTTTAAAAGCCTACAATAGTAATAATAATAATAATAGCTTTGATGCTTCATATGCATGCTTACTGAAAAGTTATATAGGAATCCTGTCTTTAAAGAGATAATATAACATTAAAGACTAAAATTGCCACCCTTTTTAATGGGAATGAAAGCAACTCAATACTGATGGAGAGAATCTGGAACTGCCATTCAGAATACAATCCTTTTGATTGGCAGCCGTGATTTGGTAATACTGAGACCTTGTGCTACTTTATTAAAACAACATCAGGATGGAAAGATGTCTTCAGATTAGAGGTCAGGAACATCAGTTTCTGATTTCGCTGCAGTTGTCACAAGTCATATGGGGTAATTAACTAAGTCTGGAATAATGTCAGACAGGTAGTACTTTTCTTTTGAAGTAATTCATTAGGGAAGACTTGTCACTTTTGACATTCCCACATAAATCCTGGTGCTTGGCATCTTCTTCAGATCAATTTAAATTGCTCCCTTGAATATTACATTATTTTAAAGGAGATTACAGTCATCTAATACAACAGCTTAGAATTTCATTTGGCAAATCGTTTTTTTTTTTTTTTTTTTTTTGTCAAACAAAAACAAAAAAGGCAAAGTTCCCAAATCTTGCATATAATCAAGAAGAATTTTCAAACTGAGAAGACCCACAGAAAATAGAAAAGCTGCTGTCAGCAAAAAAATGAGAATAAGCACTGCCAGGTTGAATGGGAGGTCTTGGCCGGTACACAACAGCCATTCTCATCATTTAGCAACACTACTTAGCTTGTCTGTTCTTACTATGGTTATAATCACACCTCAGATAAAGTTCAACAGGGAGTAGAAATATAATACTCTCCATAATGTTGTGGCATATAATGCTAATTTTTCTACTCTACCAGTGACTTCAAATTAGTCTTCTAAAAAACTTGAACTACCAAACAAACTATATAGTTTACATAAGCATCATTGACTGGAATACTTAAATGTGAAAAGCCACCAGCAGACTGGAAAGAGAAAGCACAAGGTTGCAAAGTAACTTGTTTGCACTTTTAGATGATTGTCTTCAAAGAAAAATAGGTTTTATTTTTCAAAATTGTTTTTATGTTGTGGTTTTGACTGACTGAAGGGAAAGCAAGAATACTAAATAAAGAAAATACATTCATGAAAACATGTTTAAAAGAGACCTCACTCATAATTTTTAAGACTACAGGAGTCCAGCTATGGAAACTCATTAACAGCAAAAGCAGTATTAAATTGTCCTAAATAAGTGATTGCTCTAGTACCAGTACTGTACTGTTTTGCAGTTAGGCATAGTAAAAATCTCAATAGGATTCTGGATTTGTTAACTGGAATAGCTAAATTTTAAAAGATTTTACATCATGAATAAGTATTTTTAAACACTCAGTCTTATTTCGCAGTAACTGATATGGATCAAGACAGCCTCTTAGCCTTTCTAGCAATATGCTAACTCAAAAATTTACTCATGCTGCTGCAAATACGTGTGAAAAATACAAGCACAACATCAATTCCATATTGAGTTTTCAACAATATCCATTAAAGCTTGGAAATCTGATTTCCTTCGATTTTCAAAAGTCCCTTTCCAGAAATAAAGTCTTTGGTTTTAAACAGAAGTCTTGGTGCCTTCCTGAAGGTATGTCAATTGTTTGCTGTTAATATATTCAGGGATTTTCAAGGAGCAATGATGTCAAAGATTAAGAAGCCCTTAATTTAATAGATAACATAAGTTCTGGTTTTATTTATTCACAAAAATTCACTGGTCATGATGTTGTACATAGTAATGCTACTAATAAATATGCTTGACAGTAAATTACTGTCATGCTAGTCAGGAAGTCAAAGCTCTTAATCGCTATGTGTAAATGGATTTTTGCTAAGAGAAGTCACTTCTCCTGTGTAGTAGCCTTCTAATCTTGAACTGACATTCACATCATCCATCATTCTCTGTAGAAACATATGCATGCAGCAAAACCAGCTTTTAGATTCTAAAAGGCCCTTAAACATTTACCTTGAAGAAAGCCAATCATATTCCAGTGACAGTATTATTATTATTTTTTTCAAGTCAAACTAGCACTGTCAGCTGCAAAGATACTGACAAGAAGCACTGAAGAAAAACAGCTTAATTCATTTTGATATGAAAAAAAAATCATTGATCAAGAGTTACACAGCTACTGTCATCTTGACTTTCATTGCAAAAGAAACTGGAAATCATGACAGCTTCTGGAGACAGTTCTGCCTTGGTTCCTATGATTACTTCCAATTCCATACATTAAATATTAATATAAATGGTGAGTAAAAACAGCTTATCCATCAACTTCTCAGCAATGAAAATGTTGACTTTCAACAAATCATCAATCTGCACGTGAGAAAACAGATCGAAAGGTGCACTTGGTTGTACCATGAGACTAGAACACATTGTATATGCCATTCTAACAACTATGCAACAAAGTTATTCTTTGGAAAATTCATGGTTTTTTAAACGGTATGCAGATAGCATGTAAAATATATTAAATTAGTTATTCCACATTATGCTAACTGTTAATTTCCATGAACAATGAAAGGTCAGGAGCAAAGGTAACACATTTGCTTAGCTTTTAAGCTACTATGGTAGGATGCCTGCTGAGGGAATGCCATTAAAGCTAGACATACAAAGTCAAGCCTATTTTCAAGAGTAAGTAGCAATGTCTGAACTCTTGCTTTTTTGTTCCTTTGGAGTTAGATTGAACTTAGCTATCATTCTGGAGAGTAATAATTATACCTGCTGACAAGACAAATATTTTCAAAAGAAAAAGGTAATTGTAGATGTTGGGAAGTTGCCATTGCTTTCAGTGGATTCAAAAGATTGGGATTTTTTAACCATTCCATGTTTGCATGTTTATATTCTTTCAATTTTAACTTACTTTACAACTCCCCTCCGCTGCCCCACCCCCGTGAACTTCACTGATGTCTTACCCAGAAAGCTTCTGAGAGTAACCGATGGAAATATTTTAAGGATCTCCACTTCAGCTTGTCTGTTTACTGCCAGTAAATAAAAGACTGGTTAAAATAGTAAGCCAGGGCACCAAGCCAATGCATGGTCATTTGCCTTATTTCTAAGTATAATATTCTTACAAGAATTTCCACCAAAAACAAGAAAGAAGGAGGACTAAGAGAGATGTCAAGTGAAATAACCCCAAATTATTTCAAGTCAGACAACCCTACAATGTTTCAAATCCAACTCAGATGCTGAAGACTGCCAAATACAGGTATGTCAACACAGTGGTGAACGATTGCTCTCATAGATCTTGCACAGCAAAATACATCACGGGCAGCTGTGCACACAGCAATTTCATCAGAGACAGCGACAGCTTGTCCCGAGATAGATTATTCTTATCACATCTTGATTTCCTCACTACACGTTTTGTCTGGCAGGCTACTTTCCCAATAGAACTGGTGCAGGTGTCAGGACTCCTTAGCAGTGTAGGGCAGATACGTGCCCCCTACCCCAGCCAGATGTTGGTTGGGCCCTCACAAGGAGCCCTGATGTCCCCCAGCTGTGCCACAGGCTGGCATCGCTTTGAGAGTAAGAACTATTCGCCAAATCAACAGATGTGCTGTGGCCTTCTAGGCAATCTCCCAGGGACGACGTATGGGAGGATGAAGTCTGTCACTGGCGCAGAAAAAAGGATTCTACATAAGTCGTGTGATGAAAATAAGACCCACTGCAGAAGCTATCACTTCAAGTTAGGTAATCATCCATTTCAAAATTTGGGCCATACAGGAGTCTGCTTTGACAGAACACTTGATAGAGGAGTTTAACTGTTTTTTAAACATACTTGTATTCCCTGATGAATTTCTTTAAGGTATCCTATACTCAAGCTTTTCAGAAAACTGAAGCAACTTTTAGCAGCTTCATCTTGATTTTAGCACATTTTGATTTCTAAATCCTTCTTCAGATACAGCACAATTCTCTTTTCTACATGTCTGTAATGTATGAAACCATATACATTCTGAATCTGAAATATTGTTTCCCACACTGTACTTTTTATTGTAACATTTTGTAATCTGGCAGACATTCTACTTTTACTACTACCACTACTACAGTTTGTTTGTTTTGTTTTTACTATGCACAACTCATTTTCAAAAATATTGAAAAACTTCAATAATAAAAGTGAAAGCTAACTTTTTCACATTGTTCTCAGAACGTCAGCTAAGCACGACTATCTCATTCTTCTCAGTGAGCTTCTACTACTTGTGGCTAGTGAAATACATTGCTAGATCTTGATGTTTTAGTAGAATTGTAATATTGATGACATTTATAATGCATCACCCAACTCCTAATTCTAGAATTGATGTGCTTTGTATTACAGTGAATCAAAATGATCAACTATGGTTCACACCTTGGTAGGTACATATGTACACACAAAGTTAGGCATTGTTTGTTTATACTGTGTACACTGAGAGTGAATTTCTGTAGTTTCAGCAGAAATGAGCAACAAAAAAGATCATAGACTTGGTTAGATCATATGCTTGGTTAGAAGAACTGAGTCATAGAAATGTTAAATGTTTCATCCAAATTCAGACATCTTGTAAAAGACATCAAATTAATGTTTTCATTTTGAATCTCAGTCCTAATCACAAATCTGGATTTCTCCAAGTACTACAGGCGCACTGCACAAGATGCTAGCAGAAGTCAGGTTTAACAATTTGTAATAGAAATCTACAGTGTTGCTTTTTAACATGTTTGGAGCCTTTGCTAGAAAGAGCAATCAAATAACCCAAACAAAAATAGAAACAGAACTGTTAGACATGAATCATTTTGCCCATTCACATCCATTCTATTAATGATATCCACAGATAAGGAGAATTATATCATTTCAAGATCTCATAATGAACAGCTTGCCAGATACATACGAAATGGACCTACTTATTCTTCTCTAAACTCACCCAGGAAAAAAAAATCTATTCAACTTTAAAGACAGTTTAGCTTTCCTGTCTACCCCCACACAAGGCTCTAGCAAGCTAACAATTACTGGCTGCAAACAAAACGAAGTATGATTAAACAACTCGGTATTTTCCTTTAAAGATTACTGAGAAAGCTCACAGTACACAGCTGTCATTCAAAGCAGGCTGCTAAAAATAAAAACAAAGATACCCAATTTAAATGGATAGTGGAATTTAAAAGAAATTAAAAAAAAAATTTTAAAAGAAAAAATGAAGAGCAGGTTCAGTTCATGGTTAAAATTGCTCCCCCACCCTGAAAATGCGCTGTAATGCAATCAGTGAGGTTTTGGCACACACTAAATAACTTTTTGGATAATATAAGTGAAATACACCACAGTAAGAGCAGATGAATAAGTACCATTCTGCACAGTTGGCACAGAAGTAGGTGCTGCATTTAGGGGCAGGGCTGAGAAGCCTTTGCGCCAACAGCAGCCCACAAAGCCTCTTTTGGAGCTGCTGTGGGGCTCTCTCAGTTCTTCCCCTGCATCCCTGTCAGCTTGAAATCTCCAGTACAAAGGACTGAACTTTTCTTATGCAATTGTTATGCACATTTTTAAGCACTGGTAAAATAAAGCTAGCCTTAATATTCTATGAAAAATATCTGGTGGACCTCTATAGTATTGCATATTACAACCTCTACCATGCTGGTTGCTGATCTACAGTAGAAAATGCAGGGATATGGTTTTGCCAGTTACTTCCCGGCAAAATAAGTCCTTCATTTATTTCCTCTATCGCAACAACAAATTGCTGCCCAAAGCTAATGCAATCCAAAGTAAGCACGTGTTCATATTTGCTTTAAAATATTCATGTATCAAATTAAATTTTGACTTTCACGTGGCTTTGCATCGCTCCCATCAGCTCTAATTACTGATTTATTTTTGGTGCTAACTGTTTAAATTTATACAGCACTCTCAATGAAAAATTCTTCAAAGCAATCTGACAGAGATGTCTCCTGCCCACCACTACAATGCAGACCCCATTGGGACTGAACTTCATTCTGGGCTAATAACATTATAATTTCACAGGGAAATTAGGAACTTGGGTAAAATCTTATGGGCACTGTTTAAATACACAGGATAGTTATCACAGCAGGATTTTTGCCAGGCGATTGAGGTTAACACCCCTAACTCCTGCCAAAAAGCCATAGAATATTTAATGGCAGGAAGTCAACCCAGTTATATCCTAGCAATTTCATACTATAAATGATGTAATAAAACTTAACATAGGATATTCAGCATAGGATATATAACATTTAAAAGTATGAACTGCTGACTTTATACAGTATTAATATTTGCATGTACACACACGTTCACTGACTTTACACCTACCTCCGTTTTAAAAATAAACCTAGAAAGCCCATTTCATATCTTCAGAGTTATCAAGGATAAAAGAGCACAGATAATTTCAGTACTATAAATGCTAGAATTTGGTTGTAGCATTTCATGTAAACGTCTCAACAACCATTAAAACAATCTCTCTCTTTCTTTTTTTTTTTTTTCCCCACCTACAGCTTTATCAGACATACAGGGTGATAAAGCTGAGGAACTTGGAAGATGGATTATATTTACGGTCAAATCATTAACCTACATCTGATTCATAGAAAGTACAGGTAGAACGTATGTAGGAAAGTAGTGTCACACCATCTTCCCCTTACAATTTAGGATAGCAAATCAGGATGGAAAGGGGAAGAGACTGCTGAAATCTTACGCACAGATTTATACTTTTTAGAAGCTGCTGGCAACACAGTTAAATACACTTATGTTACATTATAATACCGATATTATTACTTTCTCCTATCTTGTTTTCACCTCCAGTCTCATAAATCACATAAAGGCCTAGGACTCATGAACAATCCACCTACTTGGTTTTATGGAAAGATAGTGAAAGGACCAGAAACTGCATCAGTCTGTGTACATGTAATTGGCAGCACCTTCATAGGTTTGTTCAAATAAAAAGTACACCATCAAACAAACAAGAAAAAAAAAAAAAACACTGGTTTAAATTTGGCAAAGCTGACACATCCACAACATATACTTGATTATAAATAGCACAGATATGCCATTGCTCATGCTGTTACAGAAGCCATACAAATGTATAAATACAGCATATAAACTTTATTCAAAAAAAAAAAAAAAAAAAAAAAAAGAAACATGAAAACTACCTAAAAAAAGTCCTATGAAGCTGCTCCCTCACACTGCCTTTCTAGTTGGATTGAGGGATTGAGGAAGGCCAGAGGGGAAGAAAAAAAATAGAAAATCACTGGCCCAAGAGGTGTCTTTTTCTTGCTGTATTGTGGTGTCTGACAGAATCTGGGGGACACATATGTGGTGGCTGGTGTTTTTTCTAAGAGCTCACACCACATTTTGCAGGCACAGCTGCACTTTTGACCACATTCTCAAATTCTAGACAAACTAGGCCTGCACTTGTTGCTACCTCCCTCGCTGCTGGGCCATCAATAACAGTTCTAGTCCAATCAAAGTTCTATCACCAATTCAATTCAACAGCCTTAAAACAGAACACAAAAACTAGAAAACCTCATACAGCAATGCAATACACACCACACACACACACCTTCCATTGCACCACGACATTTATATACTTCAGAATGTATCCTTTCACTGATTGCAATATTTTTTTTAAGAGCATACAACTAGGAACCATTATGGCTTCGGTTTGTTTCAGTGTTCAGGTTTAACCTTTAGGAATTATCTTCCATACTGCAAAACTTAGTGTCTGTATTCATACATAAACTTGGAGACATCTGCTCCTTTCTCAAATCAGTGAAAAACTGTTATTTTTCCCCAAGATGAATCTTACTGCAGGTTACTTCTACACCACAACACATATACCCTATAAATCTATTTACACTTCTAACCCATTCAAGTTCACAAAAACACATCTCACACAACCTGAAAACCCCTCTACTTCTATATAACAGATCACAAGAAACAAAATACCTCTTCACGTACAGATTTTGGTTTCTCCATTTCAGCCCTCAATCCTTTCCTCACCTGAAAGGTCTTTGCAAGAGACTGCTGAGCAACCCAGTGACCTAAACTTCCTCAAGTCAAAGCAAATATGTAAATATTTATTCATAAGTAACTCATGTTTTTTAGTCCAGGTTACTAAAGTAATGTCCTCATTTCTTCTAAAAGAGCCAATAAATACAGCTAATAGATTTCTGTTTGTTTGTTTTAAGACTCTTTTCTGTTGTGAAAACGGTTTTCCCAACCTAAGGAGGTAATATACAGCCAGACTTTGTATAAAACTCACTCCTCTTACTAGCTATTGGCTTTCCTGATAAAGAAACGAGTAATAAGACAATATAAAAACTCGCTCAAGCCTCCTCCACTTCTTCCTATATGAAGACTTCTCTTACATTGCACATTGTTTTCTCCTCCTTTTCCCTTTCCTCCTCATTACCTAAAGAGCAGAGCTAGTGACCAGCTTCTTATTTCAGTGAATTGGCAGGTCCAGCTTCTCCTCCCCACTAGCACTCTTAGCTTCTGCCACCACCTGCGGAGCATGCTGAACATATGTTAGATACCAACAGTCACCTGCTTGAGGCATACCTGACAGTAACTTATATTTAGTGCAACACAGTCATTTTCAGGATTATTTTAATATAGTTCACTTCTGTTATTTGAGATTAAACCCATTGATGAATATTATTTGTAAAGATTACATTAAAGGAGGATTTAGTATTAAGCTATTAAAAACTCAAGAACCATCAAAATTGGACCACACAATTCTGTGTTTTCTCTTTAGCATCCTGTGTCACTGGAAAGAAAGGGCTGTGTTTTGGGGGATGAACATCTCCTAATCTCTTTCCCACTTGACACCTCTTCCCATCTCATGCCTGACGAGTCTCTTTTTCACCTGATCAGCTGAGGAAGAAGTCTTCTGATGACTGCCAAGAAGAAACTCTGCTTGCATTTCCTCTCTCTGCCAGGCCCCTATTGTATCTCACCTTGCAGAAAAGTGACAAGGAAAGCACAGTTGGATCCCTATTGTTGGGAAGCCTTCAGTGCTTTATTTTGGTTAGTGAGAGGGAACAAGGGCAGGGGGAAAATAAATACATCTTTCTTCATTATCTCGTTCTGAGAAATGGTTCAGACACTGCAGCTGAGACTTGAAAATAGTCAAGTAAAAGTAATCAGCCTGAACTAGCCAAACAGTTTAGAAAATGTTAGCACATTTGGCACTGTTTTGTAAACACCATCTTAAAAATGGGAATTATCATGAAACCTAGCAAAAGTATAATCATACTTTTGCCATAAGAGAAGAACTTTGAAGGTAACAATGATCTAATTCTCCAACCAACAGCACATGGAGCTATGTTAAGGGTAGTACTGACAATTTCAATTAACTCAAAGAAGGGTGAAATTGGGATGAGAAGGTAGGTTCTTTCCCCCTTTCAGAAACTTTAATAGCTCTTTTGAACAGAACCAACATTCAGCTTGATAAAAGTCTGTGGATATTAATGTAATTCACTCATTAAATAGATTTAGAGCTTAAAGCCAGATGGGACCATTTGATCATTTAATTCAACCTGTACACAGATCATTAAGTTTCTCCTACTTATCCATAAAGTGAGCCAAATAATTCATGTTTGGCTAGCAGATAATGTTCAGAAATGTATTGTTATTGATTGGAAAACATTGAAAAGTGAAAAATTTATAACATCTTGTCATTAGTTTCAGTGGTTAATTATCTTTGTTGATTTAAAAAATAGATAAATAAAAATGAGCACCTTATTTACAGTTCTATTGTTTAAAATTCATTTCCATCCTTCCCTTTATGCATATCTTTTCTAAGGGAAAAACCCACTTATCAGCTAGAACTTTTCACTCAATATCATTATATGAACTATTCAGGCCTCCTTCTGCATTGAAATAAAAGTAACCAGGGACCTCATCTGAAGCCTTTTCTTCCATTCATGTTCTTGTCACTCGCTGGCTCTAATGTCCCTTGGCAACCTGACAGGCAGCGTGCGCTCCATGCCAGTCTCACCAGTGACCTGAATGAGATGTACTGGCAGGCCAGGATGGGTGATTTCCCTTATCCCTGTTACTCCCAACAGCAGGCATCTCCCAGCCTCTTCTGAAAATTTCCCTGTCTGCACGCTCAGGGATTACACTCTTAACCAACAGGATTGCACTGACAGCTTGTGTTTAATTGCTGATTCACTGTGATCCCCATCTAGAGCCAATTAAAAAATTATGTCCAAATTTTTGATGTTTGCATATCAAATCATGACGACTTATTCACTCACAGAAATGCTCTGGGGCTAGCTGGTTTTGACAGCATTTTCATTCCGAGAAGATAATTCTGTGCTGGAGAATAGGACCTTCAAGACCGTACTTCGAGAGCCTCTGAGCAGGCACCTGAACCTCAGCCATCTCCATCCCTCAGGAAATCCTTAAGCTTTGGGCAACAGAAGCCGTCTGTTTCTCACTCTAGCCAAGTAAATATTTATTTTTTCATAAGAAATAATGAGATGGATTGGCTAGGCACGGCTATGACCCAAGACTGTGTTTCAGATGAAGCAAAGCAGAGAAGTAAAACTGAGTGAGCTACCTGAAAGGCTACAAATAGTGGAGGCTGCTCTCAGTTTTCAAATAAGGTTCTGAAAATCCTTTGCTCTGTTCTAATGAGCACTGAACCCAATACAAAGTGTAGTAATTTTTGGTAAGATTAAAAAATTACATTCTGACCATCTCTGTACTAAGAATCTATCTATGAGTTCTCTTTTCAGGTATTTTCCCTATCTGAATTTATTAATACATGCCTCTTCATATTAAGTCTATCCTATGCTCTACACTATAAACAAAAGAATCCTTATTTACATTAATGTATGTATTCTAGTGTGATTTAAATACATAAAAAAGCATTCAGTAACATTACTATTTAAAGTAAAATATCAGTGTTCTATTTGTTATTTTTGTCGAAATGCACCACTATACATAATATATTAAAAAAAAAAAACTATTTCTGCTTTTAGAAATAACAGAATGATTTTTGCACTGATTTTAACTGCACTGTGAACAGCAATAAAAATAGATGCTGTACTTGTAGTACCAGTACATGTTACATTACTTTAGTAATACAATTCAACCTCATAAACAAGAGGCACAATGGCTTATAAGCAATGCTAAATTCCTTAAATCATTATTGAAATTTCTTCTATATGTGTGGTCTTAACAACTTTTGTTTTGGGCAAAAAAAAAAAAAAAAAGACAAAAGCAAATGTGTATCCAAATAAAACAATCTACCCAAGCTGCCTAACCATTTAAGGTTGCCTTTTAATCTAATCAACTTCTAGAACATCTCAGTACTTATTTCTGTGCTACTTTCATATCTGTTTTTAATAAACAATTCTAGTACAAACTGCTCTGTCTTCACTCCAAACAAAAGAGCAACTAGCAGTTACAAACAGGAATATCTTTATGCCTCACCACAATGCATATTTTATTTAATTTTGTGTTGAAAACTGAGCACTAAATGGAACCAATGAGTCATTTCTCTAACTTTTCTATGCATTTGCCTAAAGGAAGAAGATAGACTAGGTCTACTTCTCTTTAAGATTGTAGTACTATAGAAATAGTACAATCACATTAGAATAATTCCCCAAAAGAGGCCCATGAGAAATCATTAAACTTTAATATGCCATTAGATTAAAACATACATTATTGACCACAGGAAGACTGCTGGCAGTTGTATGTATGTCAGTAAAAAGGAACAGGGACCTTCCAAAATTTAGATGGGTAGAAACTCTGTTGGTACAGGGAACAGAAGTGGAAAGAGGTGATTTCAGTAATGAAATTCACCAAGAAATTCATTTGACTTTTGTGAACTGAGTAATAAAACTATAAATCTTTAGCTGTATTAATGTGTTGGAATAGACTTGATGATTAAAGTGTTTTGGCACTGGGTTATGAGATAGGTTAATAGGACATTTGAGAAGCTGTTCTGCTCCAATACCAAGCTGACAACTTAAACAGCCATGAGTCATCACATCTTGCCAAAGAAGTTGCAAGGATGAAATGGATAAGAAACCACTAACAAGACTCTACTTCTAGAATTTAGAAGAAATGTCACCTCTTGGTTCCTACTATGGTAACTTGTGATTTTACATGTAGAATAATTTTAATATGATCAATTCAGAGCTCACAAAAGTAGTGAACCTAAAAAGAGCCCTAATAATTTCAATCTAATCATATGGTTAACAATATATGGAGTCAAACATTTTGAAGCTCTTAATGGAATTCACAGAACTCCTCAGAAACTAAGAACAACTTTAAAAAGGTATTGTAAAACTTCTTACAATTTTAACAATATGTTCACTACCATTAAAAAGGAAGGGAGGGAGGGAGAAAGGGAGGGAGGGAGGGAGGGAGTGAAAGGTTGTTTATATCCATGTTCCAGAACATCTGAATTTTCAGAATTACATTAACTCAACAGTAATTTCTCCCTTCCATAGATAAACAGGAAAAGCTCAGTGGATTTCAGATGAATTCTGTTGGGGATCCTGAAGGTTTTTTTTGAGGTACTCATTAGATTCTGACACTGGAAATGGATGAAATAACACTGACTTTGGAAGAACTGAAATTGGAAGAACAGAATTTGGAAGAACAGAAATTCATAAGATGTATGAAGTTTAACAAGGCCAAGTGTCGGGTCCTGCACCTGGGGCGCAATAACCCCAAGCAGAGCTACAGGCTGGGAGATGAGTGGTTGGAGAGCTGCCAGGCAGAGAAGGACCTGGGAGTGCTGGTGGATAGTCAGCTGAATATGAGCCAGCAGTGTGCTCAGGTGGCCAAGAAGGCCAACGGCATCCTGGCTTGTATCAGGAACAGCGTGACCAGCAGGGCTAGGGAGGTGATCGTCCCCCTGTACTCAGCTCTGGTGAGGCCGCACCTCGAGTACTGTGTTCAGTTTTGGGCCCCTCGCTACAAGAAGGACATCGAGGTGCTTGAGCGGGTGCAGAGAAGGGCGACGAAGCTGGTGAGGGGCCTGGAGAACAAGTCCTATGAGGAGCGGCTGAGGGTGCTGGGCTTGTTCAGCCTGGAGAAGAGGAGGCTCAGGGGTGACCTTATCGCTCTTTTTAGGTACCTCAAGGGAGGCTGTAGCGAGGTGGGGGTTGGCCTGTTCTCCCACGTGCCTGGTGACAGGACGAGGGGGAATGGGTTTAAGTTGAGCCAGGGGAGTTTTAGGTTAGATGTTAGGAAGAACTTCTTCACTGAAAGGGTTGTGAGGCACTGGAACAGGCTGCCCAGGGAAGTGGTGGAGTCACCATCCCTGGAAGTCTTCAAAAGACGCTTAGATGTAGAGCTTAGGGATATGGTTTAGTGGTGGGCTGTTAGCGTTAGGTTGGAGGTTGGACTCGATGACCTTGAGGTCTCTTCCAACCTGGAAATTCTGTGACTGTGACTCTGTGACTGTATATTTTCAAATCTGGAACTGTTTCCAGGTAAGCCTGATAGCATGATGCCCTTGATATCGTATTTCTGTAGCAGTCATGCATTTCAAATTACAGATGATCCAAAACACTGTAACCAGCTGCGAATGCATATGGTGTAGAGCTGGCAAACTGGTATTTCTACATATACAGGGCAATCTTCCACTGGAAGTACAACCATAATCTCCCTAGGCAGATACATCACTTCGCACTATATGATCACGAACACAACAGGTGATCTTTGATAAGGCATAGTATATAGCAGTGCACCAACAAAACAAAATGATTCAAATAAAAATGTTCTAACCATAAGAAACTCTGAGCTTGATATATAGATTCATAATCTTTAGTGTTGTTCTAACCTCCAGACCTTATTGTATTTTGTCACTACTGGAAACATAATGTCTAAAACCAATTTTATTTATTTTATTCCCCCCATGTTTTCCCAATACATTTCCAAATTGGCTAAGTTGTTATTCACCTGAAGTCACTGATGGATCACAAGGAGCAGCCATGACTTCTGGACTTTCCAAACATCCTTTCAGCATGAGTAGCCCTTTCACAATCAGGCTACTTTGACCAGCAATCAGATCACAGCTGCACTTGGGAGAGTCTGTGGGACAGCATGTCTTCCAGCTGCTATTTAACATTCTATTAATCAGTCCCTCTTATTCTCTGCTTTTTCCTAACTATCCCTGGTTCTTGATGCTTGAAATTGTTCTGATTTGAGAACAGAGTAGAATTGCTACACGTCTATAAAATCCTAAGTAGGGCTTCGACAGCAAATGTCAGCTGAAGGGACAGCACTAAGCAGCACCATGGTTATTCACACCTTATGGACAGTTGCTGTATGAGTGCTTAGGAGGAAGTTTTTCTCCATCCCTCACAACAACACTCCATGAACTCTATGAAGTGTGAGATTACTGTTCCAGTATCCTTCACAGAAGCCCATGGTGTACAGCTGATCAGCTTAGCCCATGCAACAGCCGCCAAGCTGGGGACAATATTGCTCCCATTATGCCTCTGAAGTCCTTCTGGTGCAGAGCAGCACTTTGTGGCTCATGCCACATGATGCTGATGTAATTCCTACTTGCTAACCCTGAGAGATGTAAAAGGAAAATTATAAGCAAGGCTTTTATCAGCCCAGATGCCAAGCCTTAGACAATAAAATTAACTGATAAGTCTCATTTCCTGTATAAGCTGCTTCCAGTACAATTTATTTTACAGCGCTCATGAAAGATTAACATTTTAATTTTAATTAACATTTTTAAAAAAAAATCAAGGCATTTCTGTTCCTAACAGAACACAGAATGACCACCTTTTTACAGTTAAGAACCTATCCTCTGAATACAAATAATGACCCACAACATCATTTATAATCATTTCTCATTAAAGGCATTAATCATGCCTTACTAGACCTACTATACAAAAGTTTGCCTTAGTTTTTAGCATTACTGAGCAAAGCCAATATTTTTGAAAGCATTTAAATAAATCAATATCTTAAAGCTCTTTGAAAAGGAAACACAAACTTAAATCCCATTAGCTTTAGTGAGCACCTCCTTCTAAGTAACTTTTTCAGCTGGCATTCAAGTTTTTTTATTTGTTTGTTTGGCATATTCTTTCTTTCATAGTCTTTAAAGTCACATATAGCTATAGGAAAGCAATAGTTCAAGCTGGTTGAAAATAAAAGAAGGCCCTTGAAAATGTTTAAATAAAATAAAAGGCTAGTGCTTCTAACGGTATATCAAACAATACAGGCCAATTTTATAATATCATGAAGAAAGTATAAAGACAGTATAATATAACATACTTGTGTGGACAACTTAAAAAAATGAAACACCTGAGCACTAGAGGTATCCCAGGAGTATAAGCACGCAGACAAAAGACAAACATATATACAAATAAAACTTGGCATATTTGGGAAAGAAATTAATAAAATGTGACCAGGTAAGTTTCACCATGAATAACACTGCCTCTTTTGTTTTTAGTCTCAGTCATCCCTTCAACTCTTTTAATTATGTACAATAACTGTACATTCGCAGTTTCTTAAAATAATCTCTGTATGCCTGTTCCCTGTTGTAAATTAATCTGCACATCTGACTCCTTAAAAGAGGTTATTCAGATTACTCTATGAAGAGATGAGAATAGAGAAACTCACAGCCAAAATAATAGTTCTTTGGGTAAAATCTTTGCACATACTTGTGTATCAGTAACCTACTTTTCTCTGGACAACCGCCAACACAAGCAGCAGATAATAATTCTTACCTGTCAAGCATGCTGCACTGGAGTGTTTCTTCTCAATTAACAAAGGCAATTAAGAAGCATGAATATTAAAGGCAGCACTAAAACCTATATTTGCTAATTGATACTACATCAACTGGTGAAGACAGGAGAATTACAATAGCCAATTTACAATCTGCATAAAAGTGCTTCACATTCTTATCTCCTTACGGTCAAGCTGAGGAGCTTGACTACTCGTGCATCATTTCAACTTCTTTATATTACCACTTGTGGAATCTAATCCACAGACAGTAAAATCACCTTTTCACAATGTCAGCCTATTGTAACTTTTAATATTATTTTACAAAATCTCTTGAGAAATCATACTATTAGAGTAGAAGCATTTCTAAATAAAAACAACAAAATACTAAGGCTAACTGCTTACAAGACTTGAAAAGAAGAGGCAAACACACACAAATTAATATCAGTTAGGTGGAAAAGAGAGTTTAGATTCCTACACTATGTAATCTGTGTGAGACTTTTTTTCTTCTCAAATTAGGGCAAAATTTGGGCTGTATTTTTTATTTATTTTTAATGAAAATGTTGAGGGTTTTTTTTTGGATATCTGAGTTTATAGAAATATTTACTAAGATGATTCCAAATTCTGAAGGTAGAAATACTGGAAGAAGCATGGCGTTTTGAAAATAATATAATGGAGCACATTAATAGGTTTTTCTGAAGTGTAAAAATTTCCATAATGAACTAACAATCTGAACAAAAGAATCAATGAGTTCACATTTCCCAAAACTGTAGTTGGGAAGTTGCTAACCCACTTTGATAGATATTTCTTCAAACATTAAAAGGGCTACTTGATATAGCAAAGCTTCTAATATAATACAGACGAATATAGCACTAGAATGAAAATGCATTTGCATGTAAATCCATCAAATTCAATAGTTGAACAATGACAATTTGAGATGTTAAAGTAAAATGGCTTGCTATTAATGGAATTATAAATTTTTAAACATTGCAACTAAGCCTTCAGTAAGAGAAATAACCAGTACAGCTAAAAAATATAACTTTTCGTAGCTCTTCTTTAAAGCATAACTCTGCAACCACTACACTGCAGTTTCCAGAACTTTCAACAGCCTCCTTTTCTGTTTGCTTCATTCACTTCTGTCATGAGGAAGTTAATTTAGTCCACAGGTGCCTGAAGCCCAGCCTTGCAGAACCAAGGAAGTCAGTTCAGTCAGTTCATTGCTGTTCAGGATCAGGAATCTGCCTTTACCCTCCTGCAACAGTTATTTGTCCCAAACTCTCCCACTACAGCAACAAACTGGATGCACCATAGCATTCCCCTTTTCTTTCCCATTGCACAAGAAAAAAAAATAAAATAAAATAAATCATAATAAACAAGCACCTCTCCCCCCACCAAACAAGTCCTTTTCTTTTTAATAGTGCATCTCATTATATTCCGTTGCTTTCGTGTCAATTTCAGTCCCTACCTCCCCCACTGAACAGGGCCTGAGGATATATCAAAAATGCCTATTACTCTTTGGGAATTTAAAGCAATCTTGAGATTCCCCATACATAGTTAATCTGCCTCAATCTGTTTGTTCTGGTCTACTTTATTATTCTAACATGGTAGTTAATTTGGACAAGCACCTATGAGAATCCCTGACTAATTGGAGCATTATTGCAGTAGAGATTAACAGAAGAATTAGTGCACTGTACGGAGGCAGGTCATTGGAGCTGCTTTATACGCACCATGCTGCTCACTACTACTACACAAGAATATAAAAGTGGGGAAATAACTCATTGTTGACCAATCCATTCTTTGGTCAACAAGGCATTGACGATGTTACTCACAGCTATACATGACAAAAAGGTCAACCTCATACGGTCAGGATCCATAGGTCTGGATCCAAAGAAAGGTCAACTCAGGAGTCAAGCTGACACTCAGATCTTCCTCCACCTCAGATGCAGGAAAAACTCAGTTTAAACAATTATTTGAGAATTATCAGCAGTGAAAAAACACGATGCTAACAACATGATACTAACCTAAAAACCTTCTGAAATCAAAGGCTTCTCAGGTAGGGATGCCACCTATCTCACAATCTGAGCAAAAAGTGACACTTGGAAAAATCACATAGGAACAAACATGCTTAGATCTGAGCAGGATCCAATATCTTGGTGACAATACAGCATAGCTGAAACCTAACAAACAAATACTCTTTTGAGTTTTCAAGGTAATCTTGTAAGTAATTATGATGGACACACATTACGTGGAAGAAATGCTGACATAAATACCATGACATTACATTGACACTTGTCCCAGTCAAACTCTTCCTGTAGGATTTTTTTTTTCTCTTTTGTATTGCATCAAGGATAATGACTATCAGAATACACCTTAAGAAGAAAAGGCATGGGATCAACCAATTTTAAAATCTAGTTCTGAAAAATCACTGGTTACTAAACTACTTGGCTATAGAAAGACTAGCTGCACACTGTCATGTATAGTTATATACCAGTGTGAATTCTCAATTCTTGGTTACGCAAGACAACTTTTGAAAAATGTAGAATAAATTCTGGTGAAAAGTAGAATCTATGAAAATGAACTATCTATCCATATAACTGAAAAACTTAAGTATCTGAAGTAATCACTACAAATTTGTGGCAACAACCTTGTGTGCATAATGAAGCTTGAGATGCAGATAAAGGTCATATGGTGAGGCTGTAATGAAGATTCTATTACTTTAGTCAGATCTTCTCTGGCTTTACCTGTAACAGCATCCCATTATTCCCACTGGCAGAGGTAGAGTTATGTTTGTACACAAACTAATTAATGAGGAACTCTACCAAGACTTTTACTGCAGAAACAATCATGTATGTTGACAGTTACTAATAGCAGGAGGGAATTCTCATTCATGAGGGATAAGGGCTATTCATAGCATTTAACTGTAGGCTAGCTGCTTTGTGGGGAGAAATGATAATTAAACTGTTTTACTTATAAGAAGAAGAGGTAAGACACGAGGCATGTTGATATTATTTGTGCTATACAGGTATGGAAATGTTTATATCTATTTAAGGACTTTTTTTCCCAAAAACTCATGTACAGGTTTATGTATTTTTTCTTAATCACTTGCCCTTTTTTCCCTCTTCTCCCTTTCTCTTTTTTTTGGCTTGCAAACTGAGAAATAGAAAAAAAAACTAGCTTAAATTATGACTGAAAATTTGCACTACAAGTTTCCAGTCACATGAAAATAAATCAGAGAAAAACATTTATTCTTAAAACTGAAGAAAACATCTCAAGGAGTGGGATTGAGTTGAAATTAGAACCTTAATTTAGGTGTCCACTCTAGAAGTACCTAAAAACTCATCAGAGGTGATGAAGATGACTAGACTATAAAGAATGTTGTCCCCACTTAAGCACCTAGTACACTGGAGATATCTTAGATGGGCTCACTGCACTTGTAACAGAGGACCTGGCAGTGATGTGCTCTTCTGCATCAGCATTTGGAAGCCAACCAGGAGATGCTACAGCATCTCAAACAGCATGAAATGACTCTGTACTGGCAAATAAACCAAGACCCCAGCAACAGCATCTGCTGAGTCCCAAGGGACTCAGCACTGTTTTAAGGCTGCTTTCCAGGCTCTGAGACTGCATTTCCTATTGATGGCTTCCCTTGGGTATGCTCAGAGAGCTGGTGCTCTGTGGTGCCACTGGCACCTTCACAGGATTTGCAGACAGGATGGGGGCACATGAAAGCCTCATCCTCCTGTAGTGACAGCTGGGGCCAGGCAGGTACAACTCGCCATGCTTAAAACAACATTAAGTACTTAGGTGTGCGCAACTGAATCTGGTCCAAGACCTCTACCGACTGTAATGGAAGACAAAATGTTTATGTCTGGGGTCTTTATCTGAAGCTGAATTCCCCTAACATTGGGAAAAGTCCCAATACCATCCTCTCTGCCTTCCACTGCCATCAGCTTGGGTGCTTGCCAAGAGTTTCAGCCAACAGTCACAATTCAGAAAGTGAAAGCACCTTTCAGAAAGCTTCAAGCACTCTTTCAACATGAGTTTGTGAAGCTGGAGCACAGAGATCCTGTCACAGCTTTAAAAAGAGGTAAGCAAAGAGTAATGTAGTGTAATAATGACCTAAGCAGGGGCTATTCTATCATTATTTGAATGTGTTTCCTACTTGTTTACACAAGCAGCAGGTTAATTGCTGTTCGAAGTAGTCATGGACAGAATTGGAGGGTTGGTAGCTGATCATCGCTAGGTCATTATGCAAGGAACTGAGACAGGCTTTACTCTAAATTAATTTGCCAACTCCAATTCTCCCCCAAAAGACACACAAACCAAACCAAACCAAACCAAACAAACAAACAAAAACCACTATTCATCTTTAACACCAGTGAACCAGTGATAAGCCTCCTTTCTAATAAAGGTTTAGTTGGTATCTGACCTGACCTGAAAACCATAGGGCTAATGCTTAGATGTTCAGGCACTACCAGGAAATGTATTCTGTAAATGTTCAATATGCTCTTAATGCCCACTAGTCTCATAAACAAAACTCATTCTCTTTAGCCAGCAGTTATTTTAAAAGAAGACATACAAAACCATTTTTGTGAAATAACTGATGCCCTTTTATAGGTTTTAAATTTAAGGCTACAGGAAGCATTGAAAATTCTACATAATACTGAGCCTGATAGCCTCAAATTAGCACATCAATGAACAGACAAAAGCATTTCAGTAATAACTTCTTTTTTTCCTGGTAATAAGGTCAGATACCTCTTAAAAATAATTATAAATTATTCTAGTGCATTACTATGCAAAGGAAAGCAATACAATTATTAATAAATTATACTTTGCATGATCTCTGTAGTAAGATAAAATAATTAAAATGGCTGAGATGCTATCTACTGATATTATTTTAATAGCAGGTGATTATTAATTTTAAAGTTCCATTTAGTAAAAATTATTTTTCTGTTTTCAAATTTACAAGTACTCTTTAAGCTTTTTAAGTGAGCTGTTACAACATTTTTGCTCCCAAACAGGGCATATAGAACAATCACATATGAAAGAAACTACACTTGTAGACTTCTTCAACAACAGCAAATCTGCACTGACTGAAAATGCAACAGAACTCCAGTCTTTTATTATTATTATTATTATTATTATTATTTAATTTTAAATAAGATGCTGGCACGGATGGAGTTTCCTGAGGAAACTCATAATCTGATCATAGGCTTTATGAGTTATGATTGCCCCTGCAATTAGCCATAAAGACAGATTGCATCCTTCTCATAAAACTATTCCATGCAACATAACAAATTAGACCATTGCATAGGTCTAGCCATGCAGATATAAAGAACAACTTAATAAAGACAAATAAATAGGAAAGGAAACAAGCTAGTGCATTATAGCAAGCATTTGTAATGACAGGATGTAAATCATTTTCCCTTATAGAGAAAAGGTTGAAATATTTATTAATTAAGTCACTGACAAAATTCTGCCAATTAGATCTTATTGTTTCTATTTCCCAAGGAATGATTCCAAATCATTTGAAAATGATTTTATTTTATTTAATATAAAACCAGAATCTAGTACCTGTGGTTTCTATCTGGCATAGCTTAACACAGGGAAAACCACAGAGCAGGATTCTAAACATGAAAATAAACGTTGCTCTATCTTTCCTTGCTTTTCTTTCATTGCTCTTGCTTTTAATTTCTATCCAGGAAAGAAAAATGTTATTCCTTTAGCATCTGGTTCAACATAAAACCATTATAATGCAATTAGCTAGACTGGGGACCAGCTGCTAAGTAAAATTAAAAGATGAAGACTTTGGTAACAGATTTCTTTCAAAGCCTTTCCCTTACAAATTGTTTGCCTTTGCTGAGGACACTGATCTGGGTTAAGCTCCTAAGATTCAACATAATGCAGACAAGTGATGTCTGTCCTCACGCAGAAAGATTTACTGCCAACTGTCACACACTCAGTCCTCTATGTTGTACATTCTGATCATACTTAAACCAGTTTTACTACTTGAACAAAGTATCAATAGTAAGTAATCATGGAATTTGAAAAAAAATTGAAAAATTTGAAAAAATTTGAAAAAGTTTTTTGCATACATATTTTAGACAGTTATTTATATATTATTTCTTCCTCATAACTGGAAATTTTGCTTCAAAACCTGTCTGAGACTGAAATGTCCCTGACTTTTTAAAATAAATAAATAAAAATAAAATAAAATAAAGGTTAATAAGCATGCTAGCATCATAAGCAGCTTTATGAATAGCTATTTGATTTTCAGACTTTTTTTCTCACAATTTTCTTCATTCAATCAAGGAACATATTGATTACTAAAAAGACAGAGAATTTGCATTATTGTTCTAAGAGTTTGCATTCATCAAAAAAAAAAAGAGTCAAATTTAAAGTTTTAATATGAACACTGTACCAAGAATGGAGAACAGTGGAGGCTGGAAGGGACCTCCTAAGGTTTCCGGGTCCAAGTCCCCTCTGCAGAGAAGGGTCAGCAAGAGCAGATTGCTCAGTTCCTTGTTCACTTGGGTTTTGAACATTTCCAAGGAAGGA
The DNA here is from genome assembly GCA_011075105.1 of Heteronetta atricapilla. Taxonomy (NCBI): domain Eukaryota; kingdom Metazoa; phylum Chordata; class Aves; order Anseriformes; family Anatidae; genus Heteronetta; species Heteronetta atricapilla. The sequence goes on along the minus strand of CM021731.1, from coordinate 119,827,741 downwards.
CAAGCTGTGACATCTCTGTACAAGCTTTTCCAGTGATCGATCATTGAGAATAAATTTTCCTTATACCTGACCTGAATTTTCCTTCTTTCAGCTCATGTTCCATGCCTCTTTTCCTATTGCTATGTACATCGATCGCTAGAAGCATCTGACTCCCTGTTCTCTACAAACCTCCAGTTAGGTAGTTGTAGTTGGCCCTCCCTTCCTCAGTCCCCTGGCCGTATTTATGAGAGCTGAATCAATCCAGCTCCTCGATGCTACATGCTCCAGCCCCCAGTGATCTGGACTTGCTCCAGTATGCCAGTGTCTGTGGGAATCCCCAAAGCAGAGACCACTATCCAGCTGAATCGCAGGAGAGGTGACTTGAGAGGAAGCATCACTTATTGTGGTGTGCTTCTGACCTGTGTTCATGACACAATTTTACCATGCTACTAAAATTCTACAATTATTCTTCTACTACCTGAAAATAAATTATCTTTCTTTTCATTTCCAAAGAAAGAGAATTGTAGAAAGCCTTCTCGTAACCAAAAGGTATTTCAACATGTTTAAATACTCCTTCTGCTTCCACAAAATAAAGTAGATTATTTGACAACTTGTTCTACTAGTCACCAGAACATCTACCGTGTTGTTATGAAGAGATGGAACTTACTACCTGCCAATACCAATTCTCCGTAAGTATTTTAATAATTCAAATGAGGACAATAATAGGTTTACCCTGAATAGTGTTTACCTGATTCATTTTGCTAGGTCAAAAATTTGGGCATTAATTATATAAACCCAGCTGAAGCAGAAAACATGCTAAAAATCTAGAGAAATTCATCTGTTCGACACTGAAGAGCTTGCTCAATTTCCCAGGATTTCAATCACTCCAATACAAAATGTTACAAAATTTTGCCAGCTGCACTTCATAAACAGTTAAGAATTTAATTGTAAATGCTCCCAGGAAAGTACTATCACACTACTCTACACATAATCCATAGTGATCTTACCGACATCTCTGAGAGTTTGTTCCTCAGATCTCCTTTTGTCACAGACCTCTGTTGACACATCCACAGCTACATCGCAATGCAGCACACTAACAAGCTTTGAATTAGTTATGCAATGAAGATCTCTCTGAGATTGTGGGAATTTCATCAAGGTGATAAAATATGACTCTAATAAGTTGGGGAACTCACTGCTCAGAAAACTCAACCTTCCACAGGAAAGACAAATCACAAAAATAAATAAATAAATAAATAAAAGTAATTTGATTTGTCTGTAAGTCTCCAGTTCTCTACTAGATCTGACCAATCTGATTCAAAATTTCAGGAATACAACCAAGATTTATTTTCCACTCTTCAAAGATGAAGGATAAAGCAATTTATTTTCTTCTCATCACTTACACAAAATTGAATTTTGTTGCTGGAAAGGTCCCAGCTTCTGAGAAGCCATAAGTTTTGTGTCCAGCATGTGGAAAAGGTAAGAGGATTTGAGTGACTCTTGGGGATTTCTGAATGGTTCTCAGTCTTATCACTGCCCTGCTCACCCCTCCTCCGTTCCGTTCAACTTTTGCTGGTTGGCAAAAGTCCAAACCATGGACCTAGGACACGGGTTTGCTGGCAACTGAGGAGCATCCTCATATCCCAGTGCCCACCCAAAGCAGGCCCTTGTTGAATGGAGGACTGGGAGAGGAAAGAGCAGGACCAGCCATCATCACGGCAATCCAATTTACAGCTTTTCAGAGCAGCTGCTTGGAGCTTGTATGACTCCTGAGCTAAAGAAAAAGTCAGTGGAGATCACAGTCAGATCTGTTGCACTCACCAAAGACTGTATTTTAACAAGGAATTAATCTGGTTAATATTTTTATTTAAAACATTGAATCTAGAAGAGGCAATAAATACATATTATGTATTGCATAGTTTAAATGGTAGAACCACAATATCTAAATTTTCTGAACCATTTAGAAGTAAAGGAATGACCAGGGTTAAGAGGCTCCATCCAATCTCCATCCAATTACCAATTACTCCTGTCTAGAGGTGAAAAATATATTAATCATACTGACAACCAAATTCACAATCTCTTCCCTATGTATTTGTGCTCCTTTAGTTTTTTTCTGGGTCACAGTTAATTCTACCAAGGAGCATTTTGCTTAATCCTCATCATTTCTGAATAACTCAAGACATTCAGAGATTAAATATGCTAACAGGCTCTTCACTGATGTACACATCTTTTTTTTTTTTTTTTTTTTTTTTTTTTTGAAATTTTGTTTCAGTCTGGAAGCTATAAAAAGTATAAACAAATCAGCTGATTATAAATATAGAGATTAACTCAGAAATCTGGCTCTAAACTTAGCCTCCTGTGACCTAACACTACCTTCTCAGAACAAATCCTGGATGAACAAAGAGGCTTTACATTTGTCTTCTCAAAAGCAACAGTTTTCAGCAGACCAGTGGAGAAAAGAAGTGAGAGCAATTTTTTTTTAATTTCTAGATTACTTCCAGACACTACATTGAAGTAATGTGACCAGGCATCTTCCACTGACTGTGGTTCTCAGCAATGAAAGAAAAACACATCTCAAAACTATGACATTGTTATAGCACAATTATGAAAAGACTTCAAGCAGACCACTTGTAAAAGAGCAGTATGTCTTCATTTAATGTTATACATGGCCACCCAGTTTTCTTTCAGACGATTTCATCTTTTATGTTGGTATTTTTATCTCAGGAAGATTTAGATAGAGATCATAAAAAATAAAAATAAAATAAAAACGAGTAAATTAAAAAAAAAGTCTCATAAAAATGTAAAATAACCTAATCAAACAAATAAATGTTTGATTGTTATATGCTTGAACTTATCAGCAGAAGATCCACAACTAGAAGATTCCCATTATTACCATCCTGGAAAACCATGTATCCATTTTACATATTCTAGTAACATTTTCATAGCCCATGTCATCCTTACCAGTTTTTCCTTACCAGGATTTTGAGGTGGCTATTCTTTTTTAAATTCTATGTTGTATTATTTATAATGTTTGTGCTTTCTACTAGCACTTAAGGTCCTTGGTGTCTACTGTTCTAGACAATATGAAAAGGGTAGAAAGAACAGCCTCTGCCTGGAGCATTTATATTTTAAATACTGTACAAAAGAGAACTTATGCCTTTATTCACTACAATGGGTATGAAACTGGCATGATGGCAACTTGCCTGAAGATAGTTATCTTTGTCAAAAAGTTAGAGAAGCTAGTGTTTGGTGCTTTTTTTTTTTCTTTCCCATATTACTTTTCCTTTCCTTCACTTTCCTTTCATTTTTTTCTATAACACAGAGGTAGTAAGAAAAATCATCCTCCAATTACTTATTTTCATAATTTTATTTTACATTTTCCTCAAGAAACCAGCTTACTCCCCCTCATCCCATATTGTCATCTGAAACAGGCAGACAATTATTCTCTTAGGCTTATTAAATTTTATTCACAGGAAACCAAATATTTCAGGAAGCTTCTTTCATTCCCTTGACCAAGAGTAGTCCTAAAAACAACACATTGTCAGAATTAGTCTGTTTTGTTAAACAGGTCCATAACAGTATGCTTGTCCCTTTATTTTTTTATTGAAAGTGAATTTCTTAAATCTACTCTTGTATACACAGGGAAATTGTCTTGAGGAAAAGGCAGATCCTCAGCACTTTTTTTTTTTTTTTTTTTTTTCCCATCACTTTTTAATGATAAAATGATAGCCTGGCCTTTTTATTATAACCTTTGAGAAGCTAGCTAAGTAACAACACAATATCCTTTCACCTAAACTATGCACTGAATGTGCTTGTATTTATAACCTATCTGAATTGATGCTTTCTAACATGCAATATAATCTTTACTTTAAAACTGGATTTTATGGGATGGACGTCCTACTCCATGAGGAGTAGACTGTATAAAAGAAAATGTCTTCCTCTGAAACTTCACCTGCATCTATCATCACTGCATTTAGCTGGGCATAAAAGATTAACTATTAAACAAACCAAAGTCAAAACCATCTTGGAATGGTTAGAATTTCCTTTTAGTTAGTAAGATATTTTGGTAAGAATAGTTATTCCTATAATGAGTATTGAGATGGAGACTCCCCAACTGCCACAATGGAAGTGGATACATCAAGTACCTGGCAAAAAGCAGGGCTGAACTGGGAGAAAAGCTGCACACTGCATTTGAGAAGTATCAGTTTATGATAATTTAAATACTGATTGCTTAAGATGGGCTTAATAAAACTTAGGTAAGAGAGAAATTTTCATAAGGTCTTTTATTCTGTTAGGAATACAGTAAACAGAAAAAATACGTATCACTTTTTTAGTCAAATCTAGTCAACAAGTGACAGAGGAAGATCAGGTATTTTAAGACACTTCCAGCATTTGTGGGTTTCAGTTGCCAGATTCCCTTCAGTTGCCCCTCCCATGCACACAGACCACCTACCTTTAACTTTAGAATTTCCTGTGATGAATTTCTGTCAGTTTGAATGCCCCCTCCAAACCACGTTTCATCCATAAGTTTAAGAAACAGAGCGTAACTATGAGAGCTGTTCACTTTGAAATCATTCTTTAAAATGCATGTATTTTATGTAACTGCTTACATAAGCATGTTCTAATCAGATGGCAACAGCTTGTAGTTATACATACAAAGGCTATAACAAATATATTGGAGCTTTCTCAGTAACCAAAGTCAAACATTTAAGTGAGAAGGCTAATGCACAGGCAACTGAGGAAACAAGACACCAACATTAATTTCTTGCTTGGACCTGCTTGCAGAAAGAGCTTATTGCTCACTGTTGTCTAGAACCTGAGCCTGGTGAGTCTACGCAAAGACAACGCAAACATCACCACCAGCAGCAATCCAGGATATTTCTATGGTTTTGTGTGTGTGTGTGTCTTTGTTGTTATTTGTGTGTGTGTGTGTGTGTTGTTGTCAGTTTTTTTTTCTGATTGTGCCCATAGAACACAATTTGCATTGAACAATCAATAAGCAATTACTTTTTTTATTTGAAAAACACAAACTCTTTATTCATTCATTGTTGAAAAGGAATCAAGAGCCCAATCAAAGTCCATTCAACTACATGGAAAAAATTCTCCTTTATTTATATATTTATATGTGTGTATATATGCAATTTCCCTTTTGGATGTTTATCCCTAGCTGCATACCCACAGTTCTAAAAAGAAAATGAACAACCATGTTAACCCAGTTAATGATAGTATGAGAATATTCACATGGTAAAACAGCTTCCCCTGCAACTCAAAAAACAAACAAAAAACAAACAAACAAACAAACAAAAAATGTAACCCAAGACTTCTTAAACCATTTTACCGTTGTTGAATAAACAGTACATAGTTTTCTGTTGCTTTTGCAGAGATACCAGGCAGTTGCACTATCTTTGATCTATTTCTGTTCAAGCTACATAGAGAAGTGTCTGAAACCATGATAATGTACACTATTGATCCAGTAATAGTAGTAGATTATATACCAAAATATATCTTACTTTATTGTCTAAAAATAGGGGCTATGCAGACACGATGTTCAGGAGAGTAACATGGAGCATGGGATGCACTTGTTGTTTAAAGCTGAATGATTTTTTATGGTATTTATGAGCCCCTGATTCAATTTGTTGTTTGCTTATTTGACAGATCACTTCTCACAATATAAGACATATATGGAAGTAAGATAATCATGTTATTTTGTGCCACAATATGTTTGGATTTTGTTTTCAAATTTAAATAGTCTTATGAACTGAAAATATTTGTTCCATTTAGGAGCTGCCTTTTAACGCACATGAGAAGCTACAGTCAAATCTGGAAGTTAATATTGCAGAGAAGGACATACGCTTACCTACCCAGATGAGATTGCAGTATACTACTCAGATTTCTCTAATGTTCTGCAGTCAGTGAACAAGAAGATCAACTTCATTGTTCTAACTACATATTTTATGAACTGTGACAAGTTTGTTATAACTCATTTGCTCTAAACTTTTCTTCTGAGATTGCACAAGCACCAAGAGATAAACTCAGCAATGTCAACAAGCTTGGTGGCATAGTTCAAGCTGTGAAGGTTCAATAAATAGGTCCGTAAACATTGCAAATCAACACAGCTTTTGATGAAATGTCAAGCAAGACAGAGCTTAGCTATATTCAACTCAGCTTGAACTCATAAACCATTAACTGGCCTCTGTAGTTTCCAGAGAAATGTGTCTTATGAATAAAGCTCAAATGTTGAAATAATAGAAATAAGACCAAAACATTTTTCTTTTAAACAGAAGACTAATAAAAGTAATTTAATAATGGGAAATTGCATTTTAATCAATCCAATAAAAATAGATTTATAAAAACAGTCAATATGACAACACTATACAGCCTTATGATGGAGAAACCATTATTTCATACCTCCAAGATAGGAAAGGGTGCAAAAGTGAGAAGAGAAAACAAAATTAATTTTGAAATGCTCTGAAAATATATGTTTTGAACCATGGCATTTTTTTTATTATTGTTATTTTGCTTCATGAGACATTGAAATATTGCTTGTTTCAGAGAAAATACATATTCTCCTTTTATTTTTAGGAGGAATGATAGAATAATACTTGTTATAAAGTATCAAGGCACCTATTTATAACAGAAGCTAGCATTCTTTTTTTTTTTTTTCTTAGTGAAGCACTGTACTACATATATACAGTCAAGTATTCTCTTAAGATTTATTTCTAAATGGCTTGAAAGATATGAAGTTTCTTCAGCTACTTTTCCAAATCAATCCTCCACAGACAAGTCTATGTAATTACCCTAGACTGAAAGCAAGGTTGTTTTTGCCTGATGGCCCACTTTTCAACCTATTTCTATATTACCAGTACAGTAATTCATCTGACTGTGTCCAAATTTGTTTGCAGTGAACTTTACATCCTTCTGCTCTCTTTCATAATGAGGAGTTCATTTAGCACAGCAGTGAAATCCTTGATCAGGCAGCATCTGTTACCTACAACCATACAAACACTTAGCACTGTCATTTGAACACACCGTACTGTCCATCATCATGGAAAAAAAAAAAAAAAAAAAAAAAAAGCAAAAGTTTGCTTGTTTTTCCCTCCCATATTAACACCCTGTTGATATTCTCCAAGCAGTTTTGAATCCGACCAAACAAAAGTTAGGCAAGGCAGGGCCATCTGACAGAACTGAGCTCTCTCTTCCTCTCAACCAGCTCCCTCCTGCTCTGCCCCTCACCTGGGAGTTCCTTGCACAAACTTTCTGCATCCCACCCCATGCAGGCACCCAGATGCATGCAGTTCCAGCAGGCAGCAAACTGACCTAATGCTATCTTTAAGGTCGCACTGCTGCTGCTCCTTCTTGCGAATGTCTGCCGTGTGCCTTTCAGCTGTTACTCACCCGACGAATCACCAGACATTTCCGATACCGCAAAGCCCAGCTACCTTCATGGGAAAGCTTTTTTGCTGATTTCCCTGTATGTACTTCTCTCTAACACATCCTGCCAAATACGGAGAACCTGGAGGGAGATTCATTGCCTGGCGCAGGCAATGCACACGCGTAACACGCCTCCAGCTTCACGGGCATGAGGGGAGTGCAACCTTTTCAGGAACCAATGAGAGAATTACGCCTGGTTTCGCTGCCTTGAACCACAGCACGCTACCTTCCTGCGGTGGGCAGCCAGCGCCTGCTGCACACCCTCCCTGGTTGCAGAAATGGTTTCTCCCTATACAGGCTCAATCTACCTGATTACGCACCCTCCTCATTAGAGATCTCAGCCCCCCCTGGCAGCAGCGGGCCAACAGCGTCATGTGGGATCTCCGTGAGGCTGGGCTGCTGTGGGTGGCTGGCTGCCCGTGGGGCGCAGGGCGAGCACCTAGGGAGCAATCGCCTTTCACCTTTCTGTATGGCTGGGAGGTTATTCTTCCTGCTCTTACAGTCTTATTCAAACAGGCTTAAAGTCCTTAAGGAAAAAAGGCCGCCTGCTGCTCCGTGTATTTTTTCCCTAAAGCCAGCTTACGTCTTTTTGGTATATGACAGTGTAATGTCATTTGCAGTACATTCCTCCCTCGCTCACACAAACAGATAAAATAGAAGAGGTAGAATTCCCTCTCCCTCTCCTTTTTTTTTTTTTTCTTTTCTAAATTAAAAGAGGAGGGTAACACATATTGCCGTAACCAACTTTAACACCATCTGCTGTCTTTCAGCAAACTTCACCAGCATGCTTGCTCCAAGCCTGAAAGGGTTGTGATTTTTATTTCATAACCGTGAGGTTGGGGGGAAACAAACATTTTTCTTCTCTATTTTTTTTTTGCCTTTATTATTCTAATTAACCTGATTATTACATTACTGTTATTCTCCCAGAAAACTCTGGCTAATCCAACTTTAAAGATATGTCAAAAAAAAAAAAAAAATCAAAGTTCCTTTACTAGCTAACAGGCTGGTTTTAAAAACGTGTAGAGAGAAAGCAGGGGACAAAGCATTGATCGAGGAAAGATTTATTCTAGTATTTCAAGCTGAGCTGTAGAGCGTGTGGTCTGTCAGGCACAGTGCAGCATAAAACCATGACAGCCAGGAGGCAGCAGGTGTGGAAACAGTAAATATTTAGCACCACTCCATTCCAGGTTACTCTGGTACTGGTTTTAAGCAGTTGAAGATCTGTAAAATCTGGTGATTTCATTAAGTTAAACTGTTGTTGTTGTTTTGTTTTGTTTTGTTTTGTGTGCGGTGTAAGACCATGAATTATCATAAACCTTAGAATCTTCATGGATAAAAAAGATTTTAGTCTTCGTTCATTGGACAGCAGGAAAGAACCATAAAAAATAAAAATAATTTAAAAGAAATCACAAGCTGTATGGCAGCTTCCTAAAAAAAAGTTTTTAGAAAAGCACCATTCTTCTCAGTTTTCAGGACAGCAGTCCAGTCCAGCGGTATTTGCGAGGGATTAGACAGAGCCTGAACCTTTCTCTATGCTCTGAACTTACGGTGGCTTCTCCCAAATTTACCACAATGAACTCTTCCCTCCCCTTGAATCCTGCACTGAGAGAGTGGTGGGATCATTGTTGGAAAGGTCCAGCTTCATTGTCCTGGATCCCGCAAACACCTCTGTAGAGTTCCTTAGTAAGAACTTCCTTTCTCAAGATTTACTTTTTCCCAAAAATGTGCAACACAAGTGTTAAATACAAAGTTTATTTGTCTAGTTAGCCGGCTACCATCAAATGAAGCAAAAAGGCAAATTTGACAGTTATGTTCTTTGCAAAATTGAAAGTTCAAAAGTAGGAGAAAATAGAAGTAGAGATCTGGAAATCCAGATGCTAAACAAAAACAAAACAAAACAAACAAACAACCAAAAAAACCAAAAGCAACAACAAAAAAACCACCAACAACAACAACAACAAAAAAACACCTGGAGGCATTGATTTCCCATGAAGGAGATGTCAGCATGCCTGAAAAGTCTCCTTTTTTGCCACCCCTGACCTTTAAAAAAATAAGCAGAAGTCCACAAGAATGCTCTTCTCCTAAGAATATGGATATCTTCTCTATAAGCCACTCCACATTTCATGGTGGATCTGACAAAAAGGGCTGACAGGCAGCATCATATACACTAGACATGTTCATAAATGGGTCTGTTAAAATTACTAAACTTGCTTCTGTGTCAGCTGTAAGAGAAAATAAAATTAATAAATGTAAATAGGGTGCTGGAAAAAAGAGATCAGTTTATTATTATTATTATTATTTATTTTTTAATTGCATGCACAAGATGCAATCTGGGCACTTTCTCCAGAATAGTCCAATTACAGTACTGGGAACGTCTTGGTGCCTATAACAGAGCTGAGAGCATCTCATGCCAACATAACATGTTGATGCACTTCTACAAGGCAATTTCAAACTTCCTACGCAAGCAGAACAGCAAGTACTAGGTTGCATGTTTTCTTTATTTTGCCTGTTTTTCAAGCAAATTTTGGCAGAAATTGTGCATGACTGAAAATGTATATGATGGCAAGCTTATTCCAGCACTAGCATAACACAGAACAAAGTTAGTAAGTAATTATAAATAGGGATGGTATGATCATCTTGATATTATTTACCTGTTTACTCTTTGTAACAGTGATAACATGGTATGTGATAATATGATAACATGACTTTTTAACTGTGATCGCTCTGTAACAGCCTTGGAAAACCAGGTATTGTAAAAACATAGGAGTAGAGACAGTGTCTGTTCCCAAGACCTTCAAAACTTAGAAGAATTTGACATGAGCATGAAAAGCAATCAAGAAACGCAAGAGAGAAAATAGGAGTAAACCTACTCAGTTACATAAATTAATATTTCACAATAAAATAATGGTTAGAGAGTACAGAGGATTCTAGTATTAGTCAGAGCACATTGCTCATTTTTTTAGTTTAGTTGGGAAGAAGAAATAGCAATTATTACTGCAATCTACTAATTCTTACAGAAATTGTTTTCCATTGCTCTGCAAAAAGGCAGACTGCAAAGAGCAGCTCTTTCCATCTCTGTTCTGTATTTCAGCACCACAGAAATATAAGGACAGGCCTCATCTAGCAAAATATTTGTGAAAATTCTTATTTCATCGAAGCAGTTACTTTTAACAATTTTTGTTTGGCATTTATCAAAAGCTTTTCTGTTCTTTTGTTCCCCAGCCTCCACTGTAGGGCTTCATTTGCTTATAGGCACAATCCTGCCTGACTGGGATCATTAGCTGATGCAACAAAAAATTCTCTCCTAACCATTTAAGCACCATTGCTTAGGCTACCTGACACCTAGACAAAGTTACTGCTATTCAAAAATTTAGTACTTTCAGTGAAAGGAGAGAACAACCTCTTCTTAAAGGAAGCGCTACAATCTGTAAACTATCTGCACCAGAAGATCTGCAACATTTCATTTCATTCCTTCATCCAAAAGAACCATGAAACTGTTCTGTCACACACTACCAGTCACTTCATAGATGAAATTTAGCTACAAATCAGCTGATGGGAAAAACAATATACGATATTGTACACCATAGCCTACCTTTGGATTCATACCCCACATGGGACTCCTAGTTTTGGAACAGCTTTATCTTCTGGACACAGGACACCAATCGTTTTTCCCTGACCTCCGTCTACCTCGGGGGCTGCAAGGGCTGCCCAGCCATGGAACCCCTCTCCCACTCCACCCGCACTGAGCCTTCAGTAGCTTCTCACTTTGCTGTGGTTGCCATAGTCTTCTCCCTCCTCCTACATCACTGAAGCCTCTCTGCCCCCACTACTCAGCTAAGGGTTGACTTGGAGAAGGAGGGTGTTATGTGGAGAAGCTGAGGAAACAGAAAACAGATACTGTTACAGGTAATGCGGGCACTGTAAAGCAAAAAAAAAAAAAAAAAAAAAAAAAAAAAAAAGTAGGTGGTTTCATATCAGAGAATAGATCTTGTTTATCTTTGTCTCCCTAGGTAATTTGGAACACAGTTGAGAAACCTGAATGTTTTTGCAAGAAAATCAGAGTTTATGCAGAGAATATAAATAGTTCTTACAAACAGCTCATGAGAAGAAGCCTTCTAAAAGGAAACCTGTTATATTCTTCTATAATTGAGAGCTGTTACTACTGAACGGATTTTATACTGAGATACACATTTCCTTCAGGCTGAAGTGATTTTTGATAATCCAGGATTAGAAAAATAATAGCTAGAGCAGAGGGAAAAAAGAAGAAGAAAAAAAAAAAAAAAAAAAAAAGGAAATGCTTTCAGAAAGGATAAATTGATAAAATCACAGGCAAAATCCTGATTCTACATAGGTCAAAGGCAAAACTCCACTGGAAATTGATTTTGCTTCAAGATCAAAAGTCAACATCTGCGCTGTTTAGTGTCACATTATGGAGGAAGATAGCTGTTTCCTTGTACTATGCTCAAGGGGCCTTGCTCAATGTTGAGAGCATATCTCTATACTCCAAGTGTATACATATAAAACTATTCTATTCTACATTTCTGAATATTTTCCTCATACTTCTGTATCCTTTATAATATGTAGATAATATAACATGTAGATACATATTATTTTAATATATCCTTATAGCCCACAGGTTTGGGGATGTTTGTGCATATATTTTTGAACCACAGAATTCTATTTTCATCAACCTGCTCATCAGTTTTTTACTTCTGCTTTATGCTTCTTCTTGACAGTGTTATCAAGCAATAGGAGACTCTGCCAATGAAGTACATGGCTTTTAAAACATTGTTTTCTTAAGTTACAAGCTATAACAACATTTTGACTGTTTTGTTCTGAATAGGAAGATATTAATAGAAAATAGAAGATTGTTACTGCTATATCATAATTGCAGTCCCTGAAAACATCTCAAATGACCCCAAAATGTAATTCCTTACACCAGATGGCTGTCATTTTTCCATTTACAATTCTTTTATGCATTCACAGCTTGGACTCCCTGATGATACTGTATGTAAACCTAACCCAAATGTTTCTATTCAATCTGATGTCTTGTTTGTGGTAGTAAAAGACTGCCTCATTAGGTCAGAAAATCAAAATGAACAAATTTTGCCACATAGCTGTAATAAAACATAAACAAATTGCCTATATGTGGCAAAGATCTTTATCCACCCAAAGTTGGAGTATGACAGACATTATATGTTAGTGAGCTATTACTGTGCTTCCCACTGTAATCTGCCTGAAAACTGGTGTATAAATATATGAGAAATAAATCTTTGGAGCCATGGGTGTTTTCAAGAGTAATATACTTACAATTTAAGGTACAACAAAGATCTGTTTGATCCTAATTCCTTCCAAAATTATTTCACCATTACTATTAGGTAGGTTTTGACTATTTTTTCAGGAATGTTCAAGGACTGCTATTACCGTAGCAGTATGATGACTACTTGGTTGAATGGAGATAAAAAGCAGTTTCTGCCCTGGAAGACCATACATATTGAATTTAAACTGTGCACATAAGAACTAAAGATATTATCAGATATATATAGCATAATGTACTGAAGCTTGTCCAATTGTCAGCTGGCATTGTGATAAAGTAAAAGAAACGTTATTAAATCCCTATCTCCACGCAAACCCACTCTCACAGAACAGTCAACTTCTGAGGTCACTGAACTGCCAAAAAGGCCAACCTTATCTGAAGACAACTGTCAGAAAAGCTTAAGATACAGAAATTGTCTGCTGGATATAATTGTTTCTGATAAATTTATAAATCACAGTTTTGCTGAGTTTTATAATCCCAATTTGCTGCAAATTAATGTTTATATGGAGTTTGGATAGTATAATAATAAGGAAAGCTATGTAGAAAGAATTATTATGAAATATTGCTGTCCCTGCTTTCTCATGTGAAACATTTCTGCTGCCCTGTGCTTCTTCAGGCAGTGGTAAAGGTCTCCAAACTTCCTCTGGGCAGTTCTTACTGACACTCCCTTCTGTGGCACCTCATTTTCTTCCTTATCTCTCAACTCTGTTACATTTACTTTCTGCTTTCAGTGCTACAAGGAAACATCTGGGACAGCTTCTGAGTGAAACCACAATTTCAACCTCTTTATTCACACCAGATTCTCAAATCATTGCTGCACCATTTTTTTTTGCGCACCACCCCTCAAAAGCAAAGTTTTACCTTTCCTGCAGTTCTTTATGTCAGCTAAGACAAGAACCAGGGTATTTCGGCACTCCCAGTGTATGTCGCTGTTTGCTTTCAACTGAATGGTCCTGGCAAGATGAATTATAAACCAGACCACTCATGAGGATGGGTCCATGTTGTATACATCTCTGGGAAGCCTTGAAGTCTTGACCTCATTGTAAGGGCTCCCTATGCTGCTCAGGAAAGATGAATGAGATGCAAACCCATGCCCTTTTGCAGTCCACTTGAATCAATGGAAGCACATACATTTTCCCTAACCTTCAGTCTATGACATAGGCTTTTTTCTGTATTTCTTTGGAAATAGAGAGCCTTTAATCCCTTTCCTGATTTTTGGCCTTGTTTTCTCTTTGGTTTCTGTTCTTATTCTTTTGCCTGAAATTCCTGACCATTTTGCATTCCCATTCTGTAGTCTGTCTTTAATGAAACAAAAATTAATTACTCTACTAGAAAAATGGAACTAATGTTTGTATTATGTTTTCAGTAAAACTTATTCAAAGTTACTTACTGAAGAAAGAAAAAGATACTACTGTAACAGCAAAACCAACTATATTTACATTCAGGTAATTTGCTTTTGCTTCAGAATATGTACTGGTTTCCACTGACCAGTGCCATTGATTAGTCTGATCCCAGAGTATAGCTATATACTATGCCAAGAAATTAAAAATATGAATGACCAAAATGAAAAACACGCAGAAAGCAGCAAGTAGCACATTTCTAGCAGCATATTACTCACCCATTCTGGAGCCCTGGTTTGGACCTGAATCCCCAGAACATTTTTCTCCTTCATTCTCTCATTCAAATCTGAGCCCCATACTGCTTACCTTGTGAATTCTTACCTGATCACGTTCAGAGAGATAGCTCTAGTCTGCAGTACAATTAAACCTTGGTAGAATACACCTCACTGATGAGGCTTAATTCAATTAACATGACCATTAAGATTAGTGTAAATTGAATTGCTCTATCTCAGACTTGCTGATAATCTCTTGACACAACAAATCTGAGATTTCCAGACAGAATGAGCTATGATGCTCAGTTGAATACTATTTACATTGATCCCCTCCCTCACTCTTCAACTCCAAACCTTCACAATAAACCTTCAACTCCAAAACCTTCTAACAATAATTTTGCTAGAATGCTTGCCAAAGATTTGTTGGTTTGATCCTAACTAGCTAAACAGTCCTGATTCTGCATACAGAACGAAAGTTGCAAATGTTCAATATGATAACACAAACTGACATACTACCCAAGACGTGTACTGTAAAATACACTAAAATAGTCATCAGTTCAGTTACAATTACACAAAAATCAATGCTGACACTGGACCTGAATCCAAGCAAAGAAATTATTCAGAGGTTTTTATCTTCAAGCAAAAAGCAATAATACAGTGATAAATGCAGTTCTTTTCTTCTTACTCTTCCTGTTTTACTTTGCTACCCAGTAGATGGAAACAGTTATTTTTAAACTGCAAGATTTGTGGAAATATCGAGTAATGTTTATATTTAAGAGTTTTAGAAAAAGAAGTCCTAATTCATTAATTACTATATTTAAAGAGTAATGAAATGTAAGTAACAATGCAAACACAAATTAATTCCATTATTTACATAGTAATTGAAACTTTGATCCAATGCTGTCAAACAGTAAGGAGTTTCATAAATAAAATCAATTTGTGGTTCATCAATGTTTCTTCTGTCTGCAGTCTCTTTTCAGAGACATATGTTTGGAAAATAGGGATTGGTATCTATCTAACACAGACCCTACTACAAATAGATTCAATGATTGCCTCATGCAGTATTTTCATGTTCTATCTGCATTTTCAGTTTATGAGATTATGAGATTAATACAAAACTCAAATTTTGCTGCTAGTCTGCACTTTTTTATTATTATTATTATTTTATTTTTCCACACAAAGGGTTTACAAAGATCAGTATAAAAGCTATTTTAAAGAGACACATCTGAAGTGACATGGGAATTTCACTTTCATTCCTGTGATGGAGGCATCATATAAGGACAAGTGTGATCATTCCCTGATGCATGAACAAATATGTGCTGTGGACATATGACCAGATATAAACAGTCTTGTGACAAAGACTGACTGAATTTTTATCACACAATTAAGAAAAAGTACCAGGCAGACACTGGATCAAATTCATTATTCTAAAGAGTGAAAGTCATCTCTAAAATTATAGGCTGGGCAGCTCTGGCGTATCTGAATCTTATTTATGCCAAAACTTTTGAAAACCTTTTTATTTTGACAATACTTGATTGCTCCCTAATTTATCTAGTCTTTTAAGAGAAGGCTAGAATTGGATTATTGTCTGAAAATATCTATGTAGAAAGAAATCTGTAATATCAGGCAGCTATCACTCCAGAACTAAAAAAAAAAAGATAAAAAAGAGAGAGAGAGAGAAAGAACGAGAGAAATAAAATAATAGCAAGATGAAGCTGGACAAGCTGAGAATACAAAATGCACATTTTTAAGAGTGAACAATGCCAAAAAAAGTATTTTAAATTCTGTTGTTCTCTCCAGATTTTTAAGTCATGATTGGATAGATTTCTCAAAAAAAAAAAAAAAAAGAAAAGAAAAAAAAAGAAAAAAGAAGAAAAAAAAAAGCTCCTGGTACAAAAGCTCCAAGATGTATTACTAAGAAGTCAGTCTACTCAATTTTAATGGAATCAGTTCCATTAGATTTCACTTGACTTTGGGTCATGTCTTTAGCTCTCTGCAAAGAATTAATGGATAGTAATTACACAATTATTAAACAACCTAAGACTGACTGAGGTCTATTTACACTTCGGGCTGAATTTGACTCTAATTAACAAAGACTGAATTTTTCTGAGACATGTTCCCAGGTCTAGATTAAGAACCAGCATTTTGGGGTTGATAAACTGCCATAAGCACATTTTAAAATAAAGAGACAGACATTCAAACACCATAGGGATAACATGTTACTATGAGAATGCCTTTTTTTATGGAATATTTCCAATGACATCATCCTTGTCAAACATAGCTTACTTTTAGATGTATCTTTAGAATCCTTTACAAAACATGATAATGACTCACTAAATGTGACTACTAAAATGACTGCCCTACATATACAGTGCAATTAAGACTGAGCAATAAAACAACTAACAGAAGGGGTTTGCAGCTTTACAGTCACTTTGAGCTCCCATACCACTAATAGCCTATTTTGTTTTAGCATTCACGTATCTCAACAGAAAACTTTATGGAGAATTTTATTCCAGTCAGGGAGTGCCAATGGAAAAAAAAATTAATACAGAAGATTGCCGGGGACCTAATGAAAGCTAAATGTAGCATTCCTACTGAACAAGCAGAAGGTAAAGCATTAAGAAGAACAGAGAAACCAGCAGGAATTGTATCTTCCTCAGTTTGCCATCTAAACATATGTTTTCTACTTTTCCAAAACCAGTTTGGGGATTAGTATTATACCAATTACACAATTAGGTCCCTGTTGTAAAATGGACTATCTATTACATGCTTAATGTTAAGCATATGAGTAATCCTACTGAATTTAAAGTTAAATGTCTGCAAATACTTGTACAATTAGGACTTAAGACATGCCTACAGTTATACTTTGAAAGTATGAGCTGTTTACTTCCCTCTTCAGTTCTACAGCCAGTTTTGCAAACCTTTAAACATGTAGAAAATGAGTGGAGGTAGCTATAAGACAACTTGATAAATTGTTAATCATACACAAACATTTCAGAGCCTTTTTTTTTTTTTTCCTTTTCATTGATCTAAAATAACAAGTATGTCTAAAAGCAAAGAGTGCAATCTTCCATTTCTGTCTTTTAAAACAAGGTGAGATTCTAGCTGTAAACGGACACATAAATCTTTACCACTAACTAGGTCAAAAGGTGTGAAGAGTTTCCAGCCACTGGAAATGCTGACATACTGTTCCAACCAACTGCTCAGTTTTAGGTTTCTGCTTGAGAACTATACTAAGAATTAGTAAAATGCAGTTATTGGTCTCCTTTTCTGTGTTTTTGCTCCCTGCACCTCCTTTCTGCTCCTCAACCACTATTTTTTCCTTCTTTTAGGTAGCAACTCAACCATTCTTTAGTTCAGACGGGGCATGGGGCCTGCAGGCCCAGCCAAGGAGTGAGCAGAAGCAGGGGCCTCAAAGAGGCTGAAGGACTCCGACACATGGACGAGGCCAGGCCCTATGGCCTGGCAACACTGAATGCCCCCTGCTTGCTCTGTTTCCTAGTGTGGTCGGTTGATACATACAGCATGGAGCTCACTGCTCCCAGGGAAATGCTCTGATTCAGTGGGAATGGGAATCGAGCATTAATGCATTCACACACTGCTTGCCTTGTTACCTAAACTAGCACAGCTTCACAGCTCCGCAGCAGACTAACAAATCGCATAATGTACATCTCCCCCCAGTAAAGAAATAATCATTTTTTCTCCCTCCCCTCAACGTATCCACTGCCTTCCAACTCAAACATGAAGTGGAGGTTGCCTGTGTCCTTGTGAAAAAGGTTTGGCGTGTCCTTGTACTACTCTCTCTGTACTCTCTCTGTGCTATGCTTGTATCAAATGGCAAATGTTTCCAATGAAAATGTCATTTTAGCTAGAAACAAACTACCTGGAAGATCTCTGAGAATACCAAATGATGCCCTTTTAAGTGGATCAATGCCTGGTATACTGTAACTGCCAACTCCCTCCTCCCCCCATTTCAGGAGTAGACTTACTGAAGTAAATACAACAGGCATTAAAGAACATTAGCATCTAAAAGCTTCTCTCTTCCCAAAAGGTACCAAGTATTGACCAGGAAAAAAAAGAAAAAAAAAAAAAAAAAAAAAAAGAAAAAAATAGGTACTGATAGCTCACTTTCTTCTTCAAACTAGGGCATATATTAAGCAGGCTTGTAAGCACCTATGGCAAGCTGTCAGCATTAACTGACTTTCAATACTTGCCTTAAAGAAAAAGTAATGGAAAACCTGTTGTGCCTTTCTGTAAAGCTTGATCATTTATTGCTGAAGAGAACTGATGACTAGCCATTTATTTACTTATTTATATTCTCATTGGAATTAAGCCAATATATTCCTAATTGATTTTTTTTTTTTTTTTTTTTTTTTTTAAATAACTATACGTAGAAACATCAGATCAAAAAGGTTCAGTTGATTTGTCAGGAGCCCTCTTTCTCCTTGCCAGTAGTGACGGGAACACCCTGGAACATAGAAGCTTTCCTATCACAAGAGCCTTGTTGCTGCTCTGAAAAAAAAAAAAAAAAAAGTGTTTTAACACAACAGGGAAAAAAATAATTCACTTCGTATTGACAATTTTCTTCCCCAACCAGCTTGTTTTATTTGTTTGTTTGTTTTCCACAAAGCCACTTAGCCTTGGGCTAATGTTGCCATTCAGGTTTTGTTATTGTTGTTGTTGTTAGAAAAAAACACAGTAGCAGGCAATGGCAGCAGAAATATATATATGTATATATATAAAATCAAAGCTCTGTATTAATGTCTTTAAACAAATATTTGCAGCATAGTTAAAAGTTCTTGAAGAATTTTGATTGCTTAACTTGTAACTTCCTAAACGTTCAAAATATTTTGTATTTAATTATATTTGCTTGAGCTCCATTTGATAGGAGACGCATCTAAGAATGACTTGCTGAGCAGTGGCATAGCAAATATTTTAAGGCTATCCCTATTGACAAGAAAATGCTTATCAGCTCTGTAGAAGTGACAGAAATAAAGAGGGATACATGACTATGCAGGAAATTTCCCTTTTGAGACATGGACAAACTTCAAAATCTAAAAACAAACAAAAAACCCCATAAACTACTTACTGAAAGGGAAAAGGAAAGAGAACAGTGTAATGTTTGGCTTCTCTGTTCTGTATAGCACAGAAATCAAAGGGAATGTGAGATTAAAGATATGTCTTAGTTTTAACCAATTTATAGTGCATAAGGGATGTGACAGATGTTTAAAAGAGGCCTGAATTTACAATATCTACTGTCTTATATTTCAAATATGGATATGGTACCATCTAAAGTTATGTCTCCACTTCATTTTCCTTATTGAATTTGTTTTCTTATATAGCCTTGGTTTTAGGCTTTCAAATATAGAAGTAAATGGAAAATGGAACAAAATGAATCATGAGTTTGCAAAAAGATTGCTCTAGATTACCTCATATCCTCCTCTGAGAAGATAACTGGACTTCTAGGCAAAGAAATGAAATGGATTTAGTCTCTGAATGTCAGCATTTAACAGTGACTCAAGTAGCTAAACTCTGGCTGACTAGCAGTGAAAGGCAGCTACAAAAAAAAGGCAAGTTTAGTGGAAGTCAGCTTTGAGAAAATACAAATTCATAAAAGAATCAGAAGACCAGTAAGAACAAGGGCAAATGTCAATTAATGCAACCAAAGAGAATCACTTATGATATTTACTTGAGTAGCTTGTTAAAAAGCAGACATGGGACAGAAGGCATTAGTGATGGTTGCACAAACAGCTCATGCCAATGACATCAGATGATGACCAAAACAAAAAACAAAAAGACATAGAGAATCACTGTCAGGAAAGACAGAGATTGAAATCTTAGACAAAAAGAATTAGACAATGTTCAGGACCATTTAAATAGAAATGGACTGAAATTCAATAGCAGAAAATGAAGAATCAACAACTATGGAAATTCTGCTAAATGCTGTGGAGTCAAGAATATTTTTAAGTGCCTTACAAGCAAACCCAGATTTACCAGTGGAAGGTGGCTATAAGGATAGAGAAATGCAATAATTAATTATAACAGATAATACATATTCATGTCAGATGAAGCAATAGTAATATTGTTAACAACTGAGCTAGACGGCAACGAACCAGCATTGTTAGGTTTGAACAGCAGCTCTCTGTTCCCCAACAGACATCAGTACTGCTTTACCATTGGATACAGCTACCTTGCCATGATCGAGCTCTAACCCTATGGACTGGAATTCACCATTCCAGCAAACCTCGTGTGCATGTATATATGCATGTGTATTTACACAAATATAGAGATGCACAGATTTGACAAAAATGCAGAGAACTTTGGAGGATGTGTATATAAGGAAAAGAGAAAATCAGACCTGTGAATATTATCCGGTTAACTGATACTGGAACATACAAAGTTATCCAAGATATGTGCTGCAACACATTCTTACAGCACAGATTATTTCATAGTATGCTGCTTACAGTAAATGCCAGCATGTGAAATACAGCTGAGTTACAGCTGTATATTTTGGTATATCCAAAATCAGCTATTGCTTTCTGGATATATTAACATCTAGTCTGTATTCCTTTAAAATGGACAAGTGTTGACATTCCAGATGTAAAAATAAATTAAAAAATTCCATTTTCAACTTCAATCTGTTTGTGGATGACAGTACTGAATGGCATCACACTCAGGATTTCAATAGCCTTAGCAAATTGAGAAATGTTTGAGGATGTGTCTAATGCCTGAAGTCATTTCCCTCATTTTTTTCCCCTGCTTTAATTTGTCCTGGCAAGAGGCTATGTTGGACAAAGGACAGTCACTGTTGCACACATACACTGTTAATTCTGTTATCAAAAACTTATTTCCAGATATTTATTTATTTTTATTTTATACAACAAAATATTCTGTATTTTACTACTATATTCCTTTACAGTTAGGGTCAACCCCTCTCTCTTCAGCGCAATAGATCTATTAAAAGTCTAGAACTCTTTCACCTTTACCATATCAAATGACATTATTATGACCCTACCAGATATTATGAATGTTTTCTACTGATCCACTTAACTTCGAAAACTAAAGTAGCCAAGTCTCTTTTAGTCTCCTGACAGAACTGAAATATTAGGACAATATAGGTATGCATTCCTAGTTTTTCTGTCTTCACCGATGCTCTTGAAATGAAACCCCCAGTTAAGTCCATGAGAGTTACTCTAAACCAGAGTGCAACACCTTGCAACTTAAGTCCTTAGTTGAGGATCAAGGCATCCTCAAGGATCAAGGCAACTAAGGACGATTGTGTCCTGGATAGTTAATAGTAGTGAGATTTCCTGCCCTCTAGGGCTGACTTAGGCTTACTCTGGCACTTATGCATCTCTCTTAGTGTGCTTGTTTCCTTCTTTTTAGTACTTTAAAAAGTCTACATACTTTTAATGTATTCATATTTGTAGGTTAGTAGTGAGAGCAGTGACAGAACCTCAAATCTCTTGTTTTTAAGCACAACTGTTGTGTTTATAGGTCATTATACTTTCTGCCAAAAAGTTTCAAACTTTGTTTTCAGGGTGTTTTCAGTGATGTAGTGTCCACCTTTGCTATTATGCATTTTTTTAATGGCAGAAACACACCTATTTATTTTTTTTTTCTGACAAAATTCCTTCTCCAATTCATATCCTTCGTTGAAAAATCCATTAATGCTTGTCATCAGCTTGTCAGCTGCTTAAAACCAAGCTTTTTACAGCAATCAGTCAATGTCTTGAAATCAATTATGGGTAATCTAAAAATATATCAAATTAAATGTGTCATAATCACTTAGTCCAATTACTTCAATTGATTTTATAAAAGATTTAAAAGTTGGTAAAAAGTCCAAATCAATTTTATGTAACTGTGCTTTATTAAGCAAATAACAGTTTTTTAAAAGTTTTGGCAAGGTAAAAGTGAACTATTCCCCCTTGTTGCTAATTAAGATGTTTTTAATGACAAATTTCACCCACAAGGGACTACACACACTAGTGAGATACAAAAATATCAATTATAGTATGACAGAGACATGAAGAGAGCAAGCAGATCATGAAAAATTTAGATCGAAATTTCTTTCACTTTGATTCTCCTCTTTAGAAGATACCAGAGACAGCTATGTTGTGCAGAAAATGCATTTAACTAACAGCTAAACCAATGCTTTAACCAACAATATTTGTATACTTTTTCAGTAATCAGAAAGTTCCGGTAACTGGTAAAGTTCACCCAGACCTCTGAGTTCCACGTGGAAAATAATCTACACAATGCAGTTTTATTACACTGTTACGAAATCAAAAGTAAATTTCCATAAAATATTCACAGATAACATTTTCTGATTTTCTCTGGGGGACAGTTATGCAGACCTGCTTTTTACATAAGGTATTTTAACTCTTGTACACAAAAGATTTTAAATTTTGTATTTAAGAAAATGTTGAGGGTGAATCCATTTTAAAATATGCCACTTATCTCCCCATACAACGACTGATCATTTCATCTTTATCCAGGCACAGCCCTGCTTGATGTCATGGCAAAGGCTTCACAAAGGCTCCATGATCAGCTTTATGCAGAACAAAACTAAGAAAGGCTCTTTACCTCTCAAGAAAATCTGCTACAACTTGTTCTTTACCATTAAAATTTATAAAGCGGCAACTTCTGCATTCTATTCCTTGTACCATTCATAATTAGTCACATTTTTTCCCCTTTGTCTCACTCTTTCCTTTCCTAGATACTTCCTTTTATGCCATCCTCTTATTTAGTTCGTTCCTGACTGCTAAAAAGTATGTAACAATTTTGTTCAATTACAAAATACAAAGAAATAAAATATAAATATATTTTTAAACACGACAATGTTTTAAAAAATATTTCAGTTATTAGAATAATAAAACCCTTCATTTGTTAAGGATTGTTTATGGAAGCAAGAATGGAAAGTGGTAAAAATAGTGATACAAGTTGGTGTTCTAACCAGCACGATGCTGATCACTTATATCACTGCTGAAGTTATTTTTCCTTGAGACAATCAATGCATGTTTTTTAAATAATGATTTAATTTAAAAATAAAATCAAGTATGAAGAAATCTCATGTTAGGATGTCATCCTGAAGCACTGAACCTGAAGGAATAAAAATATCTATAAAGCTGGCATTGGAAAGAAGTAACTAACATAAACTGTGAAATTCCTTCAGTTCCCTGTTCTGTCAGTTGTTGATTCCAACTATAAAACCTAATACTCCTCAATTATTTTACTTGATTGTGTTGGCTGTCTTTTCTATTTGGTAGCAAGATTTCCCATTTGTAGAATGAGAAACTGAGTTATGCAGCTTGAGCAGTGATTCACAAAGCAAAATCTGTAAATGAAGTGAAATATGGGATTAAATCTAGGCTTCAGTTACAGAAATTTCCATCAATGCCTAAACTTTGTGTTTACCTCCACCTGTGGCATGTTCTCCATACAGAAGCAGCTGGGGCATGACCAGCTGCCTGACCATTCCCTGGCTTATTCAAGTCAGGGAAGCTTTATACTTTGGCTTAAACAAACTGCAGCATGGATCAGTTCTCAGTCATTGCTAAAGGTGATGTTGCAGTTTACAGACAACTGAAAAGATTATTCCTAATTAAGTTTTTGGTACCTCAGAATGAAGTATTTCCCCAGATAACAAATACCATAAAACTGGATTTATTTCAAAACATACTGTATGCTTTTGCCCATTTGTCTTCCTTGTATTTGCTGTCTCCAGTGATTTATTTCACTATATACTCCTTCCAGAACTAATTATATTAAGAAAATAGGTACATTACCATTCAGTGACTGCCCCTTCTCCATTAAATACTTTGTGTTTTTTGTTTGTTTGTTTTTCCCCCACCTAGCAGAAAAACATAAAACATACTTGCTAGTGTCTGTTGACATAGGAATTTGGGTTCAGGCAACTGAAAAATAATGATATGCCTTAAAACTTCCTATGCTTTTGTCAAATTACTGCTGGAAATTTCAGGAGTTTGGCTTTCAGCAAGAAAACCTAGGAAGCACTAGGTGCATGAGACCAGAAGAAAGAATAAGCCTGAGGTTGAGAGTTGTCTTCTGGCAACTTAGGTGAGCTCTAAACTTGGTCCGCTATCTACTGCATTCCCAGTTGGGAGTGAGTGTGTTAGCTTTAGAATTCTCTGTGGAATTTTTCATCTTTAGCAGGAAAATATTTGAATGCTCTAGTACATGTCTCTCCAGTTTCTAGAAATATTATGATTTTTCTAGTATTTTTGTCCAGTAGTGCTATGTTAATTCTAGGATAGAACTAATAATAGATGGATTCATTTCTTCCAACACATATATATTGTATATATATATATTTCCTTGTATTTTACCACAATCAGATAACATTAAGAGTGAAGGTCATGAAGTTTGTCTTCACTGTTAAACAAACTGCTAATAATACTTGCTTTTACTGTCTTAGCTTGCTTGCTTAATTAATCTGCAGTTCTATTCTAGTTTGAACGTTAGGCTTCCTAACACATAGCTGGGACCGAATCACCTGAATTGTTTCTATTTGTCAGTCCTTTCCCTCAGAGACTTTAAGATTCTTAACCTATCTGGATGCAATGAATTGTGCTGTATACCTACTTCTAGAAGAATTGTTTATGTATGTTCAATAGCTCCTCTGCAATGTTTAGATACATTATGCAAAAAGACAAAAAAGGCTGGATTATATACATAAAAGCCTGGATTATACACATCTTTGTGAGACTGAATACAAACTGTTTATTGCTTCATGAACACAGTGTCCTCCAGGGAGTATCACAAATAATGTGCATGTCCTTGAGTCCTTTGGATTTTGCATTTAGAATAGAATCAAAATAAGCATAAAATCATTCACAGTCATATATCTCTTCATCAGCTGTGGACTTAGGGAGGCTCATACATGATGCTTTTTACAGCAAAACCTTGGTAGTTAAGTTACCTTACCTACAAATTATCTATAAGAATTGAATTTGCAACATGCAGTCTTTAGTGGATAGGATCGGTATACTTATTTATTGTTCTTTTAAACTTCCAGTTTTAATCCTTTATCTGTAAGAGAATACTAAGCATTTTTGTTTGTTGGTTTTGTTTTCTTTTTAAAATCTGTATTAAGCCCTATTCTTCAGCCTCTGATCTCTTTTGAATAAAGAGTTTTTTTTTTTTTTTCTTTTTCTTTTTTTTTTCTTTTTAATGGGAAAACAAGGTCTAGTTGGAAATAAATCACACTTGAAACAGTTTCAAATGCAGGGGCACACAAACATTGGGACTGAAGCGACCAAATGCAAACCTCTTAGTCACCCAAAGCTCCACTTTCAGCTGGTGGAGAGGAACAAGGACAGTTAGCTCAGGACTGATCTCACTCCATAACTCTCTACCTGAACTAGGCATCTGGGTCCCTTAATACTATCAGCCTAGAGCAGATACATATTGTCAAATGAATCATTTATTTGAAGTCTCTTTGAAGGGCTTATTTCTCTCCACTGAATAAATGAGAGCCTGAAGTGACTACTTGGAGGTACAGCTTTATGTTATAGACATCTATGGTAAGGAGAAGACCATCTCACTTCATTCTCCTTTACTGGATAGAGCAGAGATTATGAAATTTATGTGAGAGCAGGGTATGCCTAGATAACCCACCTCTCCCTGCCATCCAAATGCTTTCAGTGGTCCACAGTAAAAGGAATTCCTGCATCCCAAACACCTTTATGGCACTGCATATGGCACCCTTTGGCACTGCATACCAAACACCCTTGTGTTACTTATTTTGACTTGTCCCAGTTGCTTTTCAAGACCACTTATAATTTCTCCTCCAAAACATACCATTAGTATAGTGGGAAAAAACAAACAAACAAACAAACAAACAAACAAAAACATTCAGCCACCTCTGTTGCCAACAAGTTGCTCAATTATCGCTCTTAGAGTCTGGCCATTCTGGTGTCCTGGGGAGAAGTAGCCTCTACAAATCCTAGGGCACTAAAGTCAGGGAAGACTTCTTCCAGCATCCTGTGTGTGCTTTCCATTGCTGCTTTCCATTCCCAGAGGTAGAAGCACTTCATCAGTGCAGAATGATAATAAAATTTAATTTGGGAATTTTTCATTAAATGCTGCTGTAAATTAGGTTCTCTTACTAAACTGTTAATTTGTATTGAGTCAGTGTGTCCTAAAGGCAGCAACACCTGAAAGCTTGTAAAATTGACTGAAATGTGAAAGATAGAAATAAATAGAATGAACAACTGCCTAAACTGGACTGAATTTCCACAGCTAAAATTTTGAAATTATCTCCATTACTCACACTTCATTAAGCACTCATTCCATCCATGTCCCATAATTCAGCCAACAGGGTGAATGTACGCTGTGTATGTCTGTTCATGTACCCAGTTAGTACAGATGGCCAAGGACTATTTCTCAGTACAAAGTTCATTTGTTCTAGATATCTTTAGATTTATTTTTTTTTCCTTTTTCAAGTTTGCTTGATCTGGTGAAATTCAGCCTCTTTGCATGTTTGGATGGACAAAAGGTCCATGGTCTAACGCAACATCCAATAAAGACCTCTAGGGAAAATCCCTCAACTTATGTTGGTGCAAGTCCTTCTTAATGAGGGACTTGAAAATTACCTCTGAAGTTGTTCTGCTTCAAGAAACCCAACCTTTTTTCCAGTGGAAAACTGTTCTGCCAGTAAATGTTAAACCAGTTTTACAATATAATGCAATTCACTCTGAATGTGTGGGATTCATTACAACAGGGATTAAAATGACAGCTTAGTGTCATGTGAAGCATGCAGCAGGGGATTTGAGCCTCAGTTCGGTAGCTGGACACTAGGCCAGCTGAATTGTACTTACTGCTGAGCTTCCGTAATACATATAGCTTTGGAATAAAGGGGCAAGAGGATTAAGAGATATCCTTCAGAGATACTTAATAATACAGAGATTTTATCACACACACACAAAAAATAAAAATGGAGACCTACTGGGAAATTTATAATCATAATGGAGAAATGGCAAAACACAAATAAGAAGTAAAATCTTAACCATCATAAAAGCCCATTGCACTCATATAGAACAGATGTTACATATATGATAAGCAGCTGGTTTTAGGTACACTAAATTTTAAATGATCCCACTGCTATCAATCAACACCCTTCAAATAAATTCAGTGGAAATGACAGTAAGCAAGAGAAGCTCCTGGGGAAAACAAAACACCAGAAAACAAAAACAAAAACACAACAGTTCATGCACATAAAGGGTTAAGTTGCACTACAGGAAAATATTTGCAGAAGTGGTATGATAAAAATCCCTAAAAATTACTTTTCAGACTTTAAAGCAACAGTATTGAGGGTCTCACATAGAAAATCCAGAGGAATATTCTAAAAGGACGTGAATAATTCATGGTTTCTGAGGCAGACATGAGACAGATGATTGGAGAACAATGAGGTATCCAGGTGTGCTCCTGCCAAGCACAGTGACATGAGCACACTGTAAATCTGCCAGAGAAAAGCATATTCTCATCTGCATCTCACCAAAACATACTGTGAACTGGCTTCCAGAAGACGTGTACCTGTTTTAACATCAAAAAGATGAAAAGCACAGACGAGGAGACTGGCTATTAAAATAACCTAGACTTTCACAGAAAATACGTGTTCCCTGGCTCTAGTATGTATTAGGATTGACCTTAAGGTAATTGCCTGGTTCAAAATAAAATGAAATAAAATGAAATGAAATAAATAAAATAAAATAAAATAAAACAAACTACAATTACAACAACAACAACAAAAATCCTTTCCTATTCCTTCATTTCCCAGTATCTCCCTAACTTTACTATCCCTTTCCCTCCCCTCATACACACTGAGTGACACATTTTCTGAAAACATGGTAGTTAATTCTTTTATCTGGAAAATAACTCTCTCTGTTGCAGTGCTTGATTGTTGTTGCTCACAGTGAGGGATTAAGTATAAACTGAGTTTCCTACTGTAAAATAATGCAATCAAAGCTGACATAAATTTCAAGATGTATTTTAACGAGAAATACTACCAGAAAATAGTATGTTCTAGTAGTTCTAGTCTAGTACTGACAGGAAGATATAAAACTATAAATACCTTTACTATATGACTTGAATGTTATATCCTACCTTTTCAGTCCAGAGGGAACAGGCAGGTCAAGCACTTAAGATATTGAACCTTTCCAATATTCAGCATCTGTCAGGATTCTTACTTTATCCTGAATGATCCCCCTCCCACTTTCCTCTCCAAAATGCCTCCTGGCTTTGTCAGCTCATGAACATGTAACCCAGTTTAAAAGCTGGTCTACACAGGTAACAGGGCTTGTTCTGATTTCCTCTGAGACATTTTTACGCTTGGTAACATTCTGTCTTAAGTACAACATATGTCAAACCCTTAAAATGAATAAAAACACTAATTCAGAAGATTCTGTCTGCAAATTAGGTCTGGAGATAGAAGAGAATGTGTTACATGAATTACTATGAATTTCCAAAAGGTTTTGTTTGTTTTTGTTTTGTTGTTTTTTCTTTGGTTCAGTCACATGTTTGTTTCTTTTCTATAACTGTTGGGCATAATTTCATCTGCTGTACAGGCCATATTTTACAGCTAAACAGTTTAAATAAATGAACATGCTATAGATTTGCTGCCTCTGGCAACTTGAAGACACAATATGACAATCCAACTGTTTTGTAAGGAGGCATACATGGCAAAGCAGAAAAAAATGCAAAGTACAGTGCTCACTCAACCTAAATTTATATGGACAATGTGATTAGATATATTACAGATAGCCTTTAGGCACACATGCACACATGTAGCTAATATGCACAGACATATATTGAAACTAAGAAAAAAATCTTTGCACTATTAATTTATTTAATTCATTATTAATAATATATTACAATACTGGGTCAGCTTATGTTTCAACATTTTCTTCATCTTGGAAGAACAAATATTTTAAAAATCTCCTCTGAAAACAATGCAGTATTTTCAGATTTACAACTAAAGACATTTTTATAATTGGTGATGAATGCTCAGATTTATTAAAAATTAGTTAATTTATTTCTCCTTTTACCCAGTACGTCTGATCAGATAGCAGAGTGTAGTAACTGAAGTCCTGTCTCTCTTTTGGTCCTGCATTGGACTCCTTCCTTCCTAACGTCTCAGAAAAAGTCCCAGATGAAGTGTCTGCACCAAGCCAACAGAGAGGACCACAATACAATTGAAACCATGGCCTTTTTTTTTTTTTTGTGTGTGTGTGTGTGTGTGTATGCCATGTGCCTGAAGAGCCTGCACTCAGGATTGTAGCATATGCTGTCACAGCTTACTTCTCAATGCTAGCCCACATCAAATAGAGGGATATAGAGGCACTTCAGCATATGCCAAAAGTACACTTCCCATGTTGCTCTGTGGTTGCAGATGCCAATGTGAGTAATATGGCCTCATCTGAGGCGCTGAAAGGAAACAATAGCTCAGCTTTACACTGCTGCAATTAAGATACCCATCCCTCTCTTCAGACAAAGACTCTCAATAACTTTCACATCAGTTCTCCCTCCCATGAGCAGAGAGAAATCTCCCTCCTGAGGTGTATTTTCTCAGAAGGGCTTCCTCAGCTGTGCCTGGTACTGTTAGGAGACACTACCTTACATCAGCCAGCTCGTGCTGGGGTCTCGTCCTCACAGGTAGATCCCTCCCTAAGGAAGAGCAAAACACAGCTCAATGACCAGGCTCACACCATCCCAACTCTAAAAGTCTACAGACACTATCACTGAATTATGGAAATTAATCTTGAAATAAGCTCCTTATTTGAAATTCACAGCTACGAAATCTCTTGAAAGATGACAGTATGAAGACTGTGGGCCTTAAGTCTGCTATGAGATCTGTTGCTAAAAATGCATTAGCGTCCCCATTATAAATTTGGTTTTCCTGATTTTCCTTTTGATCTCAGCATCTGTTATGTTTAAAGACTCACTTGTATGATGTAGATCATCATCAGCCCTTCTGTGTACAGGCTTTAGTCTCAACAACCTTGAGAGGTTCCTGCAGCAGATGCTTCACAGGCAAGGGCAGGACTTGGGATGACACAGCCCACCTTTGGGTTGCCCTCAAAGGGTAGAATTCCTTGCTGTGTCTTGGCTTGAGTCACTGTGCTGTGCAGGTTGACTGAAGCCTCACCACAACAGCATGCAGCCTGCTGGTTTACCCCCTCCCTAAATCTTACAGAACGAGCAATGACACTGCAGGCTCACACAGAGATAAAGGGAGCAAAAGAATTCAACTGTTGTACAAACTCAAAGACACACTAGCACATACACACTAGCAACTAAATGGCACCCATCACAAGCTCCAAATTTGTGTGCATTTGGTTTGATAGGACTGAGCAGAGATGTAAGAATAGACATAAACAAAGGAGCTACCTACTCTCACTGGGGACTCAGACTTACCATCACCAGCCTAGGGACCACAACCATCAGTGGGGATACCCCTGATGCCAGCTGCCAAAGTGGAGATTCAACCTGCTGTGGCTGAAACACAGTGAGGGCATTAAACGGGAAACTGATACCAGAGGGGTGGCTCACAGGACATGGACAAAAGTTGTGCACCCCTGACATTGAGATTAATTAAAGAATTAATCAAACATAATGACTTGTCTAGCTGCAGTAGAGAAGAACTAAACAAACATTCATTTTCTTGTCTTTTTTTTTTTCCCTTTTCTTTTTCCTCCCTGTTTTCACTTGACTTTCATTTTCCCTGAGTGATTGCATGGTTACTCCCAGAACACAAAAGAAAAAGAAACCCCAGGCACCCCTTTATTGGGGTTTATTACTTAAACCCCCTTTTCTGGGGTTTATTATTACATCACACCTTCCAGCCTAAATCATACCCCAGGTCCATGTTTCCGTTATTTGAAAATGAGGTACCCTGTGATTAGAAACTTAACAGGAAACTAAACAATGAAAACACTCTAAACTACAATGGAAATAAATTAAAATTTAAGACATGGTATTCACTTCTTGACAACCAGCAACACTTCTGCAATTCATGTCTCATTGTACATTTTTTTCATATGATTTTACAAAAAACTGCTGCCTGAGGGAAGATAAGGGGCAAATTTGATTGCAAGAAAATTTGCTGCATAATGAAATCAGACTAAGGCTCATGTTCATAACTAAATAATGATCTATCATGCAAGTGCACTTACAGTTTGTTTTAACCACTCTAAATAATCTACTAGTTTCCAGCCTCATTGACGTTAACAGTCATAAGATACCAATTGTGATGTCAATCTGTATTACGTCATTCTATGTAGATAATTATGCAAAATTATATTGAAGAGTCTCATATGGCAACATGCTGTATTGCAATATGTTTGTATCTGAGTTTGTATTGGCAGACATAACTTCTCTGGGTATTCATGTTGCCCAGCCTGGATATATAAATTAGAATCCCAACTAATCTTCATATCAAATAGGACGCAAAGGGAAGAATTTAGACTTTTTCTCAACTATGGTGACTAAGAAATAGTTGCTGAGCCTGGAGTCCCTTTGAGCAAATGAATAGATCTCAACTCCATATGAGAGTAAGACCCATGAGTGTGTATCTCCCTCTTTCCTACTACTCATCCATTTCTCCAGGAGGCAAGGACCTCTGACCCCATGGAGACCACCACACACACAATGCAGCTGGATCCCTTTTCTACACAGTCAGAGAGCCACAACACCACAGGCTACCTCACTGCAAACCTGCTGCACAGTTTAGATACAGACTCGGGATGGAAACTCTTCCCCCTCCAGTAACTGCATAGGAAGCCCAGTATCCCAATGTAGGCACTTAAATAATATGCCTGAAGCTGGATGATGCAAATTCCTCTCTTATCCCTTTATTCATACCCAGAAATGCACCCATTGTTGCTCATTAGCTGTAATTTGAGAGCCAAGTTTCAGAACAGAGCACATGAGAGTGTAAATTGCCTAGAAATTTAGTGCTTCCCTGCATATGCAGTTACTGTTCATCAACTTCATCGACCACAGCACCTGCATACAAAATCATAACCAACACCACACCGATCCTGCACAGATGTTTTTATCCACAGGGTTTCATATTCAAAAATCTTGTACAGCACGCAAAGACAAGGCCTACCCTGAGACTAACCCCTGTTAAGAAGCTTGTGTCTCATGCATAGCATAGTTAGTTATCAGTTACAGGCTCAGTGACCATTATGAAAGCTTTCAGCAGAAAAGATAATTACAAAAAATTACTTTCCATTTATTTAATTTTTTATTTTGATTTCCAGGCTTGTGTATGGAAAGTTATGTTTTAAGCAATAGCTATCACAATTAAATAAGGTCATAAAACTGTAAAAGAAGAAAAAGAGAGAAAAGGAAAAAAATAGAAAAAGAAAGAAAAGGAACAAGAATTCCTGCTCAATCGTTACACAAATAGTACTAATTAAAAGGAACTGGTTTTCTTTCCACTCTTCTTTAATAAATAAAAAAATAAAAAATAAAAAATGCTATATGGAAGTTCAATTCTTCTCTAATTCTCTTTTAAGAGGAAGTCTCCATTTGACCCAGCACATGAAAAATTTAATAACTGGCATGATTGCCTTTATTTAGAATAAAATATCTGTTTGTCATTAGTACTGCAGGGAGCAGAAGGCAACACTCTCTCAGATGAACTCAAAGTGTAAAGGTTTCTTTGTCATTCTAATGACCTTCTGCTAACTAAACTGTATATTAAAAGTCAAAATGATCCAAAGAGAGATAATATCATAGTAGTATCATTATTTAAAGAAAGATTTGTCCCCAAAATTCTTTTAAAATTACATAACCATACTGTTTTAACTGGTATAAGGTGAATTCAGTTGTCCAGCAATGGAAAATAATGCTTCCCAATATCTCAATAAAGCATGAGTTTAACACCATAATTACAAATTAGAGACAGGACTAGCTTTATTTTAAATTAAATTATTTACAAAGTATTTCTAAAATACTTTCTTAATAAAGTTATTTATTTCTGAACACTTTTTATGAATGTGAAAAGTGAAATAAAAAACAAACTGACTATAAGTAATGGCCACTCTAGGAAGCCTTTTTTAAAGACAGGAAAAAAATTCCTTCTGGTGTATATAACAGTGTAGACTACAATATAATAGCATAGATATTAAATAGCTTCCCTGGTTTCTCATTTGGCAATAAGAAAATGTCTCATTTTGATAATGTTAAAATTTTGTGTTACTATTGGATTCATAAAATAAGGAATTTGAACTTATATTTTCCTTACACATCCACAACTTCATACTGGAAAAAATCATTCGGTTTCAGAAGAAACCAAATTTTGGTGAGAAGTTTTGAAAGAAAAATATGCTCCAAGTCCAATTAGTAGTCACATTTTGTCTTTTATTTTATTGAGTTTGATACTTTCCAAATAGCAAGTGCCTTGAGCACACAAGCAGCAGGAGTAAAAATTTTACTTTGAATCTTTTGGTAGCACTTACTATGATTTGGATAACAGAATTTACGCAGAAACAGGTGGTTTCTGTGCGTGTGTTTTTTTTTTTTTTTGTCGTTGTTGTTTGTTTGTTTGCTTTTTTTTTTTTTTTCCTTTGGTTGGCTAATTTTACCTATAGGAAAAAATAATGGAAACTTAACCCCTTTCAACTTAATGACTACCTTATTGCTGACTTCCAGACATTTGCCATTGACCTCAAAGAGGTATTTGTGGCTAGTTCTGTGATAGCATTTTACAGGTCAGTTCTTCTAAACTTTCTCTGATCCAGGAAATACTAGTTACATGCGTCCTGAATTCAGATTTAAAAAGACAGCGGCAAGCTTAACTTCAGGCAAACTTAATTACTACATATTTTGCAGCATCATCAGGAAGGGAAACAGTGTCTTGTCTAGGCAAAATTCAGTCCTTATAAGAAATACCAAGCTGATGACAGTGAACAGACTTTCATGCAGTGTGAGTCTCCTACACTGAGATGCCAATTTGCATTAAGCTTGACTCCAACATATCACCTGTGACTGCAAGTAAAGCTCTGGCTCTACCTCATACAACTCATTTTCTCTGTGCCACTCACTGTCAGAATACATCTCAGTTAATGCCAGTGGAAAAGAGAGGTCTTCTTACTTGCTTACTGGAAAATGAAGGTTTTTACTACATGCAACCCTAATGCAAGAAAAATAATGCACATGAGAAGACATTTGGTGCTATGGTGAGAAGACATGTTGTATTTAAAGTAATAAAAACACATCCAAAATGCATACACTACTATCAGCAGAGGCTACCTGAGTACTGCAGCCACTCAGAATCAAAGAGATTTGCAAGAAAATAAGACAAACAAACAAAAACAAAATAAAAACAAACAAAAAACAAACAAAAACAAACAAAAACAAACAACCAACAACAACAAAAAAAGAACAAGAATAGATGGAACAACCTCTTTCAGACAGTTTCCAAGCCCTCAATTAAGCATGATGCTTTCTGTTGTTCCAGGTAACCCATTCCAGACAGACAGAGGTAAAGGTGACAAGAGGTAAAAAGGTAGAAAGCACGGTTTGGTGCTCCATGACAACATTCAGGGCATCATGAGACCTGCTATTTATGGTCTCCTTACCATAATGATCAAAAGTGCATTTCTGGGATGACCTCTTCAGAAACCCACAGAGCACTGGTGCTGTTCTTGGAGAACATTATTTGAATGCTGTTACCTTCACTAACACATGGATGGCAATGGGAACTGTGAAAGATATGGATGCCATCTATGCTTTCAGTTGCCAGTCAATTCTGCAACACTCTGAAGACTAACCTTGTTTTTCTCTCTGGCATTTGGAGTTAACAGGGTGAAAGAAAACTTATATTCTTTACTTGTTCCTAATTGTAGCCTGGACACAATGCCTCTCATTGTACAGATCTTACAGATTTTTAATGCATCTTACATCACTAATATTTTTTTCTAATAACAAAAAAAAAAAAGTAACATGGACAAACACAGTCACTGCACTTCTTTTTCTCTGTTGCCTTTTGAAGAAAAAAAAAAAAAAGTCATCACATTTCCTCACACACACACACCAGAAAATACAAAAATACAAAGAATATACAAAAGAATATACAAAAGAATGTACAAAGAATATACAAAAAATGTTTGAACTTTCATCTTCAAATAAAAAAATAAAACCAACGTTCATAGGAAGAGAAGAAGAAAAAATTTGAAAGGCTTCTTTTCCACTAAGTTGAAATTGATTTTGTTTGTTTGTTTTAATTTGCATTTCTTGTGTCCTGACACTAGGCTGTCCTAGAACAAGCACCAACTATAATCCAATATATGGTCCAACAGAAAATCTTGCTAGGAAATGAAATCGCCTAAAGCTAACAAACTTACCAGAGAGGGATAAGTCTGTACAGCCTTAAAACAAGATACACGTTATTGCGGCTGGCCAGAGATATCATTTGCATGTGCAGAACTTTAACTTACATCTTTGGATCCAGAGAAAAATAACTAACAACTAACGACTTGACTTGTAACATAGAATGATGGATCTTGGGTACTACTTCTGTGTTTTCTCTCACAAACACAAGAAAAATTCTGTATAATCAAGTGTTACACACACACACACACAAATATATTTAATTTTACATTTCTTCCACATTATATTCTGTCTTTAAATTAAGTTACCCTGTAATTTATGAACTCAAGAGATCAATAATATTTATTTGCTCATATTTTAACCTGTGAAATAACACAATGAAAGTACTCTAAATGTTGATACAGGTCTCTTATTAAGAGATTTTCAAATTAATAAGGTGTCAGAAATCACAATTCCAATTTCAATCAAAAAAATCAAAGCTTTGCTTGTGCACTGAACTCATATTCCTATTCATCTAATGACTTATTAAAATAAGAGATGAAAAACATGGCTAGTTACAGAGAAACAATGCCCTAAGGTGTCCTCTTAGTTTAAAACTATCCATTAAGACAAAACTCTTGTCTGGAACACTGGAGTTCTGAGGTAGGGTGAAATTTTGGCTAGCAAAACGTGTCATTATTACATTTCCCTTAGATTTTTCATAAGAATATATATATATTCTTATATATATATATATATATATAATATATATATATATGTAAATACATATATATATATATAATATATATATATATAAAAGTGCTTCACTTCCACTGCCCTCCTACTTATGCTCCTAGATAACATAAAACATGTGGCAAATACCCAGTGGTTTGAGGTTAAGAAAAATGTCCTTAAGAAATTACAATTTAAAATTATACATATACATATTAAAGCATTTGCATTTCATATAAATATATACACAAGATTTCCTAAACTAAAAGAGAATACTTCATCTTCTTTAGTATCCTGCCTGGATGGAAAATAAGTAACTCATTTAGCACATGTAAAAAAATGTATACAATACCAATAGGAAATACCAAAGTGGGTTGTGTTTTTACTTTGCACGTTGACACAGTAATTGGTCAATTTTGTGTAATGGGGACTAACTGCCTCTTAAGAAAAACTACATACACTCTCTGCACTAATAACAAAAATAAATTATTTATTTATTTATTTATTTTCCCACACATATTATGGAAGTCAAGCAGAGTAAAAGAACAGAAGAAGCTTGGAAAAGGGAAAAATCAGGCACCTGTGATTTGCACTAGCTGTCTAGAAGCACATTCTTCTTAGTAATCATGTAAAATTGTGAAGCAGGATGGCCTGACAGACTAGGAAATGTCAGCACACACAAAGTTACTAAATACGTTCTGGGGCTTTAATACAATTATGTCTCTTGGGGAGAGTCTTTCCTCTGGTCCCCTGTACATCACAGACCTTGTCCTTCTCTTCACACATTTCAGAGTATGACAAACATAGGCATTTAGGGGTAAATTAGCCAGTTCAAAATTGTGACTATAAGATAAAATAGTTTCTTAGGCCCCCTCTATGTCCAGACAAGAAGAACAGGTACCTCTAGAGAAGGATATTGATATGTAACTTGATATTTCAGTTACAGGTGAGATGGATCACCTGTCAAATCTGCCGTTCTTTTTCCTCTTGACTACAGAGGAACCCAGAGGATTAATTTTTAGATGGCTAAAATTAGTTAAGATCAATCTAACAGTACTAATAAAAAGTAACTACTTTGTAATATATTTAGGCTAAATCTCAGTATACAATGTCAGCCTGAAAGTGAATTCTCTTTTACCAAATCTGTTTTGATTCAAGTGAACTTTCAGTGACATTGAAGAAAAAAAAATAATAATAATTCGGAGAACACTATAAAAGTATCTCTGTGTTAATAAAAAAGCTACTAAAAATGTCCTTTGCATTTAATTTTTAAAAAGACTTTTGATTTAACAGATAAATTTAATTTATTGCTTGGGTAGAAATTTTGGGCATTTTACAAAGGACTGAGGAACTATTGTTACTATCTCTTGTCACTTTTCAGATCTCATTAGTGTGCAAGACACTTGTATTGAAGGTCTTATTTTCATTTCTTACCCTATGTACAGAAGCTAAAAGAATGGTTAAAACATTCAGTTATGTTCCTGAGATATATGGAAATATATAGATATAAATATCTATAATAGATATATCTATTCATTTGCTTCAAAGAGCACTAGGGTTAAGATCTTGACGCCACAAAGAACACAGGTACTTGGCTAAGTCAGGGTGACTTGACCATCTGGAATCCCCACATATCTTTCAAGTTCACAAGCAGGAGCAAATGCCTGTGTCCTGGTCCGCAGAGTACACCCAGATGTCTGTCAGGGGTGATTCAGAAACAAGTTATGGAAATAGAATAAAGGAGTAGAGAGCGAAAGTTTGTACTACATTCCTATTCATGGCCCACAAAGTGATGGTATGTGACCTTCCAGAACACCTTTCTCTGACATGGCTATGGAGGTATATGTATGGACAGTGAAACCCACAGCCTGAGAAAATTACAGAACGAGAAAAATAAGGTGTAAATGAGATGAGTAAGAAAAGGAAAAATTTTCTAGAGCAGTGAGGGCAGGCCACTCAGAAGGATTATAAGGATGTTGTAAAGATGTGTAGGGACAAAATTAGAGAGGCCAAAACTCATCTGGAGCTCAACCTGGCTACTGTTGTTAAAGACAACAGAAAATGTTTCTATAAATACATTAACATGAAAAAGAGGACTAAGGAGAATCTCCACCCTTTACTGGATGTGGGGGGGAACTTAGTGATGACAGATGAGGAAAAAAGGCTGAGGTGCTTTATGTCTTGTGGCCCTCACAGTCTGCAAGAAAATGTTTGCCAACCTGCTACAGCACTTAGATGTACGTAAGTCGATGGGGCCAGATGAGATCCACCCGAGGGTGCTGAGAGAACTGGTGGAAGAGCTGGCCAAGCCGCTTTGCACCATTTATCAGCAGTCCTATCAGGGGAGGTCCCAGTAGACTGGTGGCTAGCAAATGTGACGCCCATCTACAAGAAGGGCTGGAAGGTGGACCCAGGAAACTACAGGCTTGTTAGTTTGACCTCAGTGCCAGGGAAGCTCCTGGAGCAGATTATCTTGAGAGTCATCACGCAGCACTTGCAGGACAAGCAGGCAATCAGGCCCAGTCAGCATGGGTTTATGAAAGGCAGATCCTGCTTGACGAACCTGATCTCACACTTGGTGGATGAGGGAAAGGCTGTGGATGTGGTCTACCTTGACTTCAGTAAGGCTTCTGACACTGTTTCCCACAGCATGGTCCTCAAGAAACTGGCTGCTCTTGGCTTGGACTGGCATGCGCTTTGTTGGGTTAGAAACTGGCTGGGTAGCTGGGCCCAAAGAGTTGTGGTGAATGGAGTAAAATCCTGTTGGAGGCTGGTCACTGGTAGAGTCCCCCAGGGCTCAGTACTAAGGCCAGTTCTCTTTATTAAATGAGAATATTAAATCGATGATCTGGATGAGAGGATCGAGTGCACCCTCAGTAAGTTTGCAGACGACACCAAGTTAGGTTCGTGTGTCGATCTGCTCGAGGGTAGGAAGGCTCTGCAGGAGAATCTGGATAGGCTGGATCGATGGGCTGAGGCCAACTGCATGAAGTTCAACAAGGCCAAGTGCTGGGTCCTGCACCTGGGGCACAACAACCCCAAGCAGAGCTACAGGCTGGGAGATGAGGGGTTAGAAAGCTGCCTGTCAGAGAAGGACCTGGGAGTATTGGTTCATAGTTGGCTGAATATGAGCCAGCAGTGTGCTCAGGTGGCCAAGGAGGCCAACAGCATCCTGGCTTGCATAAGAAACAATGTGGCCATCAGGGCTAGGGAAGTGATTGTCCTCCTGTACTTGGCTGTGGTGAGGCCTCACCTTGAGTACTGTGCTCAGTTTTGGGCTCCTCACTACAAGAAGGACATGGAGGTGCTTGAGCAAGTCCAGAGAAGGGCGACGGAAGCTGGTGAGTGGTCTGGAGAACAAGTCTTATGAGGAGAGGCTGAGGGAGCTGGGATTGTTCAGCCTGGAGAAGAGGAGGCTCAGGGGTGACCTTATTGCACTCTACAGGTACCTTAAAAGAGGCTGTAGTGATGTGGGGATTGGTCTATTCTCCCACATGCCTGGTGACAGGATGAGGGAGAATGGGTTAAAGTTATGCCAGGGGAGATTTAGGTTGGATATTAGGAAGAACTTTACTGAAAGGGTTGTTAGGCATTGAAATAGGCTGCCCAGGGAAGTGGTTGAGTCACCATCTCCCTGGAGGTCTTTAAAAGACGTTTAGATGTAGAGCTTAGGGATATGGTTTAGTGGAGGACTTGTTAGTGTTAGGTCAGAGGTTGACTAGATGATGTTGGAGGTCTCTTCCAACCTACATGATTCTTTGATTCTGTGATTCTGTACACAGTGGAAAATGAGGAAGAGCAAGTATTTCGCTAAAAGAATGGAAAAACTGAAAGAGTAACTGAGGAATGTTATAAAAAAAATATAAAAAATAAGAAAAAAAGTAAAATGAAGGGTGAAAAAAAATAATAAACATAGGATGCTTCAGGAAGGAGATCAATCTTTATTTCCCAGTCACTTGCACTTGCTGCAGGTCAAAGCTATGAAGGCAGCATGACAAATTTCATGATGAAGCCCTGGCACAGCATTTTGTCAATCAAGAACAGCTGTCAAAAAATCCTATGAACAATGAAGGTTCATGTACACAGAGATGACAACAAAGGAAGACAGGACAAAGGATTTTATTCAGATTAAAATATTATTCTGCCTTGACGCTGTATTTATTTAACTCTCAGCATTCATTGGACAACAGAGCAAAATGGCAATAGATCTGTGTAACATGGAAGCTGATAATGAGGCAGAGAATCTATTCACTATCTTGAAAACTCAAGAAAAGTACAGGCAAAGGGGGTGACGACAAAGAAAAAAATGTAATAGGAAATAAAAAAGACAGAGATGCTGACTGTGAGCGACAGGGGGAAAGAGATGGGGATGGCAGCTAGGTTCTGTTCTCATTTACCCTCACGTCTTGGATGTGCAACTGGCACCACCATTTGGCCAAGCTCTTCTTATCAGCAAGAGGCAGAAATGAATGACAGCACATACAGAAAGACTGATTTGCTGATCCACCTGTCTTCCTGACAGAACACAGCTATTTCCTAATGTACATGTGTTTGTTTTGTTGTTGTTGTTTTCCCTAAGCCTAAATGAAAGTCTCAAGGAATTGAGAATGCAAGATCTTCAGTCTTCCAAGGATCTTTCTAAAACTAAATAACGTCAGTATCAGGACACCTCATCTTTTCACTTACTGTCAATATCAATTCATTGATATTCATCCTGCACTCTCTTATTCTCACATCTCCCTAGAATCCCTACCTACCTAATATTG
The DNA here is from genome assembly GCA_011075105.1 of Heteronetta atricapilla. Taxonomy (NCBI): domain Eukaryota; kingdom Metazoa; phylum Chordata; class Aves; order Anseriformes; family Anatidae; genus Heteronetta; species Heteronetta atricapilla. The sequence goes on along the minus strand of CM021731.1, from coordinate 119,786,565 downwards.
CAAATTTAATTGGAAACAAATGCTATTGCAACAAAAAGTCTGAGTCCTTCACCAGAAATTTACCTTCTAATCATTTCTACTGCTCTTCACTGCACTTAATCAGATTTCATGTGGTCTACTTGAAATGAGTCAACATCAGTTATGTCATCTCAAACTTTAAAATTTATAGTTTTTTTTTGTGAGCAGATAGATTGACAGCTACATAAAAATGAAGATTATTTTTACCCTCCAGGTTCCACTTCAAATCATATTGACTTTTTTTTTTTTCACCAAAAAGAGAAAATCCACACTTAAAAAATCATTCCTTAAAAGTTAGTATTCATGAACCAGACTTCACACATTTACAAAATGAAACAACATCTTACTGTATATGAACTTCTGTGGAAAACAAAACAAAACAAGCTAATATCTTTTGATTCAGTTATTTTGTTTGTTCGTCTATTTGTTTTGCTTTTGATTTTTGATAATTCATCAGTTGTGATGGATCTTCTCCATCTCCTGAACACCTATAAGTCTTGAAACATCCAGAGTTCACATTGTGAAATGCATCAACTTTGTCAAACTGCTTGTCATACTAAAGCCTATTGTCATTCTTTTCAACCCATGTTTTTCAATGTTTATTTCCATATCTACTGAATGGTGTTTCTACTCCACCCTCATATCTCAAAGTCTGTACCTGTATCTTCTACTGGAATCTGCAGATGGCAGCTGTGAACAGTATAGCACAGCAGTCACGCAGGGAAAACATTATGCCATGGACTATGTTTACTCAGGATTTTTTCCCTAGTGCAGTTTATTTCTTGGATTGAGAAAAATCATCGATTAGGTATCAGATACCAGCAGGCTTCAAATCAGTGAAAACAGAAATCCTTCATAAATCTAAATCCAAGGAAAGGCAGCTACCATCCTGAATGGTGTGGAAGTCCTAAATATAGTTTATTGCAAATCACTGGTTTAACTCAAGATTACAGGTTAAGTTTCTTATCCATTGTTTTATCTTCAGATATTATTCTCTAGAATAAACTAGAGAAAATTACAAAACAATGTTGGAATCCTTACTGTTGAGTAAATCATTATTGATTCTGGCATAGAAAACAACAATAAGCCTCCCTAAAACGAACAAACAAACAGAAAACATGATCAAGCTAATTTTTCATTGGCCTTTTCTTTTTCATCCCTCAAACAGTTTTCAAGCTATACAGCAATGCTGAATAGAATATTCTAATTGGTAAAAATTAATTTTGTGAGTATAACAACCAATGAGAACAGTGAAGATCATGACTTCACTATGACCTGTTGTCTTTGGGGCTATTTCAGATTTCCAGTGTCACATTAATCAGACCAATTTTAAAAATATTTTTTTTCTTGCAGTTTATTTATTCATACACTACTGAAATTGAATCTGCTAAGACATAGAGGTTGAAACTTTAGTGAAAATATTACTAAAGAACTAATCACCGCTTCGTGAAAAAACTTCAAAGACGTTTTACATAAAAATAGTTAATCAGTGAGATATTGATCTCAACTATAAAAACTAAAGGTTAAGTTATAATGACATAGACCAAACTATTAGGTTTTAATGTAACATTGCCACTGATGCAGTGTTATTGCTCAAGTCAATTTTATGCATAATGCAATTATTACATTGTCTTATAGACTTTTCATCACTTTTGTATATATTAAAACAGACATATAAGATAATACCAAAACATAATTGCATTTACAGCTTGAGCTCTCCTGTAAGCAAATTTAACAAGGGGGTTCATTGAGGTTTGGAATTGTATTCCAAGAAAAGCAAACCAATGAAACTACAAAGGAGAGTGTCCTTAAAGTTTTGGAAACTGGGAAGGAGAACTTAAGAGTTATAAGTCTAAGAGTATAAGTTCAACTTGGTCCTCTGTTCCTCCCTACCTCCATGATCAGCCAGTATCAGAGCCAGTATATTGGTCCAGATGGGCTTTGGTTCTGACACAAGTGTTAACATGTAAAATATGAAAACCAACCAAACAAATAAAAACAAGTCTAAATGCAAACAGCCAAGCTTTTCACGATACTAGTTTTCCATAGTTTTCACCAAAACAGAAATTACAATGCTTTTCTGCAAACCTGAGTTTCACTGCTCTCTTCACAAGGCCCCGCATACGTCAAATGTACAAGCTCATGTTAACATGCCTATTAACTAATTGTCTGAAGAGGAACAACCTACCTTTGGTACTAAAAACCAAATCTATGTATTTCTAGGCAAATATAGCAAAACATGATTTTTGAGAAATTTTGTGCTGTGCTACACTGCTCTCTTCATAGCTATATGCTATATTCTGTTTTTTGCAGGACAGGGTTGCTTTATTAACAGCAAAAAAAAGTTCATACAAAATACATTTCTTCAATGCTGCACTTTTAAAAGGTCACTTCTCCACTCACTGTTTTTGACAAGGAAGGGATGCAGAAAAATTGCTCTACTTTGTTCTACTCCAGTGTAGCACAGAAAGCTCTTAAGAGAGAAGTCCTTCAACCACAAAACCAACACAAAGGGGCCAAAGGAATTGCCTGATTACCTGAACTTAAATGATTCTGTTAGTGCCCTCATCTTTCATCTGTGGGGAATCAGATTCTCACGTAGGTCACAGGGGACCGGGAAATCATTTCTGAACTTTGTGCCTATTTTTACACATCAGAAAACAGCAATAACAGTTTGGTTCAATTTTCCAGACTTGGCAATCAGCTCGAATTTCAACTTGGGCTTTTCTGGAGAAAGACTACTGCAACCGTATGCTAAAGCTCAGACCAACTCTCAAACACTCATGCATTTGTTCAGATCACGTCTGTGAGCAGAATACTCTCCTGTCACCCCTCCAGTTTCAGTGATGAGGCTGCTGCCAATCCATGTTTCTTGGGATGATGGCACTGCCATGAGCCATCCCTGGCACAGCAGCTCATGAAGGTCTCACTGTGCTTGCAAACAGGAGCAATGCATACACTCTGTGCTACAGTAAGAGTATGCAGCAGTAGCTGCATGCTATGCATTCAGCATGCAGGGAAAATATACAGTAAAACACTTTCTGATTTAGAGATGAATTTTTAAAAAAACCCTGCGATACCTTACAGCCATTTCACAACATGCTTTCTGTAAACAAGGACAAATGTCAACAAAAAATACAGACACCACAGCACTGCACAGTACCCAAATGGCAAATGATGGTACTGTCAGAGTGGCAGCACCCCACTGTTCTCCAACTCACAGGCACTTGGCTGGTGAAACCCAGCACTGCTTTTGAGAGCTTTCTTTTGAAAGGCTGGAAATCCAAACTGAAAATGAAAGGCACAATGAAACAAATTAAATGAAATGAATCCTTTTTCACATAATAAAAAGGTCAACCTTGTTAAAAGCAAAGTAACAAAGAATAAAATAAAAGTTGCTTTTTTATATCAAACCCAAGATTTATGGCCTCCTGTTGATATTTTTTTCTCAATAAACTCAAGCAATTCTAATCACATATTTATCCCCATGCAAAGTTTAGGTCATTTATTAGGTATTTTGAAGGAAGTGGCTATTTCTTCCCTTATTCCTTACTCAAGATCTCTCCTTTTACGCTGTATTCCATAATACTGCTCCAACTACACTTAATTTATGCAACATGCTCAGAAAATAAAGATATAATTAAAACAGGAAACAAAAACATATTTGCTACTCTGTCATTCCACAGGCTTAGCGAAGTCTGTATATACAGAGACTATATACTACCATAGTCTGTATATACAGAGACTATATACTACCATGCTCAATTTCTGTCCTCTGGTATTGAGGATTACCATTAACAAGACCATCATTTCCAATGACAGTTTAACAGCTTTTTATTTGTACAAAAAAAAAAAAAAAAAAATCCCAGCATAAAAGTCTATTCAGTATAAAACTGGTTTCAACACTATTATGTCAGAACATAGTCTTTCCCCATTTTTCTAAATCTTTGCCTGCAACCTCTATTATGTATTTAGATGCAGATGGCATATGTGTTGAAATTTAATGCAGCTATTGTGGTTTGCAGTGCATTTCACCAGCCAGTAATGGGTAGTTTCTAAATTCTAGGGAACATGCTTTGTGTGTGTGTCTGTGCAGAGGAGGGGTACGGGAGGTAGCTGTTGACTGAAATCTATTTTCTGGTAGACTGCCCACAACAGCACTATTTTACAGAGCTCCTTACTGTTACCACACTGTATGGTCACCCAGATCAGAAGGCTAAGTGAAAGGCTGGGAAGCCACCACTGAGGAAAACACTGTCGCAATTCATAGTAAATGTCCTTGTAGGCTCAGGAACGTTAATGTGCTACATAACTGTAGTGAGGCCAGGACATCCAAATAGCTTGAAACTATTACAACAAGTTAAAAATTGCCCACTGGTAACTATTTAAAGGTCATTAGTTACTTTTTATTTATAGTACATGTATTCAGCTAGAAGAAATGTGGTACTACATTGTTGGCCATAAAGGGAAAAGTTGGACAAGTTCTAAAAAGAGATCAAACCCTGGTCCAGATCCTCAATTAAAGTCAAGTGAATTATATGCACTTACTTCAGCAGAGGAAATTTCATTGAGTGCAGAAGACTGTGTGTCAGAGCAAGAGTTAACTGATGAACTAATGAATTTGTGTGTGCTTGTCCAAATATTCAAGAACTTGGTTGAACAAAATAATAAAAAACCTTCCCATGAAGTATTGATTTCAAGTGCTATCTCAGTTTTTCACAAAATTCACCCTCTTCTTCCCCACAAGAAAAATGAAACTGTAAAAATAATAGATACCATGACAGCAATGGATACCCTGCTTCCACCTTTAAAACCAATATACATGTCCTCACAGGTAACTTCACCCACAAGCAGAAATAAAATCTGTGTGTAAGATAATATGCAGCTTTTTTTTTTTTTTTTTTTTTTTTTTTTCCAAATCATATACTTTTGCAATAATACATCTGAATATCTTTTTTCTAAAGCTTAATAATAGGAAACAGCTAAGCAATGCATTTACTAGGGTTACACCCCTGAAGGGCAAATTACTTTGTTCTCCCAACAATCAAAAAGTTCTATGATTCTTCTTGCTCCCATCATTAATTTGGTAATGTTCTGGTTTTCATATATACACATTGTTAAGTAATAGGTTCCTGTTTAAACAAACAGGCTCAAGGAGGAGAAAAAAGAGCAAACAAAAACACCTTTAGGTTTTAAGTTTATAAGTGGAAGGAAAGGATTAACGGGCTGCCCAGGGCTGTAGGAAACTGAAAATACCTTATCAGTTTTACATGGTTGACTTATTGTGCTTTACAGGCTTTTTTTTGTCATATAATCCCACGGTGTACAGAAAATCTGTTCTAGTCTGTTCAGGCACAAGTACAGGAAAAAAATAAGAAAACAACTAAGAAAAAAGTAGGATATAGGAGAACTGAGGAAAAGTATCAAAACAACAGTTAAAAATAATAAATAAATAAATAAAGCTTTATACAGTCCATACGGTTTAACACTTACTTATTAATAATTTTTAATAACAGAAATAAATATTGGAAACATTTGCTCAACTGTATTTGCATTTTTTATTGTAAAGGTCGAAGAGTTGTATAATGGTTTTTCAAAGATAAAAAAAGTAACTGTAATAAGGTCTATTACTTGCTACACTGCTGTAACACTAAACCAAAGAGCAATGAACTGTACTTTTGGAAACTCTAAGGAATTGCCTTTTATAGCAGAAAGGTCAAAACAGAACCTGGAAGAGCAGCTATTAAGTTACATGGCCTTTACTTGTCTTCACAGTTTGCCAGTGAATTTGCAGGAATTTTTGCCCTGGGGAACAGACCTGTTCCCTTTCAGTATCTAAGTAGGAGAACCCAATCCCTTTGCACATAATCCCCTCTATTACACTCAGTCTTTCAAGTGTATTTCCCTGCTTTTGTATGTGTCTATACCTATTCAAAACAAATGGAAGCCTATTTCAGAAGTGCTCCCCTGCTCATCTTGGAAGGCAGATGACACAAGCGCCAGCACACAGCAGAGCTGGGTGAGGGCAGCTGACATGCATGTGGCAGATGCCCCATCCTTTACGTGATTTGTGAAAGCACTTTTAGTTCACGGGAAAGCTCTCTGAAGTTGAATGAGACGACAGAAGGGGTGGTGATAAAAGAGCTGCACTGAGAATGTCATCTATTTAAGCTGCACACAACACTTCAACATTTGTCTAAAAGGCAGCACTGAGATAGTGTTTCACAAGGCTGGTCAGCCAGGGATGGCCACACTCTTTTTCTGCCAGGCCAGAGCAGCATATACATTCACACAGAGAGGCTTTCTGTGCTTGGGCAGGGGACAATTGGGACCTTCAGTGCTACATTCTGCAAAGTATTGCCTGACATATACCTGAGAGCAGTTTCGCTGATCTTTCCCCACTTTCCACTCAAGGCACACGAACGAAATAAAATTCTCCACACCTCCCTGACAAGTCCACCTACACACTTTTTTTCAGAGTAATTCCATCTTCCTGCTGATCATGGGCAAAACGGGCAAGGCTTTGATCAGTGAATATGGCTTAGAGGTATAATAACCATCAGCTTTTGTGAAGCCAACATTCAATGTACATAATAAATTTAAGAGAAAATTGAGTTTAAAGGTAGAAATGAGGGAGGTTCTGTCCCATTGACACCAAAACTACATGACAGAAGAATCTGCCTCCCTCCCGGAATGTAAATCTCATTAAATGAGCATTTCTGAAGACCACCTACTTAAACCAAAGTGGTACGACAATGTTCTTGGTCAGGTCCTTTAACCAGCTCAGGGCTAGATGGCAGGTGCTGTTCCCAGGCAGGGTCATGGGGGGATCTCATTCACAGTTGCAGGTTTGGACCCTCCCTGGGAAATTGGTAATGACAGAAGATGAGGTTTCAGAAGGGAAATGCTTCACAGCAGTCATTACTCAACCACTCTGGACCAAAAGTAAAATTATTTCTTTTTTCTAGGAGAAAACCAAGGCTGACATTTTTGTGGCAAACATTGTAACTATCATTTCTGCCAAACGGGAATGTTCATCCATCTGGCTCATTAGGAGTCTGTGCTCCAGTTAATCCAGGTCAAATCTGTCTTATTTGTGTGCAGTGGAAACTATTTTCAGAAGGCCTGTACAAAGCCTGCAGATCGAGAAATAGAGCTCTGCAGAGCTTGGGGCATAATCACTATTCAACAAAAAAATAGAACCTTCTGCCATAAGTACCAGTAAATAACATGATCTAAATGTGTCAAGGCTCATTCTTGATCATATTACTAGGTACAGAAAATATATATTTTTTAATGCTAGAATATGTGTTCTTTATATGTATAATTGAGGAAAATAATAATAATAATAATAATAAAACCCTCCAGGTTGTAGAAAAAAATAATAAAAAAAACAATAATCAAATCAAAATAAATAATGGTTTTCAAGCATAATATTTTCATTCAACTGATAAGTTATAAGGACAACTGACAAGCTACAGGACAACCCAGACTTTCAGTGCTTTCCTTAGCAAATCTTCAGAGCTATGTCCCTATTCCAAATTAAATATGCTTACATCGTTCTTCATAAAGCAAACATAGAATTGCAGAACAATATAGGTTGCAAGGGATCCTCTGTCCTGATGCTGTGCTCAAATCAGGTCTCCCCTCAGAGCTGCATCAAGTAGCTCAGGGCTGTGTCCAGCTGAGTTTGGAACACCTCCAAGGGAGGAGACTCCACAGCCGCTCTGGGCAACCTGCTCTAGTGCTCAGCTGGTGGCTTTCATCATATATATATATACATATATATCATATATGTATATATGTATCATATACATATATACATATACATATATACATATATATATATATATATATATATATATATATATATAAGTTCCTTGTACCTTGTCAAAATTTTTATTTTGGAAACCTGTTTCATCCTCTCCCTGTATACCCCTGAGAAGAGTTTAACTTAATTTTCTCCATAACTACCTATTAGGCAGCTGAAAACAGCAATTAGATTCTTCCCCCCCACACACACACCTTTTCATGGCTAATTGGCACAGTAGTTTTACTTTCATCACTAGGGAGGGTAGAGTTTCACACTCTGTACAGTTCCTACATTTTTTGTAATGATAAGATTTTAGGTCTTTCTCAGTTTGCAACTAAATATGGACCTAGCAGTAAATAAAAGGATGAGAGCATCCTACATTCACATCATTTCTCTTACATATACAAATGCTTATACAAATACATATACCATGTACATATATTATATTGTTAAATATGTACATTTACTTCTGTTGTAGGTAACATGTCTAAAGATGTCTGAAGCAAACTCAGACATTGGTCAAGGAAACCACGAGTGGCAAAATTAAGTTTTAACTACAAAAACTGAATTACATACAACATTTAAGCAATAATGACAACAATAATAATACATTTTTGACATAACCCTTGAAACAATTCTACAAATTTTGAACAAAGCAAACACATCTGTGTTAACAGGGAAAGGGTGAATCCATACCTAGCAAGTGCATCTTCAAATCACTTGTGGATTGAGATACACATGACCTCTGTGCAAATTTGCCTTAAGTTCAGTATTCTAAAACATGGAAATTATTATTTGTGAAAAGTTTTTTTTGAGTCATTCATAGGGTATCTATAAAGAAAGAGAAAGTGCTTCTATTTTAGAACCACAACACTCTGTTACCAATATATGTAAGAGAAACACACAGAAATTAGTGGAAAATAGAAAAAAGAAAAAAAAAAAAAGACAGGGAGTAATAATCTAGTGATACCTTATAGCCAAATCACACAGAACAAGGAACACGTAAAGAGAAATACTTTCTTTGTTGGCTTCAAGTAGAGACTGGTTGCTTGCCTCCCAGAAGACAATTCTTCAAGGCAGTCAAGCCCTGAAGCATGCTGGCAAGGCCAGTGAGCCTCACTCTCTAGCCAAGATGTTGAAATAGCCAAGAAAGATCCTTACTGGGTGATGTTTCAGTTTTTGTTTGTTTGTTTGTTTGTTTTCCTCATTGTAACTAATTGCCATTGTGGAGAAACTTATTCTTATGCATGTATACCGAGAATAGTGATCTTTGAATAGCAAAATTATTCTCCAAGGGTGAACCGGGAAATTCCCACTACATCTTGTCCACAGCAGGCTTGCAGGTTCACAAGTGTTTAAAGGAACTGCAGCACAGAGTTGCAAGAACCTAATTGGAGACAAATAACAGTAATTTTGAACAGGCAATGAGGTCACTCTCTCTGAAAGCACAAGACAAGAAGAAGAGAAAATCATCACAGACATTCTTCACAGTATGACTCAATTCAAACTTGTTATCAAAAGAAATCTTTGAACATGGCATTGTTGCACTAGACTTAGGCATATGAATTAGTAAATCAGAGAAGCTGCAGTCAGTCAAGTTTCATGGGAAATGGCCAGGTGAAAAGATTTGTAAATGTATTAATATTTCACGGTATTGTAACACTAAATGCAGTATATATTAAATATGAAAATAGTACTAATTTTCCAACTTTCTCTAGGAAAACACACTACAAGATGTTTTCACTATACAGGAAAATGCAAGGATTGTTTTTTCTGATAACATTGAAACACATTTTTTATCCCAGTTGAGGATATGAATTGGGTTCCCAGGAGAAAACCACATTTTTCTCTATCACCTGTTTGCTTCCTCAGTATCCAAGTAGCTAGCAATAAGAAGGACTAGGAACACAGCAAGAGAAATTGAGAATCCCTTTAGAAAAGAGACAGGAGTTTACAGGGATCAAGGGGGAATTAAAAATATATGGTCAGACAGAGAGAATGATTTGGGAAGTAGAGATTTACTAGAAAACAAAATTGCCTCACAGCTGAAGACACTGGAATGTCTCCAAGTCTGATTTTGAGGAAGATGAGGAACGGTTGGACTTTCCCAACATGTTATGGGGAGTACTTAGCTTATTTTTCTTGGCTCAAAGGAGCCTCACCATTGAGTGAGAGACTTGTGTTCTTTGGAGATAAACAGCAAAGTACTATAGGTGAGAACAGTCATTTTCACAGATCAAGAGGCAATATTATCTATACCATGGAAATAAAATCCATGGTAACTCCTGCTTGTTGCTTGATGATTACAGCTCCAGAGAGGATAGTCTTTTGTTTTGTTTTGTTCTGGTGTTAGCTTTCTAAAGCAGCAAGGGAGTAAGATCCTTTCAGGCAGTGAGAAGGGATTAGTGTATCTTGCTGATGATTTGGGGTCAAGCCTGGCAATGTAACTGCTGGGATGGCTCTTAGCAGTAATGAGGAAGCTCTCTGAAAAAAGGAAAAGAAGGATTCAATATCAGTGGCCACAGCAATTCGTATTACTACTTCAAAAATTTCAAGTTACTGACAACAAAGAGAGTGAAGAAAGGGACTGAACAGGACAAGTGCCAGTGGTCCCCTTAGCTGCTGAGAAAGGCAGTCAATCTCCTTTCAACTTTCCCAGCTTTTTGTGCTAAGAGGTAAAAGGCCCCAAAACTTCTTTTATACAAACTATGTAAAAATTGACTCCAGATTTCTGGGGAGGCAGGAGGAAAGGGGCAAAGAGAGAACAGTGACAATACATTAGCATGAGAGACCCAGAACCACATAGTTGCTGGGGTGGTTTGGCAAGGGCTGTCTGCTATCTGAACAATGAATAATAGGGCCAGCACCAGGACGACTGCCGCAGACAGGGCCCTGTGAAACTGCAGCATTCCTTTCTTCCCTTGGTCAAGTCTCTAACAAATGTATCTCTGTTTCAAGAGTGCGTGGGTCTGCTAAGCTGTGGCTTTATCCCAGATCACAGTGGCAGCACTCCCTACACAGCTCACAGTCTCTGCTGGAGAGGGTGGATGTGTCCCAACTCAGGTGGATGCAGCAGGCAGAGAGACTTGAAGGCAGTGCAGCAATGACATGTCTGGAAAAGCACCACAGCCTCCTAAAGTACCTGGGTACTGGTGTCTATAGAGGCTTCTCCTCTGAACTTGAATGAGAAAGAGCAAGCTTATACCAAGTCCTGCCTATCCACAAAACAGGTGAGAGTTGAAGATGTATAATACAAATGTCCCAGCTAGCTATGAAAACTAAACCTAAACTTTTGTTTTGCAAGCAAATTCTAAATTAAATTAGACTGTGATGAGTTACATCCATTACAATTTATGCACAATCTGTAATTTATGTCATGCTGCATCAACCAATAATATGGTTTACTCTAGACAGAGAACAAGATGATTTAGACTACACATAGACCGCCTGAAGCATCATACAACAGGCCTGTCATGCTGGGAAGGGAAGAACTGGGAAGGGCTCTGAGTTAGAAACCTGGGTTTTCTCATGCTGATTATCACACTCACTTTGTGAAAGCTGTAATTCCAGCAGCAAGGTCCTGCAAACCTACCTGCTAACCACTGTGAAAAAACAGTGACAAACATGTAGGTGAGAAATGAAGACAGCTAAAATATTCCCCCATATTTACGATTCCTACTTGTATTTCTTTACAGACTTCTGCACCTTACATTCTCATGCAAGCTCCTTGCAAATGTGCATTATGTTCGTATATTTCCTTGGTTGCCACCTCCTGCTCCCATTTCTACTCCTTCCTCAAGCCTCTCTGGCTGCATTCTGTCCACCTGCTTTCCTCCATCTAACCCACACATTCCCACATGGCTTCATACAGCCTCTGTTTTTGTTTTTCCATCAGTTTCTACTGTCTCCAAAACACCCAACTCTTTGAAGGGCATCCACCATTTACCATAACATTTATTTCCAAGTGCAAGGTCCTGCATCTGGGCTGGGACAATCCCAAGCACAGATACAGGCTGGGGGGAGAATGGATTGAGGGCAGCCCTGAGGAGAAGGACCTGGGGGTGTTGGTTGATGAGAAGCTCGACTTGAGCTGGCAATGCAGACTTGCAGCCAAGAAATCCAACCATCTCCTGGGCCACATCAAAAGAAGCATGGCCAGCAGGTGATTCTCTCCCTCTACTCTGATATCTTATGATACCCCACCTGGAGCACTGTGTCCAGGTCTGGGTCTCCCAGCACCAGAAGGACATGGACCTATTACCCTATTAGAACGTGTCCAGAGGAGGGCCACAAAGATGATCAAAGGGCTGGAGCACCTCTGAGGGAGTTGGGGTTGTTCAGCCTAGAGAAGAGAAGGCTCAGGGAAGACCTCATAACAGCCTTTCAGTAGTTAATGTAGGCCCACGAGAAAGCTGGGGAGGGACTCTTTGTCAAGGTGTGTAGGGATAGGGCAAGTAGTAATGGTTATAAACTGAAAGAGGGTAGATTTAGATTAGGCATTGCAAAGAAATTCTTCACTGTAAGGGTAGTGAGGCACTGGAACAGAGAATCTATTGATATCCCATCCCTGGAGGTGTTCAAGGCCAGATTGGATGGGGCTTGGAGCAACCTGGTCTAGTGGGAGGTATCCATGCCCATAGCAGCAGGGGTGGAATTAGATGGTCTTTAAGGCCCCTTCCAACCCAAGCCATTCTATGATTCTATGATTTGTATCATCAAAACAAGTTCTTGTAATTGTTTTGTAAATCTAGGATGCTAGCTGTGTTAGTACCAGAAACAAGGGATTCGCTGATTTTCTGGTGCATTTCTGATTGTCTAACAGCACTGACATTTTTGTCTATTAAAAATGATAATGATATTGTTAATAGTTAGGGCCCTATGAAAAGGTTTCTCTGCATGAAGTCAGGCTTGAGTGTTATGCTTAATCTGCAGTTACATTTTAAATTGCATTTATATTACAGCTTAATTGAAGTGTGCATATGATTTCCTACAAATAGTACTTTCAATTGTTATATCAATATTAATTATAATGATTTATACACTCGTTTCACATAGATTATGATAGTGTTAGATTATTAATTTATTTGAATTATAGTGGAGTAAACTATATACTGACATAAACCAAAGTGATGTCATTTTCCCTTTTTTTCCTCATAAACATCCATTTTGAAAAACTTTCTCCAATATATGCATCTTGTTACTGAGTTGTTGTTATAATTATTAAAGCATTTTCTTTTCATTCCTTTCCTTATCATGTTACCATGTACCCTGTGATACCCTTCAAAATAACTAGATCTTTTCACAATTGTAATAATAGCTAGTAACTGTGATCACCATTATGCAGGGTGCTTGATGCTTCACAGACTCATCCCTGGGTCTCTCCTCTTTCCTGCAACATCGTTGATTGTTCCTAGCTAGGAGCCCTGGCCACAGTAGTGACAACTTCTCTTTCATACAGAAAAAAATATTCTTACTGTCTTCTGCCAAACTAATTTCAGTATTCATCTACACAAACAAACATATATATATATATATATATATTTTTTTTCTTACAATGATTACAAATTCAGAATCATGGGATTTTTACAGTGTAGAAAACACAGACTTACATCATTATAAACAAACAACAATAAACTCCGGTGTTTATTAGGAAAAGGCCTCAGGCCTTTCAGTGTTGTGCTGTTTCTGCATGAGAAAGAAATACAGGATTTCTAAAAGCAACTTCTCATGAATGGGTGCAGCTGTGGATATAGCTGTAGACCAAGAAATAGCCTCCAGAGATTGCAGATTAGAATACAAAGGATTATAATAAAATAAAATAGATCAAAAAGAGGATACAAATTCACAGGCTGTAAAACTGAAACAGAATATAACTTTGAAAGAAGTAGGCTCAACTTAAGGAATCCTGGAAGCTGTGACATACAGTATATTTTCTTTTTAGCTTAAAAATACCCTCTCTCTGAATAAAAAGCTGCTGTATAGAAGTCCATCTTCCAAATCAAGAGTGCTCAAGTTTCTAAGGTTCCTAGATAGGAGCCCTTCCCACTAGAAGACTTCTGATTGATTTCTGATTCTAAATCCACATTTCAGATCCTGCAGGTAAAGAAAACCTTACTTAAAGTATTTTATGTTAAATTCCAAAAAGTTCCAAGTAAAATACTGACCAATTTTAGGAAGATCATGTTACCACGCAGGCAGCATTTAGTGTGCTACTTTTTTTTTTTTTTTTTCCCTGCACTTTAACAACTTAGAATTTAAAATACAGTTTATAACTCAGGATAACTCAGGTGCATCACCAGCAGGTGAAGGGTGGATGGTGGACCCTTCCCTTCTGGTCAGCCCTGGTGAGACGTATCCAGTGCTGAGTCTGGGGCTGGGCTTCCCAGTGCAGGAGAGTCATGACCTTACGGGAGAGAGTCCAGTGAAGGGTCATGGAGATGATTAATGGACTAGAACATCCCTCCTTTGAAGAGAGGCTGAGAAACCTGGGACTTTTCAGATGAAAATGTTCAGTGAGATTTTATCAATACTTGATTGGTAGGAGTAGAGACCCAGACTCTTATCCTTGGGGCTTACTGACGGGCAAAAAACAATGGGCATACATTGAAATACAGGACATTTCACATAAAAATAGTAAGGAAAAAAAATTTCCTGTGAGGGTGGCCACACCCTGGAACAGGCTGTGCAGAGAGACTGTGGAGTCTCCATCCTTGGAGATATATTGAAACCTGACTCAACATGGCCCTGAGCAAACTGTCCTCATTGACCCTGCTTGGAGCAGGGAATTTGGACTAGATGATCTCTAGCAGCCCCTTCCAGACTCAGCTGGGCTGTGAAGTTTCATCAGTTTATAGGCTGAGCAACAGCTTCTGGAAGCATTCCAAGACAGCCACCACACCTCTTAGGAGCTTCTCGTTGGTCAAAAACCTCCAGAGACTGAAGGCACAAAGAGAAACTGAATTCCCTGACTACTATTTAGGGCCAAGATGGTTTTCACTTTCTAGATAAGAATTTCCCTTGTAAGAGGCAAAAAACCTGTGTCTACAACAGGTAGGAAAACAAACAAAACAAACAAACAAACAAAAAAAAAAAAAAAACAAAAAAAAACCTCTGGCCACATTTGGAACAAGTCCTTGTTCAAACCACATCCTTTCCTCAGTTACGGGGAGGATTACAGGTCAAGTAAACTTGCTTCACATTTCCCTACAACACATCATGAGAAAAAATGAATCAATTCCACAGTAGCAACAGCTGGGAAGAATTGGCAAAATGACTGTTAAATCAGCTTAAGATAATATGCAAAAATTAGCAAGCATTCTTGGAGGAGGAAAGAACTTATTTAAAGCAGCTAAAGCAGTACAGCAATGGATGCGCATGACTCAGAGAAAGGGGAAAGTGATAAAAAGACTAAAGAAGAAATAAAGATAGCTGACAGCAGCATCAGTAAGAAGAGTTTGTGCTTCACAGTTCAGCAGCTCTTCCCCAAGAAGACTAGGTTTGTCGTTAAAGGACAGAATGGTGAACATCTAGAATCATTTAGTTTGTTTCAGAACATAACATGTTGCCAGTTACAGCTTTTCTCTCTAACAGCTGAATAACAGTATTAAGCTAGTCATTGTGCTAAAAATAGAAGGATTTGGGGATTGATTCTGAATAGACTGCCTTCCTTTGGACAGGAAGTAGAGAGATAGACTATGTAATCTAATAGATTTCTTTTCTCTTGGCAAAATTCTGCCCCTACTTACAGTCTCTTAAGCTTTCATCATTCAGGTGGGAAATGCCACTTCATTGGGGATATCTTTAACTCCAAATAAACTAAGCAGGTATAATTAAGTACAAATTCAACTTATAGGCTCTATATAAAGATGAAGGGACTGATTAAAGCAACACCTTTTAAATTTAAATCAGTATCACAGAGCCATCCTGTATCATTCAGTTACAAGGATGTAGATATCACAGAATATTACACAATTAAAGGAAAATATTTAAAATTCAGATTTGTGATGATCTCTTATATTTACAAAGCTTTTTTTTTCCCATTAAGTGTTTTACATTCTACTGTGAGATATATGCTCCTTAAGTTCACCATTTATTTCACAGTATTATGTTTCTCTCCTTGCTCTGTTACAGCTTCCTTTTAAAAAAAAAATATATATATATATATATATATATATATATATATATATATAATTTTTAAAAGTATTAGGAAGAACAGAAGGGACAGAATCAACTCTATAATGCACTTGTCCTTTACAGATTACTATAAAAGGAATTGTTCTCATGTTGGCGAGAAAACAAGAATTCCTTTTTGTGAAAAGTTACTTGGCTTCACCTTTGGTTTCCATTTGACATCCAATGCAACTGAAGCTTTTCTCCTCTGTAAACAGAGTATAAGCAGAGCAAACACTTTAATCTGGATGTTCTATATTTTTGGAGAGTGAGTAACCATCAGTCTACCAAGCATTTATAAATGTGGCCTTAGAATTTGGTGTAAAAATGTGGTGTAAAAAGGGTGGGGCAGGGAATAAGCATTAAATATGTACTAAATCATATGGTAATAAAATTGACTGCAAATCATGTCAAATATATATATTATATATATATATGCATACACACTTGTCCTGAAGTCCAGTGCAAAATACTAATTATTTCAGGGCTGCTAACAATCTTCACAACACAAAAAAGTATAAATTGAGTTCATCTGAATAAGTATGGCTACCTGCAAATTCATAATCAGTTCATCACAGGTTAGCACCTTCTGAGTTTCTTCTCCTTTTCAATGACCTGTTTACAGAGCCCCTTTTAAGCTGGGCAGGATCATTGCCCCTGAGGTCATCCCATCTCAGTCTCTGCGGCAAGGAGTGCCGCCTTCCCTCTCACTCCTTGTCCTCAACAGACATCCTCATGTTTTCCTTACAAGCTGATCAACTTTGGGATAGGTTAGACAGCCAGGAAGGGCTGGGGAGCTGGCTGAGGCTTTGCAAGCCCAAGAATGCTGCAGGGTAACTGTATGTCTAACAGTATTTTCTCTGTATCAAGGAAACAGGCACAAATTTTCTCGCATCTTCAGCATCGCCCATTTATATCAGAATGCCTCCTAGGTTTCCATCAGCTTATTTTCAGTGTCCATCATCCAGACACTCCACAAGATGCTCTTTAAAACCTCTAAAAATGCTAACTATATAATGTTACCAACCTTTTAGAATATATAGTGCCTGCATTAATTTTCTACCACGTTAGCAACAGCTGGGAAGCTCTGAACTTTGTTCAGAGAGAAAATAATTCATGAATAGTCTTTTCCTAAGAGAAATGTAGAATCAAAAAAAAAAAAAAGAGAGAGAATGAAGAGAATGAGAGAACAAGGTGAAGTGAACTACTGAAATATTTGTGTGCAATGAGCAGGAAGAAGCTTGGAGGCAGGACAGATGGGCAGAAATGCCAGAGTTCTCCACAGGTCTTCTGATATGTACACCATCAGCAGGGTGCTAGCTGGGTCAAAGCAGCAATAGGTCTCGCTACAGAAATGTCTCTTATGAGAAGCTTGTACATGGCTAGGTCCAATAAGGAAATCTTCCTTTCTTTCCTCTCACTGTCCCCCCACCCCTTTGGTGTTTCTCTCTTTCTCCTGCCTCTGCAGTCCATGACCTTCACAAGACGCCTATGCTATGACAGCAGGCTGAAAGCCCCCAAGGATCATCACAGTTTTCTGGGAGAGAAAACTGTTGCCTTGCTTCCGAATCCAATCAAAACCTGAATGTGCCAAGTAAAAAATAAACCAAGGACATCATTATTCCGTCTCATTGTGATTTGGCTTGCCTTCAAATCACATACCCAGTATATCTGAAATAGCAGCAACGCCTCCATTAGCCGAGCCTTCCAGCACTTTAATCAAAGTATCTTTCAGAATAGAGAGGCAGAAATGTCAAATTCCAGTCACCCTTTAAATTCCTCCAATCCCCTATGCTACACAAAACTCAAAGCCTCACGTGTGGACAATCTGCCTCACAGAGAAGCATGCACACACAGATGCTCAGCCACAGGCGGTGGGCAGACGTTTTGGAAGGTGGCAAACCCCCACGGGGGGCGGTGAGCGGGCAGACATCAACAGCCCAGGGTCAACAGAAACCCAGTCCTCCTCGTTATGGCAACCTCCACGCTTTGCAAGACGTATGTGTTAGCTGTCTTCCTGCGGAACGACACTATGAAGCTAGCCCAGTGCACACTGCAAGGAAAGGCTGGCCTGCTTTCTTTTTAAGTTTATATTAAGCATATCAGACACTGGGTTTGCTATTTTTACAGGGACACTTTTGGAGGGGGAGAGACCCACAGCTTTCTCAGACCTTAACTGACAGCCAGAGAAATAAAGTGGTCGAAAGAAGCAGGTGCAGAGGGATTGATGGGCCCGACTGAAACTGACTCAGATGGTGTGCTCTTGTTCCACAGTGTTCATGATCCCACCGGCTCCCCAGGGATCTCCTGGATCTTTTAGTAAAGGCAGGGTAAGCAAAATGTTTTGGTTTGCCTCCTCATTTAGATCATATCTGTATGCATCACAGAGTTACAGGCTACAAACAGCAGATGTTATTCTTTCTCCTTTTCTTTTTTTTTTTTCCTTTTCTTTAAAAAGGAATTCCCAAGCATAAAACATAGCAAAATACTGCAGAAAACAAACCACCCTTAAAACTTACATACTTTTGCAATGTCTTCTATGAGGAAGCTTTTATAACTATAATTTTTTGACTTGTATCATACTAATTTATCAGTTGTAGATGATGATCCTTTAAAAATACTTTTAAGAAATGTGCTATCTTAATCATTGTCTTGTAAGTACTTAATCAAAATTACAAGAACATACCCTTTTGCTTGAATAAGAGTATTTCTTCTACACATGCTTGCATTATTTACAAACAATACTTTACCTTTAGGAATAAAAGATTGCAAATGATAAAAAATAATCTTATAAATATAGACTATTTACAAAATACAGAGAGAGAAAGGAACAAAAAACCTCTCAGAAATTATTGGCCTCACGCTCTAAATAACAAACATAGATTGAAATAGGACTTGCAATCAGAACCAAGGAAGATTACGACTCTCTTAAAACTCAGCCTATCTGTCCTTCAAAGCACATCATCTTTTTTTTTTCCTTTTTTTCTTTTTTTTTCTTTTTTTTTTTTTTCCTTTTTTCCAATTTGTTGCACATGGAGCAAGCAACCCAGAGTGTAAGGCTTTGTGGTACCTCCAGTGAGTACCATGAACCAAAACAAACATCTCTGCTCCACATCTTTTCCTGGGAAGACGAACAAGTGCATTCTCCGGCACAGCCCAGCTGGCAAGCCTCTCTGCAAAGCCACAGTCTGGTAACCATTATTTCTGCTTTCCATAAAGCTCAGTGTTTGATAAGGCACAATTATTTAAAATTCCCGGTGCTGTTTTGCCTCCCTTGACAGTGATACAGCATTATTGCAAGTGCACTCTCCTTGACAGCACTGTGATGCTATAAAGTTCTGCTAAATTTATCTGAGGCCTTTTCAGTGGTTAGCTATAACAGTACAATGGTTATCCTGCTAAATGATGATTAAGCTTTGGGGTAACATTTAATTGAAAATGTACTGTGAAAATCAACAAGTCAGCCTTTTCAAATCAAGGCTGCTTGGTTCACAATCCAGTTGAATGTGATTTTGTCTATCAGTAATCCATGACAAATATATATGAGCTTAATCTTGTTCCCTCTGGCAATCATGTAAAAATGCTTAGCCTCTTGGGTAAATCTGAGGTTAAAATAATTTCACACTATTAGTTAAGGGTTAATCTTTCTCCTCTCCCCCTCCCCAAATATTTTACCTTTTCACTTATAAATAACTCTATCTGGTCAATAGCTATGCAGTAAACTATATTCTACTAGTAACATAAATGAATCTTTTTTCCTTAAAAAATAAATAAATACAAAATAGCAAAGGCGCTCATTTTCACTGGATCACCAGTTTCATGTGCACCATGACTGGACTCCTGCTCCCTGGCTGAGGTCCCCTGCCAGAGAGTGGTCCTGGAGAATGCAGGGTCTGGCTGTGATGTCCTAGCGCAGGCTGGGGACCTGGGGTGAGGGGCAGACTCTGGACTGGAGCCTACAGGATAGGGGGACTGGCTTCAATATCAGTTCTTTCCTCAAATCCATGACCTAAGGACATTTGCTGTTGTCCTCCTCCCACCTCGCTGAGTTGTCTTGGGCCATGGCACGGCCATGGCACGTCACAGGCAGGGTGAGGCACCTGAGGTGTGTGTGCCTCACCAGAATCATTTTGGAGCAGCTGTGTTGGTGACTATCAGCTGAGCTCTCAGAGAGCATTCTCCAGTTTGGCTTCCTCCCAAAGGGATGCAGCATGTGCCCTCTGGGACAGCAACAATACAGAGCAATAAGCAGGTGCATCAGGGAATTATCTTCAGGAATGAACTCCTGACCTGAGCTAAAAACCAAATCTAAATGGACCCCTGCTACAGTAACATTGGTAAGACAGTCCTCACAGCCACTACATTTCAGGTAGGATTAGTTTCTTTTCTGCACTGCCCCTGGTTTTATGATTAATTCTATTTTTAGTCACCGCTTTGTGCAAATCCAAGCAGAAAGAGGACACCTGTGTGCAACTGAAATCAGAATTTGGTTCCATGTGAGACTAAGGACACAGAAAAAGGATTATATCTGCCAGAAGAAGAAATACAGCATATGATACTGAATACCCTAGGGAGGGTGGCTTTTGAGATAAAGTTTACAGTAATCTCATCTTAATTAAAACCAAATGAAATTTATGGTATCTCATTTCCCTGCCACTTTATTATTGGGGGTTACCATCAATGAACCTCTAGAAATCTAGGAAAAGATGGTCCCTAACCCAAGGAGTTTCCAATCTAACTCAGGCTGAACTACTCAGTAAACACTGAACAGCTCAAGAAAGAAAAAAAAGCTCAAGGCAGGGAATAAATACCTTTGTGAAAGGTCATCCGCAAAAGAAGTGAGAGAAAGCAGGAAAATGAGAACCTGCCTTTAGTGCTGTGGCATGGGCATGGGGAGAAAAGAAAAGAGAAGGACAGAGATTGGTATAGGGCTTGAGAGGGGAAATTAAGACACGTCTCAAGTGAAGGCTCAGGATAAATTTGAGAGGATTATTTTGGATACATTTGTAAAAGAGTGCGGATATGGGCTTTCCTTTTTTAATGAAATGCGACTATAAAAAACCTTCACAACATGATACCAAAATATATTGAAAAGAATGCTTTGTCCTTTAGAAGAGTCAAGACACAGGTGAGGAAATCAATTCAGCTAAATAATTCCCAAGAAGTGCTAGGACAGCTTCCTTTCAGTCTAGATATGAACACAGTTAGACTCATATCTAGACATAATTTAGCAAGTGATTTAATGGCTCTTGTCATGAATGCTATTCAGCTGCTAGATGCAACTCTGGTTTGCTATTCATATTTTTCAAAAGCTCTAACGCAGCTATTTTTTTCTTTCCTTCACCTACTATGTTTTCAGAGCGCAATTATAACTTCTGTGCTATGCAGCAAAGATCTTTTGCCCTTACTTAGCAAGCACCCACCCAGCTTCCCTTGCAGCTCCCGCTCTTCTTCAAGGCTGGGGACAAGTGGCTGTGCTGATGTTGTGACTGCCTTCTTGCAGAGGGAGTAGACGGAAAAAGAAAGATAACAAATCCTCCTTATTCCTCTCAAAAGAGGGCTGGCAGAAAAAGCTGGGCACTACGTCACTAGTTCTAGAGTGTGATCTCTTGACCACCAGGAGGAAAACTCATTAAGAAAATGACAGTGCTTCTTCTCAAGCCCACCCTCAGTATTTTCAGAAGTGATCTCCCTCCTGATTATTTAATATGTGATGATGCTGAACTCATAATTCTATCCCTTCTTGAACTATCAGACTGTGTTCAACAAGTAAAGGGTCCACTGCAGTGCCTCTCCTAGCAGCACAAAGTTGATTTAAGTCTTATTTTCTGCCCAAGAAAATGCAATTTGATTTCATTTTGAAAAAAAATAAATGAAGCAAACTATAGTATAAAACCATGCCTGCATGCTGGCATTTTCTGTTTTAAGCTTCTCTCTTGTTAAACAAAACAAAATCTAACATTATTTTCTGGAAGTCTCATCAGAAGTGAGTGACCACACAGCCTATCATGTGTTATTGGGTGAAATGACAGTGTGTATGGCTTCAGAAAAATAACAGAAAAGCAGAAATACTATTACTATACAGGCAGAGGACTAATCTGAAAGTGGAAGAGCAAAAATAGATTATAAAGCAGGGGGTGGGGACCACAGAGTAAGTCTGGACAATACTGACAGTTTGGATTTTTTTCAGCACAATCTGTTTTGGGAGCCTGGGTGGGAAAGGAAGAAGAAAGATTGTCTGGGAGTGTGGGAGATGGATTTTAAAACCCTCCCTCATTCTTTTATTCTTGGCTCTCTTCATTCTCTTACTCCTGGTATCTTTTTTTTTCTTTTTTTTTTCCTCCTTGCTACACATAAAGGATAGCTTTAAACTAACAAACAAGCGCGAGTCTGGAAAACATGCCTGCTCTTTTCTGGGAAGCGCATGGGAGAGATCAGCTGCTGCTTGCTTGGAGCAGAGCTGCCACCCCCTCTCTCCATTGCTACCAGACAGCTCAGTGATGAGAGAAGAGATCCCTTACTGCCTAAGTTAATATGAGGCACTGAAACTGCATATGCCATTAAAGTTCAAAGTAACTGATTAAGCCTTTGATGTGTTGCCAAATTATTATAACAATGACACTTCTTTTTTTTTTTTTTTCCCAGCTATTTATTCCAGTCTGTCTTCTCAATATTTATTTATTTTTTTAACCCCACACTTTAATAAGTGGTCAACCTCAGGAATAAATGCATTATTTTTATTCAAAGGAGAGCTGGGTACTGCTTCTGGAACACTGCTTTTATATATAACGTGCTGGACTTTACCCCGTAACAGAAACCACAAAAGTCTCTTTATTTTCCCCCCTCCCCAGTGCTCTCCTTCTTTAGAAGACTCTGAAAGCAAACATTTAAGAATGCATGCTGTTAGTGGGCTGCATAGCACTCTGCTGCTCTGTCAGGACGAATACTGGGATAGATCATGTCAGTCTGTTCGTACTTACAATCATCTTCCACTTCCTCATACCAAAGCACGTGAGCAGACATGAATCTCTCCGCAAAACAGAGGAAAAAGAAAACAACAAGAAAGTGTTTCTTGGCAAAGTATATTCCCACTTTGCCGCTCCAGTTGCTGAATTAGGCTTGTCCCCGCAGAATGACACACATCCCTGCATAAGCCCCAGCAAGTTTGCAGGGGAGCACGCAGCAAGAGCCCCGGTGGGATGCAGCTGGCAGCCGGCAGGGTCCGTGCCGGGCACAGCAAGCTGGGGATCCTCGCTGTCACCCGGCCGGCACTGTAACTCATGCCCTGCTCTTTGGAGGCCCCTACATGTTTCAAATTCCAGGACCTGCGCAGAAGCAGCGCTCCGCGCTTCCCTCAAAACAAAGTTGATTTCCCATAATAGGACAGCCCATGGACTCTACATATAAGGCTCTGCTTCCAGGGTGGCATGTGTAAGGGATTTAAATTATGTGTTAGGGCTTTCCAGCGAGCATTTAACACGACAGAGAGGGGCGATGACATTTCCTGACCCCTTAGCCCAGCTGCCCAGAGCCCCCTATGGGCCAGATTTCCCCCTCCCCAGCAAATGACCCCTAGCCCATCCCCAGGCAGGAGCCTCCCTGTTTAGGAGAGGGGCGGCAGCTCTATCCTTTTGGGATTGCAATTACTCTCCCAGTCAGGGGAAAAAAAAATGTTCTTTCCAAACTAACTGTATAAATACAAACACAGGTTGTGGTAAGTCAGTACCTACTTACAGAGAAAAACAAACCAAAACAAACCAATTTTTGACCAATATTTGACCTTTCCACCTTTCCACTCCCAACTAAACCACACAAATACTGCAGCTAGGCACAGCCCAGGAACAAGCTGCAGAAAATACGGTGCATGCAAGCACAGGAACATTCCTTAACTCCCAAATCCCAAAACCTCTGTGTCCAAAACAGGTGGGACCTGGGCTCACCCCCTCCCCTGCATCAGTCCCAGGCCTCTGGTTTCTCATGGTTCCAGACCCATAGTTTCTATGAGAAATTAAAAACAGGTATCCACATAATACTTTGGAACAGGACTGTGGCTCCTCCACACAAATCCAGACTTTTATACAGCTACTTTCTAGAGTATACATTTTGTACAGTACATATGGCCTGTAGAGATAGGTCACAAAGAATCATGTTATTAATTCATGGCTTCATTTGAAAAATAATTTAAAATAATGCACTTACTTTCTTCATCATTTTTTTAATCTATCCCCCCCAAAAAAATTAAAAATATGTTATTCTACTTTAAAGGCTAAGAATCCAGTCACAGTGATTACACGCTTGTAGGTAAATTCCTGGATTATACAGAAAAATAAACACAAAACTAAAATGCGTAATATACCTTTACAGCCACTGGCATTTTCTACATGAATAGTCAAATTAATACCCTGGAGAACCTGGAGGTGCAGTACATGCCAAAAGACTCCTATGGATTAATTTGCAGTCCACAGGAACTGCAAGTCATGAACTGATATAGAAAAATCTGTAGCAGAGCAGAGCACTCAGTGACAGCAGCAGCATTTTGATTATTTGAGGGAGAAGGAAACCAAGGAAACTCAGGAGAGGAACTGCTTATTGTGCAAAAGTTCTTTTAAAATATTTACAGTCACCCTTGATAACTCATACTGCTAATAACTGAGGCCCAGCAATGTATGTAAGGACCAAGAGGTCCTTAAGGTAGGTCCTGAAGGTAGGTCCCTAATGCTGGAACTGTGACTCTCCTGACTCCTATACATTTCAATCTTTTAAGGTGACAAACTTTCTCTTCAAAACTTTGAATAGAAAAAAATCAGGTGCCTAAATCTCTGTTTCTGAGTATGACCCTTGAGGGTCTTAGGCTTGATAGAGCTCTCTATGCAGTCTGTCTTAACACCTAACTTCAGCCGTAACGCACAAATGTGGAATAGTCTTCTTCTCTGGTAATGCAGTAGAGACCACCAGAGAAGTCCCTGATCAGGCTCTGCAAGAATTGCAGAGCTACTTGATGCTTTCTCCTAAAACACGGCTCAAAGAAGTGGTTGGTGGTAATATTCAGAATGATTTACAAACTAAATGATCCCTCACATGCAGGAAATCCAGGCTTGCTTCTCCTCTTCTTGCTGGGGGCATTCAGAGCTGCAGGGCCTGCAAAGGGGTACAGAAACATTCATCCCAAAAATGTTTTCCCTTCCTGATACTGAAGCTCTGTCACTCAGTGGGAAAAGAGTCAAGGTTCATTGGGCCATAGAGAGAAATAATTAAAGTCAGTGGTCAAACCTACTGCCTTTTTTTTTTTTTTTTTTAATTGTGGTTTAGTGTAGTTTTAGTTGTTGTTGTTGTTGTTTGATTGATTGTCTTTTTTGGGGGGTAAAGAAAATTGAGAAGCTTTTAAAAATTAAAGTCTACTTTCAGCAATGGTTTATACACAGAAACTTCAACTCTACTGAGAAATTTTATGAACCTGTCTGTGCCCACTGGCCAGCATGGTGTATATATTCCACTTATAACGTGGAACTGAATTTATGATTTTGACACACCAACCTTGCTTGTTTATAGTGTTTTTATTGTTGGTGGTGGGGGGGGTTTTTTTGGTTTGTTTGTTTGTTTTTGGTCTGAAGCTGCTTTAAAAACTCTGGCTCTCTTCAAAAACAGAAATCAAGCCATAGCCTTGCTGTATATCTGTGTCAGGTAATTTCTGGGTACCCAGCCAGTGCTGGCAGCCTCCCAGGCCCATCTCACCAATCCCTCTAGATGCTGTAAGGAGCAGCTCCAAACGACAGCACTTCTGCTGAGTGCTCAGAGATTGCAGGGTCCTTGCTACAAGAGGGGAGAGGAGCAAGCCTCAGTCACAGGGATGGTAGGCAATCTTGGAAATTTAGAACAATAAAAGATGTTTTGTTTTGTTTTCAAATGATAGCTGCAACTCTAGATTACTGTTGCCTTCCTCTTTCACAAACAGTAATGGGTTAAATGAAAGAAAATTGTCTGTTTTGCTGAAATGGCTAGGGTGATTTTCAGCTATCCATTAACAAACACTTCATACAGAGGCTGTTTATTTTGCTGCTTGAGAAGTCCTTTCAAAACCAAAGTGCTGATAAAGTTGAAAATATCTCTTTTCTAATGGTAAGAGCATGACAGTAATGCAAAACTGGAGACAATTCAGAAGAACCCAAGAACAATTTGAAAACAAGGCCCAGCAATAAACTGTCTGTCCAGGGACCATTTAGGAGATCAGATTCAGCATATGTCAGCATGACCCTAGAAAAGAAGTGGATTTCAACATTCAAGTCTGGCAGCCAAGTTTACTGTCAGCAGGATAAACCAGAGAGAGATTACGAATTGAAGATAAGGGTTAAACCTCGGACTGGGCTTGTGAATCCCATTCTCAAGTTGTCCCCTTCTCCTAGAACATATTAAAGGGCTACATTGAAACTCAAGACTGTCAAGAAAAAGAAAAGACACGAATGGAAAATTACGGTCTTGACATGAGAAATATGACAGTAGCCAGAATAGTTTACATGGGAGGACAGGTCCCCAATTAGACATAAATAAATCAAATGAGATCTTCATGTTAACAGCCTCCACAGAGTAACTAATCTTCCATCTCACTGTACTTTGCTATGATACAAATAAATAAAAAAGCACACCATATTGCCATCTATACCATCTAACAGCATCTCTTTTCCTGTTAACAGATAAAACAAGAAAATAACAAATAGGTAACATGACATGTGAAACTGATTTACAAACCTCTTACGACTTCTCAAACATCCCAATGGCAAATGTTGTTTACCAACTCAGCATCAGGCAGAGTGCTTAGAGCATAAACCTAAGACATAATATTTTGATTATAATTTCAGAAAACATTTCAACCTTTAAGCCACCCGATTTTTAACTTTGTGCCAAATCTGACCTAAAAATAAAATAATAATAATAAAAACAAAACAATCCAAGTCTGTCACTCAGTTCAACCATTAGGCTCATGATCTCTCTGTGCTCTTGCCAGTATTTGCAAATCTATCACATCTATCTGCGTGGGAAGAAGTGCTAAACTGTAGGGACTGGGACTGATGCGAAGAGAAAAATGGGATGGGAATCTTTTAAGCACTAATGCACAGCATGTGGTTTTGCCCTGGTGGTATATTGGCTCTGAGTCTTTTTATTATTCACTTCCTGTAATGAAAAGATCACTTGCATGTCAGCAACAAAGGGGAAAAAATCAACAGCTTTATCATAACAGAAGTAAACACAAAGTGTCTGATTTTCCTGTAAAATAAGCAAGAAAAAAAGAAAGTCTTTCCAACATGAGTAACTGAAGCAGAATTCTTACTTTCATTTTTCATCCTATTTTTACTTCAAACTGTAGAAATTATTAGTACAGGTTGCAAGGATTTTTCTTCTCTTTTTTTCTCCATTTGATCTGCAGACCAGAAAGAGAAAGGCAAAAACAAATAAACAAAAAAGCACTTGCTCTTAATTTTGAAGGAAGCACTAAGTTTTGTCTTTCAGTGTAGCAGATATTAACCACTTTATAGCCTGAAAATTAGCAGTCTATATGAGTATGGCAAAGCCTTTTCAAGTGCAAGTAGCTGTCATAAACCATCCAGTTTCCACTCAATACTTTTCTATATCATGCAACACTTCTGTTTGAAACCATGCTGTAACATATGGACTGGCATATTATTTCATAACAGTTTTTATGCTCTTCCCAAGCAATCTATCTCCTTCATGCTGTAGCTTCTTTAGAATAGAGTCATCCTCTTTTTGCAGACCATCTAGCAAAAAGAAGGGCTAGAAACCCCTCTTACTAGTTTAACAAAAGTAACATCCAGAAAACAGCAATAATCACTACCTGTTTTGGAAAGCTTCAACTAAAGATGAAGCAGCATTGTTTTTTGTTGTTGTTGTTTGTTTGTTTTTATGGAAACTCTCTTTGGGGCAAGGCCCCAAGCAGATTTAGCAGGGCAGGATTTGCTGCCTCCATTTCCTATACACATAACAGCTTGTGTTGTGTAGATCTTCATTCTCAAATCTTGTCAATCATTCAACTTTAAGAAACTTTCACTGCAGCAGAAGTGAAATCAATCTAAACAGGAGCCTCTTGGACCAGAGTGCTTGGGAGATGCACTGAATCATCAAAAGGAAACCACAGAAAAAGATAGCAAATTATATAAAAATTAATATTAAGAGTATAAATAAAAGAAGAAGGAAATTTTACTGATATATACATGGTAGGAGTTGAAGTGATGAAGAAGAATTAAAATTACTCATTAATACCTACAACACATCTGTTCTTTATCCCTCAGAGAGGCTCAAATGACTAGAAGGGAGAACATCTTATTAACTAATATCCCTTTCTCTAGGCATATTAGGCATGTAACTCAGTTCAACTACTGTAAGCATCCCACACAATCTACAGAGACGATCCTCTGGAGATTGTCTGGATATCTAAAATAGACTCCTGCCCCAAATTGCCCTCTGGGGTAGAGCCCTCTGGGCTCTTGGCTTTCTCTTTTGTTGACCCACCCATGGTTGTCTCTTCCAAACACGAGAAACAAAGGTAAGACTCTTCTCTCTGTCTTCCCAAAGCCCACAAGAAGAAAATCTGGGCACAAGGACGAGAATTGAGACAGCATGTCACACCTGGGCCCCTAGCTTGGCAGAAAAACTTTCCATAGAGTTATGTTTGCAGAGTAGCTCCAAAATTCAGGTAAAATGTACCCAATCCTGAAAGCTGTTGCAAGTCCCACAAGGGAAGTCTGTATTCAGCATCAATATCTACAATGGAACTGATCCCAGACTCCACAAGCAGTAGTTGCTAAAATACAAAGAACTTTCTTATTTACATTGCATGTAAATAGTGAAATATTAACTAATTTTGTGTGCATACTTGCAGGGATGAATGTTACTGAAGGACCACGTGCACATGGGTGGTGGTGGTAAAATATGTATGTCCATTTCCACATATTTTAAAAAGGAGCCAATTTTGCAAAGGTGAAAACAACTACAAACCCTAATTAGTAAGGAGAAAGAATCGAAGCAGAAAAACAGGAACAATAATTGGAAGATGTTTGAATACACTGTCTAGTTGCCTACCTGCCATTGTGAAGCAAAGAAGGTCCTCTGGCTAAAAACAAACAACTGCAAACAAAACCAAATTTAGTTCAGAAAAAGAAGCAGGTATTTAAAGAACAAAAGCAAATACAATACATAAGGAGGAGAGGAAAAATGCCAAGCTGATTGCAAAGAATATCAATAAGGAACTGAGAGTTAATTGTGAACCAGAGTCAGCAATCCATACATAGGAGACAGAGAATTCACCTAAGTTGGCAGGCAAGCTGTATCAGCTGTGCCAAGAACAACTCAAGGTCATTTTGCATAGCAAATGTATTTGCTGCTAACATAAACACAGACTTCTGTAGGGAAACACAACTTGGGCTCCAGCTGCCTAAGCAGTACTCCTGTCACCCATCATGTACTCCCCTAGTTTTACTCCTCTCCAGTCAGCGTTCAGCCATGGCCAATTTTGATATGACACTGTGAAAGCCACAGACAAATAAGAGAGCGCTTAGCATTACAGATACCAAACAGTCAAGGTTTCTTTGCAAAGAAAAGACTGAAGGAATGATGTGTTTAGTCTGGAAAGGCAAGGCAATGGGATATATAGCTGCTTCTTTTCAGCGTGCAAAATGGCAACACTCCAGTGTAATTTTTTTCACATGTGCTGTGGAGAGGCACATTTGGGTAAAGCGAACTTACATTTGGTATTAAGATAAATAAGCGAGTGAGAGTACCAGATCGCTTATGTACATGAAAACATGCACAGGGATTTTGTCCCCTTTAGTGGAATTTTATATGAAAAAGTTTAAAAAATTATTTCAAGCATAAAAAAGTACATTTGGCATATCTCAGCCCTTGCAGTAGAAGAAATCTAATCCCTCTCACCTAAATATTTCTGTTGCACTCCAAAACAAGAGTTACAGACTAGTTAACACAGCCTGTCACATACATCTCAAATTTGTATTCACCTGAAACAAACGTAATTGTGTAGGTAAAGAAGAGCAGTCCAATGGATACAAGAGTACAAAGACAATCTGGAAACCTAAATTCCATTAGTAGCTCTGCCAGTCACTCATCATTCAGCCATGTTTTTTTCTTTCCCATGTAGAAAATGAAGAAAACAAGCTAAACAAGTGTTAAACACTAGCATGATTAATTATTGTTTAAGATATGTGACAAATGGCTTAAAATATAGGATTATTAAGAGTGTGTGTTTTAATTACATGGATTTCACCTTACGTCCTCATGGATGACAACTCTCAAAGCCTTAGTTGCAGTGGCAAAAGACTGTCACATTAAATCTGTGAAGGCTGTGTTATTATGACAGCAAATTATGATGACAAAATTCTGTTACTTCAAGTCTAATGAGACATTACTGCACACACTAGGATGAATGATAAATTATTTTTGCACAGGTCTATATGCAGGTTAGTACATCAAGATGATGGCAAAATGAGGTTAATGCAAGTCTGCAGAGTTGACATTACAAATGTCAAGATGATTGCAAAATGATGATGCTGCAAGTGAACTATGATTAAAAAATAGGACACTAAACACAAAAATGTGTTAAGAGAATGTAAAAATAAACCCACATAAAATAAAACCAAAGAAAATTTTAGTTAAAACAAAGATGTACTGGATACCACCAGTGCTGCAACCTGATGCCTTGCCAAACAGGCCAATGCAATCAGGAAGGCACAAAGTCAGGATGTCAGCCTTACAAATAGCTGTCGATAAATTGTTACTAACAGTATCACTAGGAAAACCTTCCCACTAATAAGAAGCAATTGACTCTATAATAAAAAACATAATACATTTAAAAATAAATAAATTTTAACATGTTGATTCTTCCATTATATTTAGCATTGCTGTAGCCTCATCTGAATATTGTGTGCATTTCTGGGCTCTATAACATAAAAAGGATGTTAAGATACTTGAAAGTGTCCACAGGAGGGCTATAATGCTGGTAACAAGGTTAGAGACAGAGAAGACCCTGAGGGCAGTTGGGTTGTTCAGTATGGAGAAGAGGAGGCCAAAAGACAACCACTCTGAAATCTTCTGAGGAGGGGAAATGGAGCAGGAGGTGCTGGTCTCTGCTCCCCAGTGACTGATGAAAGGATGTGTGGGAATTCCACAAAGCAGCTCCAAGACAGGTTCAGACTGGACATTAGGAAAAATATCTTTACCGCAAGGGTGGTCAAACACTAGAACAGCCTTCCTAGAGAGGTAGTTGATGCCCAGTGCCTGTCAGTGTTCAAGACGCATTTGGATAATGCCATCAATAATGTATGTGCTTTAACTTTTGGACAGCCCTGAAGCGGTCAGGTAGGTGGGCTTGATGGTCTTGGCAGGTCTCTTCCAACCAAGCAATTCTAAATATTGTTCTATTCTAGAACTGTTCTATTCTAAATATAAAGATTTTTTTTTTTTAAAAAAAAAAAAAGTCTCAAGATCACTGTCCTAAGACAGCATCTAGTTACATCAGGGAATTCCTTTCTAAACACATATCTCTATCCATTAGTCCCAAAATAAACTAATCTGATCTTGGGTAAATTCATATATATATAGGATCCATGATATTATAATATTAATGAGATTACGTATTTACTATGTAGGCTGTTCATAATATTTTTACGTGATTAGAAAAGTAACACTAGATAGTGTATTTTGCTAATGCAATGTTTAACTAGGAATTCTAGCATATCAGAAAAAAGATAATTCAAAAACTGAAAATATAATCTTTTTCTCTGCATTTAAAGGCCTTTCTCCATCTCAGCTTTCTATATACTGCTATACTTCTATATACTGCTAAGAGTTGCACCTGATTTCCAGCATGGCAACAGCAGGTTGTTGTATATCCTTTCAAAAGACTAGCATATCTATTATTTGTTCCATTACAAGTGAGGTACTCTATCTTCTTATCACCAAGAATATGTGATGCTCAATTCCTGATCAATTACAGTGATGAACTAAAGTATTTTGGCTAAATAACAGTTGTTTTTTTTTTCAAGGAGTTTAGGTTGTGCATGACCTTTAAGTACAAAGCCTAAAAAATTTTCTCATATTTAACACAGAGAAAGATGAAAAAAATTACTTTCTTTGCAAATGTATTATTTTTTGCAGATTTTTTATTATTGTTTTTCGAGCACGTTAGTTGCTGGAGCAATATTGTATGCAATGTGATACTCATGTGACTAGACCTGAGAGTTGACAAAAATCCAAAGGGACTGTGTGCTGAGGGGAAATAACTGGTTTCTCTAAAAAACATTTAATGTAAGTTTCAAAAGACCAGAACTGGGTCAGCTTTCTTATTAATATGGAAACAGAAATAATTGTAAGGTTTTGTTATAGATCCTCTTATATATAGTCTGAGAGCTTTCATATGAGCAAAATGCACCTCAGACTATTTTTATGCAGTAAATCATGGATAATCCATGTTACATAAGTAAAACTATTCGATATATTAATATTTGAGAGATTAGGCTAAATTAAAAAAAAATCTAAAAGGTATCAATCCATGTAAAGATAGAGAGAATAACTTGTCCCATATGGAAGACAACAGCATCGCAAAGATTAGAAAAACTAAGTATTGGTTTCAAGCTCTGAAAACATTTTTGGAGAGGTACAGATTGTTGAATTTATTCATCTAATTGTACTTTGGTGCTTCACTGGAATTTGCCTGTCTTGTACTTGCTTCTCTTGAATGGTACAGGTCTTCCATAGACCATAGACCTCCCATAGACTACCAGCCCAAGCTGGTGGTTCTAGTCTCTGTCTAACATTTCACATGTTTAAGCACCAGATTTCTTCCCTACCACTTCAGCAGAAGCAATTACTTTTTTTTTTTTCTTTTTAAAAAACAGAAAAAAAAATATTTTAGATTAAGGAATTCTGTCATTTTGCAATCTTTCTGGTGCCTTTTTTTCTTTCCAATTTTATAAATATAGCTGTATCTTCTCATAATGTCATTCTTGACCAGAATACAGATGTAAAGTCAAATCAAGGATACCAATACAACTGGAAAAAAATATATGTGAATCAAAAATATACAAATAAATATGAAATAGTTTTATGATACATATTTCAAGTACAAAGTATATCAAACCCCCAATAAGTACTACAGCCCCTGTGATAAACTGTTTCACCATCAGATGGATTAAAAGTACCAAGTGCAACACACATTTTTCAAATAACTTTTCTAGAATAAAAAAAAAAAGTATGTCCAATCACAATACTAGTTTATAATTCCAGAAATTATAGCACAGAATAGAATTATTAGACATAGATAGGAAGTAGCAGGGAAAATAATTTTACAGAGGGAAACCATTCTTTACATATCTGATAAGTTTCTTTGAAGGAGTCACTAAGCATACAGTGAAGAGAAACCTTGTTTATACAGTTTAATACATTACTGAAAATGTTTCTCATTGAAGACCTTAAAGAAACAAAGACCCACTTTCTCTTATTAAAAACAAACAAACAAAAAAAAACAACGAAAAAGAATCATCAAAAGACAAAAGAGGAAAAAAAAATCCCAAAGCTTTTAGCTTTCTTAAACACACACATCACCAGCCAAGTTCCACAGCAATCACTTCCAGAACTGGTTAACATATAAAGTACATTTAGGAAAAAAAAATGATAAATAAATAACAGAGACAACGAGACAACTTTCAAGTTTCCTCGTGGTCCTAAGGTATTCAGGGAAATAAAAATGAAAGTTGGCTGCACAGAGATACAGCAGAGTCTCAAAGTGTCAAATAGGTGATAAAAAAGACAGATGAAATCCAATATTGAGAATATGAGGAGAAAAAGAAATCTCAACTTTACGTACTGTACTCAGCATGGGCTCTGAATTAGTTATTGCCACTCAGGAAAGAGATCGTGAGTTATAAAAGGTCTATGAAAATATCAACTCCATCTTAGAAGCTGTCAAAAAGCAAATCAAATTCTGGCCATTACTATGACTAAAATAGAGAGCATCATACAAAATATCATTACGACATTATTTAAAGTCTTCAGATGTTCATACTTTGAATACTGTGGGCTGTTCTAGCTCCCCCATCACTAAAATGATATAGCTGAAAAAGTAAGGACAACAGAAATGATTGAAGGCTAGAGAGAAATGGCTTTCCTACGAAGAATGACTTAAGAGGAGTCTTCAAGGTAATGTGAGGGGATTGTGAATGAGCATGGAAATTGGATCCTCCAAACCTGACAAGGAATAAGAGATTGCCCAGGGGAGGTACACAGCAAAGCAGAGATACAATGCATCCAGGGACCAATTATCTCAACAATGCCAGCAAGAGGCTGAGCCCTAGATAGCCAGGTACAAGTCCATGAAGAGGTCCTAGTGTCATCACTGACGGTTCTGCAAAAGCCATCAGCTCCATGTGTGGAGTGGACAAAAAGTACCAACCCAGATGGTGGTCATCTCCATGTGTGCTGAGAGCAAATCAGAGGAGGTCATGTGGCTGCTACAGAAACCTGTGGTGTATTCATACGTGAAGGGCTGTGTGAAGAACTGGTCTCCAAGTCTCCAGAAGAATGCAGTGGAGTTAGAGAAGAGCAACTGGAAATAATTGTGTGGTTGGAGCCACTGTCTGAAGAGCAGAAACTCCAAGAGCTAGGACTCTTCAGTTTGGAGAGGAGACGGCTCAAAAGAAATATGACTGAAGCTTCAAAAGCATGAAGGGGGCGAATAAGGAAGTTAATTACTAAATCTTTCAATACAACATATCCTAGATTGGTTTAAAACACATCAAGAAAGTGGTTCTTCAGCCACTGGGCTACCAACATCTGTATCCTGTCATCCAAGGAAGTTATGAAGGCAGATATTTATCAGCTGATTTAAAATAGGGTTAGATAAATTAACGAACAAGAGGTCTATAAAAAGATACTAAAAGGCACAGGGTCTTGTAACCTCTAGCATCTTAACAAAATAACTGTAGACACTGGGGAAAGATAAGGAAATGGACCTCAGAAGGTAGACAGACCTGTGAGTATTACCTGACTAACATTTAATTTGCTATTTGCTAGAAAAATAACCTTGAGCTAAATGCACCACTGGTCTGACCAAGCAGGACATTTTGTATAAACTTTAAGTACATTGAAAAAGAAGGACTGCAGCTGAACATAACTGAGGTGTATTAAATGACGAGTCTTTAGAGAAGATGAACAGAGAACAATTTTTCAGTGTCTTTCATAGCACAAGAACTGGATAGGAAAGAGAAGAAAAATGAAAGAAAATCAGCAGGTGGCTGGTTCAAAACCAGCAAAAAGAAGTACCTCTTCACATGATGTGCTACTAAATTATGGGACTCTGCTACTGCAAGCTGTGGATGCCAGAAGTTCATGTAATCTGGCTGCTGGCAAGCTATACTGGGAGCTCAGCTTACACCCCAGCCTGCAGGAGCACAGTGCCAGTCATCTCAAACACCCCACAGGAGCTTGACCATTCTTAGTGGAAAAAGGGCTTTGCCATGTCACCTAACAGTGTCCCACTTCAAGCACCAAGTAGCATGCTGCAGACAGTATCTTACTGTCTCTTTTCACCATGATGGACTCAGTCATTTCTTTCTTACCTCTGTCCCAGTGTTTCTCAGCAAAATGCTGCCAATGAGCTTTGATGGGAATAGTACAACACAGGTTAAATCGCTGGTATTATTTTAATCTTTTGTAGTTACAGCCACCTCTGAATTTAATAGTGTTGTGTGTTTTAGTACAGCAATGTTTGCATGACAAAACGTTAAAGAGCTTTCAACCTTTTTACCATATATCCTGCTTTCCAGGGTTTAAATATAGCTGGGAAAATGCTCACAGCTCAAGATCGGCATTCAAAGTCTCAGTGTGGAGGCAGTATTTCATTTCAGTTGAGAGGGAAAACAGTATGTCATTTTTGTAACCATCAATAGAAGGGTTCTGGGTTTTCCACTTTCTAGACTTTTTCTCCTAGTATGAGAGATTTTGCTGTTTCAGGTTAAGCAACTGGACACTAGTAAGTGACAACCCCTGATGACAGTGTGAGCAAGAA
This sequence comes from Heteronetta atricapilla, assembly GCA_011075105.1. NCBI lineage: Eukaryota > Metazoa > Chordata > Aves > Anseriformes > Anatidae > Heteronetta > Heteronetta atricapilla. Next base: position 119,750,482 of record CM021731.1, on the reverse strand, counting down.
TAAAAGAATTGTCTATTAAAAAAGGTTACAACATTAGCTCACCTTTTCCATAGTTTTTAAAGAATCAAACATATAATTCTGTAAAACATGTATAGACATTGTTATGTTTATAAAGCATAGCAATGTAGTCGTAACTACATGATGCAGCGTTGACAAAGCTGTAATTGATTTTGAATATTGAGTTCATAGCTTTACATTCAGGAGACAAGACGTACACTAAAAATAGAGACATGAGACAGAAGTACTTAATTAACATTTCCAAAATTTTGCAAGAAATCAAAAATGTTCTTCATTTCAGAGACTTCATGGATTAAAAAAGGATGCTAACCTTTGCTACACAACTCTCAAGTTATATAGTTGCATTCAATGATATTACTTCAAAAAATTCCTACTTATGTAGTCACTGCATCAAAATGTCTTGCTTATTGACATAACGTTCGGTAAGTTCTTTTCCTTTCTTCCTACCTGCACATATACAAAGGAATAGAGTTGTCTGAAGACCCATAGCATGCATCACATACGTATACATCTCTATGGAATTCAATATATGACATAGGAGAATAAGAGGTTAATTGCATTTCCAACATCCATCACCAGAGGAACTGAAATTACATGATGTTTTATTTTATTTAAAACTGTGTGCCTTCCCCTTCTCTTAATGAAGCCCTTCTTTTAAGGGCTTCATTAGAAACAGAAGGAAATGACAATCCATTAGAAATAACCATCCCTATACAGTGATTAAAAATTAAATAATAATAATAATAAAAAACACAAGACAATGAACAGCAAAGCATACATACAGATTAGGGTGTATGTATACATATACACATTCAAATATATACATATATACACACATATACAACTGTAGTATTATTTCAGAGTAGATATTTTAGAACAGATAGACATGGAATAAAGGGGGGAATGGTAAATGTTCAGGACTTGTTGACATAGAAAGTATGACAGAAGTAGGGTGATTGCTATACCTGGTGCTGGCATGGGCTACCAGGTACCTTAGTTTAAATGTATAAACAGGGGAAAGCTCAAGAACACTGAAATCTTCCACACAGCTACAGCTCAGAAAAATATTCAAGTGCTTATTCACTATGGGATAAACATATTCTCCATCCTAGTTGACAAACTGCATAAAACAGCTTGGAGCTTCTTAATGCACAGACATCAGCCCAGTCACAATTCAGTGATGGATGATACAACTCATGAACGTGCTCTTTGTGGTGGCAGTTCTTAATTCCTTTTCTAGGGAAACTGCTAATCTATCAATCTTTGAATTGTCTGTCCCTAATCCATGCTCAGGAAATCTCTCTTGACATAATCAACTTTATCAATTATTGCTCAATGGATAATCTCTTGCTACAAAATAGAACATTGAGAAGGTGTGATGGGATTACTACAGGAATATTTTGCTTGTCCCCTACATCATTCTTAAACTATTAGGCCTCAGAGCCTAATATAGTTAGCTAATTTCACTGATGTGCCCCTCCAGGGCATTACTTCCAGATTACTAACTATGATTTGATCACAGGACATGTTATAAACAATACACAATTGCCTGAAAGATATTAATTGTTAAAACGTTGCCATCAGCTATCTCAAAATTAAATTCCTTCAATACTGTTTTCCTATGCATATAAATAATCAGAATATTCACATAGCAGCCTGAGACTATGGCTGTGTAGTTATCTTCAAGACAATCAAATGTTCCAGTTATCATGGTTGTTTGTCCACATGGGAGGTTTTGTGCAGAGTAAGGCTGACTTTGAATTTACTGCTCACTAATTACTTTGGGCTGACTCCTCATGGACACCCTAGTGTGAGCAAGCTCTTCTGCCTTAACTTAGAAACCGGTGTGATCTTATGCAGGGGCACTTTTGGGGCTCAATAGAAAGTGTTAGATGAGGGTTAAGCTATTTGCACACTGTAAAAGTGTGCTACTTCCACACTGTAAAAGGAATTTTGTATGCCTATCTCCACTTGCAGATATGCCCTTATAGATTATCTCTCTATGTCCTCCAGTTGCTTTCTCCTTCAGTTTCATGTCTGGTATTTAAAAATAAATAGCCTGCCATTGTAAGGTACAGATCTATAAGCTTTTAAGATTTTATTTACAGATTCATAATACCACCAAAAATATCCCAAGTTTCAAGTTCAAGAGAGGCTGAGGTTGTCAAGCATAAACCTGGTTTCATTTGCCTGATCCATTCTGCAAAAAGTCTATCCTAAGAATTTCTTTTTCACAACAAACTTCTGACAAAAGAGCTGTAAGCTTTAATTTTCTTCCTGGTGTCTTAAAAGCATCTGTTAAAAATGTTTTCCTCAATAACTAAAGCATTACCAAAAATAAATTGTCTTATGTACAGACAGCAGTCGGTTTGTGCAAATGCATTAGGATGCATCCTTGAGACAGACAGCATGAGACATTCCATCACTCTTCAAGCAAAATTTCCTGGCCATTTTTTTTTTTTTTAATTTTAGCAGAAGTGCCTCTAATTGTGCAACATATTTTTTAATATTATCAGCTTAAAAGTTTCTCCAGGCTCCAGAGAGAACAAAAATTCAGAGTTTTCATTATATAACACAGAAACAACTTGAGTCAAACATACAAATAAATAAATAAAAATAGGAATTTCAGAGGACAATTCAAACACATATAACGTGCAAAAGACCATAAAGCCTTTTATCAAATGTAGACCATCTCTTTGGTAGGATGCACAGGTAGGGGAAAAAGGGGTAACACCCCCAGCCTCTCCCACTTTCTCCCTTCGAGACATTCATACACACACCTGTAATATTTGTTGATTAACGCACAGACAGACTGAGGGCAGTCCACATTAATGGAACTTTCAAAGCATGCAAAAAGACAACAGAAAAAAATATATGTATAAATTAAAAAACATGCCCAGGGGTTGAGAGAGTAATGATAAAAGTCGCTATGCTCAGCTATGCTGTCAGAAAGAATTTCCACAGAACAGGGAGATTCAATCATGCCATCATTGACTGTAGGGAAGGTGACGGTGTTCATGCCAGCTGCCCACCAGGCTCACTGCAACAGCTGCTCCCACTCTGTTCTCTTATAATTTGTCTCTCCCAAGAAGGCTCTGGAGGCTTTGTCAAGCCTGGAGGGACTGAATGCTGTGCAGGGGAGGCTGGAAGCTGGATGTGGAGTAGCCACCCCTGGGGGCTGCCCACTGAGGCTGGAGGCTCCCTGGACACAAGCCCCCTGTGAACGCTGGGCCATCAGCTGGTGCTCGCTTGGTTTAGCTTTTGCTGAATAACCCTGTACAACCAGTGTAATGCTTGTTATATGCACTTCTGTGACAGGTGGCAAGTAAAACAATGAGCTACTCGTGGTAAAATGAACCATCTCGGCCTGAGAGCAATATGCGTCACAGTGAGGCAAGGGACTGGGGTGGCAGCGTAATTATACAAAAATGAGGACAGACCTCATCTTCTAACTGAATATAAACTGGGAAATAAAGAAGTGAGATTTTTTTCAGAACCACTGAGAGCCATGCATTATAGAAATCCTCTCTCTTCTTCCAATCATATAATTGGAAGGTTATTTGCGTTTGTTATGAAGTACCTGTGGCTAATTACAGTAATCAGGCAGAGATTTATTCTGAGCAGAGGAAGCACACTGGAGCCTGCACTGTCAGATGCTGAAGCTCCCCCACATGCTGCTGCTCAGGTGTCCCAGATGGGTCCGAGCTGCACTTCGCCATCTAATGAAGCAACCCAGAACTACTTACCCAAGGCCTTGAACTTAATTAGCGTCAGAGCAAGGCAACCAACTTGCAGTGAATAAGTTGACAATTTTGCTTCTTTTTATTTGTGAACCTTCCATGATTAGCCCAAATTATTCTTATAATTATTCACATTTAATTCACTGTATTATGAAAATAATAGTTAGTCTACAGCTCATTCACCAGGAGCACAAATGTTGTAAGTGGGTTTATAAACTTTGAATATATGAGTAGATCATGTGGTTCAAGGTGTAAGGCTCAGAATCAGAGTGCCCAGGCAATTATCTGCAGCACTCGGTTTTATGAAAATTTCCTACCTTATACTCTAACTGCTGAATAAATGTTGAATAAATTGATTGTCACTGGCCAACTTAGTTGCTAGGCATTTTTGGAAAAGAAATATAATTGAGGCAGAAGCAACACATGCAAGAAGTTGTAAGGGCAAATGAAGCACAAGTAATCTCCATCATATTTGAAAAGTCATGGCAGTCAGGCAAAATCCCTGGAAAAAGGGAAACATCACTCCCATTTTGAAAAAGTGTAGAAAGGAAGACCTGGGCAACTATAGACTGGTGAGCCTCACCTCTGTGCCTGGGGAGATCATGGAATGAATCCTCCTAGAAGCAATGTTAAGACACGTGTAGGAAGAGGAAGTGATCCAAGACAGCCAGAATGACTTCACCAAGGGCAAATTGTGCCTGGCCAGTCTGGTGGCTTTCTATGATGGAATGACTGAATCAGTCAGCAAGGGAAGGCCAACCAACATCATCTTCCTGAATTTTAGTAAGGCGTTTGACATGGTCCCACATGACATCCCACATCTCCAAATTGGAAAGAGATGGAACTGAAGGGTGGACCACTCAGTGGATACAGAATCGACTGACCGCAAGTCTGGGTGTGGCCATCCAGTGGCTCTACATCCAGCCTGAGGTCAGTGACAAGTAGTGTCCCTCAGGGTTCCATCTTGGGACTGGTGCTGTTTAATATTTTTATCAAGGACAGAGGGATTGAGTGTACCCTCAGCAAGTTTGCAGATGACACCCAGATAAGTGGTGTAGTCAATACAACAGAAGGAAGGGATGCCATCAAAAGAGAGCTGGACAGACAGAAGAAGTGGGCCCATGTTAACTTAATGAGGTTCAACAAGTCCAAGTGCAAGTTGCTGCACGTGGGTAAGGGCAGTTGCAGACATGAGAACAGACTAGGAGAAGAATTAATTGAGAGCAGCCCTGAAGAGAAAGACTTGGGGGTTCTGTGGACAAAAGGCTCAACATGAGCCAGCAGTGTGCGCTTGTAGCCCCAAAGGCCAACTGCATCCTGGGCTGCATCAACAGAAGAGTGGTCAGCAGGTCTAGGGAGGTGATTATCCCCCTCTGTTCTTCAGCACCTGGAGTGCCGCATCCAGGTCTGGGGCCCCCAGCATGAGAAGGATGTGGACCTGTTAGAACAGGTCAAGAGGAGGGCCATGAAGATGATCAGAGGGCTGGAGCACCTTTCCTATGAAAACAGGCTAAGAAAGCTGGTTCAGCCTGGAGAAGAGAAGACTTTTCAGTACTTAAAGGAGGTTTATAAAAAAGATGGAGAATGACTTTTTTTACATGGGTAGATAGTGATAGGACAAGGGAGAACAGTTTTAAACTAAAAGAAGGTAGATTTAGGTTAGATTTTAGGAAGAAATTATTTACTCAGGTGGTGGTGAGGTACTGACACAGATTGCCCAGAGAAGCTGTGGATACCCCATTCCTGGAATTGCTCAAGACCAGGCTGGATAGGGCTTTGGGCAACCTGGTCTGGTGGGAGGTATCCCTGCCCATGGCAGGGAGGTTGGAACTATATGATCTTTAAGGTTCCTTCCAAGCCAAGCCTTTCTACAATACTATGAAAAGGCTAGGAATGCAAAATAGGATTTTCCAGAAGCTCAAATACAATAACTGAACTACGCTGTACTTTGAAAAGTTGGCAAACTTCCAAGTAATGTATCTGATGTTTGGAACAGAGTTCACATGGGGATGCTTCACCTCAACAGCATACTTACAAAGATGCTAATAAATCCAAGTCAGCATCTGACAACCCAGCCCATTCAGTGCAACTTCTGCACGTGCACACTTGCAGGAACTGCACAGCAAAAACAAGAGCTTGCTGCTTTGCTTCCAGTACAAACCCTTCAAAGCCTTCTCTTATTAAAGATTTCCCCTTTTCCTGACGTATTTCTCTTACCACTACAACTCTCTAGTCCCCAGATGTTAACAACAAAGATAAACAAAGCCTGTTTTGCTGAAAGATCTAGTCCAGGAGAGGAATGATGGCAATTGTAGTGCCCCTCCGGTGCTGCTGCTCCTCCTCAGTTCCAGCATCAGGTAAGGGAAGAAATCTGACTGCTAATGGAACAGGCATTTGGAGGTAAGCAATAAACACCTCATCCCCTGAAGAAGAAGTACAGAGAAGAGAGGAAGAGATGAATGGAGAGATGAAATAATTCATATACTGATGGAAAAAAAAAAAAAAAAGAAAGAAAAAGAAAAGACAAAGGAGTCTAAGGGGGCAGGGGGAGTAAAAAAGAAAATGAGATATCTAAGCAACTGAGCAGGACCCCTTCAGTGGAGGCATGCCCTTGCCACTACACCACAGCCCAGGCCTCTCAGTCCATAGGAAGCCAGTGGCCTCTGCTGTTCTTCTCCTGCTCTTCTGCAGGACTGTGGGGCATAACGTGTACCTGTGACAGGGCATGAGTCTTCAAAATCAGCACCAATGGCAAGAAAAAATCAGTGGAGAGCACAGAGAAGCAAGCAGGATCTATCAGACAAAAAAAATGGTAATGGGGAATTATTGACCAATTCTTTCATCTACAATGAAAGAATTTTTTTGCTTGTTTTCTTTATGATCTTTTTCCTTCACAAAGGGAGGTGAAGTGGCCATTTGAGACACGGGACTGACCATAGCTTAGAGAGTCCCGGACAGGCTGTGGAGTGGTCCAGCCAAGCCTCAGTGCAGCCCCCAACCCAGCACAAGCCGGGATGTCCTCCCATGAGTGCAGAACAGGCGTGTGCTGGGACCGCACGTGTCACCATGGTGCCTGCTGCCCACAAAGATCACCTTCAGGAAGAATTTTCTACCAATAGTTGTCAAGCAGGTGGTGCTGCGCTACAAAAAAAAAAAAAAAAAAAAAATCTGTTCTTGCTTGGGAAGTGGCACCTGCTCTCCGGCAATTTTTTTCAAATTTCTATTTATTCACACATGGTTTATACTATTTGCAATATTTTTTCTAGCTCTGAACTAACTAATAGAAACACCATAACAAGTCTTAGAATAGATTTCCTCTAGCTGGAAATTGAAATATTTTGTTACAAAAGCATGTTATATTTTATGAAATATATTTTTTTTACAAAAGCATGAACACAGTCAGGCATATTCTCTTTTAAAAATCTAGTCTGTGGGCACAACATGTACAACATGACATAATGAAAAGTTAGAGGTATAAATGCCCGCTTGATTTTGAATGGAAACCACACCTTTCTCCCCACCAGGTACAGCATGGGACAGAGGAAAGAAAAGCTGCTGCTGTTGTGATGGTCTCCATCAAGGGGACAAGTCCTTCTGTTTGAGGGGACAAGCACATGTTCAGGAAGCACAGGTTCTATCCTGGCTCTGCTTTGGTGGCACTTGTCTTTAAGACCCTTGTTGTCCCTCTTGCCATCAAGATGTTACCATCGTTTCAATCAGCTGTTATGATCAGTACACACAAAAAATTCAACACTTAGATGAAGCTCTAACACCTATGAAAATGTCCCATTGTTTCAGCACGATTTCAGCTTCCACCATGAGCGCTGGTTAGAGTTCTGATCGTAAGAAATGTCAAATTTCTCAAATCAGTCAACCAACTGTATTGTACAATTCCTAAATATTCATGCTCAAATGTATCATGCAAATACTGTTTCTGCTAATAGAGCAATGCAGAATGTTTGCTCAGTTGCCTGTGCAAAATGAGCCAATGGCTGCAACTTAATTTACAGTGGACAGAAGACTAAACTGCAAGGAATATTAATTGTTCCCTTTTTTTGGTAGAAGCTGAATAGAAATGAAAAGTAATGTGCCCTAAACATCCCTAGTTCAGGAAATAATCACAGGGCAACACAATAAAGTTTAATTTAAAAAAAAAAATAAAATTGAAAAGGAGAAAGGAGAGAAAGAAGAGAAAGGAGTGTGTCAACTGTAAATGAATAATACACAGACATGTCCACAGTGATCTGAATAATTCAGCATACAAAATTAAAGTATGTTTCACATCTGCCACCATAAAAGATAAAGCTATCAAGTCTACTTTAAAAGTATAATGATTATAGGAGAACACTTCTGATTCATGCTTGAGCCTAGTTGGAGTGCCAGCCCTGTGGTCCCCACAAATAAACATCTCAAAGCTCTGCGTTGAAAGAGCTCCAGCTGCAAATGTTTCATTAACTCAAAACAGGCAGCAAACTTCTGAAGTGCCACCTGTTACCAGTATGTCACCGTGGTGCCCAGCAATCAGCCAAGGTCCCCGCCCCCTTGGAGCACCTCCACCAAGCGAGGTACATAAAGCTGCCTCCTTCATCACCTCTCCTACTGCTCACCAACTAGAACAGCCCCACTCCCTCCCTCCCACCCTACCTGCGCTTCATCTTACAGCACTGCCCTGTCTCCATGTTCCCCTGGGTTTGGGACAGAGGTCTAAAAAGCAACCCTTCCAGACTGCTAGGCCTTCAGCATTACAACAACATACCATGTAAGATATCAACTGGTTCCATGCACATGCATTTTCCAGGAAATACTTCTTTTCAAAGTGAACAATGACCAATGAACAAACATGAGATGGCTCTGGTGGATCCAAGAAACAAGAAGAGAAGAAATGCAGTGAGTAGCAATTTCCTCCTAATGGAGCAACACACAACAGCCATGGCTTTACAACACCATTACTCCATATGCACTCCACCAGCTGCAAACTGCATCCACCTACTTCTGGGAGGCCATGAGGGAGCTGCAGCCAGGGCTTTGCTCCCCGTGGCAGAGTAGCAACCCTTCCTTCCCACTGCCCTGTGATGCCAGCCCTTGGGGCTGCATTGAGCACCTGCCCACCAGCTGAAGACAGGCAGCTCCATGCCTGTGCTTGGATGAGCACCAGAAGGATTTCTGGAACCTCCAGGCCATTTCACATAAAGGTTATACATGCTTCTATGTTGGCATTTTATGTTAGAAGGCCTATTACAAACAACCTAGAAATTATTTTTATTAAAATGCAGGGCAAAAAAATAAATAAAAATAAAAACCAAACAAATAAAAACTTAGTGCCTTTTCCTTCGGTAGAGAAGTGTTGCTGCTAGCTAGTTGTTCAATCTAGACTCTCTAAAGCTTTGATAGGCATATGGGAAAAACAACTCGGATTTCCTCTAAATAAACCACCATAAAATCTTCAGCATTGTTTTTATTTTAGAAAGTTAGCTATATGTGGAAAAATGCACTCTAGGTATTAAAAAAAAAAAAAAAAAAGAAAATGGTTTTTAATCAAAATGTGGAACTCACTGTGTTTTTCATCAGTGAATGACCAAATCCTTTCTTCTTTTGTACTCTAGAGTATTAACAGGTGGCCGTAGCCCCTAGCTGCATGAAACTACCATATGCTACAGAGATCAAAATTAATAAACTAACCGTACGATGTGCCCGTTTATTGTGCTTGTATCTCATTTTAATTCAATTCTCCTCAGTGTTTTTATTACTAAAGAATCATGTTTGGTGATTTTTAGCTTTAATATCAGTAGCTTCCTTATTAACAATTTTCAATTGCTTGTTCTAGTATCATGCCAAGTAGCTACATGTAGAGAAATATATCTTTGGTACCACATTTTGAAACACCACTCATACTCTATGAGTTCCTCTGCTAAAAAGTTAGCAGTTCTGCACACATTAAATGTCCTAACAGTGGAAAAGTTAATCATATGTCAGAGGAAATTTGTTATGTGCACAATAAAATATGTTCTGAATTTCATTTAACTGTACAAATTCAGTTCTTGTTAAATACTAATCAGCCAGAACAAGGCATCACACAATCATCTTGTTCATTCTCCACTTGGCACCCTTAATCATTCTTTTTTGTTTGTTTGTTTTCCCATATAAAAAATGTTATACTGTCGACAATGAAAAATAAACCCACTGATGCAAATACTGTATGTGCATGGTAACCACAGAGCATAGCTGCACACAGAGGGACTGAGCAGAGATGCCTTCAAATATAAACAGGCAATGCTTATCCAACTCAGAGAGCCTCAGTGCTGGCGCCTAAAATTAAGTTTCTTCCAAAAACTACTAAAAATACCGTGTCCAAAAAACAGGAAGGAAACATTGTCCATATTGTAAACCACTTCCATGACAATTATAGCCTTGATTTAGCTACCGTTTATTCCAGTGAGTAATCAGTACTCCAGTGGGTAGTTCCACTGACTTCTCAGCCATCGTTTGTGTAACGGCACGCTGTAGAGGGGTTTCATCCTGCTATGCTTTAGTGATGTTAGCGGGGTCACTGTCAGGACTTAAGGGGTCCAGCACAAGTTCACCTTGTGGTTACACCAACCCTACGCCAAATGCCTTGGCTTCCCTGTTCAGAGTATTGCCCAACACCAGCCCCAGCTGGCCTCCTCCCCAGACTGTCTGAGAGTACCTGTGCCTTGAGTCTTCTCTCCTTTTGCTGGTGACGGGCCATGCTGCTTTTCTGAAAACATTTTATCTATCTTTTTGCCTTGATCTTGCAATTTTGTTTTCTCACCCTCAATGCAGGCACACCACGATGCTGAGAAGAAGGGTCCAATCTGGGTTACAGGCAGGTTACACACAATTGCATGGCACTGCCAGGGAGAGCTAAGGTTATCACTTGGGTCTGGAGCTATTCCTACAAGCACACAGCACTAAAATTATGGAAGAAAATACTAGAAATCAGTGTTTTCTTTTTTTCTTTCTTTTTTTTTTTTTATCCTATTTTTACAACCTCCCAGCCAATGACAAAAACAAAGAGCCACCCAGCTCCTTCCCCAAAACCCATCTCAATTTTTCTCCCTGTTCTCAAAGACCAGGAGAGGATGAGCAGAGGCAGCAGTATTAATCTTTCCTTAAAGTACTTGCTCAAGCCCACCAAAATTGATGGAAAGACTTCCAGTGATTTTAACAGACTCAAATCAGAGCCCTCAGCAGACACAATCCAGCTTGAGCTTACACCATCCTAAAGAAAAAAGGAATTAAAAACAAAGCACCTTCTGCTTCCTGCACAGGTATGATTAGTGGCTGCTGGATCAAAACTGCTTGGTCACGGGGAGCCTGAGACATGCAGGCAACTTAAAAGACAACAGAAAACAACGCTAAAAAAATGCATACTAATCTAGTTTGTCAATGTGTGGACTTCATTGAATTGTGCAATTCACATCCTCAAACACAGGAGCTGCTTTTAAATTTCCCTGAGATTGTTTCAAAGTTTTCTAAATAAAGCATCTTCATATTTAATTTCCAAATGACACTTCTAAGCTAGATTAATTATATCACTGGAAAGCTTTTTCATAAGGAGCTTTTCAAAGGATGCCAATTCTTGATTTTTTCAGGAAAAAAAAATAGAAAGCTTGACTATATTTTTCTCCCCTCCCCCCCTTTGTTAATTGTGTTAATTGTGTTAAATTGTTTAATTAATTATTCATACAGATCTAATCCTGGATGTTTGGCTAAAAATGATTGCAAGACATATTTTCACCTATGACCCACTGAAACTTGAGTTATCACTAAAATCAGAACTTAATCCCCTAATCATTACTGATGATAAATTTGAAGAAGTTAAACAAGTTTTACATCAGAGATGGCAGCAGAATGAGACTGCAGGGTATATATTGCTTTTCCTCAGTAAAACTATTCTTTTAATTTTTATCCCTCACTTTTGTTTTGCTTTACTCTTCATCCCACAGTAGCTTGGTATATGCCCTACTCAACTTTATTGTTGTATATATACAGCAGAATGCAACTATGAACTATATAAGATCACAATATAATTCTGCTAATCTACACATTTCTTAATTAGAATCAAGTTAACACTCACTCTGTAAAGTACAACAAGCACTTAGAGTTAATACAATCACAACAGCCAAAAGACAATAAAAAAAAAAAAACTCAAAACCAAAATAACATTTCTTAAAGAACGCATCTTCCATTATCTCAGCCTTGCACATCTATTTCAATTTACATTTAAGGAGATCTGAGCTGTCAAAAAATAAATTTAAGTACTAAGTTTCCAAGAAACATAAACTGAACTGTAATTCCATTGCACATGAACATATTCCATCTTCTCAAAGAGATGAACTGTGGTTTCAAATGTTGGCAGAAGGCCCTCTTATAATAAAATTATACATATACTGTAGTTCCCCTGATGTCTTTCATATTTTTTCATAAACAAAATTACAGTGACAGTTCAGTTCATTACAGGAGGTTTCATTAAAGAACTGGTTTATTTTAAGAGAACACCAACAGAGAGCTGTCTTTAGGGATGTAGTTGAGTAAAAAAGTCTGATTATGCCTCCGTGAAAATAAGCCAGAAATTATGCAGGATTTCGATACTGTAAAACAGGAAAATCCTCTTAACAGACACATGGAACAACCTGTTCTACTGCAGCACTGCATTAATAAGCAGGTGCAGCGACATCAGCTCAAAAGCATTGGGTTCAGCCCCTTCTAGAGGTGGCTGCCACTCCTTCCCCCAGGGCTGGGTGCCCCAGCCCCAAATGCCGGAGTGGGGGACCCCAAGGAGATGCTGTGCAGATGTGTGGCAGCTGGAAAGTGGGGGCTCCTCCTCTAAAGCTCAGTACCTCACTGGACAAAACCCCACCAGGCAGCCCAACCACCCTCCTCCACCATCTGGGCTGCACCTGGCTCTGGAGACAACTGGACAGCACAACTTTTCAGGAGTTTATTTTCCATTATTTCTTTCTTTCTTCTTTTCTTCTTCTGGTGTCATTAAGACCAGGTCCTAGAAAGCCACTGCATGCTGACCAACTGGAAAATTTTTCGTATTTTGAGTCTGCTGCTTCTCTTTCACGCAAAGTAATCTCCAGTTTGGAATTAACCAACTGAAAGGTCACCCTGCCATTCAGCTTTTTTTTTTTTTTTTTTTTAGAAGCTTAATCCAAATAAGGGCGATATGGTAGTTTTTTAAACTGTGTTTCTCAATTGCATCAGATATGCTGTCTTCTATTGTTATTGCCATTTACCTCCCTAGTATATAGTACTAAGATAAGACACAATCTACATCATCTATGACTTCAGGGGATGGGTTGATGGAAGAGTAATTTCTCATTTTATTTTTTTGTTGACACTATTTTCACTCTGCTCTCTAGCATGACAGCTTCGAGGTATCTGTGATAAAGATACGCAGTCGAGATTATTACAGGCTCAAAAATACTCTCCCTTTCCCCAGAAAAGATTGGTTCCAGGATTCCTAAACTTCCATTTTTAATCTCTCCCAGAATGCAAACTTTATTCCCCTTTTCTACCCAGGCTCTCACAAAGAACTCAATGTCACACACAAAAAGCAAGCATCTCCCTGTTGTCATTTTCCCTTAAGGCAGGGGCAGTGGCTGAATAGAGCCACCTATCTTCCTGTACACTCAAGTCCAGACACTACAGACTACATCTGTGACCCAGCCAGCAGCACAAGGAATCAAGCTATTACCTCTGAGGTATGACCACAATACCTTTTAAATGTGAGGTCCTTCCAGGCTGCTATGTTTCCTTTTAACAACTTCAATGAAAGAACAGAAAAGGGCTGTAGGATGGATTTTCATCATTCCATGTGGTTGTCAGACTGTTTTCTTCTAATGACACTATGAATACATAACTCATCGTAGATTCAGAAACATGTTTAATGTATGATATTTTAAGAGCGGCAGAAAACACAATATTAAAATTCTAACATGAAAAATAATAGCATTATGGCTCATTACATTCTCTATTGCAGCCATCTGAACTGTGAGTAACATACTGTCATCCTGTCATCTCGTTCTAAAAGATCTGTGATCGTGTTTTACACTATGTCATTTATTTCAGAGATATAAGAAGGCTAAAGTCTTTAAGTTCTGAAGGGGATCATACACATTTTCTACCAGTCACCTGAGAAGGAGGTACACTCAAAACTAGGTCTTCAAAATCAAAAAACTCCAAAAGAAATAAAATCAAAAGCAGAGAACAACAGAGCCAAAGTCATATGTATACAGTGAGATTACTGTTTTCAGTAACAGTAGCAGATCTTCATTCACTCAAAATACTTACATTTTCACATTATCTAAAAAATAAATTAATAAAAAAAAAATCTTTCTTATCTCCGGGCAGTTCTGGTTGATAGCATTTCCAACATCTCTCTGAAAACATGGGGATCCTCAAAGCCTTGCCAACCTCATTACAGCACCTTGGAACTTTCTCTTCCTGTGTTGCTTCTCCTCTGCCATCACTTGTGCTACACTTTGATTAAAGAAAGTTCACACATCACTAGGGGGTTTACTACAAACATAGCCTTTTCTTTAAAACATTCTTTGAAAACTCCTGTTGGATATCGTAACGATATAGCAAAATTTGTCAGCAATGCACAAGTACACATTCAAAGCATATTCAAAAACATCCAGAAATGCCAGGAGGTTTCAATGCCTCTGTAAATCATAGAAATTTACATTTTCTACATAGTAAACTGTTTCTGTTTTAAAAAATGTTGATTACTTCTAACCACTCTTATAAAAGTAGTAATATGGTATGTGTTTTAGGCATGCTGATATTTAGACAGAACTTCCCATTACATTTAAATGCTATACAAAAAATTCCCATTCCTGCCATGATAACCCTCATAAAATAAGCTGGCACTTTGGTATCTGCACAATTGCTGGCCTTAAGTTTGCATCATTCTTTTATTTTGGGGAAGCAAAGCCAACCTAGAATCCCACAAGATCTGCCAAAAGCCAGCTAACTGATATCTTCTCCAGTTCTAGCAAAAGCCACTCAGCCCCAACCTCAACCCCTGCCACCAGCTTGGAACGACAAGATGGGCAAGCTGGAGTGAGCTGCAGCTCAGTCCTGCCAACAGCCTGCCCCTCTCCAGGTGTCTCAGTGGGGGGATGCTTTAGAAACCAAATAGGGTCATTGCAGTCATCCTCAAGTATGTGTGCCCAGCTTTGTGCACTCTGAGATGTAGAAAGACAGGAGACTGCCAGATTAGAAACTGTATCTACATTTAGTAGATATATTTTTTTTTAATAGATAAAAACAAACACTCCTTCAGAACCATCCTGTGTTTATTCCATCCCATAAGTAAAAAGCCATGGATGATTCAGCAGCTAACTGTCTAGCTTGCAGGGTGCCTGAAAATGTTTAAACTATTTAAAAATATTTAAAATATTTTAAAAAATGCTCTGCTTAAAATGGTTTCAAATAGTTTTTTTTTGGTTTTTTTTTTTTTTTTTTTTTTGGTCTCTTACAGTGGATACAGAGGTATCCAGTGACACTATGCACACACTGTTTTTGCACCATTTGTCCCATAGTTAACCCTGTCTGTAGAGGGTGGGTAGCTGATTTTGAGACAATCCCAAAACATATTTGAGGTTGACACATGGCCAGGGCTTCCCATTGACAACCTGGGGCAGGCCACGGGAGGGTACAGAGGCTGGGCAGTGACTCAGGAGACATTGAGCACACCTGGGCTGTGAGGGCTGCAGCCCTGGCCCCCCTCCTCACCAGCCTCCCTGCCATGGAGGACTGAAGGCAGGGCCAGAGGCAGGCCTAGGTTGGCCTAGCCGCAGAAAGCAGTTCACCGCCATTCAGCTCTTTTTGTGCACTTCTTCATTGGGGTTTATTGGAATAGGAGGGGAAAGGAGGGTTGAGCTGCTTACAGGCACCAAACTGCTTGCCTCACATTTTCTACGACTGCAAAGTAGTACCTTCTCTTAAAATATCACCACCTTTGAAAACAGCTAAAATGAAATTCTAAGTTGAGTTTCTTGAAGTTGTTCTCTCCCTGAACCTAACAAATATTTCAGGTCTGGAGGGCAAACACAGCACCAGTGCATTTCTCCAACTTGTTAGTTTGCTTTTCTCTGTAGGATTTAGATTGACATCTACTGGCCTACCTCATGACACAACGGCCCAGTTCTTCAAATGTCAGCTCTGTTGTCCCTGCTTTGTAAAACTTCCCCTGGTACAGCAGCTTCAGAACCAGGGTTTAAAAGCAAAATGGTTCAGTTTAGCCACTAAGTCTACACTATGGATGTGAAAATAATATTCACATTATTTCCCACCTTTATTCATAACACAAAAGAGATCTAAGCCAAGAATTAGGACTTCAGTCTTTAAAAAAAAAAAACAACCACAACAAAGTAAACATGCCTGGGAAGACGCTTGCTGCTGGGTTAGTCACCCACTTTCAGGTCAAAGTAGTAATGGTGCAGCCATTAAAATAATTTACTTTTAATAGTCAAGTTATTTAGAACTTTTTTAAAGTAAAAGTGAAATTGAATTGTCAGATGATAACACACATACAAATTATGTCAGTGCACATAGAATGCAGTCGCATGTTATTATTCAAGCATCTTTTCTTCCATTTTTCCCACCCAAAAATCCTGTATGTAAACTGTTAAGCCCCTAAAACCCTAGGCCATCTTAATTACAAGAATGTACATGTCTTCAATCAAAGGCTCACAAATGGCTATCTCACCATCAATTTTGAGTAAAACAACAGCACAGAGTTCTGGGGTTTGGTACATTTGTTGTTCTCTTGGTCGTAAAATGCAAATAAACAGCCCCCAGTTTTACATGAGGTTTAGAACAGACTCAATTAATTATACAGATCTTAACTTTTAGGAGAAGGCTGGAAGTAGGTAGATCAATAATTATGAGTTAAAACAGGCACTAAGGCATACAAGACATCTGTATACTTTCCTTTTCTCAGACAGTAAATAATGTATGGGTCAAAAAAGATTTTATTACTTTTAGTATCTCCTTTTCCTACAGCTCAGAATAACTTGAAATTCCGTGATTTCACATGGATCATATGAAAGAAACAAAAGGAAATTCAGAAGGTTGCACAGGAACACAACACTTGTTTCTTGGCCACTGGCAAACTAGTGGCAAATACATTTTTTTTTTTGGTTTCCTCTCTTGAGTGCATTACATCAAAAGTACTAACTGTATAAACTGACCCAGTTCCTTTAGATTCTGTGTTCATCTGAAGAAAATATCTTTAAATGTAAAGGTAAACAAAAACCATATTCTATTCGTTTGCACTATTTTAGAAAAACTCTTCTTCTTATAGATGAAGATCTTTTTTCCCTTTCAGTCTGCAATGTGGTCTGGATTTAGTCACATGCACGCAGTACCAGGAGCTTCAGAGAAAGAAGTTTCATAAAATAAAAATTGTCTCAAAACACCACAAATTCTACCAATAACAGCAACTAGTTCAGTGTTCTGAGTATTGCCAGAAACCAAAGTCCTGTCACTGAGATTCACTTATTTCATGGGTGCCCATGGTGCCATGCTGACAAAGGCTGTTGTGCTAAATTCTTACAGCCCCTCAAATTACCAGGTACTTCAATAAGGCTTTCATAACCTCAAAGCAGAAGATGGAGACTCTGAATTCAACAGCTTCAGACTTCACTAGTTCTAGAATTAGAAATATCCCACCACATGCTGACCTCATTAATACGACCAACTTAATCAATTTGTCACAAACCAGGGAGCACAGCTACAAGAAGTGGTTCATTGTTCAATTTAAATTAATTAATTGCTTGCAGATTCAGCTAACACTTTACAAATGGTTGTCTTGGTCCTCTTAAAACTTTAAAGTTATACTAACATTTATGCTGGTCTTACATTTTTGCCAGGTTCAAAATAGGAATACAGGTTTCATCTTACTTTTCTATAAATGACAAGTGGAAGCTGCTACTGTTTCTTGGACCCAAATTTATAAAATGCAGAGATGATTTTTTAAAAAGTTAACTACAGCCACACAAAGTGAGAGTGCTGTACCTGTAAGTCTAGGTTTTTACCTGTCCGTAAAATATCACATCTGCAAAACAGTCACAAGAAGCACACTCAGCTTTCCTCTTGATTAACACGGAGGGGCTCACATTCAGTAAGCTTGAATCCTGATCACCAGAAACAGCTGAAAGCAGGACCCAGTCAAATTCAGGCAGATGCTAAACCCTTCCAGTAGTGAATTCCTTGAGAATCCAAACTTATTTTCACAATGGGCTGCCCCTCTGTGTGCCTGTGCAGTTAAGTATTGCAGCCCATGCAGTAAGTATATCCCACCAAAATCTTCATGCTAGGCTCCACATCACCCTCACACCTGACAGCCTGGTCACGGACCAGAGGCAACAGGACCTTGAGAATATGGACTGACCTTCCTGTCCTCAAGGAACACCTCCTGGCTCCCCTTCCCTCAGGAGCCCCACCTTTTGCTCACCCAGGGATAGATGTAAGCTTCCTCTCACCTTCCCCCCAAATTTAATTTATGTCAGATTTAACTGGTTCTTAAACCCCATGACACTTAGGAACAAAAAGTGTTGATAAGTATTTCCAAGCAGTAGCAGGGAACTGGAGGCTTTTCCCTCCCAAAGACATTCCTGTTTCATATGTAAAAATGTACTTTAAGACAAGGTTTTTGTTTGCTTGCTTCTTGTTATTTAATCTTCCTTCTACATCTGTTGGGTCTCACCATCTTTGATGAAAACAAATACGTCTTCACACAGGCATAATTCTCAACAACAAAACAAGGACTGTAGGGCAAGCTGTAACTACTTTTCTCAAAGGCATATGAACTAAGCCTTTAAAAAAAAAAAAAAAGCCAAAAAAAAAAAAAAGGAAGGAGCATCTTTCCACTTTTCTTTCCAAGTATTTCCAGCTCTACTCTTCCTATCCTTAAGATCAACATCAAGTGTTTTGATGCCCCAAGTGTTTTGAGACTGCCCAGTGAGGCCAGGGTCTCCACAAGCTCCCAGGACACAGCCCTGTACAGCCAGGTCCTGCCCCAAGCAGACCCCTTCGGATCAGCCTGCTGTACTATGATCTTGACACTGCTTGTTGCCCATAGGTTTACTTCTCAAAGTGAAGTAACCTTGAGTTGTCAAGCTGTCGTGTTAATGCTGAAGCCTGCAGTACACTCCTCCCTGAAGACACAAGTGAGATTGATTGCACTTGTGATTTGTTCATTTCTACAACTATCTTACCATTAATATCCCTCTTTCATCCATTTGCAACACCTTCTAAGCACACAAAATTGATTATAATGTTCAATTCAGCAGGTAAGATATCTTCTGGGATATTTTTTTTTCCTCCTTCAGGCTGTATGGGAAGGGAAGAAGAAAAAAAAACACAACCAAACAACCAAAAAAAAAAACACCATAGGGTTTCAAAAATTAATTAGCTGAACAAGAGAAAAAAAAAAAAAAGCAAAAAAAAAAAGACTAAGCTTAGAAGCTTAGTCTTGTCAGTGCTCCTTTGAGCCAGTGTAAGAAATTACGCTGTTGCCTTAGTGCAGGTCCTAATTTACGTATCCAAAAGAGCTGTATCTCTGAGTAGATTAAGCTAGCTACATGTTTCAGCTTTAAGTGCTCATCAAGCCAAGAGATAACAGAACTGATGAATGGGACAGTTTGGATCCTTAGAGAAATGAGTACTATTACCTAAAATGTGTGATTTGAATTTGTCTTTCTGCATAGGCTGTGCCATCCTAACAGCATTTGTAAGTAGAAACAGAACCTTAAAAATCAAGAGCTGCCATAGTGCTTTTTCATCATCATCTGATCAGTGAAGTATAGGACTTCCAAATCCATATACTTGCACTGGAATAATCTGCATGTTGTAGTTTCTCCTCCCCAAATCAATTTATTAATGAATAGCAAATGGAAAATGAAGTTATTATTTCCATCTGACAAAAGTGAGTTTCTTGGTCATTACCCTATGAAAACTGAAAGACACCACTCCTTCACTTAATTGTTGAGAAGCTTAATAATAAAATAACTTTGCACTCTGAGGGATGGGTATGATTTGCCATTAGTTTTTAATAAAGCAGTTTCCTCAGACTTGCTAGATTTACAGGCTGAGAAATCAACTGCTGATGATGAATCAATCTGTTTTCCCCTGCAGAGATGTCAGAAGAGACAGGGCCACTCTAATTGGAAAACCAGACAGCAGTGGCTCCGTTAAGGCAAAGGCTGTATCAGACATTAGGGGCTATAAGTCTTCATTCAACCCTGCATCATGTTCTGCAAAACAGTTGTTGGTGATTCAGTTTAAAAGTACATCTGAATCTTTAACGGGCAAGGAGAAATAAAAACCAAGGCTGCCTTTTGGCTGAACTTTGGAAACTGAAGACCACCACTGAAAACATAAAAGCTACTCATGGCATTTTTCCTTTTGTAAAATTACTTCACAGCATGGGACAACCCTAGTGCAGCATGCAGTAAGGTGACACCTGGAAACTCCTTCCCTTTCTGCTCCACCTATATAATCCCATCCTCTTGCTCAGCTGTACCAGCCCAGCAGTTGTAAAGGGCCAGAGGCCCTTTACATAGCCCCTGGCCAGAGGCCAAAGCAATGAAGGAGAGGAGTATGCCAGTCCTCTCATCATGCCTTCTGACTGACTTGGTTACTGGGAACAAATGCTTTGTCGTCTTCTTGTGTTATTATGCAATTAATTACTTTATTATGAGATTATAAACTCAAATATTAATCTCTCAAGCCCTATTTCAGCTCAAAATATATGGAAATTGTCTGTTATTTTAAGCGTGCTTATTAGAGTCAATCATAGCAGTTCCTCAAGGCCAACATTTTGAAGGTTTATGAAAGGTTCTCAGGTATACCTTTTACAGGAAAACATGCTCCAGTTATTTGTCTCAATGACCTCTGATTATCCTGGTTTGTAGAATTTGTTCTGCACAGAAATATTTTTAAATTACTCACACATGCATACCCCAAATAGAAAAGGAAAAGGTTCACTTTTTTGACATTTACATAAGATAGTCTTACAGGTACAAAATGATCTGATCTCAGACAAAACACAGAAGCAGTACCATATGTGTGCAGTTATCCAGATTGTTAGCTGTGTTGTACCTGAAGTTTTTGCTGAAAAAAAAAAAAAAAAAAAAGACCTTTCCTTTAAAAATCCAAATTATTTCCGTGGCTAAAATACTACAAAAGTAGTCTAATGTGGTACATGGTCACTTGGAATTCCAGGTCTGCCAGAAGTAAAAAATGTTTTAAAATGTCAAGATTTTAACTTGACTTGAGTTATAGAAATAAGAAATTGGCCAGGATTTAGAATGGATGTAATACAGAACCTTATCGAGTCTGAACTAGTTTACTCAGCACTAACATGAACTAATATGACAGCTTTAGTTTACTTTCATATTTTTCTAAAAGAACTCTATAAATTTGCCTGGAATTCTGCCAGATGGTGCAGAATTACTGAATGACAGACTGAGGGCATTTATTTATATTCTGAACTTTTTAGGACTGTAAGTACAAATAGAAACCTACTTCTCCAACCTAATAAACTCACTTACTTAGTGCTTGGTGGACCAGCCTGATTTTATGATTGAAAGTAGACTATTTTATTTCAGTCAATTTATCTCGGCATAATTAAAGACCTTAAATACTTACAGTGATGATAGGGAATTAATTCCCTGGGAGATGCTTGGTCTTCAAGTTTGAATGCTTCTGCACATAAGTAACTATGTATGTTGAAAAATTCTACTCAACCTAAAAGGAATGCTGCTCTTCTCAAGACACATTCTCACAGAAATATTTTTATTCTCAGGATGTGGGATATGTCAGCGCTGCAGCAATTACTAACAGGAAAAGGCAATATACTATTCAGTCCTAGTGGAACTAACTAAAAAGATAAATAAAGCCCAGAGCAGGGCCTTAGGCAGAAATGTGAGCCAAATTAAGTCTCCCATGATAACTCAATAAAACTTTAAACTAATACTTCATTCTTACAGTTCCATTGAAACTAATTCACCTGTGTTTAGAAATTAGCCAGAAATTACAGTGAAACAAATAGAGTACCCACAGAATATAAACTTAATATTCCATAAAAAGAATATCCAACAGTCAGTCATGCAAAAATAAATCTCTGTAATTAAATTTCTTCTTAGAGAGCTCAGTATGGTTACTGCTGTTTTTTGTTGCAAACTATACTTTTCAAATATTTATTGTTAGTCCATTAATTTTAAATATCACTTTCAAAGCATTTGCACTAAATCAACTTCTCTTTTAAACATTTTGCTTTTAGTAACTCTTTTTATTACTTTCTCCCCAGACAGTATAACATCTTTCTCAAAACATTTATAAAGTACTTAATTGAAGGCTGGAGGGAAGCCTAACAAAACAAAGGAGTCATAAGCCTTTACATTTCTGGGTTCACTTTTAAAGACATGCTCAGTTCCAACCAGTTTCAGAGATGTATACCCACAAAATGCATCATTAGGAGTCATTTTTCACTCAGTAAATTTTTCACATTCACAGAAAAGTAAATAACTCTTTATTGCACTAGTTGTCCCAAACACCCAAATTAGTAGCTATCACCTATATACATACCTGAAAATCCATTTTAGATACTTTATGAAAAATGTTATACATATATATTTTTTTAGATGAACTTTACTCTCAAAAGAGTTGTGTGGCAGAATATTTATTTCATTCTAGCTATATTCTCAGAAATAACAGTTGCTATATTCCAGGAAGGCTAGAAACAGCATTCCAGGAATAAGAAAATCAGGTGCACGTATTGGAAGCTAGTTTATTTTTACTGCATTTGCAAGTCTTTTTTTATTCTCTTTGCAATTACTGTAACCTGGTGAAACAGTCTTACCAGATAATTATTCAAAGCACACTAAATTAGCTCAGATTTTGTATAACAAAAGAAAAGTCTGGGGTTTCAAATCTCACAAAGAAAGTAGAGAAAATTCAGTTATCTGCCTCTATTTTGAATTCCATTACTTCTGCTGTAAATGTCACTAGAAGGGTGGTGATACCTCTGCTGCAGCCCTTAGACTTCACCATCCCCTTCTCAGTTTTTCCTTTACCTTCACACACTCAGCCCTTGTTACCTAGTGAGAAACTGCACATGTTTACAGAGGAGGAATGACACTGTCATCTCAGGCAGATTTATATGCAGATCAAATAATACCTACACGAATAGGGCCTTCTATAAAAAAGGGTTGGTTAGTGCCTTACAACAAAGATAGCATCTTCACCAGTGCTTTAGGACCGAGTCATAAGATAATACTTCACTGTTTTACACTACTGTAAATATTCAGAAATTTCACAAAATTAAGAGTGAAGTAGAGGTTCAGTACTCCTTCAAATTACTGAGAATTACAGAGTGATTCATGTTGGAAGAGGCCTCTGGAGGTCATTTGGTTGACAACATGCTCAAAACAGCACCAACTAGAGCAGGTTGCTCAAAACAGCACCAACTAGAGCAGGTTGCTCAGGGCCAAACAAGGGGATCCCACAGCCACTCAGGGCCCCAGTTCTACTGTTTGATGGCTCCCACAGAGAAAGCCAGTTTCCTTACTCCTTATCGCAATCTCCTGTGTTGCATCTCATGTCTCTTTCCTTCATGTCTCCCTTCTTTTTGCTGTATGCCTCTGAAGAAGAGTCTGGCTTCCTTATATGTCAGGTAGATATAGACAGCAGTAGGATCTCCTGAGTCCTCTCAGCAATTTTCCATCCACATTTAGTCCACTAAACCAGCTCATATCTCACCAGTCTCTCTGTTAAGGGTATAATAGATGACAGTGTCAGAGGATTTGGTGACATCAAGGTAGGCAACCTCAGCTGCTCTCCCCTTACCCACACAGCCAGTCAACGCATCAGTGAAATCAATTCAGAAGGTCGTGCATATCTTGCCCATGGAAAATTTACACTGGCCATTCCCAACCACCTTCTTGATGTCAGTGTGTTCAGATAGCGGTTTCCAGGAGGATTTGCTCCTGTAGCTCCTTGCATCCTCCTTCTTGTCCTCTCTGAAGATGGATGCAATATTTCCCTCTGTCTAGTCATGGTGAACCTCTTCTGAACACCAGTCTTTTGACAATGACAGACATCAGCCTTGCAGCAACTTCTGTCAGCATCCACAGAACTCTTTGATGGTCCCTTGGACTTAGACACTTCCAATGAGCTTAAAAGGTCCATGACTGACCTCCTCTACCACAGGTAACTTAATTCCTCCTGACTCTGCCGCTTGGCTCAGAAGCAGAAAAGAGGTGAGGGCAGAATTTATCAGGAGAAACCAAGAAAACACAGAAAAAGCTGAGGTAAGCAATACTGTAGTCACTAGGTTTCCTGCTCCTTTGAGGAGTGGGCCTGCATTTTTCTGCTCCTCACCTCATTCCTGGTTTCAACTCCAGCTATGTGGTGGGTTTCCTGTAACCCTTTATTTATCCATGCAAGTTTCTGCAAAGCCTTTGTACCTCTCCCTTGTAGCCCATGCCTTGGTTGTACTTCATTTTGGTGTGAGCTCTGCCTGGAGCTCCTTGCTGCCCAAGTCGACCTCCTGCTTGATCTGCTTGATTTCCTATGTGCTGGAAAGGGCTGTCCTTGTGCTCCAAGCCCCTCTGACCTCCAGAGCAGTCTCCCATGTGATCCTGCCAAGATCAAATCTACTCTAGTAAATCTTTTCAGTATTTACTAGATTTCACAGAATTCTTGACATTAAATTACTGCAGAGTTACCAGAACTTATTATTATTATTTTTTAATTATAAAAAGCAAACCTTTTCAAACAGATTAACCACACTTTGCCAGTATTTCTTGTGTACACATTATGCTGCCTTCTCTTTCTCAGAGCCTCAAATAAACCAGGAATCTGTGTCTGTAAATCATTCAGTAAATAGCACAGTCTCAAGCAGTAAGTGCAAAAGAACAAAAATCTGTAGAAGCAAAAAATGAGAAAAAATATTATCCTAAGGCTGCTATTTTTGTACAAACAATGGGGACATGTGGGTTCATTCTGAGCCCTGGACCAGTTGATTTCATATAAAATTAATTATATGAGACTGTGCCAAAGTCATTAGTGAGGCTAGGTCCTAAAGTCAGGATGAAATACAAGGTTGTCCAGGAAGAAAAGCCAAATCTTTAAGTCATTCTAACACACACGAACTAGTCAATATTTTCATTGGTTTCTCTTTGATCAATCTTCAGTGACTAGTATCTAATTACAAAATTTTGCCTCTACAAACATTAAATTACACTACAAAAATGATTTTTAAAACTTGACTGAAAGCATACAAGGAAAGTTATATCAATTTACGTACTGGTGTTCTTTTAGATGTATCACACAAGCAAAGACAGTTTATACTAAATGTAGCCACTGAAAACAGTATTTTATAAAGGACATCCAAAAAGGCCAGAAAACTTGAATAACATTTTTGTAGCTGCCATCACATTCTCGTTACACACTTCGGTCAACATGCCATTCATATTTACACTATTGTAGGGTTTTCAGAAAAACTTTTGTGATTGGGATCACTGCCAGTCCGAGGCTGCGGGTGGCAAACTAAGGCTCCCAGTGCCTGTGTCCAGTGTGTGAGCAAGGGCTCCCAGTGAGGCATGAGTATGATGGGTACACCAGTAGGTTCAAAGAGCAGGTAAACTCCTGTGCAAAAAGTGTCATCGTACCATGGACCAAGCAATGGTAAATGGGGCTGGCAGTCCCATTCCATCCTACTCACCCCTCTGACATCAGCATCTTCCCTCCTGACCCCACCCTAGCAACTCCAGACTCCCTGCCTGAACCCCCCCGCCACCCGCTACAATGCAGGACGTTAGGTCACCCTACCCATATGGATGAGCCTGGCACCTGCTGCCCCTTTGTGGCACTGCATGCTTTCTGTGATAACATTGTTATTAATGTCACTTGTTGTTATAATTATTAAGGAAGATATCTTACACATCTGCAAGCAGATGGAGGAAGTTTTTTCATGTAATTCAATTTATTTTTGTTTCAAAATTTCATCAAACTGTTACAATTGCAGTATGCATACTGATGATATGCTGAAGTTCAATGTCTTTGCAAATTAAGGTTTCACTTCCAGTATTTTCCGTATCTGCTGTAACGAGAAATTCTCAAGAAAATGACTATGCTGAATCTTTTGGGTAGATTTTAGAGAGCTCACTTTGAGTTGTACAGGGATACAGTTGGAGCCCTGTAATCTTCCTATCACACCCAGCTGGAAGCTGCCTGATACATCAATCTAATGCAGTTGGAGCCTGCTGCTTACAGCCCTTCCCTACATCCATCTATCAGTTGTATGTCCGGATCAATGAGAAAGCAGTTACTCTGCTGAGAAAAAAAGTGATAAAATAATTGTAATAGTCATCTGATGACTAAAGCACACAGATCTTACTCTAATGGAAATGGCAGCTTCACAACAAAACCTTGGTACATAACAAAAGTGCTACGGATGGCACATAATACCTTGCTAAGTATCCTGGATACAGCTGTTACATGAAAAGAAACTATATGACACTATCTAATTTCTAAAAAAACATCCAGAGGAAAGGAAATATGCAGAACATGAAAAACTCACTTTAGCAATTAAAAAAAAAAAAAAAGTTTCATTGAAAGAATCTACCATTAACTAATGTTTAAATTAGTCTTTAATAGCCAAAATATTATTAAAATATTTTAATAGTCCACTGAAGCTGAATATCAAACTTCACTCAGTGGTACCTGAAAACACTATTAAAAATAATTAATCCAAAGACTAATAAAGTATCTCAGACAATCTACAAATCTGAGCAAAGAGCTGCATGAGTCACAGGGGAGAATGACAAAGGCACAAAAGATCAGGATGGAAACTCAGCCAAAATTCAGCAGTTTCAGAACCAGAGAACAGAGGAAGAATTACAAGGAGAGCCAAGTCACAGGATATGCATGAGGAAACAGTTTGCTTTTTTGTCTACAAGCTTAGAGCAAGCATACAGAGAGAAATGATTTACAGGTGCTAACTAATAGGTTAATCATAATATGTAACAGGTTAATCACACAAACACACAGTAACAGGTAAATCTCAAAGTATTGTAGAATTAGTCAAATAAGAAATCGAAGTTATATTTATCCTTTGTTCTAGGGTTTCTATAGAGCCAGTCTGTTTTGTACTTCCTGGATATTAAACTGTTAATTAATCTGCATGTTTCCTTAGTGTTGCCCTGCAGGGCTAATATAGATACTGCATTCATTAATTCACACATAGTATTTTCTTGCCATTACTTATCTGTTATAAAGTTAAACTCTATCGGTCAATTTATTAATTATTGAAATGCCTTCTGTAATAGAAAACAACTGAAAACATGAACCTGTCAGATGCTACCATTCAGTCAGGTATTTTTGATACGGGAAAAGAAAAAGTAGCATAAATATTTCTAAATTCTAAGAGGTTGTGCTGATTGTGTATATTCTACCCAGTGTCTGATTATTCTAAATCTTATTGCTTCTTTTAGTCACTCTCTTTGAATTCTGTGATGATCTCATTTTCTCAACACAGAGAGTGCTAGGGGGACATAATTTTTTCAAAACAGCTCTTCTATATACCCGACCAATTTCTATTTTATTTTTAATGCAAACTTTTTCCCTCATACGGCTTAAAAGGGTAAACACGGTTACTGGATTACTTGGTTATCACACCTAATTGCCCATCCACCTCTCATCTTTATGAAGGTAAACTCATTTACTGCTTTCAGTATCGGGTCAGATGCATCAATACAAGGCTTTGCCTTCTGTGTGAATATGGGCTACTAGCGATAACATCTGGGTTTATTGACCTTAGAAACAAAGTCCACACCAACATTAAAAAAAAAAAAGTATGCGTGCCCCTTTTGCCTGTCTGTAGTGCAGCACGGCCCCTTTCATTATTGAACATACCCCTCCTTTACTGCACAGTTGCCACTGATTTCATGTGCTGCTACTCCTTCTATGACAAACAGCCTTGTAAGTGTCTTTGTGCCCTTCTCCTCTCTGCAATGCAGGTGAACAACTCCAAAATGGCATTTCAGCTGAAGGTGTTAAGGCTGTTCTATAACTACGGGTCTTTGCAGAGCAGGGGGCCTAGGTGTCCTTGACAAATTAAAGCCCAATCGAGCACAACAAACCACATACAAACCACATGCAGTTCTTTAACAGAGCTACCCGTTAACAGCTTAGACAATGAGACTGATTTGGTATTGCTGGAGGACACACAAGTGTTCATTAAAGAGCGGAAAGGTGTTCATGCGACATCGGTGCCTCCAGCATTCTCTAAATAGGACTAATCAAACAGTTGCATTTCAGATAAAATCTAAACAAGTGGCGGCTGGATGTTTGTGTTCTCAGCTACTAATGCTCAAAACTGTTTATTTCCAAGCATCTTTGAAACACGGTAATCAAAAATGTATTATTCAAAATGATATTCATGTGGCAACAAAAGAGAAATTGGAGAAAATGTCTTGGTTAATATTTAAGCATCTGGATACAGCTGGAAAAAGGCAACAAATTGTGAATAAGCAAATCATCACAAATTAATGGAAACAAATTAGGTATGTAGAATGCTTCTCTTTGGCATATTTAGGTTAAAGGAGGGAGAGGGCAACTCGAACGCAAGTAAACAACAACACTTCATTGCACAAGGCCTCCTCTAATCACATATAAAAACAAGTGAGCTTTTTAAAAATATTTATGCATTCTTTTAAGAAAATTATTCTGGCACCTGCTGATTAATAATATCTGCAGGATCTACATAATTCATAGCTTGGTATTTTCCTTTCCTTTTTTTTTTTTTTTTTTCTTTTCCCCTAATTATGCTAACAGTGCTTACACAGTTGAAGTTAAGTTGTATAGTCTGCTACACCATTTTGGCCCTGTCATAACCACAGCTTAAAGCCCAACTGAGCAGGCTCCGTGGTCTGCAGGTCGTCTAAAGGCAGACTTCTGATAAGCAGCAATGACACAGGTTCAAACACAATGTTCTTGGCCACATGCAGGCTGACAGCTGACTATATGACTTCTTTTCTTTTCTTTTTATTTCTTTAATAAACAGAACTGACTTAGTTGCTTCCTGTGTTCAGAGCCAAGTCCCTAGCTGCTCCCACTGGGCTTTTATTCTTCAGCGACAGACTGACTATAGGTCCCCGAACTGCTTAAACTCCTCAGCTTCATGGGTACCTGACCAGATGTACTTTTGTACTTATATATAAAAGTTTTTGTACTTACAACCAAACAAAAACAACACACCACACTTTTTATTTTTTTATGTTTTATCTACAGATGTACTCAGACCATGGTCAGAGGGCATTGCAACAGTTAAGTGAACTCCAGCTTAGGACACAAATCAGCTTTTCTCATGTAATCAATTGCAGAAGTTCAGGGTGAAATGCACACCCCACCTCTCCACCAGCAGAGCATGACTCTGGGTTAGAAAGATGGGAAAGGTACAGAAAAAAAATTATATATATATATTAGAACTCAAGTTCTCATCAGTTCCTGCTGTAACTCAGCAGACTCAACAGTCCTAAACAGAAGCCCGCATCTAATTATTTGCAGAAGACAAGCTACACCGCATACACTTTATATATACACACATGTATAGCTTATATACAAATACACACAGAGAAGAAGAAAACATGACACTACTTCACCCCTCAAATAGTAACCTCTTGTGCCTGCCCTCCCAATCTGCATAAAACATAATGGTCCAAAATGTGTAACACATTAATTTTTTAGGTCACTGGACAATAGCCCACAAAGAGCAGAAGGGATTGAAAATTAATAACGCTGCTGGAAAGAAAAAAAGCCAAGAAATGATAATACTATCAAAATATGTAATAGCCTACTAAACAGCATTAGTTACCATCTTTTATTTATTTATATTAACAGAACATTTCAAATTCCTTAAATGTACAATATGCAAAAAATAAAATTTAAAGTTAAAAAACACTTTTCTCATTTGGAAAATAAACCTGTCTCTTCCTAGTAACTTTTTATTGCCTTTTTTGAAGAAAGCTGTTACTTACATACCAAATATTACCATTGATAGCTTTTATAGGAAACACTGTCATTTATTTCTTATTGCAGAGAAAGGGCGTTTTTATTAATTAAAAACAAGAGTCACCAGTCTTGGCCATACTACTGTAGAATGTAGTCATTATGTGCAATATCTGTGATTTGTAGTTTTGGGGTTGTATTTTTCTCCTCTCTCTAGCAGTTATTGAAAGATTATGATTGGAAAACAGCCAGTTGTTACTAGATTAAAGGTTTGTTTTCATTTTGGGGTTTCAGGGGGTTTTTTGGTACTCATCATGCCTGTAATAACTTTCAACCTACAGTTAAATACCTATCTCTCTGCTCCTCAGCTTCTAATTTGTTCTTTGAAAACAGAGGCGCTAAACGATATGCCTTTTAAATGCTTAATTTGTAATTACCTACTGAAATGTTTTCCTTTTGTAAGTGCAATGACAGAGCAAATATAAGGCTCGATTTACCTAGGAAGCTCTTCCTACACCAACACAGTCCATCTTGCTTTCCTATCCTTTTGTTCTTTCCCTGCTGTTGTAATATTGAGCTTTTGAGAGAGACACAAACATTGTGGATGCGCCTAAACTACAGCCTGGACTTGCCCTACCTAGAGGACTTTGCTTGCAGGCAGAGGCAGCACTGACGCTGCTCCGCAGAAATGAGGGCAGAAGCTCCACCAGGTGGTCATGGTGGCACCTCTCTCACTCTAAACCACGTCCCAGTTTAAGTGCCTAAAGCCGGGTGGGCTCCATCTCACCCTCGGGTGTTTTCTTTGCACACCTCTACCTCCTTTGGGCTGCCATGGCCATACACCCCCTCCTCCCTTCATGACAGAGGTGGTCTAAGCTGAACTTGAGGAGGAGGAGGTTTTCTGATCTCAAGACCCTTTGGCCAACCCTGATGCTCCTGTAACACCTGGCTGCCAGGCTAAGGGGAATCCACAACCAGAGAGAAATGCGTAAGTCCCAAAGACAAGGTGTTAATATATGCATCTGCACAGTTCAGACATTAAAAAAAAAAAAAAAAAAAAAAGCCCCAAATGAGATATTGCAGCCCCCACACCCTCCAGGCATCCAGCCCCAACCAGGCAAAGACAGGGTTGCAGCAGCACCAAAGCCACCCATGTCCCCGGAGAGAGGAGATGGTAGGGGAGGGCAGAAATCAGGCAGCCACTGCTTGCAGGCTTCATATTAAACTAAAAATCAACCTCTCATTGCTAGCACTTTCAGAGCAGTGTTCATGAGCTCTGCAGGGTGCCATTTTCAACTCTTCTTTGATGTGAGAAGGGTAGAAGTGACGGTGCATTAGAAACAGGAATGAAAGGGGCAGGTTGGGAATCATTAAGCAAGCTCCCTGTCTCTTTAAAAAGAAATGTTCTTGAATTTATTCAGCCATTTATCTCATCTGGACATATTAAAGCAAAGTATCTACGAAGACAAAGAAGCCCTGTGTTTCAGTCTCACTTCACTTTCGGATATACACGTGGTGTTTCTGTAGCCTTCAGGTCTGAACTACTGAAGAGCTACAGTTTAATTAACCATTACAACTTTTATAAGGTGTAATTGGCCTTACATCTAGTTCATTAAAGCAACAGTCGAATAATTCTGACAGCCCAGCCATGAGACAAGTTCACACAGAGCATTAACAGCTCAGTTCCCTGCACATTAAGTCAGTGCATATTTTCTGAAGAGAGGAGATGAAATAGTGCTAGTCATCTACTTCCTGTCAACTGTGCACCCAGAAAAAAATTCTGAAGAGAGATGACCAGGAGCAAATAGACAGTTTCCAACCTCATTACTCCTCATTCAGCTCAACATATGTCAAGTGTTTGCACTAGGCAAACTGACATTTTAGCTTACTATGGTCTACCCTGGAAACCTGATATTTATAATGTAATCATTCTATATCTGGCCCTGGAGCAGCTGCAGTTAAAGGAAGATGAGTTATTAAAGAGAAAGTCTCCATTTGGTGGCTATTTGGTAAGTGAAAGTCCTGTGATACTGAAATACTCACAAAATACTTTTACTCAACTGGGACTTTGAAGTAAACTGAAATAAGATGCTTTCCCCTCTGCCTCACGTGGAATTCACATACTTAACAAAGGTATAGGCTTTTATATGACTACTGACATTCCCAGATACAAGCTTCCCAGATGCATCATCTGTGAGTGGGAAAGTGACCCCTGCCTGGGGACTTCTCTCCAGCACTCTTACATTCTTATTCACAAGTAGTTTAGGCTTTTCTTCACCCAGCCTTACTTCTCCTCTTCTTTGGGCCATTTTCTCCCCTAACTTTACTTGTCAGTAAGAGAAATTTCTACTTTTCTTCTCCGACAAGAACTAATTTTCAGGAAAGATCAGCACTAACCTTTGCAGTCAGTAGACCTGTCTGCAAAGTTAATCCATATGTAATTTTTCCTTGGTGCTGACAGGCAGAGCACAAGGAAACTTACACTTAAGGTATATCAGCGTGGTCTTTGAGGCAAACAAATCCCCACTGCCTGCTCTCCAGGCACACACAAGCTTTTCTCCACCAATGCTCTGACCCAAATACAACTTGTATGGCACTAGTTAGTATCTGAGCTACTCAAGTACAAAAACAATCAAAACAGGCTGTTAAAACCATGCTACTACACTTAGTAAGATCTATTCATTTATCACAGTTTTAGTATGCTCAGTTTTTACAGTATCTGGAGGGTAGTCAGGGAATGCAAACCTGCACTCAGAGCACCTAAGGTGAGCTAGTATCTGCCTCCAAAGCACAAGATAGAAAGAGACTGATGTGACTAATAATAACCATGCTGAAACTCAACAGCGGCCTCAAAAGATTGTGAGGAACTGAGAGGCTTGATGGCTTACTAATAAGTCTTTTTTCAAGGTGCCATCTCAAATAAAATTTGTTGTGAGCAGCAGAGGCTTATGTCAAAAGAAATCCCTGACCTTTAATGAAGACTACTGTGTAACAAAAACAACCCCAAAAACAAACAAAAATCCCCCTTGATTAGTCTTGCCCAGACTGAATAACCTGTCAGCTTCAGTATCACACAGTACCTGCACTAAGCGAGTTAAATCACTTCAAGGAGCCTGATGAGCTGTATCTGTGACAAAATGGCCCAATTCAGCATGGAGTTTCATAGCTGGAACCTTGCCAAGGTGACTTCCTCATTAAGAACATAATTTGGACAAGTATTTTTAAAACAGAAGCACTGCCCACATATATACTTTAAAAGGTGCACAAACAGCTTTGCTTACATTCATCTTGAACGCTCAAATAATTTTTGAGCACATTTTGACCATCATATCAAAGCACACTACATTACATACTTCATTAGGACACCACGAATATAAAAGACATGACAATTATTTGGACAATTGAGAGCATGAATAAAAAAATAATTGCTGAATTGGAATGCAGCACAGCTTATAGCTTCTAAGAAGAATGCCTCTGACTTGTAGGGTTTATAAACTCCATGAACCCGACTGCCTCCGCAAAAAAAAAATCTTCCTAAAAAACGTACGCACTCCAGTCAAAGCTCAGGTCATACACTGAGTTTTCAAATACTAAGAGTTTTGTTGAATCAAGACTCAACATGAACTGTGAGCAGCAGCAAGTAAACTTTGGTCTCAAAACTCTGTTCAGGGCAATAACCAGCATCAAAATACATTCTAGAAGGAAAGCAAACAATAGTGCTGTTAACTCCATTAGTCCATAAGCTCTCAGAAACCAGTGAAATAATCTGCTAGCCTTTTTTCTTAAAAATACCTTCTCTTAAAAGCACCTAACCATTAGCAGAAGTACTAATCTCTATACTGTAATGCTCTATATTACAGTAACAGTAATATAGGGTAGGATATTCTACTTATTAATGGGAGTGTCACTGTTAATGCATTTACCTACCTGAAGCATGTATGCCAGAACACACACAAAAAAAAAAAAGAGTCTATGTCCAAAACAGACCAACCCATATGGATATTTTCACTTCCTACTAAATGTGGGACAGACTGGAACAAGGACACATGGTGACCACCAGAAGTGAGATAATACACAAAATGCTTCAAAAGGGTTTCTCTTCTAAAATTGAAGGAAACTGTATTTCAGAAAGCCATTATTCTACAATGAGTAGCAGGAGTAAGAAATTTAAAAAGCAATGTGTGTAACACTATTTGGAATGAAAGAAAATACCGATCTAAGAGGTTTGCCAGATTTGTCTGTGCATCCATGAATAAAGTTCAAAACCATAATGAATTGGTTATACCTCAAAAGGTGGAAGGTGTTCTCAGGCTGAGGTGCAGGCAATGAACGACAAAGGAAAAAACAATAAAGTTGCTAATCCAAAGCCAGTACCTCAGACATAACTTGCCAAACAATAGCATTTGTCTGTCTTTTCAGGAACTGTAACCTTCGTTAAAAATACACTAATTCAGGTTTTCTGTCATCCTAAACCCTTCCATTGCCTTCTCTCCTCAAAAGACATTAATTGAAAGGAGTTTCTAATCACTTCCATCAGTAACAGGTCACAGTTTCTTGATGAGAAATTATTTTCAAGTACGAGTTACTAATGTATGTTTCAAATACCAGGTCTTTAATATTATAATTGAAAGTGTTGGTATGCCACCACAGGACCAAGTTCAAGAGTGGCAGACCAGTGCAGTATTTGTGCAGCTGCTTGGTGTGTAGCTGGCACACAGTGAATGCAAGGGGAAGAGAGGTAATCCACTCTGAAGAGACAGAAACCAGGAAAATCCACATCTGAAAAACAAAGACTGACACTTGCTAGACCTACCTGTGGAGGGGTCACTGGAAAATGTTGGCCTGGGACAGAAAAATCAGTCTTTAACTAACACATCAGTCAAAGTCAGTGAATGGTTCAAGCCAACAAAGTCAAGCTAAAAATTAAGAATGGGAAGTTCTGTAGCATAGTGTGGCAGTTGACTGAGCTGAAATACTCATGCAAGCTTTCAGATACAAAATGCATATTTGTTTAGATGATGGTGATTAACCAGCGCAACAAAACAGCCAAGAGTAGTAATGCACTCTGCATTTGTTGTTGTCATCCTGGGTGTCTTTCTGAAGCCCATAAAACATGGGCTTAAAACTATAGCCAAATAGAAGTTATTGGGATCAACAAAGGGGTAGCTACGTGAAATGTAACGGTCTAGTTTACAGGAGGTTGGACTGAATGATTTAGTGATCTTCCCTGGTCTCAAACTGTCTGAATCACGCAGCAAAAGACTGCAGAGCTCAGGAAAGGAACACAATGCTTGTAACCCCCCTTCTTGTGCTTCAGATGCATATCTGTTTGCCATCTCTTAACTCAGAAGGAAAAAAAAGAGTGCATTACAGAACAAAAATTCAGCACAAAAGAATCAAATATTGGTGACGCAATGCTGAAGACTTAAAGCAAAGATTCCATGATTAACTGAAATTACTGAAGATGTCTCTTAGTACTGATTTCTGTCAAAAGGTTTTTGTTTAGTTAAGAAAATGAATTAACATCACTGTGAAACTTCTCCATGTATAGAAGACACCACTGTAAACTAACAGAGGACAAATATTTGTCAACAGTACTTCAGTAACAAAGAAACAGATGAGCAAAATATTTAGTAACTGTTACAGATTCTCCACCAACATATCATCTCTCTTGCCTACATAATTTGGAGGAGAAATCAGTATTTTTTCTTTACAAATTATATACATTTACCCTGGCTTTGCAGAAGCCAACAACAGCTCAGACAAACCTGGTCTTACATCCTAGAAGAAATTTACTTAGTTTTATTAAGACAGACACGTAATACAATACAAATGAAACTCTATAGACAGACCTGGAATGTCTGGTCTTTGAGAAAGATCTAGTTCAAATTTCAGACAGAAACCATACTCGATAGCTCAAACCAATCTCCTATGTTCAGTAACTTTCAAAGGCTTTTACATATTACCTATTTCAGCATTAGAGCTATAGACTTTTTTGATAAAATAACAGAAAAGAATAACTACCCATGCTATAAAAACAACACAAGGTTCTTGGGACATTCAGATTCAACAAATATCACAGTGGCCTGTTGTGAGCTATGTATAGCTAGAAAAAAAAATCAAATTTCATCTGCCACTCTATCAGGCTACATTCCAAAGTCAGTTTATCACTGCACTGAATACCAAGGTATTTATCTTCCCTGGCTAGGTTAATCTTGTGTTCCATAATTATCACGACTGCCATAAACACATTCAATTCTGTTCCTGCTTTTGCAAATGTTGCCAATTTGGGGAGAAACTGAGCTTAAAAAGACCTTGTTCTTGTTTGCTTTCAACTTAAAGGTCACAGAAGAAGTTAGGAAATACGTTGCATTGGAGGTTCTAATTAAGAGAATGGCTGAGGTTGGAAGGGACCTCCAGAGTTTATCTGGTCCAAGCAGGGCCACCCAGAGCAGGCTGCCCAGGACCATGTCTAGCCAGCATCTGAAGATCTCCAAGGAGGGAGACTCCACAGCCTCTCTGAGTAACCTGTGCTACTGCTCGCTCATTCACATGGCACAGAAGTGCTTCCTGGTTTTTAGATGGAAATTGTTGTGTCTCAGTCTGTGCCCACTATTTCTTGTCCTGTCACCACTGAAAAGAGCTTGCCTCCATCTTCCTTGCACCCTCCCTTCGGGTATTTATATACATTGAGTTCCCCTGGAGCATCCTCCAGGCTGAACAGTCCCAACTCGCTCACCCTCTCCTCCCAGGAGAGGTGATCCAGTCCCTTCATCATCTTCATGGCCCTACATTGTGCTCCTTCCAGTATGTCTATGTCCCTCTTGTAATGGTAGGCCCAGAACTGGACACGGTGAGGCCATGCGGCCTCACCAATGCTGAGCAGAGGAGAAGAACTACCTCCCTCCACTTTGCCTAGTGCAGGATATCATTAACCCACTTTGTCACAAGGGCACATTTCTGGCTCATGTTCAACTTGGTGTCCATCAGGACCCTCAGCTCCTTTTGTGTGAAGATGCTTTCCAGCCAGGTGGGCCCCAGTATGTCCTGGTGCCTGGGGTTGTTCTTCCCCTGATGCAGGATTTTGCACTTCCCATTGCTGAACTGTGGGAGGTCACTGACAACCCATTTCTCCAGCCTGTCCACCTCCCTCTGTATGGTAGCATGACCCACTAGCATATCAGTCACTCTTCCCAGTTTTGTGTTACCTGCGAACATGTTACAGGTACACTGTGGCCCATCATCCAGATCATTAATGGAGATCCTGTTTAACAACAGGACCAGAACCAGTACTGACCTCTGGCATACACCACTAGTTACTGTCCTCCAACTAGACTGTGCCACTGATCACCACCCTCTGGGATCATTCAGGCAGTTTTCAATCCACCTCAGTCTCCTCATCCAACCCATGCCTAATCAGCTTCTCTATGAGAGTCTCATGGGAGACAGAGTAGAAGACATCACTGAAGTCAGGGTAGACAATTTCCACTGCTCACCCCTCATCCACCAGGACTGTCATTTCACTATAGAAATGTATGAGGTTGACAATGCATGACTTCCTTGGTGAATCCATGCTGACTGCTCCTGATAATGTTCTTGACCTTCACGTGCCTGGAAACAGTTTTGAGGATTAGCTGCTCCATTATATTCCCATGGATTAAGGAGAGGCTGACCAGCCTGTAGCTCCCTATGTCCTCTTCCCTCCTAGTCTTGAAGACAATAATGTTTGGAGTCCTCAGGCACTTCTCCCAGTTGCTATGATCAAAGAAAAGTTATCGAGAGTGGCCTCACAATGACATCTGCCAGTTCCTTTGGCACTTGTGGATGAACCCCATCAGGGCCCCTGAACTTACATACATCCAATTCACTTAAGTATTCTCTGACCTGGTCTTCTTCCACCACGGGTACAGTTTCCTTGTTCCAGCCTTCTCCCCTGGTCCCTGGGACTTGGGCTTCCTAACAGCTAGTCTTGCTGGTAAAGACTGAGGCAAAGTACCACAGCCTTTTCCACACTCTGTCACCAGGTCCCACACCTCATTCAGCAGTAGGCCCACACTTCCCCTAGTCTTTCGTCACTCACGTACTCATTACTAGACCTGTGATAAGAGCTTAGTTTTTTAGCCTCAAACTAAAAATCTTTAAAAGATCTTTGCGTTTGAAGTATTCCAAGCAGCAAAAAGAGTACTATGAATGTAGTTGGTTGGCAATATCTCTTTGTGTGCAAATGATGAATTTTCCATAGCATTTTTCAGGATTTTTTTTTCTTGTTTCCTTTGATCATCTGACAAATCCTCAGGATGCAGCATGTTTTAGGAGTCCGCAGACCTGCAAACTTCAACATCCCCCTTTGCAACATAGCTAAACAGCTTCCAGTTCCAGATTTGGCTCATTTGAAGCTGGCATGGCGCTCTTCACTGCACATTGTAGTTGTGCCCTAGAGCTGTTGAAAGTGTGGTGAGCCAGGGATCATTCCTGGTAGATACACTGCCATGTTTACTGCATATTATTAGCACCACTCCTACTAACATCTGCTCTCTTGCTGCTTTGGGAGAGGACAAACATACCTTTGTCCCCGGCTTTCCATTATGACAACCAAGTGAAACCCCAGGCTCAGAAATATGCAAACTAAGAATGCTTTTCTTGGGAAAACAAAAAAATATCCCCTTTTACTTTCTGAATTCATCTGAAATGGACCTACAGGTTAATTGGAGGAAGAGCAAGCAGGAATGGAGGAATGGAGATGAGTAGGCATAGGTACACTGCAGTCTTCTGTATACTTGTTGAACTGGATCAAGAAGAAAACCTGGAATTGTTTGTTACCAAAAGCCAGAGTATGATGTGTGCAACTCTAAACATATATTGAACAGAAAGTTTATTTGGAGGGCGGAGCATATCCTTTAGTTTAGAAGATGCAAAAGTTAGAGTAAAATCCATACCCAGCCCACCTCCCCACCCCAGCCCACCCCACACAGTTTTTGTTTGGCTTTAGCTTGAAGAAACATGGCATATGCCACTGCATTACTTCAGAAGAATAGAGACTAATAATACAGTCTTCAGCTCAACTTAGCAAAGATGAACTATATCTTTTGAAGTTAATGAAACCCAAGCTCACACAGAAGATGAACAATTTAGTAAGGCTCTAGCTAGTTTACAAACTAGTTTGCTGACTACGAGAGTCCGAGGTGTATGAAGTAGGAAGAAGCAGAGTTTCTACATCTCACTCCTCTCCCAGTTTGGGATAATATTCTAGATGGAAACAAAAAGATGCAAAATCTGACAGAAGTTCTTGCTCCTGTGTGATTAATTTCTTCTATAACTGCTAGTTCACCAAACACCTCTCCCTGTGATATTTCCATTTCTGGAACAGGGATAATAAAGTACCTAATGATCCAGAATTTGTAGAGCTCAAAATGCACCCATGTTTGCAAACCACCTGGAGTCCTGCAGAGATGAGACTCTACTGATGTGAAATATAATTATGTCATTAGAAGAGGGAATACATGTGCACATGGATAGGTTTGTTCATATCAATGTTTCCTTATTTCAGTTTTCCCAAACTTCCAAAATCTCCACATAAAACAAAAGAAATTTTTTATTTTTCTACCAAGGCTAGACAAGCTTTCTAGAACTTCACCAGGGAGCAAAGTGAATAAATCTGAGGCAGTAAATTCATGTTCCTGTGAGGGGATTGAGACATATGTAATCATCTCACTTGCAGAGTTCTGGAGTCACAGAACTATAAAAGCAAAATGTACTCACAGAACATCTCAGGTCAAGTGGATAAAGTCACCTTTGGCTTCTATG
The DNA here is from genome assembly GCA_011075105.1 of Heteronetta atricapilla. NCBI lineage: Eukaryota > Metazoa > Chordata > Aves > Anseriformes > Anatidae > Heteronetta > Heteronetta atricapilla. The sequence continues at coordinate 119,710,865 of CM021731.1, read as the reverse complement.
TAGGAGTGGCAATATGCCAAATTGAAACACAAATCTATAGAGCTGCAAGCATCATTAGCATAAGTAACAGCAGATTAACTTGAGAAATTATGCCACAATGACTGAGTTTCCCAGCTGTACTAAAAATATCTACACAGAAGAGGCAGGCAAGGCATCCTCAAAACAAAACCAAAAAAAACCACAACCAACCAAACAAAAAAAACCACACAGCACAAGGCCTTAGGGAAACCAAATCCAAAGATGATTTCCTTCTCTTTTTAAAATCTCCTTGTGGTAACTTGAAAACACTTGATCAAACAACTACCTGTATATCCAAGAACATGCATGCAATCTCAAAATAAAGCTACATGTTACTAAAGGACCAAATAATACAATAAGGTAGAGCAATCTTTGCTGGAGAAAGCCTTCCCGCAGGGGTAATTCCAGCCAGGATGTCAGCAATTGTTATGAGTATTGATGAAGAGGAGGAGGGTTTGGGATGTAATAAAAAAGACACAAATCTGAAATACATCCAAGAGCTAAGGAATGACTCATTTTCAACAATTATAATAACAGAGTGGGTAGGCTGTAGAGACTGGTCACTGTTATGTAACAGAAAATGCCACCTCAGCTACTGATTATGTCTAGGAGGTGATAAAAACTGTCTGAGTATAGTTCACATACACCAGTTATTTACCAGATTAAGTATATCTGACAGAAGAGTCAATGTGACATACACAGTTCAAAGTAGCAGCAACATACCTGTCTTGTTTGTTTGTTTTGCATGGCTTGAATCTAATCTTACACAACTCCAGGCAGGGTGACAGTGGCATGCAAAACAAGTTGATGTGATACATAAAATTGGTGTGTCGCTTTAGCCTTTATTTGAGAGTTTCAATAGCCAAACACTTTCTTTTACATCTCTGGAAAACAATATACGTTAAGTTTAACCTAAGTATTAACTGGCATTTTCAATCTTGAATATTACCTACAGACACAGCTCAGAAAGCAAATGAAAAAGGAGTCAAAGTGCAAGGAAATTTAGTAATACTAAAAAGTAAATTAAAAAGTGAAAGGAACATAACATGAAATACAAGAACAAAATACATTTTCACTTTTTAAAAAGTTAACTATTGATTAATAAAATCACAAAATACTTATACGAAAATAAATAAATAAATATTTCTTTTAGACATTTTAAAGGACCATGGGAACCATAAATAACTCTTAGACAAGCCCTAAAAACAAAGTGTTGCTGATTTCCAGTTTGCTGGCTGATTTAGTACATGTTAGAGGATAGAAGTAGATAGAGGATAGAGATAGAAGCAGATACCACAGAGGACAGAAGTAACCTAAATGGGTGATGACAAAGGGATGGAAAAAAAAATCCAAATAAATTGTGAATAAACTAATTTTGTTTGATCAAACCAGGGCCTAAACACACTTACTGAACTTCTGCAACTGTGCCTACGTTTTCACTTCACATCTAATGGCACCAAGCTCCAAAGATGAAACATGCAGCATAAGAACAGTTCTCCTCCTTTGATATTTTCAATGCACTGCTTTTCAGTTTCACTGATATATTCTTGTTCTTGTATTTTCAGAGAATTGATAAAGGACAAAAACATATTCATCCAATGGTACTCATTATAACATTTGTTCAGAGGGAACAACTCTAGGTATTCCATCACCAGTTTCCATAGGTCTTTCAAAGACAGAAGTAGAAAGTCCTGCTTCTACCACTAAAGAGGTTACAGCTTGGCATTAACACCAGGATGGGCTTAGGGGTTCACTCTCTTTTTAATGCTCCCAAACATATTTGAACAGCAAGTGCTATGTCTTGCTTTGTTCAGGCACTAAGAATCAGATGAATAATTGCTTCATGTAGTTTACCCTGTATCACTGTCAGGAATCTTCTGCACGTTTCAGTGTGGTGCAGCATCTCCCTGCCTGGGCAGTTTCCTGTCAATACTGTTTCTCAGTTCACCACCCCAGATATATGAATGCAGCATTTCCCAACATTACAGCATCAGAATTCTAAGGACTGTTTTGCTGAATGACATGTAGTGCTTAGTGTTCAGAAATACAGAATAAATACTTGAGTAGTTAAAAAGGAAGCAATTCTCTTAATTATTGTATTCAAGGTTTTTCTCTTCTCCTTTCCATTCTCCTGAAGGGACAAAGCTCACTCACTCTCATGCTGTTTACTTGCCAAGGCTAACAGCATTTACTTTAATATTAAACTTCACTACTGATCTTAAATGGCTGTAAACAGGATTACAAGGGAGCAAGTTTGAGGGCTTGAATCTTCATTTTCTTGCTCTGAGCTGAACGCATACACCATGACAGCACCATGCTGAGAACCATCTGAAATGCACAGAGAGACTGCCATTTTCTAAACATAGACAAAAATGGACCCCTTCCCCTTTGATGTGTTCTTTACACCCAGTTTCCAAATACAACTTTTCTCTTAGGAACTCAATGTTCTTCAAGCAATGATTACAAACACATGTGAGTACAGTTTAATTTTAGGTGTGTCTTACCCCACCTTTACTTATCCTGGAAGAAAAAAAAAGTCCTCACGGCTTTAGACTAGCTCTGACTTACTTAAGTAGGAATTTAAAACTTTTCTCTACTCTTGAATTAGTAGCAGTACTAATAATAATGGTCAAAGTGTTCAACATTGCATCCTGGTAAGCAATATTGCATCAAAAAAATCTGAATGAACAAGCCAGACTTTGGGAAATTACGCTAATAGAAGAACGTGATTAATGAAATTAATCCTGCTTCATGTATAGATGAGCTTTTCCTTACTGAATTTTCAACTTTCAAAACAACTCATGACTATCTCTTATGTTGTTCTCATGCAATGAAGCTCATTACTTACTACAAGGAATTGGACTGTTCCAGTGTACTTGCAAGCAATCAGTGAGACAAATGATTTACAGGTGCTAAACATCATGCCAGAGTGTACAAAGAAACATCACAGGTCTTATCTGAAAACATATCTGCAGCAAAGATTAACATTTTATTCCTGTAATGGAGAGGGGTAATTTCATTTCTTTGGTTATAATGACAGAAAGTACTGTTAGCCTTCTATAAATAATCTTTGACTGGCCAACAAAAGTAACAGATGAAGACATGAACCTGGCCTTCTGTAACTAGTTTGCTCACTCCTCCCCAAATGCATTTCACTGAAGGCAGGAGAGTTATCCAAGAACACGAGATTTCCACAGGTGTCTCCACTGAACCCTGACAACTACTTTAATGTCCAACTCTATTTTCTAACTTACACGTAAAGCTAGAAATAGCACCCCCTTCACAAATTTGAGAAGTGGGCCAGAACTATTACTGGCCTGCTGTACAACCCAAAGACCAACAAATAAAAATAATACCTCTCTTAATTCCTGACAAAGTAATAGTGATCCTTTCTAATTCCAAAGCCTTTACATTCCTGTCGTATCAAAAGGCCTTCCTTAAAAGCCTACAACCCTAATAATTGAAAGTTTCTTTTTTTTTTCTTCTTTTTTTTTTTTTTTCCGATTATTCAGTGATATCTTGGAACAGAAATCCCAGTAGTGCACAGGCAGATAGGAGTTTGGTGTTGACAATTTGTCAATGTCCGAAGTTGAGAATCAATAGTGGGAAACAGAGGTTTTTAATTCCAAGTCACAATACTGATATCAGTAATGAATAAGATAAAGTGCTGCTAAGGTAACACTCCTTGCACATAATATCCTTTAATATTTTACTTACCTTACTTACCTCCCCATTTACCTTACTTACCTCCCCATTTAAGTGGGATTTATTTTGCCTTTTTTACCTTGTTTTTTTAAATTGCAGTAGAAATAGATGACATCTATACAACCCATGTGCTGTGAAATGTCACAAAACTCCATTTGAATAGCTTTTTAAATTTTATTTCCTAAACCAAAAATCCCTTCCTTTTTCTGTGATTGTTTTGATGACATATCTTCACTATATGTTTTTCTCTCTTTTAACCCTTTTGAACGCGCAGCTTACTACAGCCACAGACCATGGTGGTTTACTATTTTTTTGCCCCACATCTCTTTCATTCGTAAGTAGCTAAAAACAAGGATTCACCCGGGGAGCTGGTTAAAACTCAAGTTTCAGTTGTATGTTATAAATACCACCTATGAAAAACTCCTAGGACACAAAAATATTAGCAAACCAACACACTTGATGTTTTCCAAATGTTAATTACTCATGCTCCTGATACTACTTCAAGTGCATGCTGTATACACTACCTTTAAACTAGTAATAATACCCTCTTCACAATGATTTTAATCTTTTAAAGCACATTCAGGATAAATACCTCCTGAGTAACTCTCCCTGCTTCAGACAGAGAGGGGTTTTATGTTACAACCTATTTTTATTTTTTTTAACTAAGTATGAGCTGTAATCAACACTCACCCATTCTATTATCAGTTATCCCTACAAATAACCAATGTTGAGTCATTACCTCCTGACCATTTGGAAAGCACACTCAGAATAAACCTGTCTAAAGTCACTGTGGTGGGTTGATCCTGACCAGCAGCCAGACACCTTCCCAGCTGCTCTCTCACTCCTCCTCGACAGGATGAAGAGAGTAAATATGATGAAAAAGCTCACAGACTCTGTTGTTCCTTCTTCTCTGCCCCTGCTCCCACAACATCTATATCCAATACACTAGCTTAGGAAATGGGCATCGCTATCCCCAAACCTCTATCCCATGTCCTCGCTTTGTATCACCAAGGGAACCTCTGTATCTCCAGGGGAACACTGGCATAAGCAAGGCTACTGGTTGCCCACTTGGTACCCATGCTAGGGGGACATGGAGTTGCTTTTCCAGTCTTGTCGATACAGATCTGTCCAGCAGTACCAATATTAGTTTTTCTCCTTTAAACTCACACAGAGCTGGGACCAAATAAAATCCCAGAGAACAAAAATTGACAGCTTCAGCACTGATTCACCTCTTCTCAATTGTTTTATTGCACTCTCTGTATTTCTACAAATCCTGGGGCAAGGTATTAAACCAGAAAACTATGCTGCAATAGAAACTAAATAATGGGTCTTATACTCTCTCTTAAATTATAGTAATGACTACAACTGTTCTGAAACATTTGCTTACTTGGGTAAAAACCGTTATCGTGTCCTGACATGGCAAATATCAACATGTTCTATGAAACAACAGAAGAGAAAGTTGGTCCCTTAATAAGGCACCTCTACCTTTCCCACATGCAATAGACTATTTTTTCTCTTCCATATGTTTTTCTGCCTTGCTCTTACAATTTCAGTGTTTCTCTAGAAGTACAGACTGTGAAGGATTCCCAGTGACATACTCATACTCTGGCTCAGACAAAATACAGCAATTAATATCAGCACCCTTGCGTTTCTATGGTACCTCAGCAGTATCAATAGATTGTATGTCTGTGTCATAGAATCATAAAGGTTGGAAAAAAACTCTAAGGTCATCTAGTCCAACCATACCCCTGCCACCAATATCACCCACTAAAACATGTCCCTAAGCACCACGTCCAACCTTTCTTTGAACACCCCCAGGGATGGTGATGCCACCACTTCCCTGGGAAACCCGTCCCAATGACTACTCTTTCTGAGAAGAAATGTCTCCTAATTTCCAACCTGAACCTCCCCTGGCACAACTTGAGGCCATTCCCTCTTGTCCTATCACTACTTATCTGCAAGAAGAGGCCAACCCACACCTTCCTTTCAGGTAGTTGTAGAAAGCAATAAGGTTCCTCTTATTAAATAAGGCTCCTCTTCTCCAGACTAAACAACCCCAGTTCCCTCAGCCACTCCTCACAGGACTTGTGTTCCAGACCCTTCACTAGCCCATTCATAGCCCTTCTCTGGACATGTTACAGGGCCTCAGTGTCCTTCTTGTAGTGAGGGACCCAAAGCTGAACACAATACTCGAGGTGTGGCCTCACAAGAACAGAGTATAGGAGGATGATCACCTCCCTGGTCCTGCTGGCTACACTATTCCTGATACAAGCCAGGATACTGTTGGCCTTCTTGGCCACGTGGGTACGCTGCCAGCTCATGTTCAGGCGAGCACTGACTAACATCCCCAGATCCTTTTCCTCTGAGCAGCTTTCAAGCCACTTTCCCCAAAGCCTGTAGTGCTGCATGGGGTTGTTGTTGTCAAAGTGCATGACTCGGCACTTAGCCATGTTGAACCTCATCCCATTGGCCTCTGCCCACTGACCCATCCTGTCCAGGTTCCTCTGCAGGGCCTCCCAACCAGATCAACCCCCAACTTGGTGTCATCTGCAAATTGAGGGTGCGCTCAATTCCCTTGCACAAATCATCAATAAAGATATTAAAAAGGATTAATGTGTGCTACACTTATCTCTAGCACTCTGTGCAAAATCCTGAAGTCATGTTGCTAACAGGGACCACAGAACTCAATCCATTTTCTGTTAAAGATATGTTACAACTTCACAGCTGGCCAGGGTTTGCAGCCATAATTCTTGTTCTCCTTTTTGAGGAAACAAATCAGATCCTTCATGTTAATTACAGGTAGTTCCCTGAAGCAAAGAAATCACTTCTCTCTGTGCTTCATGAAGTGCCAGATACACTGTTGTTGTAACAAATAATAAAATACTTCGATTAAATAATGATCAGTGTACAGTTGCCTAGTTTATACAGGTTTTCAAGAAACTACTTGATACATTCTGGTCAACAGAGTTACTTGAGATATTGTTTATTCGATAGGTCAACTAGGTCACTCGATTCTATACTAAATACCAGTTTAACTAAGGACTCTGGCAAAATTAATTTACTTGCTGCCAGAGGAATAATCCTAACTGATGCTCTTATGGCAACACACTATTTCTCTGTGGTTAAATTACCTTTGTTATCTGCCCTAACACTTTGGACAATGTTGATGATTAAAAGGAAGTCACATTTAGGCCCATGTAACTAAAAAAACTGTGCCACTAAGGAAAGTGTGGGATTAGGTTTTATGACTGACAATCAGATATTATTATTTAAAGTATTTTTAACTTGCTAAACCAACAGTAATTAAAGCACAGATTCTCTTAAGAAAATAAAATGTTTGTTTTTTGGTGTTCTATGGGCAGATGATGTTGCTGGTTTTGGTTTACACACAGGGCCAAGGTAGAAGGAGCATTTTGGAATTATGTATCTTAGTTATATCTCTAAAATAAGAGTCTGAGACCCTCGTCAAATCTGTCTTGGATATATTTGATCTTGGTTCAGGATGCATCCTCACTAGCCACTTACCTAATCCACATCACTTCTCAGATTTTGAAACAAAACAGAACCTGGGGATAAATATAATTAGTTACTGGATTTAACAACATCTGTGACATGCTTTCTGTCCTTGGCTTCTGAAGACATATCTGAAAAGGCACATGTATACAAAGATTTAATCACAGGCAATTCACTTTATTGTTTTGGTAGTATTTTGCTAAGTACCAAATTCACCATGTGTTTTTCAGTAATCTAAAATCAAGACCACTAAAAGTGAGAAGTCTGCAATTTTACTATTAAACTGAAAGTTACCACAGACATTAAACCATAAACATCCACATTTTTTTTTAACAACAGAAACTTCAATTTTCAATCACCAACTATTTTAATGACACAAAAACTATTTCATCAAAGCATCCATCCAAAAAGATTCCATCCGTTACCACTGGGAAAAGTATAAATATAAAATTTTCCAGGTACATGTAGATACCTAATACCTTTACTTTTCTACTTTACTACCAAACCGGATTCAGTAACAACTCAAGATGTGAAAATCAACACATTGCATTTTTCAATGTTTGCAGTCCTTATCTCATACTGGACCAACAGCAAATGAAAAGCAGCCTGGGACTGCAAAGTGAAAAGTCTGGCCTTTGACAAATACCCGTTGTTGAAATAAATAGGTGAAAATTTCAGCTTGCCCTTTTTTACTTGTACCTAGAGAATATTTACTAAATATCATATGTGACCATTAGTATCAAGTTAAAGAGGAGCTCCCATTATAAATGGTATTTTGTAGTAAAAATAAATAAAAATATTGAATAAAAGCATACTATGGGAATATACAAATAGTGTTCCTAAAAAGGACAAAGCTGATCAATCTGTTTTCAGAATCTTTGTTTGTATTATGTGTTGCAAAAATATATGTGACCCACATAACGGCTATATAAAAATAACAGACTGCTCATAAAAAGAAAGTCTAGAGAAACAGCATGTGGTGTTTTTATTTAGTGTGGCTTTTAAGTTTCAGGGAAACAGATCAATATAAGTGATCAGGAGTGAATGCTAAAAGGAGTTGACCCCATAAAAGAAATTATACATACTCTTTATTCCTAAACATCAGAAGGACACAGATTAAGAAAATACATTTTCAGGCAGCTTAGTTTTTGTTCAAATTTTGCTGTAACTTTTTCTGATCTACCTCTTTTCCCTGGTTGTGACAAGGCATGAAGGGTGTGAGGGAAGGAAATGGAGGAAAAAGTCTTTGTGAGCAGCAGTCAAAACCAAAAGCCTCCTTGATAATTTTAGTATCTTGAGTTCCTGTATTATCAAGAAAGTCAGAACACCGGTTACAGCTATGTGCAATGTCTTTAGGGATATGTAAATTAAAGAAACACCTTGTAAAGAACAGTGCATTGTAATGTAAAACACCAAGCTGGGAAACTCGAGGATAGTAATGAAAACACTGTGTGCCTAATCTTGTTCTACTCTTCTGATTTTCCTTTAATAAGACTAAGATCTCTTCTAAAGACAACAAAAGCAACAAACAAACACATCAACAACAAAAAACCCTGCAGTGCAAAGGGAGGTTTTTGATTTTTGTAGACAGATAGAACTTAAATCCTTATTCTGAGGCATAGATGCTCAGATCATATAAGAAAAGTTATTAAAAAGATGCAAACAAAGCTATTATTTTTTTGATGTTTCTCTCATTTCTTACAGAGTCCTGACTTCTCCCTTCAGAAACCATCAGGACTCAAGACAGTCTCTCTCCCTTCAGTTATTCCTCTTTCACGGTTGCATTACTGTGACTACCAAATCAAAGACATTTCTGCAAGGACTCCACAATGACTGCATTCACGACCGTTCTGCAGTGTATCACTTGGACGTTTTGGAGACAATGGCACAGAATAAGAATAAGGATATGGGCTAAATCCATCTAAGACATGCCGCAGAACATCACGCTGAAGGATTTCTTGTTATTTATAATTCAAATACAGTAATCTTCTGGTCTGAGTACCTCATGATATCACTAGAATGAGAAGAGGAACGCACATAATATCAGCCTTCAGAAAATCCTCACATTCTTCTCTGGATGTCTTACTGAGCAAAGTCCAGCAACTGTTCAGATAGATGAGTCTTCCCCCTGCCCTTCACTCCATACAGCATCATGAAGGAAGTTAACATGGTGCTTAGCTTCTACAAGCAGCTTTTGGAAATGTCAACGTTTCCTATGGAGATTAAAACTACAGGACTTCAGGGGAAGGTTTTTTTTAGTCCTCTGTGACCTTACGCTGGAATGGAGGGAAAGGATATCCTTTATCGCTGAATACAGCCCCCCAAATTGTTAGCAATTTTAATTCCATTAGAGAGTAAAAGTGCAACAACAACAAAAAAAATCACACACAAAAACCAAACCCCCTAACAACTCTGGATCTTGAAGGAAAAAATATTTATGGACTTAGTTTATTGATACACTTTGCTTAGGCATAATATCTTTGTGGAAAGCTGGAAGAGTAAATCCACATGTTCAGTAATATCCCCTTGGACAAGCCTGACTCCCACACATGGCATTCCCCATGTATGTTTTACAAGGTGATGACCACCCATTCTTCAAATGGCTCTCTCATGGAACACCTGAAGCCCCTCCATTCCTCACTTTACCTGTCATTTTTAATTCTGCTGTCCTCCTTACTCCAGTGAATTTTAGAACTGATCGATTTTAGTGATAGAGAGAAGGTGTTTCTTCTCCCAGCTTAGCTTCTTGTGATCCTTGCCTGAAATGGTCAGACACTTCCCCACACCGAGTATTTCTAAAACAGAGTTTCTACCTCAGCCATCGAGCACCAGCTGTGCAGCTCATAACCAAAAAGATCTCTTATAGTCAACAAGGCACTGCTACTTTCTTGAAAGACTCCTCCAACAAGAAGGCGGCCCAAGGACAATTTGGTTTTGTCTAGAACTGTCCAACTCTTCTTAGCACTTCATTCCAACTCATACGTCCATCCCCAAACTAAAATTTAATGTTTCTCTGGACAATGTTCAAAAAAGGCTCATCTGCAGTCCTTCTGGAGCACCAAGCAGATTTCCCTCCTGTGCATGTTTTTCCTCACTGACTAAGTAGCTCCCTACCCCAATTCCTTTTTACTACAGTAAGAACAAGGCATTGATGGAACTTGCAAATTCTTATTCAACAGATGTTAATGAGAATTATCATTGCTCTGTCAGGCTGCTCCAGCTCATATTCTTTATCCGTTTCTGCCCAACTCTTTTCCTGTAGTCATCTCACACTTATGTATCTTTTTTTTTTTTTTTCCTCTTCAGTTAATGCACCTAAGTATCAGCATATGTCCTGACTTCTCTTCTCTGTTGAACTAATAGATGTACATATTGGAGATACATATCTGAAAAACTACATGGAAGTGGATGTATTTATCTTGTGCTGTCGCACAGTCTAGGACTTCAGATTTCTTATCCTTGACTGGGATTAATAACCTGAATCATGTGAAGCAGTGAATATAATCAGCTTCCACACCATTCAGTAAGTAACCCTTTACATTTTCCTTTATTATAGCTAGCCAACATGTGAGTGAACTTCCTATACCCCTGCACACTTTTTAGATCACCCTTCCAAGAAAGTATTTGAAAACAGTGGTCCCATATCTAAATAAAGTGAAAATTATCAGATATAGACATTAATTCAGGAATACAAAATAGAAAGAGAATTTATATGTAAAAACAATAGAAAACTTGCATCAGGCTTAAGTAAGACAAATACACAATTGAATATCTGCATTGACAGTGGAAACATCTGTTGGCTCTCATTGCTGCTTCTCTCCTCTTTTCTATTTCCATTCTTTTGTTTCCCAGCCCTCTTTGAATATAGATGCTTTATTCCTATTATTTTTTCATCTTTGATTACTAGTTTGTAAAATAATAAAAGGAAAGGAAAATTGGGCTGTTATTTCCTTTAGCCCTACAAGATCTCGAATATCATGGCAAAGGTCCAACTCAGTGCTCTGCATATTTTAAATTATTTTCAATAGTCATCATTATATACAGGAGCTTGCTCATTAGACAGGCCTGTATTACCGTAGCTCTATTTATAATCAACAGCTAGCTCCACCTAGCGTCAGCTTAATTCCTCAGCGAAACAAAAACCTAAAACCAAATACTACCAAACAAAAACAAAAACAAACAAACGAACAACAACAACAAAAAAAAACAACAACTAACTATAAAATCACTTATCAGATGGATGGTGGCTACAGATGGCACACTGTTACAATTACTGGCATCACAAGGAAAAGACAATTTTAAGTAACTACAGTATGATAATAGCCAGCCACCACTCTCATCACAAGGAGCAAGCAGAGCTTCAGAAGTACAAAAATAATACTAGCAATATAAAACAGTTTTACTGCAACTCTGAAAACATGAATGGCACTTATGCTGTCTGTGTGGGTTATTCTCTGTTTTTTTTTTTTTTTTTCCATCATCAACAAGAACAAATTATTGTTAAGCTTAACAGAAATTCTCTGAAATAATATTATTTTTGTCATTAAAACCACTGAACTATTTTTGGCTATAGGAACCCCACTGTAATTCTGTCCACTGATAAGTACATCTCTCCTCCCAGCACTCATAAAATAATTTTAAATGCCTCTCACAGGTGATCAAAACAGGGAAATGCTCACACTACCTAACAGTATATCAATTTTACTGATCTTTACCTTCAAACTTTCTAAAGGCTGGTTAACTGCTGTGTATCTGGAAACATCTATCTTTCTAAAAATGTTACAGCTTTACTCAGCAACATTTAGTGTTTAATAGCCTGATCCTCTTTTGACAAGACTCCATAGAGCACAGCCAGAAAAGTCATTTAAAATAAAGTCAGAAAAGTGAATATCCAGTATGACAAGACATTTCTTAGGGGAAGAAATCTTGGAAAAAGTGATATACCTGCTGAAGAAGAGAGCTGGTCTTGAAATAAATCATTTTGTATAGAACAATAATCCAAATAATTTAACAATCATATCCTGTGAGCTATATAGCAGAGCTTCAATGGTTACTGTACTTCTGAAAAGGAAGGGAAGAGAGGTCCTGCTTACACTTCAAGAACAACACATCTTAGATACGGGGCAATCCAGCTGACAGAACTAACATCTGTTTTAAACCTCTTCAAATCACCTGTTCAAAACTGCTAAGTGGTTTCACCCTAGTGGTGATAAAATATATTTCAATATGTACCATGTACATTTAATGTTTGCTCCCCATGACAGAGAGAAAGTATATATGTTGCAAAAGGGAAGATGGACAGGAGGAAGGAACATACATCAAAAACGTACACATACTAAGGCAAGCACCTTTACATTTTCTCAAACTTTCTTAAAATAGGCAGTTGGAAGTTATGCTTCTGACCTATGTGGTTTAAAGTACTCACAGCTAAATTCAATGATTATACAAAAAACTCACTGGAACACAGAATATGAATTTAATAAAATGCACACAAAGATTTTCTCATGTTTCAAAAATTAGAATACTCCAATTCTCAATAATTTAGCAGTTACTGTCATTTCTCATTAACAGACTTCAAAATCCTATCTGAAACAAGCTGATACAGAGAAATTAAGAGCACTAATCAAGCGAGAAATGATAGACCAGCTGGGTAGGCATCAAGTTGGCAAAACGTGAATACAGTTCAATAGCTGAAACAGATGCTGGAGTTGTTGAAAAACCCTGCAGGAGATATTGATATATTTTCTTTATATAATACTGAACAACCAAATAAATGTCAAGAGCAAAAAACTGATGGGGAATAAAACCTGTCAGAAAAAAAAAAACTCACAATAAAGCCGAGACCTGCAATAACATATTTTCATTATACCAAAACATTCGTGCATGCATCTTCATTTCCTTGGGATTCCTGAATATGCCAATACATCAATCAGAGCTTGCTAGTGAATCAGAAGGAGCCTCTGCCAGTCTTCTGTTTCACATTTGTTTGCTTCTATCTACCTGAGGCTTCACAGACTTAGAAAAGACTTTATTCTTCAGCCTCATCCTAACACGACACTCTTTCAAGCAAGTGATTCCCTGAGCTTGGAGGCGAGCAGGAAAGAAAAGGTAACACAAGCATAAATCGAACTGCAAAATCCATTTTGCAAAAGGAATGTTGTTTTCAGAGTTTCCAGACCTCGGCAACAAATCCTCTGCCATCAGCGGCAGCGCATTCTAGCATATGCTTTGTCATGGTCAGTTTCTAATTACATTCATAATGATGCGATAGCTTTGATAATCCTACCTTCCATGCCAGCTGTTTTTCTTGTCACTCCATCATGCCAATAAGTTGGCTGCCGTAACAAATCAAGATAGTGCAAAACAGCATCTTTCCCCTGCATCTGTCATCTTCCTGAAAGCATTCTATTACTGCCGACTGCTGGGAACCAGAAAGTCTATTTGAATTCCAGCAGCTCCCCTTTCGCATGATTCAAGTTAGGTTAGGTGGGCATGCCTAACATGATTCTCTCCATCATTTATTATGCAGCTGCTACACCGTCGGTGTGGTAACCACTCTGACCTTATCTGATACGTCAGTCTTGCAAACCTATACCTCCGTGCAAACACACGAGCCACAGAAGCATCTTGCATTTAATGAGCATTCTCTCTGCCTAAAGAGAGTGCATCTGCAAATCTGTTTCAAATCCTGCTGCTCGCATTGTCCTCTAAGGCTGATGCAAGTGTTTGAAGATTTTTTTAGTCATGCATTTTGTCTTTTCAGAAAGCACGGTTCTTCAGGCATGCTTGAATTATTCACACTTCAGCTAAACGTTTGCTGATTTCTGTCCAAACAGCACCTTCCCATTTAAACTCTCGGCTCAAAAGCTACTTTTGAATAACAGTACTGTGCTTTCAGTCTCTCAACTCCGTTTCATTTTAAACATGGCTTTTATACCCAGCACCTCAGCACACATTTAGTTCTTTCCATTGCAATGAATGTCTGTCTAATGAGAGAACAGTAGATTTAAAGCAATTTATCTAGACCTACCTGTAGGTGACTTTTGCTTTTGCTTTTTGTTTTAGACATTTGAGCAGTAAGCAGATTGCTCTGTTAGAGCATCTTGATATTCTTAAAGTGGTAAGAACACCATCAGAAGCTGCTTTTCACCAGCCTGTGGAGGACACTCCATAATGAAAGAGTTTGCTTAACTGTGTCTGAATATCACAAATTAAAGGGATGGGAAATTGTCGTCTTTATGTTTTCTGTTGGGGTGGGGGAAAAACACACTTGCATCAGTGATTTCAAAAGAACGTTAATAGAAATTGACATATCCATATCAATCATCCACCAAGTTAAATTAACTATGTCTCCTCCCACCACTTCTGCCCAAAATTCCGAGTCAAGGCATTTCATTTTTAACGCATCTGCTGCTTGCACATAAGCTGAATAAATGCCCTCAACCCCACACTGGAAAGTTTGAATAGCTGAGAAAGAAAAAGGAAAATTTTAAAACATGCAACAGACTGGCTGAAACCTGTTAAGTGAAGTAGAGAGAGAGGAAGAACTAACATAAAAAGACCTCCTCAGCCTTTACATGAGGACCAAGGAGTAGTGAGGAAGGGGAACGGACACTGTCCTCCAGGAAGAACTTTTCCTGGTGGTGGCAGTCAGCTGAGGACTTCTCACCAGCTCTAGTATTCCTGGAGCAAAAAGACTCACGGGGTTTTACTTAAACTTCACTTCTTTACTCAAATAATATATGTTCAACTTCTCTGGGGTTGTCCCCTGATGCCAACACATCAATCCTTCCCTCTCCCACAACTTCCCAGTCTCAGTTCAGTTCCTCAACCTCTTGGCTGTGGAAGAAAAAGCTAGAGAAGGTGAGCTTAGGGGAGCTTTAAATCACTGAAAATGAATGGTGGGGGAAAAATAAGAGAAGGTGGAGGAAGGTAAGAAAATCTCTTACTTTGGAAAAAAAAAAAAAAAAAATCAGGATATCCAATAACCTCTACCTCCCTGAGCTCTGGGCCTTCATGAACAGCGTTATGTCTGTGTGTGACAGCAGGGCACATCCCTCTTCCCATTCTCAGAGCTGCGGTGCCAGGGCTTAATGCCAAGGTCCCAGCCCCACCTGGTCTATGCCCACCGACCAGCAGTGCCGGTGACTCACTGGTACCCCGGCTCTGTCACAGGAGTGCCCAGGCCTGCAGCCCCCTCTGCTCTCGACCACGTCTAAGTGGCACAGCTGACACCTGAATGAGCTAACACAGCATGGCGCGGTTTATATTTGATACTGTGTTTATTCCTAGCATGCTGCCAGAAAATGTCTTTTTAGAGATTTCATGTAAATAAAGGAGAATTACTACATCTGTTCCTCTGTCTGTAGCAGCACATATCAACAAGCTAATTTTGCATTCAAGGCAGAGACAGGCCTATCATATAGTTACAAAGTGCACAA
This sequence comes from Heteronetta atricapilla, assembly GCA_011075105.1. NCBI lineage: Eukaryota > Metazoa > Chordata > Aves > Anseriformes > Anatidae > Heteronetta > Heteronetta atricapilla. Next base: position 119,695,188 of record CM021731.1, on the reverse strand, counting down.
CTATAAAGTGCCTATCTGAAAATACTGTCAGCTCCTTTTTGTTCACAGTTCAAGTCATTTCTGAAGTGAAACAAACCAGACAATAAATGAGGACTGACTTTGAAGTCCCTATAAATTCAAAGTACATAAAAGGATATGCTTAATATTTCACACTTCTAGCTGCATAATGATTTCTAAACCACAGAGGCAGCAACAAGGATTTTACATGGTATTTCACAAAAGGGTTTGAATTTATCCCTCACATAGCACATAGTTGCAGAGAAGATCTAAAACACTCAAACTCACCATAGACTTCACTTCTATTTCAGTGAATTTTAAGCTATGCAAGATTAAGGATGGAGATATACAGCAAAGTATTTCATATATAAATAGCCCAAATAATACCAGTAAAAACTGGGGCCATCTGGTATAGGATAAACATATGTAAGCAGAATTGCATCATACCAGAGAAACCAACACCTTGAAGGAAGTACAAAAGTGGGGGGAAAAGGCAAAAGGAAAAGAGAGATATTAAAAAAAAAAAAAAAAAAAAAAAGGTTTTGTAGAGAAGTATGGCACTACAAGGAAGACCCACTTTATTTATTATTCAGTGGTGACTTCCCTCCAACAAAGCATATAGTGGATGTGATGTTGTTCAGATCAGGACTATGGGAAGTAGCTATTTTTGAACTGGTATTTTTTATTTATTAATTTATTTATTTTAAGAGAACTGTAATATACCAGTTTTGGCTACTTCTACATACACTAACTGTATAGAAAACTAGCCCAGACACAAATGGAGAATCTGGGAGGAGAAACCGGAATCAGTCATTCTGTCTGCATACTAATAGGCCAGATTAATAGCTAGCTCTGGTCTCTAGTTTTTCTGCATTTGTCTGAGCAAACAACAGCCTTGGCTTCTGTTTATTGTAACTGGATTCAGCATCTGCATAGATATAATAATAGTAACCCACTCATATGGAATTGATTGCTTTAGAGAGAAAACTCCATGGGTAGCACTCCCAGACTCTACATATAACACAAATACATGACCTTTTGTCTTATATGCAACTGTCTCCAATTTGGGATTAAAAAACAAAAAACAAACAAACAAACAAACAAAAAAAACTCATCAAGTGGTATTCTGCTTTTTACAAATACTGAACTTGGTGGCCAAAGAAATTCTAGTCTATTTTTGGGTGACTGTAGTGTGAGAAAGTAAGGAAAACCATCTCTTTCTATTATTTCTTCTGTTTATGGTAGAGACATGTCTATTCATTGCAATTGTTTTACTGCTGCTAGAAAAATTAATTGGCTTACTCAGTGTGCTTGAGTTTGATTATGGTGGTATATGCACAGTACAGTGATAGCTAAGATACAATGTAGAGTCTTGTTGCTGACATTCCTTTCTTTTTGTTTTCCTCTTTGCAAGTACTAATGACTCCAACTAGTCAAGAATAGATAATGGATCACTGGAAAAATGAAGCAAGCAGATTGGTCTTGACCTTCAGCCCTACAGGATGCTCTACATGATGCAATCTCCCTGGCATGCAAAAATGAATGCTGATTTTACCATGGAAAAATTGTTCATTTGTTTTGCTAATATGTCTTTGGAAGAAAGTCAATTTCTCTTCCCTTTTTCTCTGCCTCCCATTATTCTTAGGTACTCCTGCCCACCTATAATAACTAATTCAATCAATCATGCAAGAAATTACCTTAATGATATACTGAGTATGTTTAGATTAATAAGTATCTCCAGTAGGAGCCCTGGGAAGTTTGTTTGGGCAACGCAGACAATAATAATTATTTTTTACTGTTAACCACTATGTTAACTATTTCTTAATTTCAAGATTCCTGATGTATAAAAGCTGTCCATAAAGAAACACTTTCTCATAGACTCAGAGCCATCAGTACTTTCCTTTAAATGAAAGTATTGCAGTAGTTTAGAGTCTGCCTTATAACATTTATAGAACATGTAACTTTGACTGCTCAAGAGTTAAAAAAAAAAATCCAGAAGAGTGAAAAAAATATGAAAATGTTTTTGAAACATGAAAATAAGAAAATCTGTACATAAGGATTTTATCTCTAGAAACTAAAAAGCCCATTCATCTTGAACTATGGGACTCAAATGGAAGAATTCAAATTATAATCATCCAAACAGGACCTCTGTGTCACCAGAGAAACTCTTCAGCTAGGCATGGACTACATGAAAATAAGCATGGCCATCAGGTCAAGGGAGGTAATTCCCCCTTTCTACTCTGCCTGTGAGACCTCACCTGGAGTACTGCATTCAGCTCTGGGGCCCCTAGCACAAGAGCATGGACCTGTTGGAGTGAGTCCAGAGGAGGGCCACAAAGATGATCAAGGGGCTGGAGCACCTCTCCTATGAAGACAGGCTGAAGGAGTTGAGGTTGTTCAGCCTGGAGAATAGAAGGCTCACTTTATAGTGGCCTTCCAGTGACTAAAGTGGGCCTGCAGGAAAGCTGTGGAGGGACTCTGTCAGGGAGTGTAGTGATAGGCGAAAGAATAATGGTTTCAAACAAACAAACAAGTAGATTTAGGCCTTATATATAAGGAAGAAGTTCTTTACTCTGAGAGTGGTGAGGCACTGGAACAGACTGCCCAGAGAAGCTGTGGATATCCCATCCCTGGAAGTGTTCAATACCAGGCTGGATGGGGCGTTGAGCAACCTGGTCCAGTGCGAGGTGTCCTTGTCCATGGCAGGAGGTTTGAAATTAGATGATCTTTAAGGTCCCTTCCAACCCAAAGCGTTCTATGGTTCTGTGTCTGAAGTTGGCCTGTCAGACATCTGGCAGCAATTCAAAGAGCTGAAGCTCTCAGGGTATTGGAAGTTTTTGCTCACCTGCAACATAGTTCATTAAAATATTTTGTGTAGAAGTCATCTTTTTTGCTTTAATTAAAACTCAGGTGTAGGAGGTGTTCTTTATAAACTGAAAGCTCAGAACACAGAACAAGGACATGTTCAGACTCACGACCAACCTTACAAATGAGATTTATCCCATTTATGGTAAGCTTGTCTATAATAAAGTTTTGCAAAGCTTTCTTACAACAATATTATGCAGTGATATCCACAGCAACCCCAGGATTTCATATTACAGCACCTGTATAAAAAATTACCTGTAGAAATGTTACCGAAACAGTTTTCTTTGAGGGCACCTCTAACGTCAGAGCACAACACACCAAAGAGTGGATATGCTACAAAAACTTTGAATATTGCCCTCTGATACTGCCCAGGGTCTCACCTGAACACTGCTACAAACATGGATAATACAATGTTTCAAATGCAGAAACTGTTCTGTTTTTAACAGCAACCTCTAGTTATGTATAGAGAGATAAGTCAACACACATATTCTCACATAACATATGTATTACAGTGACTGTGAATTTAAAATACTAGGTTTCAGCAAGAGGAAAAACTAGATAACTCATTCTCCAAATATTTAACATACACCAGAAAGCAGAAACATACAGACTTTCATTATTTACCACTCAGAGAGTCAGTGACCTTGAACTCTTCAGGAAACCTTATTAATCTGCTTCCTCTTAAGCGAATGTTCCACGTGCTGGTAGCATAAAACTGAACGGTGAAACAAAGCTTTAAAATGTTAATTACATAAAACAAGTATTACATTCTCTTACAGTTCCTTTTAAATTAAACTGACTTGAGCTACACAGCTCTAACCTTCTTTCATTTGGACCTTCACCTTTGTGGGAAAAGCACATTGTGCAGCAGTACTGGGCTTGAACTAATTATTGACACAAACATCTTAATTTGTTCATTCTTTCTACAGCTGCAGTCCATGTATAAGATGGTACATAACAGATGTATCAGGAATGGGTGAAAAACAGACCAAACATGCACACCTCAGTTTGTCTATGCCAAGCTCAATGTGTTTTTGAGCTCTTGAACATTCTCTCCTGGTCTAGCTCTTCTGCATAGTACTAGATGTTTCCCTCCATTTTCACCAAGAGGATTAACACATTAGCTAAATTAGGCAATTGATTAAATTGCAGCTGGTCCGTGAAAGTTTTGGAGTTCATCGCTCACATGCATTCAAATGTTTTTTGTTAGGTGATTTTGCCATATTGTGACCTATAGCAATGTCTACTTATCTATATTCGGTTTTAGTAATACTTCCAGTTCACTGCATTGGTTTTCTGATACATCATTAACCACTTGATAACATGTATGGCAACTGTGTGTTATGGAACTAATTAAAGCAAGTTCTACCACATTCCAAATTCCTGTAGTATTTTGGTCAAATATGTCTTTCCATTGTTTCTTTACTATATCTTCCTAAATTAATTACTTATGTGATTTTGACTGAGGTATTTTTATTAGAAATGATATTAGAGGTCTAATCCTGTCCAAAGACAGAAAAGTCCTTAGCTGAAAATGCTTCATAAGGCTTTGATTTCCATTGAGTTCTTAAGTTAATATCCCTGGAAATCTTTTCAAGCGGGTCCATTAAAAATCCGTAACTGTTCCCAAAGATCCTGGTAAATCCCTTAAAAACAACCAAACAACCCCCACAGATAGCATTTTCCAGTCTCATTCAATAGATTAGAAGGTTCCCAAACACTAAAAAGTATAAGGGGCAGAAAGCAAATACCCTAATATTCAGCAAACAAGCCTGCCTACACAAACCGGTCTCCACTTATTGATAGAAAACAGATAACATTGTTTGTGATTTCTGAGCACATGAGAAGTTTTAAACACACAGTAACAACAGGTAGAGACCGCTTTTTTGGAGGTGAACACCCCCTGGATTTTGGAGGTGAATATCCTTCCTTGGATTTTTATAGCAACAAGGGTTTCAGAGATAGTAAAATAATAAGGTTCTACTTTTTCTTTTTCCAAAACATGAAATAAACTTTCACTCGGTGTCATTAGATGTTTTAATATATATTCTAAATTAAAACAAAATAAAGTCTATGGTAGTGACTTGCATGCACTTCATAACAGATATTGTCTTAAAAGTGAGTTTTCTACACAGTGTCTTCATCACCTGTAATTACTGGTACTTCTTTCTCAGTCTCAGCATCAAGACAGCTTGACTGTCTCTTTTCCATGTGAGAAGTTTGAAAGAGTCCACATCTGTAAGGTATTAAAAAATGTGTTGGAGATTTACACTACATTTTTGTCTTGCCTCTTCAGGTTATAGAATGCAATCTTAGAGGTACATTCTGGTTTTGCTCCAGAATCCTTCAATGTTGGTTGGGATCAGCTCTTCTGAGCATCCAGCAGGAGCACTTCTCTTGCCATCTGTGGAAGCACGCTTGGTTTCTACTGAAGAGCTGTATTCCTACATATTCCTCATATTAAGGTTACCACAGTTTTCAAAATCCATCCAAAAACCATGAGGTGGATAAGAGCATCACAACACTTCATTAGCCTGACATCCTTCCACTGTGGGAAGTTCAGATGCAATACATGGAGGATGTTCTCATCTTCTGTCACAAGAAGAAGAACAATTAATCCTTAGTTAATGGACTAACCTAAGTTTGTCAAATAGCTTGGCCTCAATACTGCTTTACAGGTCCTGCAGAACAACCTACCTGTGTACCGTGAACGAAAAGCTCATTTTGCATGTATTCTCTCCTTTAAATGATCATGGTGGTGATAAAAATAGTATTAGCTACAATTTTCACCAGATATCTCATATGCCTTGAGATTTGAGACCCAAATCCTCAAATCCAGTTTCAAAAGCAGGCCACAATAAGAGAGGTCATTGCCTTGTAGGCAGTAAAAAGTAGGCAGTAAAAAAGAAGGTCAGAGCTCCCTGTAAACTACACAAGCCAGGCAGCAGAGGAGGGACCATTGTCTGAACTGTGGGGCACCTCAGCTTCTCAGACTTTGGCCAGCATCTTCCTTCACTCTCAGAACAGCCATTTCCACTTCCCCATCCACAGGGCATGTATTTGTCCACCAGACTTGCATCTTTCTTATTTTTCAATAACATGGAAATATGTAAGTATTTATATTTAAGTTCCCAGACTGGCCAGGGTACAGCAGCTTATTTTGGCTGCCCCAGAGACTTCAGTTAGAAAGGCATACAATAGTAAATTAGAGAGAACTTTAGCAAGAACCTGTTCTCACTCAGCCAGAGATGAAAGCATATTTAGAGAAAGACATGACCCTTAAAAATGCAGTTCATGGGCAAATGCAAAAACAGAGTCCCATGGCATCAGCCATTCCAAACCTCACACCTGTGGCAGCCTGAAGCCATAAGTGAAACCATGAGCACTTCCCAAATAGATGGGAATAAGGGAGAAAGAAATAACACTTTGCATTGTGTGGGTGATTGATGTGTAACTCCCAGATTAGTTGAATTAGTAAAACTGTGGCCCAATTAAACCCTTCTCTTTTGCATCTTGTCAGAATTCCAGCATATCTGGGACACTGAATGGCACCAGTGAGCAGGGTGGAAGCTGCCAAGGATCACTTTGCTTGCCAGGCTTCATTTTTAACATTATTTTGCATAATATCAGGGTGCAATCAATTTTGTATTGTATCTGTACAAAAGCTGAGATTTTGATGATATCAACAAAGAATATAACATAGCCCAAAGATTTGTTAAAACAATTATACAAGTCGATTTCTTAAACCAGGTATTACACATGGAAACAAACTGTGTTGGGAATATATGTTCCCTAAACAGTTAATATCTCATTTTTCCACTCTTCAGAATTCAGGGCACATTCTGCTCAGCTTATAATATGGTATTACTTTACTTGATTTGCACTGATTTACATTACCATCCATTTTTATGCAAAAAATGCAGAACTTAATGACCTCATTATCACCAGAAAATAATTATCTTGCAGATTTCCCCAAGAAGCCATGACTTCATGCAATACAAACAAAACCAGTTCCGTCACAAGCAACAGACACCTGCATCAACCCCCCATTCAACAGGAGCGGTGTGTAGTATGGAGACGCTGCTGCATTCAATATCCATCTAGGTCATTTTGGAACTAGCAGATGTGTCTAAAAGGAGAGAAAGCTGTACAACATAAAAAGGTAACCAGAAAGCAAAGAGACTGCATAAAGAGAGGTTTGCTGCCCATGTTGTAACCAAGGTCCTGCATGCAGTTCAAAATGTCAGAAACAGCAAAGGCTATTGGCAAGGCTTTATTACTTTAGATACTCAACAATTCCACCTCTCATGAGGTGGAATTACAAAATTCCCTATTACAAAATAAGTATTTAAATTTGGTCCATAATCAACAGCCAAACCCATCCAGAATGCCAAGACCATCACTGGCACTGAGTTTGTATATTTGTGGCAGACAGGACAGAGTGTGGACTCACCATCAGTCTCGTTATCCTTATGCATGTCTTTTGCATGGCACAATTTTCTGAGTTCTAAAACCTACACCAAATTTTCTGTTCCTCTGTATAATTACTGGGAAACATTTTTGTTTGAATTCGGAATAGCTGAGGAAGAGAAAGATAATGCTCATACATCATGGTCGCACTGGTGCCCTGTGCATGAGGACTAACCACCCTCTCCTGGAAGGGCCCGCTCATATTTTCCCTTATGGGGAAAAATTAAACACCAGCAAAGATGAATTCCCGGTGCAGGAAGAAAGCTTCTTCATAATTTTAGGCTTCTCCCTGTCTGATGTTAATGCACAGTCAGAGTAGCTACAGTTGCTGCCATCAATATATTCCTGAAGCACTCTCCATGTCTGTCAATACTTCCCAATTCAACAGACTTGAGTAAGAGCATCACTCACGCTTTTGCTCTGGCTGGCAAAATGGGACTAAATTACCAGTCAGAAAATGTCTTTTGAAAAACACCAAGAAACAGTCATATCAGCACTTCTGTTAGAACAGAAGTCGTCTCTTGACTTCCAAGAACTAAGTTTTGGCCACAAGCCTAAATCAGCAACTACTCCAGACAGAACATGTGACAAAAAAAATATGTCACAAGGGAGAAAAAAATAAGGAATGCCACAAAGTAAGTCTCTCCCTCTACCTTGAGTGATAACAAAACAAAACAACAACAAAAAAAACCACACTAAGGAATGCTATGAGAGCATAGTCATGCTACAGGTTTATAGATCAGTCCTTGAGTCATACTAAATACCACCAAAGCCACCGATGCTCTTACATCTGCATTTGTTGCATTGCATTGTCTTTTTCTAAGACGTGTTCAAACTGAGACCTACATTGGCCTACTACATCAGTGACAGAGTGAGAAATCAGTTCATTAGTTCTGTACGGCTAAGATACAACCAGAGTTAAACCAAAAGCAGAACAAGGCTTATGAAAAATAATCCTTTAATGAACTAGCTTTGTTTTGTTCAGTTTATCACTTCATGAAAAATATTGTTCAACTGAATGTATTCATTATGTAAATGTGTCAAAAATTCCCTTAATTTTTAAGCACACTGTGGACTGACAGTTATTTGCTGTTGAGCATTCAAATATTTGACTTTTAAGAAGTCTGTGATGTGAATGGAAAAACATGGCAAGATATAATTTCTTTCTGCCCTACAGGATAAGTGTAATACGGTCACTAGGAAGTTTTACAAAAAGCCCTAAGGCTCTGAGTCTTACTGTGAAAGAATTAGCAATTTATGGTAAAGCAATAGATGAAGAGAATAATGAAAACATTAAGTTCTTTTGTTTGGTTTGTTTGTTTGTTTGTCCTTCTTCCCCCTCCCCCAGCTCCTTTTCTGGGCCACTTGTGCTTTGCCTGAAGCATCATTCCAGGAAAAGTTAGGCTGTTGTAAGATTTATTGGATGGGACCAGAGTTTGAATGCAATTTTCTCTCGTCACATTCACACAAAGATATTACATCTTCCTGCACTTCCTAGCTAAGAAAGGCATATTTAATTGCTTCTGTGCCTGGGTTCTGATTGGGGGTTTTGGGAACTCGCTTCTATCACTGTGTCAAGTAATACCACTGGCACTACATACAGTTCTGTTCCCAGTGTGCAGACTGAAGTGTGGAAACTTAAAATTTGTTTACTGGGAGCACTGATGTGCACAAAATTTGATTGCTTCAGTGTTCTCAGAAAGCAAAACAGAAGTTGGACAGTGTCTACAGTAACTTTGTTTTTAAAAATCAATAAAGGAATCTAAGAACTAGGAAAAATTATAACCCAGGTCAAATCAAATCCAGTTATATATGATATTTAAACTAAGTTCAGCAAATAAGATCAATTATGTCTAAGAATGCACTGATCCCTGACAATGCATTAAACTGCAGCTGGATATCATAACAACTTAAAGTAGTTACATAAACATATATATTTATCTACATAGAAATATAAAATGTCAGCATTTATAAGGACATATTTCTTCCTTACCATTTGGAGCCTTCAGCTTTAATAGTGACTAGAACCTTCCCACTTTCGTAAGAAGTGCTGGGTTGGCAGGCTAAGATCATAATTGACTGCAGTCACTGGCAGCCCAGGACAGATTTCCATGTTTCCACCTGATCTACTCCTTAGTTGATGTGTTTAGGAAGGGGGAAAGAGGAGGGGGAAAAAACAAACACCATACACCTTTGCTGGGTCTACAAAAAGCTATGGCAGCATTCTCCCATCACCTGGACTACGATTCTTAGAGCAAACATTTGAGAGCATCAGGTAGACTACTGCATGCCCAGGCTACCAGATGCCTGAAATAAATTACCTGAGAGAGTACTGCAGACTTTTGAGTACAAAACAGAATTTGGGGTGTGTGTGGTGATTATTAAAATGGGCCTCTCCCTTCAAGCACCCTTTCAAGTTTCCCCACAGGCTGTAGATACTGGGTAGCAAGAAAGAAATTGAAGTTCTGCCTAATAACCCAAACCAATCAACATTTGTAACACTTGGTGTTGATCAATACCGGAGGCACCTTGCCTTTTCCCTATATTTAGTACTATCCCCCTAGAAAAAAAAGCATAAAAAGCCAGGCAAAACCAACACGATTTATAAGTGACTTCTTCTATTTATACATCTGACTGACAGAAATTAAAACATAAAAAATACATTATATCTGGAGCAAACACTTGACTACAAGGAAGTTACACAATAGGATGAAGCAGTTTATGAATATTATTCCTAGTCCTTCATTCTTCCTAATATCTCACTGTCATGCCTGACATAAACTAAACCAAAGCAATATCAACAAATCCTCAAGTAGCAATCCCAGTGATGTGTTATGAAATCTATTTTTCAAATGAAGTGGTATTATATCAGTAACTGTCCTGTGTGATGGGTGTTTAGGAGATTATTTTCCTGATTGCTAATAAGATAACTATCCCTATATATTCTGATCTGAAAATACCTATGAGTTATTACTGCTGTTGTTCATACCTTGAAAATACCTGGCCTGTGACATCTTTGAATGCATTGCTTCAGAAGCCATAACTGAATGTTTGCTAATTTTAGCCTCAAACTGCATCTCTCTCTCACTCATGTTGAAAGACGACATTTTTATGAGAGAAGAGACCACACTATGCAAAACCGCCCCCCTTAGCAACACTAGCACGAGTCGTCACCAAGCTAAAGGCCACGTTTTGTCTTTTTTCCAGTGACACCTTCATACTCTCAGTCCCTGTAAAAAGGAGGCTTTGCCACTGGCTTAAGTGAAGAATGGATTTTCCCTCAGAGGCTTTCTGAACAACAATTTCACTTATTAGCAAGATTTTGGCTATGAATCTGAAATCAAGAAAAAAAAAAAACACTCAAAACCATAGAGCTACATAGCCTATATACCTATCTTGAGGACAAGAACGTTGGTTCTTGCAGCAGCAATTTAATATCCCTTTCTTAGCTAGGCAACATGGTTCTCTGCAAATCTGCAAGGGAAGAAAATGAAATAATTATTTTATTACATTTTAATAGTCATGGCATAACAAAAGAACAAGTAATATACTTTTGTTTCCACATCTCTAAGTGGCCAACATATGAAATGCACCTTCTCATCTCCCAGGACTAGAAGAGGTGGGAAAAAAGGCTTTAGACTAGAAGAGGTGGGAAAAAAGGCTTTGTCACATTGTGCTCTTTCTGGCCACCTGTAAAGCAACAAAATCTCTCATCAGAGCAGCACGGGCAGAATTAAAAAGGTGAAAAAATGGACCTGAGTTAGTTCTTGTTTTAGGCAGTATTGGGTGGTACAACCATAGGCCAAATGTTACAGCACTGCCATATGAAAACACATAGTAGTGTGTGAAAACACTTCAGTAGTTGAGGAGCAGTATTTGCATAAATGCATTCAATCACCTAAATCACCTTCAGATCCATATAGGGTGAAGAACAACAGGCAATGACCACTGATATTCCCAAAGTGCTGCTACAAACTCAAGAACTGTGCTAGGATTAATCCCTGTATATAGTACTATATTAAGCACCATCTAGAGCAAGCTGGAAGCTGGACAAAGCGGTCTGAACCCACTGGTTTCTTTACTCTCTCTTTTTTTTTTTTTTTTTTTTTTCTCTTTTGAGGTAAAGCTGATGTCTGAGAACACGAGATCGGGTACTTTGCTGTTAGCAGATTCCTCAGCAGAAGACAGCAGAGCCAGTTGTCTGAGAAGAGCCAGAACGTAACTTGTTTAGAAAATATCATAAAGAAAGATTTACCTGTTTTGATAGAGAGAAGTTGTCCTGTAAAATTCTACAGGACCAATTTCTATTTCAGTATTAACACTGAGTGGACAAAAAACTATGACCATATACTTTTCATAGAAAACAGATACACCTTCATTTCACTAAATCATTAACCACATAATAATGAATGCTTTAGTCTCATTCCAGAGGTTAAAATTTATTCCCATTTAAAATACAATACCTCTCCCACAAACTGCTCCATGAACACACCAAAAAAATTACAGGCTGTGGCTACACTGGAGTGTAGATGTACTCACACATGAAATAGACAACTCATTTACCATGGAAAAATCTAATTGAGATGGTTGGGGTTGGCGTGGGGGAAGGAATCTTACCAAGAACTACTGCATTCAGAAAACAAACAAACAAACAAACAAACAAAACAATGAAACAAATTAAGGGAATATGAGCTCCTAAAGTTGTTGTCTGAGATAAGAAAATCAAAGACCATCTCCATCTCCCAAGGTGTTCACAACTGAAGAATCTTGAATCTGACATTCAAAAAGAGTCTTGGGCTAATGCCAGGATATATAGTTTTAACCAGATACAGTTATTGTAAAAGCACATTCACAGGACATTTTCTATGAAATGCTAGCCTCCTGATTAACAAATTTGTGCAGTTAAGTTTAAATGCATATGGTAGTGAATAGTTGTTTTAACCCCAAAACTATATAACTAAACTATAACTATATGCAAACTAAAAGAGACAATTTAATGCAAATGTTAAAATACAACTGTAAAATTGACATTCAAGTTCACAAAGTAAAATATAGACTATTAGAGTGGTACAAGTTTGTTTTGTTTTTTTTTTTTTTTTTTTAGTTTGTTTTCCCTACAAAAACAGAAACATTTTGATGTAAAACTGCATTTTTTTCCCAGATTCTAGCTTCAGATTTATGATAGAGGAGGCTCATGTAATTTATGCCCTGAGTTTATCATTCTTCTCACTTCCAAATATCCTATGATATTTACTAATTTTAGTGAAAACACTTCACAGCAGAGAAACCTTAGCCTAGGTTTCTTTACTTTATCACTACATTCTTTGCTAAATTACTCAAACTCAGATGAAAGTTATAAAGTCTTCCTCTCATCCCTTCAGGGAAGGCCCAGACTGGGACCACTTTCATAATGTAACAAAGTAGACTAGGAAACATAACAAGGGTTCATTATTTTTTATAATCTTATTCATTGTTGATAGTATATTGCCTGCCAAATATAGTATTTTAATTTCTCTTAAATGAAGAATCAATTTAAATATAAAATTTACTTATTACCATTAATCTGACTTCGCAACTGAAAACAGATTTTGCCCAACAAGTCTTAAGATTTGGTGGGTTTTTTGTTTTTTGTTTGTTTGTTTGTTTTTTGGCAAATTCCATTCAAATGGTTTTTATATCTGTTCCCTAACAGATACAGCAATCACAAAGCTGTAATCCGGCTGGAAACATAACCATGACACCAGAAGGCAAACTGATTACATCTTACAAGATCTACACTTCCATCTAAATACGTTTCAGTAGCAAAACTCACTTCAGACGAGTTCTGAGCCTATTTTCCCTGTAATTTCTCAGCAGGAATCAACATAAGCAATACTTTGATGATCATATTTCTGCAGGATTACCTATATGCAGTACCTTTCTTTGCCTCCAGACAAAATAAGATAAATTAACACATTCTCAGAAAGGCAATTCCAAAGGACTGAAATATGTCCTGTGCCTTTGTGGGAATGAATCCATTCCTATTTTTTTCATACATTAGGCTGCTGTTTGTTTGGTTTTTTAAAAAACAAAAGGTTAGAAGAGTTTCTCTCCATTTCAACAACAATGGTCCTTTTAGGCTTTCTTTCATGCATGTTTCTTTTACCACCATCCTTTCATGACCAATCCTACAGTTATTTTCCTACCCCAAAACAATTTTAATAGCTCTCCTCCTCCCCGAGAAGAAATCCAATCTAGCGGAAGGCACCAAGAGCCTGCAGCACAGGAGCTCCTGTATGCTCCATGAATGAATTCCTCAAATTCTGCAGAAGTCACTCTGCTGATCTTAGTCAGGCTGCTTGCATTTCTCATAGACTCAAATGGTGATTGCATCTGCTCATTCCACTTACAAATCAGGATTTCACTCTTATGCCCAGCAGTAATATCTCAAAATGGATTAGTCATTTAAGATCACCTGTGCTGAAGTAGTGATGCACCCCTCCATAACTAAGTGAAACTACAGCTAATATTGACTGCTCGTTTCATGTTTCAACGAACTTAATTTGTACAATAACATTAAAATAAACATACCCTCATGGGTTCAATGTATACGGTAAAAGTCCCAACAACCCCAGCTCAAGGCATTCCCTCCCACTGACCTCTTATACAGAAAGGAGGAGCACACACAGAGTTGAGCCACACAAACACAGGGCAGGTTTCCCACCATCAAAGGTGATACCCAAATTTTTCCTCCAGTGGTACTAGGGGACACAGGCTATGCTCTGCTTAAGAAAGGGCATCATCAGCAGGCTCACACTGCACCCAGTTTCTGGTAGAAGCTGTCATGTAGAAAGGTAGAAATACCTTTCTCTACCACCTACAGATTTTAGGGACTCATCTGATCAAATGTATAAATACTCCCTTAGAATTAAGTGACAACATTTGGCACCCAATCTGGCACAACACTGAGAATTTCGGACTTCCTGAAAAGTCAGATGTCATGGAGTTAAATTCAGTTCTATGACATTAACATTTTTCAAATTAAATAAAATTGAATCTCAGAAAAATAATTCCTTCCCCTGCCCTTCAGATGCACCTGTATAAACCCAGAACAATCCTTTGATTAAAATACTAGGAAAATTTATTCTGTCGGAGCAGGACATCTCCAAAACTAAACTTGATTTTTCCACCTCATTGACTGTGTTTAAACAGACATTTAACATGATGACAATAAAAAATTTTCTTCCTATGTACATGCAGCTATACATGACTATTACCAATGATGTGTGTTCATTTCACTAGCATTATGTTGGAGTTTAAAATTATTTGTAACCAAAGCAATTTTGTATGGTTTGAGGGATCATATGCAGGCCTTAATTGTCAAAGTTCCACAATGTCTAAAAGCAGATGATAACCGGACTTCAAAATGAACATGAGTTCTCAGGACTGGTATGTGAGAAACTCCTGGAGGCAATATATCACCAACATTAAAAAGGTATCTGCCTTCTCACCTTGCCTAATTATGTACTTTATTTAGCTGAGATTTTGAAACTTAAATTCACCAGAAGTCACACAGATTCATTAATTTTAAAGAAAGTTATATCTAAGAAGAAAATACTAATATAAATTCACATAACCCATGTATTTGTTCCTTTGCATTATACAATTTAACGCAAACATTTGATGCTTTAGTTTCTAACTAGCCCATGCATTATTTGGTATGATACAACTCCAAACCGTAACTGCACAACACCAAACTGACATTCTATATAGTCTTTGCTGTTGAGAGACAAGGTAAAAAAACCTGAAAGTCTGAATTTTTAATGAAATTACTTTCAAACATGATGCTGCTGGAGTTACATGCTGCTGCACAGATATAGTTAAAAAAAAAAAGATTTAACCATCACCAAGGCTGCCACTAAACATGAGAAGTAATCATGCACAGTTTTATTCCATTAGTCAAAGCATCTGTGAGTGACTCAGAATGCAAAGATTAGAGAGAGAGAGAAACACTATGGCATTTGGAAAAACAAAAACAGTCTTGACCAAAACCAACATGATGCATTTTCTATGATGTCACTGTTTAGAAAGCAAATTGATGAATGAACGATAAAACAGTGAAAAAATGGCTTGTATTATTTTCAGATGTGACAAATTAGTACAAGAAATACTAGCCAAAATTCCTGCCAGTTCCATTACAAGAAAGATTTCTAGTAACGCAGATTAAATATTTTCTCAGTATTGTAAGGTCCTTGATAGTGTCTACTTTGATTAGAAGCACAATGAAATTGGAGACATATTATCTATTCTGTGCTTTCCCCATGGCTAACACAGTGGGACTCTATTTTTCATTGACCTCTGGGTGCTCTCTTAATAGGAAGATGACTGCAAGTAGTGAAACAATTAAAAAAAAAAAAGCCCTACTTCTAAATATACCATCACAAGCTTGTCAGAAGCTCAGTTCTGTATCTGAGTTTTGCTGCTTGAACTTCTAAACTAAATACAGAAAGAGAACAAATGCCTATGGCATAACTGAAACATCTAGCTAGAATTTTCAAGTTCTATTTGTAGAAACTGTAAATAGATTTGCTATGTTTTTAAAAAACGTTGTTCAGGGATACAGAATACCAGTTTTCTCAAATTGGTTTTTGCCTTTGAAAAGCTCATAGGTTTTATCTGCCAAATAAACATTAAAAACGCACAAAAACCTTACATGTTAAGATGGAAAGGTATATTCAAAAGAATTTTCAAAACAAGCAAATTGAAAACACTTAAGAATGCATTGGGTATTGCAAAGTATGTCTCATATCCATTTCAAACCATTCTCAATTTAAATAAAGCTTACTAAAATGGATGCTTATTTCCTTATTCTCACCAGGCTGATATGAAACAGCTTTTCTCTTGTTCCCTCTTTGCTCTGATCCGAATGTTTAATGCTATATTTTATTTCTCCTTTTTTAATCTCCCTTTCAGGTAATCCCTTGGACATATGTTATCTGTGTCAAAGTTTTTTCCCTCAGTTTTGCTACATTTCACCTCTACAAAACACACAGCTATTTGACTGAGTCCTAAGGAAACAATATATAAAACAATGGACCAAACCATTCTGGTCAGTTAGCTCGTTACCACAGCAGAAAAGCAGTGAAGGTGGACACTAAGCCAAACTTTTTTTTTTTTTTTTTTTTGAGCCAGGATACTGAAAAAAATAAATAAAATGAAAAAAAAAAAAAAAAGAAAGAAATGCATTTCCATGGCAATAGTGTAGACAGCTTCAGGTTTCTGAAAGATTTCCCTGCTGGGCAGCTCATTAACAAGTCAGGGATATTGACTCAGGCAGATTCCCTGGTTTTAACAAGTGAACAGCAAAAGATGGGTACAGACTGGAGATGGATGAGAGATTTAAATGTATTGACTATTAGGTCAGGTTTGAAGGACACAGCTGAATGAATGCTTGCTAATTTTGTAAGGTTCATCTCAGACTAGTCTTGGAAAGCACTTCAGAAAGTCCTTCAGCAGAAAGAAGGCAGCAGACTGTGATTCACCATCACCTTTTATGTATTTTACCTACCTTACATATTGTTTTCCCCTAATTAGAGTTAATACTTTAGGAAACATAGGGCAGGGGCTCTTTGCTCTTTAACAAACTACCCACTCTTTCAAGGGTCTTCCCTCCTTCTCATGGCAGCTTAATTTCTGTAAAAGCCTTTAAGACAACCCGTCTAATGCCTCCTGGAAAACTTTGCTTAGCAAACTGTCTAACAGATCAATAGGTTTGCCCAGCATGAGTTCCCTTTAAACAGACCACGTTGACTCCTCTCTTGCCTACTGTATTTAGCCCTGTGTTCCCCCATTCACCATTTGCTGTGGCTTCTTCTCATCTGTCCCATGAATTCTTCAGCCTGAACTGGTGATGGTTTCCAGCTCTCACCTGGAGGAGCCCTGGTATCTAAAAGAAGTAAAAAAGTTTTAAGTGAGAAGCTTCACGTCCCATCCCAATCAGTAGTTTATCTCAGCTAGTTCATATCTGAATTACCTAAAAACCCTCCAGTGATTAATATCTGATGTTGGATATTTATTAACATTGATTTTGCCTGTTTATCTGCATTTTTTTCCTACCAGCTCTTCAATCAGAACCTCTGATAACAACCTCAGAGGATTGTGTTAGTAACAAATATAAATTCATAGCTCAATTTACTTCCAAACATCTTCAACCAATGTTTTCTCCATTGGCATTTCTACACAGATTCAAACAATAGAGACAATTAAGACAAGAGATTTCCAACCACCCTCTCTGCCAACTTAATGGACTACCAGTCCATTAAGTTTCCAATTCTCCCTAATAAAATTAAAGCCTTGTGGAAGACCGTAACAGACAACAAAATCCCTAAAAAAGAATTCTTTGTGAGCTGTACTGCCATCTACTGAATGGCAACTCTAAACTGTGAGGTAATTCTTTGCTATACATCTAGCAGTATTTTGAAAATTTAAGTAATACATTCATACCTCATAGTGCCATTTTGTCTTCCATCTTGGCCTATGAATAGCTGAGAGCAAGAAACACCATGCAAGCAAAACATGCAGGTGTTAATGTGAGCATAGCTATCAGATGCAGCTAGCAATTCCGGATCTTCAAGTTTAGAGGTCTCAAAAGGACTACTTTTCGGATGGCAGGTGCTTAACTTCTTAAAGCCATTTTAAGACACCTTAAACTGAATTCTCAGACACTCAGACTTACCATTTACTTTTCAAAATGTCAGCCTCAGTACTGCAGATAGCTTAATGCCAAAAAAAGCCTTTTTGCTGTCTAAAGCAGCTTAGTTTAAAGTTATGTAATATAGCAGATAACCATGAGCACTTCAGGAACAGAAAAGCTTTGTAATATTTCAATATACTGTGAATTTTTTTTGCAATTGGCACAGTTCCTTTCACTGTGCACAAATAATTGTTTTCTCCCATACCGCAGTGAATCAAGGGCATAGCAAATCAAGATTTATAGCTTTATGGAAGCAAAGTTTTTGCTAGTATTGTGCCTGATGCATTATAAATTATCATCTAAATATCAAGTGTTGTTTTACATTCTTATCAATACATTAAAAATAGAGAAATATAAGAAATGATATACCAACTGAGCAAGTACACGTTAGGTATAATTGCTTTATATTGAAAGTCAGGGTACAGATAAATCATTAGATGCCATATTGAGAACTGCCCTAAATTTAAGATATTAACTGGAATTGGGATTGTTTTGAGTGACCAACAGAAAAAAAAGCAAATGCAAAAAGCCTAAGAGAACTGGTCAACAGAAGTAGAGGTTTTCCTTTCTTTTTTCCTGCAATAATTAAATGTATTGGAAAAATGAAGAGAAATCAAATTAGGTCAGACCACTGAGCTGAAAAGCCAAGTGGAGTTAACAGATTTTAAGAGTTTGTTTAGCAAGATAAATGACTATACCATCCTTGTAATGTGATAGATTAAACAAAAGACTTTTTGGCTGCAGAACATCTTGGTGGTCAGAGTTAATCTATCATATTACAGTTTAAATACTCTACTAATGAAGATGCCAGCTCCCTAGCCTAGATTCCACTATACAGCACTCCCAAAGACAAAGGAATTATAGGTTGAATAACCTGGAGGAAACCAACAGCTACCTACCTCATGGGCCAAGACTGCTGTACAGAAAGACCGTGAAACTGTTTGTGTCTATAGGAAAAATGTGAAAGAACTCAAGGCTTCCAGGAAAACACCCCAAGAGCATCAAGCATATGGTCCCTTTCCTGCAACAACAGAAATCTCATCCACACTGGAGCTTGCTTCCAGTATTGCATGAAGAGGGATGAGAAAAAGGAGTTCATGCTCCACCAAGCTCAGTCAGCTCCACTGACGTTTGAGCTGATTCCTCAGAGTCCATCTAGGCTTACAACCCGATAAAAGCATATTCCTGGCAAGCAGCTCACACCTTAAAACTGAGAAAGCAACACTCTTTTACAACCAAGAAACAGCACTCCTTTTAAGCCTCAGGTCTATAAAATTCAATCACTGTGGTATACTGCCATCTTAAATAAAAGGAACATATAACATCTGTTTTTATAGGAAATCATGTTACAGGATACGGTATTAATTATCCATACGAAAGTCTAATAAGAAACGTAATCAAAAGATTATACACAGATCTGAAAAAGAACTAATTACAGTAAAACCTTGATATTTTTGCTAGCAGTCTCAGTCAGGGAAAATGGATATTCATCATGAATGTATTCCTGGCAGGTTATTCAGACAGAAGAAATATTCACAAAAGAAGCTCTGAAATAATTAATACACGAAGGACCTTTTTGATGAAACATAAATACACTCTGCTCCAATGAGATGCTGCATTCAATTTTAACTGTGGAATACAAGACAAATTTAATACAACCAGCAAAACCTGAGACCAGATACAGAAGTGTGGTTGCATTTCACAGTAGCAAAAAATACTACATATGTACCAGTACAGAATGAGATATAGGATGATCTCATTTTGATCCATTGCAT
This sequence comes from Heteronetta atricapilla, assembly GCA_011075105.1. Classification (NCBI taxonomy): domain Eukaryota; kingdom Metazoa; phylum Chordata; class Aves; order Anseriformes; family Anatidae; genus Heteronetta; species Heteronetta atricapilla. The sequence continues at coordinate 119,675,349 of CM021731.1, read as the reverse complement.
CAAAATCAATGATCATCAATCACTGCACATATTTTTTGTTTGTTTGTTATGGACTTGGATTCAATTTAAGAACAACATCACCTATGCTATTAGCTGTAAACAGTTTTCAGAGGTTGATACGTAGATCCTAGACATGTTTAACTCACATAGCTTCAAAACTCATAGACAAAACATGTAACAGGCAATTCTCCAACTTATCCTTACCAAACAAAATAGACAATTTCCTTCCCCAAATGGATTCAAATTACCCTCAGTAATTCTTATAATACACATCCTGAAGTTAGCACCAGTGCTATCAGCTCAATTAAGCTTCATGCACTGTTTTTGCAGTGCTCTAAAAACAGTTCCTCTCCAGGTTTCATACATACTGATCAATACATTGTCTTCTGGTGTGAGGAAATTGGGTTTCTTCTGATGTCCATGCTTCCAAGGACTCTGCTGTGACTGTTCAGGCTACAATACATTCATATCCTACAGACTGCTCTTTGCTATGCTGGTTTCAGGGAGCCACAAACACAGAAAGTGTAGAATACATGCAATTGTTACTCATTACCTAATTAAATAGTTTGCAGGTGTCTTTTTGGTTTGTGGCAGAACTGTTACATCTAATGCAAATCAAACAAGACTGGGACCACCCTTCCCTTCTGCCTGCTCTCTTGTACCACTCAAGGTATTAGAAATCCTGCCTAAGTAAGGCACATGGTGATTCCCCAAAAGAGTCCCTAAGGAGGATAGAAAAGGGTACTTCCATCCTTAAAAACAACATCAGTTCTGTGCAGTGAAAAAATAGCTTTTGAACTAGAGGTTATACTCCTTTCCTCTTGGAGCTGTTGAGATAGGAAAGCAAGAAACATGGCTAGAGCTAGTATTTGTGTGCTCGTCAGCAGGCTGCAAGCAATGATCGAAGTCCAAACCCTGGCTCCAAACTCTGCTTGTCATTTTGTACTTTTGCCTACTGTGCACTCCAACAGTTGCTCCTCTCCAGAGCCTAGACTTCCCTGGTGAGAACAAGGGGGAACTCTCTGGAGTCTGATACAGTCAGAAGAGCTTGGGCACACTGCAGCACCACAGGCTAAAGCTACAGGCAAACACCAGGTTTGGAGGCAAAAGTGGCTTCATTCCCCTTCAATTTACCTGCTATTCTAAATAATACGCATCCTCAACATACATACATGTTCATTACTTTTTTTTCTATTGCATGGCACCACTTACAAATCTCTGAGGATACTACTAGTACTAGAAAACCGAAAGGAGCCTTGGGTTTTTCCGCTAATAATTAACAGCATAGTTATCTGATGAGTATCTGACTCGAGCATCAAATGCCACAATGGCAAAAGCTCGTTTCAGTACTGCCACAAGTGCCAAGCAATTTTCTGCATAACTCTTCAACCACTCATAACAGCACTGCTGCATAGGTCATGTCCTCCCTGGAAAAAAAAAAATCCCCAATGAACATATGTACCAGCCTCTGAGTAAAATCTCGCTAACGTCTCGCTGGAGAAGAGTTTTAGTAGCATGCCCTCAGATGCAGCACACTAGATCAGTTCTTCAGCATTATTTCTTTCTTCCTCCCCTGAGATCCCCACAAAAGCAGCGCTGACGGTCAAACGAGAAATCCTGTAAGTGGGGATAACACTTCCAGCAGCATACCGCAGAGAGCTGTTGTGTGCCTGAGCTAACTGCAGCTAAGCACTGCCAGCAAGGCAGTACAGCTAGATGTTGCCTACCATTTCTTCTCCCTCCTAGATTTTCCTAAAAAATAAAAATGAATGGCTCTGTTGAAGTTGTAGAAAAACTATGCCAAATGAAGGCATATTGTCTGGAAAAAGCATTAAACTGACCCCATAACTTTTTTTCCTGTCTGTTGTTTGACAGCCAGAACATTACAACAACTGATTTGGGACTGTGCCCAATTTCATCCATTTGCAAGGAGCAAAAGAAAAAAAGAAAAAAGAAAAAAAAAAAAGCAGGCTTATTGGAGCATTTAGAACATTCTTTACACTGAGCCAAGTGCATCATAAAAAGAAAAATGTAATACCTACAGCAAAATAAAAAAAGATGGTTGTACATAAGCATTATTACACCCACCTCTCAAAATCACAGTGGTCCAGCTCCTATGAAGATTTTCTGATCTGCTGCAGACTGTCATATTTTGATTGTTAAATTGAAACAAATTAAATCAAGTGATTTCACATGATAAAGCATTTACAGGTCATTTTACAGCACAAACATTTCCTATAATTTTGATTTCTGTTTTGAAAAGGGGTGTGTAAAAAGGAAAGAGGACACTTCAGATTTTCCTGATTATCTCACTAATTTTCTTTATACTTGACTTCTAAATTAGGCAGCTGTTCATACCTTTAATCATAACCATAAATGTTATCTCCAAATACAAAGAATATTTCAAGATCCCCACCCCAAAAAAACCCAAGATTTATTTGGTGCATTGTATTTTTAAAATCATACATTATATATAAAAGTTAAAAAAAAAGGTTAAAAATCAAGTATGCAGTGTTCATCAATTATTAATGTGAAATGAGGCATATGAAAGATTTTTTTGCACTATATATTCTGATTCCACTTACCACTCATGGCACAAATCATTTTGCACTGCATTTATATATATATCATATATCCTTATATATATATCCTTATGTATCATATATATATATATATATACATATATACATATATATATATATACATATACATATATATACATATATATACACATACATACATATATATACACATATATACATATACATATATATATACATATATATATATATATATATGATACATAAGAACCTCCCAAAACAGGACAGTTAGGAAAAGTCTATGAAATCTTTTTTTCAACTTTTCCTTTATTATTCTGAAAATAAACAAGTTATATTAACCTTGAAATCAAGATGTTAAAAATAAATGGCCTCTGTAGTACTTAAATACATATCTGCACAAAATTTTAAACATGTATAATTTACTCTTTAGCTCACAAGCTTCCTATGCTGTATTCATAGAAGAGATGTTTCAACTGATATTTTTCACAGCTGATCAAGTGTATTAATAACTAACTAACATAATATTCATCAGTTCTTTGCTGCAGTCAAATGCCCTGTTTTAGTTTAATTGCACTCAAAAACATCAAAAAATCCCTGAAAAGCAAGAGAAAAAAAATCAAAATGACATGCTCTGTTGTTTTCCTTGTCCTCTTGTTCTTGTTAATCTTATTTAGTGTGCATCTGTAGAAAGAACAGATACAACTGAAATAACAATTTGATCTGTATCTCAGCCAGCCAGAATCAAGAACAGGCATAAAAAGAATCAATTAGATCTTACATTTCATTTGATCAATTAACAAGAAATATTTATCTATGATCTCCTTGATCTAAACAAGTATCAGTTGAGACTTCAGCAGTACCATGCAGCTTGAAGTGAATACTGAAAATTAGTTTTAGACATATAAATCCCTAAATCCCTAAAATTCTTACAACACAACTATCTTCAAAGTTCTTTACAAATTTCCTGTTGCTGCCTAGCTGCCTATTTTGTATGAACTCTGTTCTGTTCTAGTCCATATTGAATTCAGTGGAAAAGGTATTACACAGGGAAGAGGCTACACAGAGAGGCCACAGAGAATCATCGGGTTGAGTTACATTTGGACTACACCCATACTTTTGCCACCATCTATGGAGTCAAGGCACCACATTTAACACTCTTCTGTGGCTTCTGAGACAAGCTCAGTCAACTCAGACCCCCCTCACCTTGCTTTTTGGTGAGGTGAATAATGAGTATAAATGAAGATTACATAACTATATAACCACTATAAAAGACTATATAGACACAAATGAAGAAAAAGTTATTTGATGTTACATTCACAGCTATATGCCAATGTGTTTTCAATTCTCATAGCTAATAAAAAGTCAAGTTAACATTTTCATCCTGCATGGTGGTCTAGCTCACGCACTTATTTGTTGCAGCTTTTATTTGTTGCTCTCTCAGAGCTGAGAGCTATTGCCATTTCTGGTGAAGTAGGCCACCTCTCTGAAACTTGTAAGCATGCATTCATAATTTTTTTGTTGTTACTCTAGTCTTTTGGTTTTTATTTATTTATTTATTTTTAATCCATCATGATCTCATTTCCATGGGATTTTCAGTCTTGTTACTTAAAAAGAATATATCATTCCCACCCTATCTTTCCTGAAAAAGCACATTACCTTTTTCTAAGGGAAATTTCTGTAATTTTTTCTCTAAATATGGGATGAATTAGCATACCTAATCCTTATGGAAAAACAGAGGAACTCTCACTGAGAAGCTGGAGGCAGAGATGCTATTCCCACCTAGCTCTAAGCGCGGCATACAATGGGGAGCACCGTATGGCTCACAAACGCTCAGCCACCTATAAGCACTAGAAAGAAAAATATGGGGCAAAGTAAAAGTGTTGGAATATTTTGATTAGTTCAATTTTCTAAGAGAAAGAATCCTTAATTTTATGCACAAAATAAAATAATTAAATGCATTGGAAGATTTTTTTTTCCTTTGTTTCCACAGGTACAGCCTTTAGCTATAATTATAGCCTGCACAGCCATGTTTATAGTTACTTTTCCAGCCTACTCTTCTGTTTCAAACCTAGTAATGTCATTGCACCTATCCTGGAAATTTCATTTATCCAACAATCTTCAGTTATCGTGGGGCACCTAATACTAATAAAAAATGGGACATTATTAGAAAATAAGATACATATTTCACTTCCTAGTGTTTTATAAACATGTAGCTTAAAAGCATGCAAACGTTTTTATGAAACAATCAGGACACCATCCATATTGCAACTTAAAATACTCAACATCTGTGCTTGTACCATACATATTTCAAATGTTTTTTGATGGTTGCCCAAGAGTACTGTATACATTTGACAGAAATATATGCAGTAAATATAGCAAATAGTGTATTTGTCTGCAGTGTATCTTTCATAGCAAGGTATCCTTTCAGCACTCTCCATTATGTTGAACCTTAGCTCTTTCTACTTCCATCCAAGTTAGCAAGTTTTATTCATACCTTTAATGACCCACTCATGTGGGGTCAATTTTACACTAAACATTTGTCAGTATTTCAGAAATGGTTCATGTACTCTATGTAATCTAGCATGGGTACACAAAATTAACTTTTATGTGCTTTCCTTAGGTATGGTTTTGGGATAGAATTCAAATTCACACCAGCTTGTTTCAGCAGCAACACCTCTAATTATGATTTCCATTCCCTTCTCAAAGGTATCCCCAAACACAGGAAAATGACAGCTCAATTACATAAACTGCCATTTGTGTAATATAAATAAGCATTTGAAAGGCTTCATTAGCAAACAAAACAGAATATATATATATAAAGAAAAACCACTAACAATATATTGGAATATTCCGCTATTTATTAACAATTTTTCTTTGCTAATATAGAAAGAATACTTAAAGCAGCATACAATCATGTTTGGAAATAATTTTCAGTTTGATTTTCTGAGACCTAGGATGTCAGCATTCGTATTATCTCCTGACTTCATCACAACTGAATAGTCCATCAGGTAATACAAACTTCCCTATAACCATCCCTAAGAAAAAGGGATTCTCTTTCCTGGTAATCTAAGTAAACAATTCTAGCAAGGACCACATGAAGCTCCTTCATTAGACATAGGGTCAATTTGGTTTGATTTTTTATTTTATTTTAAGGAGACCTGAAAATACTGTCTGTTCTCCCTCATTTATTCACAGTAGTTCACTAGTGAGATTTTGGAAAGAACAAGTTACTGGGATACAGGTCATGTGGTTTAAAAAATAGCATCAATTAAACATGTTTAAATGTTATTCCCTCCCTTGCAAGAAGGAAAGGATCAGTATTAGCTGTGCTTTATGTTTCCTAATTAATATAGTAGGCTTTCACTTTGAATAATGCATGACTGTTTGAATTAAAACAAAAAGCATAGAGGTTTTCTATGTCTTATTACCCATTCAGAGTTTTATGAGAAAATCACATTATGTTTTATCCATCAAAAACTGAGATTAATGAAAAATCCCCAGATATCTTAAACACTGCAGCATTTACAGACCTTTCAAAGCAGACTGCATCACTGTTATTTGTGCTGCTGTACCAACACAATTAGAGGATCTGTACTGTATCTCACATGTTAAGAAACTTCTGGCAACTGAATTTGAGCACGTTCTCCCCCTCCCTGTTTCAGGTATAGTTTGCCTTTCAAGATAGGCTTTTCACCCTGCCTGAAGTACAGGAAACTAACATTTTCTGGGACAGAAGTGTGGTTTAGGGCCTTGATGTACACATCTGCATTGAGAGCTGGGGTGGGGGGGGCTGCAAATCCTCTTATATTAAGTATCTTCAGCATGAAAGAATCCAGTTTTCAGTCATGGGAGGGACCAGACTAAAAGAGACTGGAATCCCTCTATTCTCATGTAAGTCCCTCTAGACAGCGAGCATAAGCTCTGTGCATTCAAAGACACCTGGAAAAGCATTAACAGTGGTGAAAAAGCAGTATTTTCCTCCTCTCGTGCATATTTTCCATGTGCGAATGCAGCAATGGTGGACAACTGAAAGAGTCTCTTCAATGAAACACTCCACATATAAAAACAGGCTCCAGACAGATCTGCTCTGTTTCTCTGTTCTCACAGTTCTTCATTACTTATTGCTGAAAGTTTAGAGGTGTCACGTACAGCAGTCTCATGTTTATGATATCCTATGTGAGCTATTAGATTTCAGTGGAGCTTCCATAGCCCTGCAATTTTAAAGAAATGTCATGTCAATCCCTGCACACCAGTGAAAGTTCATAGGCACTTGGTATTGTTTAAGTTAGGGGAGCAAACTGCTATGAAAAAAGGTATAATCACACATTAAATAGGGTTAATAATTATTTTTTCAACCAAAATATTTAGTTAGACATATTCAACAGAAGGGAGGTGGTGATGAAAGCATGTTCTATTTACAAGCACATAAATATATATGGTTCTCATGGCAGCCTTCAGTCACTACATACCACTCGCCAACACACACGTGCCCCCTGACATAAGGCATGTAGAAGAGCAGCCTCTGCTCCAAGCAGCTCCACAATGCGTATAACACAGCATGACTGAGAACGTTAGGGGGTAATATTCTGTACTTTTAGAGGAAAAAGGTACACACTATTGCATTTACCAGACTTTTTTTTTTTTTTTTTCCTGAACATACACTAGTCTCTTAAAGCCTCATTACTGAATAGCAGGTTCAAATTATTATTATGAATTCAGCAAGGTACCCGCAGCCTGATACATTCCTACCTACCCCAAAATGAGATGTGCATTCAATCATGCACTTTGTAAAACATATTTTATGCTTCTGTGTAATTTGTACAACTTATTATCAGGTTTACTGTCAGAGACAAGAGAAAAACTGTTCAACTAAGAAAACAATTCATTTTCCCCTTTATTTCGTGAGGAAGGAACACAGAAAAATATGAAAGAGGTGATAAGCATGTATCACTGATTTTAAATATTACAGGAATTTATTCAAGGACTTTGAAATGTCACTGACACCTGTCTGAAATTATTATTTTGATACTCTATCCAGTAAAATATACCCTTGTATATTAGCGCTGTATGATACTTCCCAAGCAATTGCTTCCCACATTCTTTGTCAATTGGATTTTTTTTTCCTAAATATAATTTACACCTTGCTTTCTTTTTTTATATTTTAAATCTATTCGTAGTTATCTCATTGAATCTCCCCAACTCTATAACGATCAAACCTATTACATTGATTAAAAGAATGCTTTCTTAAATGAATAACACTCTTAAAGAAAATAAGTTTTTATGCATTTCTATTTACTTCTCAAACTTTGCAGCTACAGAGAAATTAAATGTACATAGAAAGTCTTTTTTGAACACAGAACAACAGAAAAGTGGAAAACTCAAATATCAAAACGTCAATACTGTCTAAGGAAAAGTGCTTTTATTAGTCATAATGATGCTGTTTTAGAAGTTGTAAAATTAAGTCGGTAGATTTAAAAATGAACAAGAAGTTCTAATTTTACTTGCAAGATCTGCCTTCATAACACAGGGAGGGTGGCACAACAGAGAGAGTTTGAGCCAGTGGTGATCTTAACGGCAGCTGCCAGGGGAGGTTCAGGTTGCAAATTAGGAGACTTTTCTTCTCAGAAAGAGCACAGTCAGGCATTGGGACAGGTTGCTCAGGGAGGTGGTGGAGTCACTGTCCCAGGGGGTGTTCAAGGAAAGGTTGGACCTGGTGCTTTGGGACATGGTTTAGTGGGTGACGTTGGTGGCAGGGGGACGGTTGGACCAGATGATCTTGGAGGTCTTTTCCTACCTCAATGATTCTGTGAAATCCACCACAAATACCAGCCATGCTGTAGTTCCACACCCCGATGAGAACTGGTTCATGCCCATCCATGGGAGCTGTGCAGTGAGGCTGGGCACTCCCCAGGTATGAGCCCCCAAGGACCGAGCCTCATGCAGAAGGTTTGGCCCCACCTGAACCATCCAGTGATCCCCTGACAAGACCCATAAAAGTGATGATGCACAGCTCTGAGCATCTTTAATAACATAATGGCTCCATGCCCCAGTCTGTACCATCTTCTGTTTTCCGAGCTGCTGGGATATTTCAGCCCCATGTTTGTTATGGCTGAGCTGTGATAAGGTGTTTCTTCAACATCTTGCTCTATTTATGGGTTTAACTGAATAATATAGTGAAAAAATTAGACTTATGATAACCTTTGTAAATAGCATGTGTGCTTTTATTGTGTAGTCATACAATTTATTGTGGAAGTGATTAATATATTCAATATGTGTTTCCTCCTAATGACTACTTAGTAATTGATTCGTAACGCTATCACGGCATTTTCCAACAAAACACCAGTGGAATCTTGGGGAAATTGACTCTCACAACTGTGTGCTTTAACATGTAATCAGTTATAACTGCTTTGTGTTCCACTTAGGCAATAAGCAAATACAATATTGTGTAATAAGTCATGCCCACCGTGTTGCTAGGTGCTATACTAATGACTATTCTTAACATATGTATAAATTATTATTACACCCTAACTCAGTTCCTGCAGTGCTGGTTTTACAATTTCCCTGCTTTTAAGTACAAGTGGAAAAATTCAAATTAAAGGAAATTCTTTACGCAACAACATGAAGTTTGTTAGCAGGCAAAACCTCTGAAAAAAACTAAAATGCTACCACTGTTTTTATATAAAGTACAGAGAATGTAATAAAATAATAATTCAAGAAGCTACAAGCAGCATTTAATAGCAGCTTCCAGGCTGGGACCCAACTGTCCTAGACACAAGCAGTGCATATAAGCCCTTATTGTTCATACTCCAACATTTTTCACCCAGGAGATAGCATTAAGATTAAAAATAATCCCCCTACACATGCACTGAACAGAGCAACAAATGCATATAAAATGGTTGTTGTTTGTGAGCTTGGAGAAGTTCACTTCTCCCACAGCTTAACCTGCCCAGATATCCCCGAAAGACAAACCAGAGAGGTGGGAAAACAGCAGCTGGGGTCTAGCTGATGTTTTTTTAGGTTTAGAATAATCTGTTTTAGCATTCAGTGCTACATTAACAAAAACTGAGAACATCTCTACTGTCTTGAGCTTTGATCTCTTCCATGCTCTAATAAATAAAGCACAGGGTACTGTTTTTTATTGTCTGTAACAACCATCTAGAAAAGTGAGACAACTGATGAAGACAGACAGCGTGGCTACAAAGAGAGGTAGAGGAGATTTCACCACTCTTCTAAACAAAACCCAACAAAATCAAACCTTGCATTCAATCAGTGCAGGCATACAGAAGATTAAATGTTCATAGAGAAAAATCTACCTTGTCACTTTTATTAAAACAGGGTTTTGATGCCAAATGAAGCTATGTTAAATGCCATGAAAACTAGGCCTAAGAGAATATGTGCCTGGGAGATCAATATGTGAACGAGCAACTGAGTCATGCGCTGCATCTAAATGAGAAGGAACATCATGCATAATGCATCTGTTATCCTTCCACAAAAGCAGATGAAAAGTGCTCAGAAAACAGCAGGCTTTCTTCTTACATAACAGGCAGGTAAACTGTTTGGTTCAGTTTATGACTAACGAGGTTTTCTGAAATACAGAAAACCAGTTGACTGTACAAGTAGCGCGAAAGAACCAACTCCTGACATGAACCTCTCAACGTAATCAGGTGAAATACCAAAAGGAAATCAGACAACCTCTTCCAGTTGATACCTACAGATTATTATTATTTTTAATAATTTCTAGTAGGAGGAACAACAGGTCCTATCCGCAAACTGTGATCACTGTTTTGTAGACTCAAAACTACAGTTCTTCCGACACTGAAAGCATGACCTCAGAGCACTCCAACAAAAGCCACTGGTTTCAGAGATCTGAGACCACTGTTAGCAGCAGTTTTCTTTGTGCATGCAGCAGCATTTAAAAGCCTTACACTGCGTTGATACATACTAGTTGCTACTGATATATTGCACCAGCCATTAAGACATCCCATTCCTTTGAATCTTAACTCCAAACAACAATATAATTTCAGTTAAATGCACACAGCGAGATAACTATCACATATTATAGTAGTATGGAATCCTTTGAGAAACAGGGAAGAATGCTAGAGCAATAAAGTGAATTATTGCTGCATAGGAACAACACCACAGTACATCTACTCGCTCAGTAAACAGCAAACAACACAAATTGAAGTGAGGTTGTTTCCAGTAATTTTTTCTCAGATACATTATATTTAACCGCACAAATTTAAGTGTTGTACCATGGAAGCTAAATTATGAAATAACTAAAAAACAAAATGAAGTTGAAGGTGTACTCAAAATCTCAAAGAAAAAAAAAAGAAAGAAAAAAAAAGGACAAAGGAGTCATGAAGTAACAACAACATAAACAAAATCCAGAAAAGACAATAATACTAAATTGATAGATAATACAATAGATGAGGATTAACAAGATTAACAAGACAATATGTTTTTAATTGTAGTTCAGTAGAAGTGCTGCCTATTTCTGTTAATCTAGAAAGAAAATATTTGTATTTACAGGAAAAGATAACGTCTTTTAGTCAAACATGCAGCAAAACACCAGGAAGCAAATGCTCTGCAGAACATCCATTTGTTGTAATACAGCAAACATTAGCTTCTGGGGGGGTAGGGGGATCAGAAGAGAGGAAGGCTTATTATGCATTACTTATGCACTAACACACAAAAGAACAGAGCATCTATCCTTAAGATGGGAAGCACATGAATGTGTCTGGTGATCATCAACAGATTTCTTTTAATGGAAGATCTCTAGGGACTGGCACAAAGCACAAGAAGGCTGATGAAATAGTCATCTACAGTAGGTGGCTTACATGAAGCGTAAAACAGCCTTCAATCACTTGAAAACTAACTGTGACTAACAATAGTGATGAAAGACTTTTTTTTTTTCTGTTCTGATCCTGAAATTTGTTTACTAGTTTTATCAAACAAAAAATTTTGACAATAGATAGATCACTAAATATCACTCCTGTAAGTATTTATCATTCTAAGTGCCTCTTAAAACAAGATGGGCATCATAATAAAACTGTCCTTGTGCTAAGCTCAGATATGTGCTCAAAATTTACATACATGATTCTAACCACCCAATAACTAACTCTTCTGTTACTGTCAAGTGTTGTTTATTTTAAGATACAGGCTCATATTTTACAGCATAGAGTACATAGCCTTAATTTTTATCAAGTTTATCAGGCACTAAAGGTTCCCAATGACTTTGAAGATTAACTAGGTATTCCATAGGAAGTTATTTGCATATACTTGCCTACACAACTCTAAGGGATTGCACCACAGTCCCCAATATGCTAAACAAACTCCTCTAGTACTGCATGTTTCACATCTTGTAAGATGCTTGCTGCCCACTTGCAAGAGCAATTCAACATGTTTTCACTGAAGTGTTTTTGTCACAGCATAGACAAGAAGCAAAAGAATCTAAGTGTGTTCTCTACCATCAAGAGAATAATTAAAAAAAAAAAAAAAAAAGAAAAGAAGGAAAAGGAGGTAGATACTGCTTGCTTTTTTTCTGCTGGATATTTCTCAGAAAACCATCATGAGATTTACATCCTTCTGTTTTTTCCTTAGTCTTTTGCTAGTTCTGAAAGTGGAAACATATTTACTCTAAAAGTAAACTTTTTATTTTAAAAGCTTAAGAATAGACAGCCATCCTTTCATTTCTCATTTTCAACTGCTGATTAAGGCTTTTGCACAAGGGGGCAATATTTTTCAGACAGAGCACTTTAAAGTATGAACTTAACGTATTTAAGATTTTTAGCTCTGAAACTACTGAAGTGGACATCAGGTTGTCAAATGGTATAAAGCAAACTTTGCTGCAACTGTTCCAGCTCACTGAGTAGAGAATTTGCCAGAAAATTATTTACTGATTTTTTGAAAAGACTCTCTGGAACTAAATCTTCCTGGCCATGGAGTTCACAGAAGGGAAAAGAGGGGCTCTCATCTTTCACTCTAAATCATTAGGTAAATGAAGCTCAGGTTTTCTTGGGAAGTTAAATAAGAGGCCCACAAATAAATACAATTGTTCCTACTTTGGATAAAGGAGGTGAAACAGCCAAGGTCTTAGTCAAACAATATTTTTATTAGCTTTTTCCTAAATCTAGGACTGTGATGTCACTCTGCAAAGAAAGGGAAACCCTACAGAAATCAACCATAACACTGTAACCATGCAGCTGATGATGGAAAAAAATCAATAAAACTTTTATCTGGTATCCCTTTAGATTTTTCTGAAAAACTGGCAAGAAAATGTGTAAATAATAATAATAATACTTACTCCAACAGAACATGTTATATTAGGCATCCAGAATTCCTTTTGCTACACAGTATTTGTATGAAAAGAAACCATTATTTTATGTATATAGTTAGTAGAAATAAGTATTATTAAAAACCCACTTCCCCTTCCTCCCTTTACAAACATGCAGATTATTTGGTCCAAAAACAGCCAAGAAATTCAGACCCAGAGTCAAGAAGATGATACACATTAAGCTGAAGTCCTCAAAACAGAGATAAAGGGACTTTGAAGAAGAAAGGCTGCAGTTTGAAACAGAATAAGGCTCCCTCCCTCCCCATTAGTTTGACAGCTTTTCTTCCATTTCTGTGAAGTATTAGAAATAGCATTAACATTTAGACTTTGTAACAATTCTCTTATGATTTTAACTTCACCTTGTTACCTTTACTGAGTATTAATCATGAACCTGATACCTGAATTGAGAAAGTAGCAAGGTCTAAATATTTCAGAAGTCAAATAAATAAATGTATTTTACTTTCTCTATGGTTCATTATTTCTATTAAAATCTACTCCTGAATTTTTTGCCTACATTGTTTTTTGTTTGTTGGTTGGTTTTTAACCACCTAAACTTCCAGGACAGCCTGTATCCGTTCGGAGAAATGAAAACTCATCAAGAGCTAGCCAAGTTAATTGACTAATGTAAAATTTCTGAAGCAACAGCAAATAAAGAAAAACATTGGAGTATTCTTATTTTCCATCAACTGCTATTAAATAAGAAAAATTAAAGAAACTAAGAAAAAAATATAATTGGCAACAGTTACTGCCTGGTGTTTATTAAAAAATGTGGTAACTCCAGCATAGTATTTGAAATACTATTTCTCAATCCTCTGAAAAAAAAAAAAAAAAAAAAGTTTAAACAAGTTGCAATTTAATAATAATAATAAAAAACAACAAACAAACAACAACAACAACAAAACAGCTACAAAGGCTGTAAATCACAGGCAATAAGCCACAAAACCATTTTTTGCCCCCAGCGACTGGTCCAAGCACCATTCCCCGATCCCATGTTAGGGCACTTCTGGTGGCAGGGCTGTGTTTCACGCAGGGCCCTGGTTCAGCCATACCGATCAGGGGTCATGCAAGCCTGTACTTACAATGCTTTGCAACAAGCATGCAGAAAGGTGGAAGAAGAGAAGAACAGAAAGATTCCTGGATCTTGAATAAATTCCTGGATCCTTGAATAAATCTGCTCCCTCACAGAAGGAAAGGTGGCGTGGCTAGTTTTGGTCAGGAAGTGCAGAAGCTTGCAACTGCACCTTGATATTACGGCAGAGCCAAAAGCACTACGATAAAACAAAACCCCAGTGCTCTAGAGCATATACAGAGCCAAACAGAAGGAGTATCTGTCCATGTCCAATTTTTGTGTCCATGACCATGTATAGATAGAGATATAGGTAGACAGATACAGCATAGAAAAGAGACAAGGAAAAACAGGGGCAAGGTGGAAGGGCAAGAGATGATAGTAAAGAAACACTAAGCGTGTAGTTAGTACCAATGATGACTATTGGTCTGAACACTGCTTCCAACATTTTCTGTAATTATCATGATAAATCCTGTCACAGGGGGAGTACAACAAAGGGAATGATGAAGTCAGCGTTACAATAAATATGTAAGGGTACTCTCCTCTACAAGAGAAGGTAATTGGAAAGTTCTGCTATTTGGCCATGCCCTGGGAGATGCTGACAGCTGCAGATGGGTGATGTAAGGTGTGAAGTAGACCTGAACAGACCTTCCAGGAAATACAGGAATACCTTGTACAGCTTAGATAAGAAAGCAAGGTGCTCGAGTTGTTAGAGATGCAAATGTCATCAAATTAACTGGAAAATACCCATGAGATATGAATTACAGAACTGGATGGGTTTTCTTTGTTTCTGTGAACATTGTTAAATATTTAAGATGCAGTTTGATATAAAAATAAATGCATATGAGACTTCAAGAACGCAATCACAGAAAGAAAGTCAGTAAATAGCAGTTAAGAAAAAATAAATAAATAAAAAACATGTATAAGCACAGAGAAGTGAAGAGAATGTTATTCTTTTAAATAATGGAAAAAGCATGTTTCAATTTTGCAAAAGCCCCAACCCTAAAATATATATACTCAGGAGTATGTACTTAAAAGTCTTCCTCCCCAGTCTGGGGAGGAAATAAGTTTTTAAGGAATGCTAGTCTCCTGTATGTTATCTCATTCCTAGTGACACAGGTGGGAGCTGAAGCTCAAAATACTTTCTAGAATAGACCAAGCATGAGATATATCCAATGTTAAGAAAAGCAGCAGCAACAACAGCAACAAAATTAAATTTAAAATAAATAAATAAATCCAACTGAAATAATTAAAACAGAGGTCCTTAACATTTTAAGGACAAATTAAAAAAAAAAAAAAGTAAAAAATTCATCTTATTTCATGACGCTTTGAAAGTGTTAATATTTCTATTTCTATTAAAAGATCCATTAAATTATCATCACTATTTAAAAT
The DNA here is from genome assembly GCA_011075105.1 of Heteronetta atricapilla. Taxonomy (NCBI): domain Eukaryota; kingdom Metazoa; phylum Chordata; class Aves; order Anseriformes; family Anatidae; genus Heteronetta; species Heteronetta atricapilla. Next base: position 119,659,997 of record CM021731.1, on the reverse strand, counting down.
AATACTCAACAGATTTCTCAGTTTTTCTGCCATATACTATTACTACAGTAAGAGGTACTACAGTACAATACAGTCTACTCTCAAACCTTCCAGTTCCTTTTAGGATCAAAATAAATTTCTGCCCCGTTATTGACAGCTAACAGTGAAATCTGTGGTTTTGTGGATCCTGATTCATTTACAGTAATCTTAAAATCAACGTTTTTTCTTGTTAATTCAGCATCTGGAAAATCAATGTAACAATCAACTATTAAAACCCTATTACTTCACATACTTATTTTAAGCAGTTATGTAAAAGGCGAGCCAAAAACTTGTTACTGCTAAATATCTCCCTGGACAGTTTATACTTCAAAGTACATTTCACAGTGTAAAAGAATACATAATCTGCTTACAGTTTTTCAGATTTTGAATCCTTGCACGTGTTTCAAATAGCTGCATGGAGATTTTTACCCTATTTTTATGTCAAAAGTGTTATAACCTGATTGTTATCAAGCACTGCTGTCCTGAACCAGTGAAATTTCCAGCCATCTGGCAGATATGCAATTGATTCTATTGACATTAACTAAAATAATTTCAATTGTCATGTAGAAAATGAATTCAGGATTCAATGCCTGTGAAGTACATAAAACAAGTTGCTGGAGATTTCAATCAATGTTAATATGTTCTGTTAGAAACACTGCTCAAGTAATGAACACTATGCACCACCTGAATATACTAAAAAGAAACAGAGAGCTGAATTAAAAGCACAGACATAAGCTCAAGATAAATCTGCTCAAGGTTAGAAATATTATGCATGGAGACCAAAAAGTAAGGAAGAACATCAGATCTGACAAAGCTGGAGAAGGAAAACACTTACTCCAGATCCCAATTAGCCACAACAATCTTATTCTAATACACTTGATCATCCTGTTTCATAAAATTCACGGTGACTTTAACCATTCTTCACATACATTCATTCTGCCTCTAATGTTGTAATTTATATCTTGCTTCCAGCCACAAGTACAAAACCTGTGAAAACCTTTGTCCACCCCAATATAACCTAAATGCACAGTTCTACTCCACTGTCACTGAGGAGCTACTAAGGAAAAATGCTCAAGGCGATGTCACTTTGGCTTTCTAATACATCTGACATTTTGAAAATTCAACATGATAATGAACAATAATTAGCTTGTAAGCAAGTTGCGCGCCCCTCACATCTCTCACTGACAGAACAACACTCCTGTCACCAGTGGTTTCCACCTGGGAGCCCCATCCAGATGCTTGCCAGATTTAACATGAAGACTTTTTCCAAAGAGATATTTTAAATCAGTATCTTCAGTGACTATGATCCATCACAAAGTAATGAATTATTGCAGTGTAATATTACACATAAAAATCTTAATACATCACAAAATATCCTTTGCTGAAAACAGTCTGCAAAATTTGGATGCATTAATGCTGAGAGGCAACAGAGACTTTTAATGTAAGGAAAACAGATCACTAACTGTCAGTTAAAGATAATAACTCAGAAGTCTTCATCTGATTGCTTCCTTACAACATTTTAGTCAGCAACCCTCTTGGAAATTCAAAATATTAACTCTTATTTCAAGTAACTTTACTGTTAGGATGAAAAAAGGAAAAAAAAAAATACACATCTATCCCACATAGTATCACAATAGCTTGCAACTCTGTGCATAAAGAAATAGCTTCCAAAAAAATAAAACCAAATTCCACTTCAAACTTTATGACAGAAGAAATCCTTATAAACTAGCAAGAAGTAGGCACTGATATTTCTGCAACAGCAGTTTCCATTTATATCATAGTCAGTAACACATTCAATATTAAAAACAAACAAACCCAAGGAATCCAAAAACCCCTGAATTTCACGATCAGTCATGCATGCTGACTAGCCATACTCTGAGAAGTAATGCAGGCAGTTGATTACATCTTAAGTGCTTTAACCACAGAAAAATTATCAATTCTTGCCAAATTGGCAAAGCGGTGATGTGCCACACGGATGTAAAAGGAAGTCTAATAAAAATTAATAATAAAAAAAATGAAAAAAAAGCAGCACAGATACTCAACTGCATCCGTATATTATACTCAGTTATTATCCACCAGAGAGGCAAAAGAGGCCAAGTGACACAAGCACTTACTGCATTCTCAGACAGCAGTCCCTGTGTTCTGGCATTAATACCTTTGATATTTATGACTGCTATGGTATTGTGTTGCCCACCCTTAAATTAACAACTCCATAAAACCAGTACTAGAACAGCAGTTCAGAACATTTTTATTTTTTGCTCCTGAGAGCCTCTGGCACAACACCAATCCTGCTGCAGGCTGCCCAGGCGGACAACGTGCTGGAACCACCTGGTGTGGGTAAAGGGGTAGCACTAGAGGACCAGGTACATGGCCATCAAACCACTGTTATGCGGGAGCCACCTGTGCTTAATCAATGATCAGAGGAGCAACTCCTGTGTTTCCTCTTCATGTTTCATTTCTACCAACATCAGTGAATTTTCAAAAGAGACTGCATAGCCTGCAGCTGGATCTTAAGTGCTCAGACAAAGGCAACAACAAATAACCCCCTGCCCCACCTGTCGACATGACACTGCAACTTTGAGGAGGCTGTATTGCAGATCGAACCCACAGATCTTCAGTTTCTGTCCAGCTTACATGAACAATATGCTTTGAAATGCATATTTTTCAAAACCTCAAACCATTTTCAGGAGAGATGTGGGTGTTACAGGGAGAACAGCATAGTTGTGTGACATGGATTGAACTGCAGTTACCATATGTCCTAATTTACACGGAACAGCTGGGGAATGAAGAGGCCAGAATGATCCATTCCCATACTCTTTCCCTGCCTGTGGAAAAGCACAATGCGTTCTCCATTGCTTGTAAGACTTGTTGTACAGCATGTAACATGTTCTAAATAAACATTAGGACATCTCAATGAGGGGAAAAATAAATCTCTCCTGCTTACGGTATAGTCAGAAGCATAGCTACACACAAGATTTAAGGTTGGGGTAGATGTGCAAAAATATGTAGTTGTCAATAACAAGGGGGAAGAAGTCAATGACCTAAAGGTCAACTTTAAGTTTTCATCTTCACTGATTCATCCATTCATCCTAACTACCTATTTAAATATCACTTGTTCAGTGCTCTAACTATGTATAATCAAAGTTATTTCACCTTTCTATCAAAGCAGAGAAGACATAAGGAGAATGGAGTCAGGACAGAGTATTTCTGCAGGTAAACTTGAAAATGTTAAAAAAAAATAAATCCATGTGAGGCAGTAAGTTTCCTCACCAAGCACAAGGGACTCCATCTCCTCCAAGTCCCTGCTCTGCTGCTTCTTCTATAGTAAGAGGAGCTCCCAGAGGGATGAATCATGCCTCAGGGCATACAGAAGGCATTGCATGCTGCTGCACAGGGTAGGCGTGTGAGCAGATAGGAGAATGCAGTTATTTCAGGCTACCACCAACCCAGGTTGAATGTGAAGAGAAGACAGAGGTTAACAAAAATAAAATAAAATAAAATAAAATAAAATAAAATAAAATAAAATAAAATAAAATAAAATAAAATAAAATAAAATAAAAGGTTTGTTACACGAGAACTTCTAGATAAGTATACAAAGAGAATGAAATTATTAGAAGTTAAATAATTCCATTAATTGCTATTAAGCCTGGTGTTTTGTTTTATTTTTGTTGGGTTGTGGTGGGTTTTTTTTTGTTCATTTTTCTTTTTAATATACAAAGTGTGTTTGGGATTCAAGCCTCTGAGACATCATAATGCTTCAGAGCCTCTGTCCTGCTCAGCAACACAGCCACTAAAAGTGTGCCAGTATTCCTGCTCATCAACACAAAATTCTTAAAACACTTTGCTGAATCATGAGCAGGGTACTCTTAAACCAGCAAGTACTCTCTCCTGAAGTGTGAAGCCTCTTTTTCATGAAACAAGAATGTCGGGGTTTACTTAATGCAAATCAATACACAGCCATTAGCAGTACTTTTTTTTTTTTCAGTAAAGTATCCAGTTACTATTTCTCATTACCCAATGCGCTTCTCCCTCTCTGAAGTGAATTTACAGTCAAACTGGCCATTTCACTTCACTCTTCCACTTTTTCAAAGAATATAATTTAGATAAGCCTGATACCTATGATTACGAATATTTCAGAACTGTTTAAAAAACAAAACAAAACAACAACAAAAAAAACACCATAATTTACATCCTACATACCTATTTCTAAATATAAGCTTAAAATTTCATTTGGAAAAAAACAAAAAAAAAAAAAAAAAAAAAAAAAAACAACACTTGTCTGCTGTCTGTTCTTGATAGCACTGAACTCAAAAACAAGGTTCCCATCTTTCACTGTTTCTGTACCCAAACAGCCTTATGCACTACCATGCCAAGAAATTGCTTAGCCTCTCATTTCAGGTTTTGGGATCCACACAATTCAAACCACATCTCCATAGAGTCATTGCATATTAGATGCTGTGAAGTGTGAACTAAGTGCATGCCAGAGAAGCACGCACTACGTGCAAGATGCATCATTCTTCTCGTATAGGTTTCCTTCCCCCCAGGAGCTTGCAGATGACAGTTAGTGCACATCAGTGGATTTGGGGAGGCACATGGGAGCCAAGGGACAAGAACAAGCAGTGAGAAGGATGAAGAAAGCTGAAAGGCATGAATTGGTGTTGAATGATGAAAGGCAAAGACAAGAGACTGAAGTTATCAAGCTGGGCTCCTGGAAAGAAACACTCACCACTTTGTTTTGATAACAAATTTAGGGCATACTCAAACCATTTAGGGGACTGCTCACTGTCCTGCTCACCTTCAGTGCTTACATCTGTTGAGGAGTGTGAAGAAAGCCAATTCAAAAGCTGTTATGTATTTTTCATAGCATCATCAGATAAAGCGGTGATGTAGAATGAACACTGAGATAGCTATTTTCAGTATTTCTTGTGTTACAACAAATTTATTCCATGTTTACCTATAAACTAGGTAATGAGATTTGACTCATTTTCCCCAACAATTCATCAACTAAGGGATTAAATAAAACAATCAAGTAGAGTATCAAGTCATGACTAAAACAGTTTTTTGTTGTTGTTGTTTAATTAAATGGCATTGAATATTTTATTTCTTTATAATCTGAAATGCTGTGAGGGGTTACGCAGGCTTTCTGCGTCCTCTGGAGATAGCTCCTTTTGTTCTATATACATATATAAATTAAAATGATTTCATCAGAAAAAAATAAACCTGTATGAAAGTGTGCTTGTGAATGAAATAAAATGCTCAGTTTAAATGCAAATTTTTGATCTAATCACTTCCACATAACCTTATACTTGTACTGCTGTTAAAAGGAAAACCTAGCTGGAGCATGGCAATTTAGCCCAGAGAAACTGTATCAGCAGAAACACCATTATGGAGAGCATAAATTTACAGCTAAAAGTTAATGATGACCTTCCTGGAATATATCAAGAAACTAATATATAGAAGGTAGCAATGTATTTTCTGTTAATCTTGGTAGCTTAAGTCTTTAAATCAATTCTTCATTTATTGCTAGGTACTGCCTCTCCAAAACACTACACAAATAGAGCAAATTAACTATATAAATAATGGTTTAGCTAATTGACCTCAGAAAATCAGTCCCTTCAGACTATCTGGCAGATCAGTATCATGAGAAGTACGCTACTTCAGACTATTAGTGAAAGGTTCAAAAGTTCATTCCTGTTTGGAAACTGAATTTAGTAGTTTAAGTCTTTTCCATCAAAACTGTAAGGTTTTTTAAAAACCCTCCTTAGCGATTTAACAAAGATGCTAAGGCTGCACCACAGCTCTGCAGGTCTTAGCTGAGCGTGTTGCTCCACCAGTGTTCCATCTGCACGCTGAGGGACAGTTATGGAGGATTAATCCCACCACCCTCCTACATCTTAGCTCCTACCTGGGGGTCTGCCATGGCCTCTGTCCCCAGGGAGGGGACTGTAGGCCTTTGGGCAGCTGTGGCTGGGTGACACACCACCCTGGGGGTCCCTGTACCCCAGGGCTCCCTAAGCACAGAAGGTCAGGATGCCACACCAAGAGAGGCTTCTGGTGCTCTCTTGGTGCCTAAGAGACTGTGCCTCTTCCTCTTTCCTTTCACCATAGGTGAAATAAAAAAAGCCTCATGACACCATTTTGATCCTTTCCTTCCTTATGATACTGAAAAAAAAAAAAAAGGTCAAAAAATGACATGGGAAACAGGAAATAACAGCTAATACATGACTTGATTACAGTTCAGCCTGTGTGCTGCTTTGTCCTTCCCCCAGCAATGAATTCCATCACCTAACAGTTTCAAAAAATAAAAAATAAATAAAATAGTAGAAAAAGATACAATCAGTTTGAGCAGATGACCAGGTACACTTACAGTTTTTCAGGTAAGAGTAGTCATACACATTTAATACCACATATGTTTTTATTCAATAGTTGCATTAGAGCACATCAGCAAGGGTATAATAATTCTGATATTAATATTGATAGTCCAGTAAACACATGGGATGAAGTGCTTAAAGTGTTTTTGGAAATGAATGCAGGAAGACTGATTCTATGAAATACCACAAAAGCATTCAAGACACTTAATACCTCAGAGGTCTGAGCACTAGCTTCCAAAGTGAAAGTTTGGCAGGTAATCCATTAGCAACATTTGCAAATCTCATTGGGCATATTCCCAAATTCTTTGTAAGATTTTGGCCAAGTGGGTCTATGGCCAGGAACCTTTGTTTGATCAAAATATTTCTGGCACCTTTAAAAACCATTTCACTACTGAGCGGCATCTAACAGCAGCATCTAGAATCTATTTCCCATTGATTTCTCTAAGTGCTAAAAGCGTAACTCTAAAGTTTCATTGGCATTGCTTTGTTTTTGTTGCCCACAGATGCAAAATCAGGATCTTTTAAGATAATCCATCAGGACAACAGTGAGCAGTTCTATATCCTATTAAGTATAGTAATCAGAGCACACTGAATACTTATATATATACCTTTACTCTTTATTTCCCAATTAATAAATGCACAATTTACATGAGTAAAGAGATAGCATAAATACCCCTGTGCTAAACAGCTTAAACATCAACTCTGCAGCAAAATCCACATACAAAATTTCTCATTTAAGTCAATCTTACAGTGATGACATTTAAAAGACAAAAAGTTACACTCAGTCATGACCCAGACAGTGGGAGCAAAAGCTTATCATAAATGCTTGTGTAGCTTTTCGGAGAGAAGTCAAGAATGAAAGCACACTGAATATTTGTCAGTCTCAGTAGCACCCAATCAAAGCTGTAGTCGCACCTGTCCACAGCTCCCATGGTTTGGTTTATATATATCACAGAGCACTTTATCTGAAAGTGAACCAGAATCAATCGGATAAAAATAGATAAGGGTGGCTTCCAAGAGCACACCAAGGGTTTTCCATTACCAAATGAGTGCTCAGGCCAGCCTAGAGCTAGGTCCAAAGGAAGCCCCCCTTGACATGTTGCCCTAAAACATGAACACAAAGTCCTCAACACTTTGCCCTACAGACCTGCTCCCGCAGGGCTGCATTTATGCTAAGGTAGGCATTGTCTTACCATCACTGTCATGGCAAAAGATACTTCATGCATTTTAAAGGCAAATCCATTGCTCTTGAAGCTTAAAGGACTTTAGCAATCTGTAACAAGCCTTTCATGAGGAAACAGACTGTTCTGTCCATACCCCCAAAGAGTGCTAAAATGATGGCTATTACAATCTATTAATAGAAAATGGAGATGCTTATCTTTCCTGTTAAAATTAAAAAGCTTTATGCTTACTTCTAGTTCTATTATTTTCCACCTTAAACATTGTCTCTCTAATCCTGAATTGTTGTATCTCTCAGTATCCTCATAGTGGTTCCAATATTCTCTGCTACACATTTTATTCTCAAGGTCCAGGATTTTCTTATCTGGTGCTTAAAACTGTTTAACCAATTTAACTACTTTTCATAGTAGCAGCACATCAATAAACTGAAGAATATTGTTTTTCGGGTTCCCACTGAGAAGATAAACTCAGCAGTCTCTTAATGCAGCAGAGATAAAATACGCAGTGTCAGTCAGGTCTGACTGTTGCAGAGCAAAATTATATTTGATGTCCTTCACAAACTCAGAGGAGTTAATGCCCAAGGCCTGACACCTGCAAACCCATGCACTGTCTCCATTAAGCAAGAGCACTACTGGAAGACCATGGGTCAGCAGGAGGAGGCTGCTAGGAAGTCTGCAGTTAAAGGAGGAAGCATTAAGTATCATTGACTTTCTGCAAAGTGCCTGACATGTCATCAACTTCACCCAGATTATAGGTATAAGCAACTAGAGGAAGACAGAAAGACGAGGACTTGTGTTTTAGCCACAGTGGCAAGACAGCCTAGCCCATAATGAAGGTCAAACTATAGTCAGGAAGAAGAAGTCTGCTTGGACAGTAATTCAACACATAAAATCACTGAAGAAGTGGAGAAAAAAGGGCCAGGAAGTTGTTCAATGGATGATGATTACAGCCAGCTCCCCTGAGAAACTCAGGCAATTGTAACGGCAGCCAGACATTTCAGAAATAGCCATTTTAAAAAGGAAGAAGCCTGTAAAATTAACCTGGATTTATAGCAGACTCCCAGACTAAGATGATTTCATTTAACAAAGCCTATGGCAGTCTCTTACATATTTATCTAGCCAGTTATTTTAAGTTTGAATGACACTTGTAAATATACTGCAAAGACTAACATGACAGTAAATCCTGCATGATGCCACTGAATGCATCTAGGCCTCCATGATCCCACCCCAAGTAAACACCATTCAAACTCTACCATTTCAGACAACAATATGAGAAGTACCTTTTTTCTGCCAGAGCTTCTCCATTAGGGGTTATGATGTTAATTGCTGAACAAGCCACACTGACCATGAAATAGAAAGCGTTGTTTCCTAGAGGCTACCTGTTTCCCCAGTAACCCAGAATTACTGACTGACAAAGAAAAATCCAGGGTGAATGAAAGGGAAGAGGACGGATGAGGGACTCACCAAATCATCATGGAAATCTCAACTTAAAAAAATGCAAGAAAAACATTGTTTGGGTAATTGGAGGGGGGAAAGCCTTCATGAAAGGGAAGAGAAATCCTTTGGCTTTTCTTTATTTAATAGAAAACTCTAGAGAGTTTTTTGTTTTGTTTTAAGTCTGCAACTTACCACCTTTCAGTTATTCCCATCAGATTGAGACCTTAAGAAATCAATATGCTTTACCTAATGTATCAGAAGAAATGAAGGCATTCCAGTCAAATGGAAACAGAATTAAAATAAATCATGCACGATTAATAATAAATTTGTTTCAGGGTTTTATAGTCATTTTTATGGAAATAAAAGCTGCATAACAGCAATAATTTTCAGACACGCAAAATAATGATGAAAACAGCAAGGAGGAAAATTAGAAATTTACTTAATATTATTGTTTATCAAGCTAGTAACACTTATCTCCCTAGGGCACAATGAAGATGAGTTAATATTTATATAACTCATAGAAGCTTAAAGGTAGTGTTTAAAGCAGCAGGTATGGAAATATAGGTGTAGCTAATCCTTATTTTAATTTTCCACTTGCAAAGTAAATTTTTACACTTCTTATTCAAAAAAAAACAAAACCAAAAAACAAACAAACAAAAAAATGGAATTTGAATTAATTTGAAAGGAAGATGTTCAAAGGCAAACAAAAATCCTACTGGCTATACTCAGCTTGAATTGCCATACTACTAAACTGACCTCTTCCAGAAAAGGAGGCTGACTAAGCCAAGATATTTGTAAGATATTTGTTCCCTGCTTGCATACATAGAGTACAGCTGTGCCCTGCAGGTGTTCATTACTCTTTCATTCTGCTTCTAGATTTTGGGTTTTCGTTTTTTTTTTATTTTATACGTACATAAACTCCTAGGGGTGGGCTATGAGCTGAGGGGCTAAGACAACCTCCTGGTAGCATACTCAAAATAATCTGGAAGAGATTTGGGGGTGCTATTTTGTAGGGATTGGGATGGAAGCTATCAGTTTCAGCTGTAGGAAATATTTGGCACAGAAAGGATTCATTCCTTCCACCTTATCCTTAGCACCAGGGAAGTCTGCAGAAGTTCTTGTTCTGTAAAACTGCATTTGTGAAGTCTTGCAGAAATTCTACTAGTAGATCAGACAGGCAGCTGTATTTGGACAATGAACAAGCTAACAACATTTAATACCTCTGCATTTGCTATTTTCCAAGCTACCATATTACTAATACACACTCTTCAAATGCCAGTGTCATCCTGGTTTAGATTCCCAGGTGACTTCATGAATCATGTAAATCTTCCCACCAATGATGCCTCCTTAGCTTTACACAACAAGGAGCTGTGTTAGAATTCACCTCCTTAGCAAAGTTTCTAAAGCTAAAACAAAAAAGCAAGAGCTGCTCTTTCACCAGCCCTCCCAAGCTGCTCCTCACAATTCCCACTGCAGACGACCAGCTGGAGTTCCTCAGCTCAAGGCATCACACACTGTTTGGTATGAGCTGCCTTTGGAAAACTTATGCACGTTATCTTCTTCTGTTTTGTTTTCTTATCTTGAATTTACCTTTCTGTCCAAATTTGTTTCATACTGCTGTTGAGATGACAGCAAGAGACCTGCAGAAGGCCGTATCACTTTCTATCTTTAACTCTTCCCTTTCTTAAGCAGGAGAGCTGCATCTGCTAGTTCGCAGCCATATTTCCCACACTAGATTAGCTCTAGTTCTTCTCACTTTGGCACAGCACATCATGAGATAAAACCTCTGGAAATGTCATCTGCTACTGCTGCCAAGCCAATGGTCACCGCCACTCAACCCATCAGCTTTGACTCCTGTAGCAACCACTCATGGACACTAAGCAAGTAGCCTAAAAAGACTATGTTTAAGACTACTAAAGGCAATGCATAGACTGTGGGAGTTACTTTGCAGGTTGTCTTACAAACCCAAACATGAACTTGATATCCTTCCCTCACCAAAGCATGAATCAAGAGTCACCATTTTACAGCCACATAAAATCAGCTTTACAACTGTGATCCATTAGCCAAACAAATATTCAGAATCAAGTAATGATTCCCTTTATTCACCCAAACTAATATCAAAACTGCCATGAAATTGGATAACTTACAATTTTGAATAGACCATCTTAAACTGCAAAATGAAGATCTTATTTTAGAAAAGTATTATCAAGTTTCTTGGCCCAGACAAAAAATTTCCTATGCCAAGCACGTATGGACTGCAAGTAAATAGCAGAGAACCCTTTAATCTTTATTTCTACAAATGAAGTTCTAATTTTTAAGAGCTCTAAGAGTTAGTCAAACAATCACTTATAAGTTCCATTATTAAAACTGTTTTGCCTTACAATGCCCATGAGTGCTGAAGGGAATTTAAGCTCCTAAAATAAAGCATCCTCATCCTAGAAGTTGCTTTTCTTGTATTTATGATGATGAAATATTAAGGCTTGTAAAAAAGAGCTATGTCTTCCCATTTTACTTTTCATCTCAGTTTCCAGTATTAAATCACATTTTACAGTCTGGACACAGCAGTCCAGGATTGCAAAGAGATGAGATATTAAATCTGCCAGTTCAGCCCTAGGACTAACAGTAGCTCAGCAGGCCCATTCAAACAATGGAGGACTGGAAATACAGAAACATCATAAGAGAATCTAGAAAAGTGCAAGAAAATATACTGCCATGGTGCTTGTTTTAGAACATGCATATAAATATGAGAAAAGCTGTCCACAATCCAGCTGTTTTTTTTTTTTTTTTCCCCAAATGTGACATGATCACATTTACAACCTGAAACACAACCAACAGAAAATGATTAAACACAGACACACACGCGCTCCTTTCACTTCCAAGCAAACTAACATGTCTACACACACACTGAATAACCAACAATACAAATGAATGCCTAACAATGGCAGTTGGGATTTTTATTTTCGTTCACAACGTGAAACTCAGTTAACTAGTAAGTTATATAACGTATAGTTATCTGTATTAAGACTAGTTAACTATAACTAGCCCAGTTAACTTTCTGCAGAGGATGAGCCTGCAGAAATCACAAGAGTCTAGGAGAATTCAGGTCAAACAATGTTTACAACAAGAGCAAAATAATTCAACATACAATCAAAATTACAAAAGAAGCTGCAGAAAGTACAAATATGTCCTGCAGTTTAAGAATGCTTTTTAACAGAGAATCGAAGTGGAAGGAGAGGATGTTATGCTTTTTGAGAATGTCGTAAAAAAAAAAAAAAAAAAGTACAAAAAAACCAACATTGGGAAACTCCACACATTCAAAATTATTATGCTTCAAGTCACAATGTGTACTACAGAGGTACTTAGTTTGATAAAGGTGAAATCTTGTCTCTGAAATTCTGCATGTTCTTCAGACCCAATCTTATTTTAAAGTAATAGACTGAAACTTAATCTCTGGATTCAGTCATGTAGAAAATAAGTTTGGACTACTAAAATTAGCAGCAAGCCTGCCCAGAGCTTAATGGTTTAAAATACTTTTAACAAAAGTTTTTGATATTACATTGCAATGGACTGAGAGCTCAATAATATTGTCCAATTCTATTTTCTAATAACAACTGCAACTCTATTCTTATTCATAAAATGCCCACATGTTTTAACACTGATTTATAAAAATGAAGGAGTAACTTATAGCTTACCCCTCTTGAAGCCATGATACACCACAGAGTATGAGTGGATTACTGTCCCCAAATGGGCTCATGTGACACCAGACAAAGCAAATGATGCTGTCTAGTAAAAATAGTGTTTGCACCATAGCTTTTTTCTATGGAAATTCATTCTTTCTAGCTGCTTAGGATGACTTTGCAGATCCTTCGTAAAGATAATCAAGCAACATTTTTTTTAATTAGGAGTATAATAACTAGGCTTAAAAAACCAAACAAACAACAATAAAAAAAATCATCCTTGCCACTGGCACAAAAGCAAGAAATCAGAAGGTGGTTTTGTTCTTCTCCAGAAAGACACTATGTGTTTAGCTTGCAGAACACTATGTGAGAAAGACACTATGTGTTGGTAAACATTTTCTCTTTAAAAAACAGCTTTGATGTGTCTTAATTTAAAAAGAAAAAAAAAAGTAAAGTAATACAATGAAGGTCTTATCAAAACAAAGAAAATGCAGAGGAGATTTTTTTGTTGTTTTGCTTCCAGAGAGAACTGCAGAAGCACCTGACCTTGCACAGGTATTTGATCAGAGCTCACCTCCAGCAACAAAGCTCCTCCCTAAGCATTGTTTTATGAAGCAGACTGAAGCCTAGTGAAACAAAGACTGTGCTCAGCACTTAGGTGAACAGATCTTGCAGTCAGATTTCCAAAAGCCATGGAAAATTGAGTCTAAACAAAAACTGCAGAACTAAATCAGTTACTTTTAAAGTAATACCATGTCTTTGGAAAAGACCAGAACACAGTTTCATGTCAAAGACTGAAACAAATCCACTTATTCAGCTTCAACCACTGACCAGGAGAAAAACAATTATTTGTGCTCTATTATATGCTATGTGCTATTAAAATCTTCTGTATTATAATACCTGTTTTTTTTTTTTTTTCCAACAGAAATTGCTTGCAATCTTTAATACCACCAAAAGGTGGCATTTACAGAATCCCAGAAAAATACAATTTCTTTATAATCTTCAAGTAATCACAAGGATTTTACTTAAGTACATGTATTTTAATTATATTTTACTGCTTACATACTGAACTGACCTGGTCGACTTGTCTAGCAACACGCAGATGACAACAGATAAATGGACAGAGTGCAACTGTACATCATTAGAGAGCCTCATATATGAATCAATTATATAAAAGCAAATAAAATAATAATGGTTTAAGGAAGCAGTCTTAAAGCTACTACACAGGCAATAAGTAGCTAGGAATAGTAACCAATAACCAGTTAATTATATATCAAAACAGTTTAAGACAAAAATAAGTCACATAGTAATTTTACTTTGCAAATTCAGAGGAAGTCTCTTATTCCTGCATTACATTCAAGAATATGTTTTTCTTAAAGGCTAATTAAAAAAAAAAAAAAGTGCAGAATTTTATTATTTTATTTTAAAATGTTTAGCCATTTTTTTTCCCTCTGGTGAAGCATTTTACTTTTCTTTTTTTTTTTTTTCCTTGAGTTTGAGCTAATGGAATATAGTACACAAGGTAACACTATCTGTATGCCTAATTTAAACATCACATTAAATTTTTATTGTAGTTTGGTTTATTACACAATTTTGTATCATTGAAAGCAACACCTGGTGTGAATGTGTAGAGAAAAAAAAAAAAAAAAGAGAACAATTCCAGAACCGAAAATACGCACAATTCTGTGAACATGCTCACCTATTATACCAACATCTTCCAGAGATGGGTAACTCTGTATTATCTCTGCTATACAGCAAGCAAGCACCAATGTCCAGTGTTTTCTCCAAATATGCACAATAACAGGGAAAGACCAAACTAAAAGCGACAGCATCACTGCATTTTCCTAATAAACCCATTAGAAATTCTGTATATAGTTTCTTTGTATATAGTTTCTCTACCCTATTTGCATATAGGTTTTGAAAATTGCAAATATTCAAGCCATTTATTGTCCTTCAGAATTATAGAACCTAAGTAATCTCAGTTGTTGTGGGTATCCAAAAGCTTCCCATTTGTTCATCTATGTCTAGTTTTAAATAAGTAGAAAAAATATGGCTACAGCTGTTCCATAGACCAAGCTTGAAGGTTGTCAAAGAAGCTATTTTATTTCAGCTTAGGTGAGATCAATACAGATGTTATTATATTCCTCCCTAGAGATTGAGAGAGGTGAGGAACAGCAGAGGCATGACCCTCTGGCCACCTGCTTTCAAAGACAGAGATCACCCATTTCTAATCATCTATTGTTGTTATTCAAATAAGAGACTTTTGAGATTATTATGGAATCTGTACCATTAAAATGTACTGTGAGAATGGCACAGAATACAACTAGAATGAGAAATAAGCCTAAAAGAGAATCCCTCTCAATACTGGTCCCCAGATTAGAGCTGGGAGGCACTGTGGAGCACCCCAGCCAAGCAGCAGAACATAGCATTTATTTCTAAAGGAACGTCTAGAAGCAACAGCATCTTTCCTTACAGTGGCTCTGCTTTGAGCAACAGCAGTAGAGATGAACGGATCACGTTCAAGGTATTTGTGATACGCTTTTCAAGCATATTACACCAAAGAATCAAAGTAATCATTAATTTAGAGGAAATTATTTTCAAGAAATCCTTATAGTAATAAAGTATGGCAGATTTTACAAATTTTGATTATTTATTTTTTTGAAATATATTCTACTGAAACTGAATTTATTTCTCACTGCTCAGCTAGTGGCTTACTAGGTCCACTCAGCTGAGTCATGTATCAGATTTTACAGGCAGCATTTAAATTCATCAAATCAGCGCACATTTTGATAAAAGATTCAATTCTCAATCAGCATGAGACATCTTGAATAGGACTCAAAACAGATTTCTAGCAAGGAGTTAAAGTAGTTACAAGCTGGCCTTTTTTACTTATATAAAAAACAGGCCTAGAATATAATACCACATTAAATGAAAAAGTGTTCCATGGAAAACAAAACACCTTTGTTAGTCTCTTCACAAAGGTAAATAAAACCCATGGTTTCTTCATTTAGTAACCATATCATTTAGTTATTCTTCTTTCCTAAGAGTACAGTGCACTACACTACACTCTTATTTACATGCAATGACATTGGAAGAGGGAGTAGCGCTGAACAATACTTACAATTTTGCCATAAAATTGACACATTTGGAACTTAAACCTAGGTGAAAAACCCTGGTGGGTGTGTGGTTAGACAAAAGCAGGCAGCAAGGAGCAGGCCAGCTGAGGTGCCAGTGAGACAGGCATGCGGGACCTTAAAGGGGTTGCTCTAAAGTGGTGCTCTATAGCTCTTGCTCATACCCAATGCTCTCGCTCTTTACAGCATGACAGAACCCAGACCAGCTCACAAAAGACATCCATTATAAAGGGAGCTGAGAGTCACAGTACATTTGTACAGCTCAGTCAAGCTTTGTCTACTTTGTCTTGCCCAATTTCAACTCGAATATGGGCCTGCCATTTCTGCCATGCTCTTCAAACAGTACATGAGACCGGTGCTGGTCCCACCAACACCCCTGCTGAACAGCAGCACTGACTCAACATACAAGTTTTTGGGCCCACTCTAGGGGTTCAAAGAGGATTCGGTCTCACTGAAACAGCCACAGCAAGCCCTGCTGCCACCCAGGCCTGCCTCACTGTGATGCTGCCTCCCACCATGGGACACGCACCAGAGACTGTGCCTGCCAGGAAACACAACATGGTTTTGCTGGGAGAAGGAACAAGAGGAGACGACAGTGAAACAGGTGATGGAAGATGGGATGAAAAACTGCACTAGGAAAGCAATACAAGCTGCTGAATTAGAAAATGCTCTCACTGGAAAATTTTAAATTTACTTAGGCAGAGAGATGCGGCTCTAATCTAGGTGAAGTGAGAGAACACTTAGCCATTTTAAGAAATTCCACAAATAATTTCTAAAGTGGTAGAAAGTGCACCTGTAAGCTACTGCAAAAGGCGAAGACTTAATAGGACAGATCTGAATATTCCATCTAAACAACTCCACTGTAGTGAGACATATAGTGAGTGTACTGGGTTTATGTGGAAAGGTTAGAGTAATGGGGGGCCACAGGGGTGCCTTCTGTAAGAATCCAGAAGCTGCCCAATGTTAGATAAGGGGCCTGCCCCTAGCCAGAGACGAGCCAATAATCAATGTTATTTGCACCTCTGTGAGAACATATTTAAGAAAAGGAAGGGAAGAAAACAAAACAACACAACAACAACAACAAAAAAACTGCTGGGGAACAGCAGCTGGGACAGAGGAGTGAGAAGGAGCCCTGCAGCCCCCCAGGTCAGTGCAGCAGGAGGGCAGGAGGTGCTCCAGGCAGGCAGCAGCAGTTCCCCTGTGGCCTATGGAGAGGCCCCTGGGGGAGCAGGCTGTCCCCCTGCAGCCCATGGGTCCCACACGGAGCAGATCTCCACGCTGCAGCCCGTGGAGGAGCCCACGTGGAGCAGGTGGATGGGGCCTGGAGGAGGCTGCGGCCCATGGAGAGCCCCCACAGGAGCAGGCCCCGGGCCAGAGCTGCAGCCCGTGGAGAGGAGCCCACGCAGGAGCAGGGGTCTGGGGGAAGCTGCCGCCCGTGGAAGACCCGTGCTGGAGCAGTTTGCTCCTGGGGGATGGACCCCGTGGTACACGGGCAGCCCCTGCAGGCTCAGTTCTGGAAAGACATCATCCCGTGGGAGTGACCCCATGTGGAGCAGGGGCAGACAGTGACTGAGAAGGAGCAGGAGAAACAAAGTACTATAACTATAGACTGACCACAACCCCTGTGCCACTGTTCCACTTGGGGGAGGAGGTGGAAGAGAGTGGATGGAGCAGAAGATGGTTTTGGTTTCTTTCCTTTGCTTCTCATTTTTCTAGCTTGTTAGTAATAGGCAGTAAATTTACTGAGTCTGAGTCTGTTTTGTCTGTGACAATAATTGTTGAGTGATGTCCCTGTCCTTGTCTCAATCCTTGAGCCCTTTTCATCACATTTTCTCCACCTTTCCCTTTGACAAAGGAAAGTGAGAGAATTGTAATGGAGCTCGGCTACCCACCTTAGTAAAACCACCACAGTGAGACCCTGAAAAAAACTCAAGCTGCTTCTAAACTTCCCCAATTTCAGATATCTAATTTCAAAAAGATGAGCTTCCAGTTCCACTTAGGGTGAGTTTTAACTTTTGTAATTACTTCCATGGTATCAAAGTCACATTGACAGACTATGGCAATTTCTAGACAGGTTCCTGACAAAATGCTAGCAACTAAAGGAATGATTCAGTGGCTTTATCACCAGCTTTTAGCAGTGACGTAATTAAAAAAAGGGGTTGCTCAGTATCAAATCTACATTCCCAGTGACTCTTTTTCTGTTTTGTTTTTATTAGATAGTCATCTTCCACTTATGGCAAATTATGAATTAGATAATCTATTAAGTCCCACACAGACATTTTTGTCAGAGACTTTTGTTGTCAGCTGCTTATGTTGAAATTAACCTATTTGACACAGCCTTCAGTAAGAGTCAGACTGGTATTCACAGAAAATTTTATATAAGAAAGCACCCAAATTTATTTTTCATTGACTTATGACACAGCCAAGACTTTACACAGTTTTTATTTATGCACATGAAGTATTCTGCAGATCATAACAATATTTCTCAATACAATAAAATAAGGCATTAATTGGATGAGATCATTTCTAAATTCCTCAAAGACAATTCTGTTAAGTTGTATTCTCCGAGGAAATTTAAGATGGAGTCAAACTTATACTTCCAAATTTTTAAGGCAAAGAGGTGTTTACCATAATTCATGTATTCAGTCACTCCAATGTTTTCAGCTTCACTATGCCTCACTGCCTTCAAAGCCAGACAGCTTCCAGCACTGAAACATCACTTTAATCTGAAGATTTACACAAAGAAGGTATTAACACACACACCCATTATGAACTCTGCTGATTGGTATGATCCAGCACACATGCCTTTCCAAGTCAGTTAAAATATATAACCAATCGTAGGCTTTTACAAGGCCAAAAAACACTTTCAAAGTGATTTTTTTTTCATTCCCCTCCCCCCCAGCAAGCTGTCTTTAGAATTATACTCATTCTTTTTCAGGGCCTGATCCAAAGCTCACCAAATTCAATGGAAAGAGTCATTGGCTTCAATAGCATGGGAGCAGACTTGCAGCACACCATATGCCAGGCATGAAACTATCCATCTGTCGCTGATCCATATCTTGTTATTGTTATGTGCATTACATCAATGAATTATTATTATTTTTTTTTTTTTTTTTTTTTTAGGAGATGAAGCTTGTAAAGGAGCTGCTGGAGGAAGCTGATGAGTAGTTCTCTGGATACTCAGTACCCTGAGCTGGTGGAAGGGGATGGGGAGCAGGATGTGGCCCTCATTATCCATGAAGAACTGGTTGGTGACCTGCTACGGCACTTAGATGTGCACAAGTCGATGGGGCCGGATGGGATCCACCCAAGGGTACTGAGGGAACTGGCAGAGGAGCTGGCCAAGCCACTGTCCATCATTTATCAGCAGTCCTGGCTATCGGGGGAGGTCCCAATCGACTGGCAGCTAGCAAACGTGATGCCCATCTACAAGAAGGGCCGGAGGGCAGACCCGGGAAACTACAGGCCTGTCAGTTTGACCTCAGTGCCAGGAAAGCTCATGGAGCAGATCCTCCTGAGAGTCATCATGCAGCACTTGCAGGGGAAGCAGGCGATCAGGCCCAGTCAGCATGGGTTTATGAAAGGCAGGTCATGCCTGACGAACCTGATCTCCTTCTATGACAGAGTGACGCGCTGGGTGGATGAGGGAAAGGCTGTGGATGTGGTCTACCTTGACTTCAGCAAGGCTTTTGACACTGTCTCCCACAGCATTCTCCTCAAGAAACTGGCTGCTCTTGGCTTGGACTGGCGCACGCTTCGTTGGGTTAGAAACTGGCTGGATAGCCGGGCCCAAAGAGTCGTGGTGAATGGAGCCAAGTCCAGTTGGAGGCCAGTCACTAGTGGCGTCCCCCAGGGCTCGGTGCTGGGGCCGGTCCTCTTTAATATCTTCATCGATGATCTGGACGAGGGCATCGAGTGCACCCTCAGTAAGTTCGCAGATGACACCAAGTTAGGTGCGTGTGTCGATCTGCTTGAGGGTAGGAAGGCTCTGCAGGAGGATCTGGATAGGCTGCACCGATGGGCTGAGGTCAACTGCATGAAGTTTAACAAGGCCAAGTGTCGGGTCCTGCACCTGGGGCGCAATAACCCCAAGCAGAGCTACAGGCTGGGAGAGGAATGGTTGGAAAGCTGCCAGGCAGAGAAGGACCTGGGAGTGCTGGTGGATAGTCGGCTGAATATGAGCCAGCAGTGTGCTCAGGTGGCCAAGAAGGCCAACGGCATCCTGGCTTGTATCAGGAACAGCGTGACCAGCAGGGCTAGGGAGGTGATCGTCCCCCTGTACTCAGCTCTGGTGAGGCCGCACCTCGAGTACTGTGTTCAGTTTTGGGCCCCTCGCTACAAGAAGGACATCGAGGTGCTAGAGCGGGTGCAGAGAAGGGCGACGAAGCTGGTGAGGGGCCTGGAGAACAAGTCCTATGAGGAGCGGCTGAGGGAGCTGGGCTTGTTCAGCCTGGAGAAGAGGAGGCTCAGGGGTGACCTTATCGCTCTTTTTAGGTACCTCAAGGGAGGCTGTAGCGAGGTGGGGGTTGGCCTGTTCTCCCACGTGCCTGGTGACAGGACGAGGGGGAATGGGTTTAAGTTGAGCCAGGGGAGTTTTAGGTTAGATGTTAGGAAGAACTTCTTCACTGAAAGGGTTGTGAGGCACTGGAACAGGCTGCCCAGGGAAGTGGTGGAGTCACCATCCCTGGAAGTCTTCAAAAGACGCTTAGATGTAGAGCTTAGGGATATGGTTTAGTGGTGGGCTGTTAGCGTTAGGTTGGAGGTTGGACTCGATGACCTTGAGGTCTCTTCCAACCTGGAAAATTCTGTGATTCTGTGATAGTTCATTGTAAGGCAGTGTCAAGCACAAGTCAGCATGACCAGTGCCTGCGGGGACAGGGGACTTTGAGCAGAGCCATGTGGCAGCAGCCAGGGTCCCATCACAAGTAGCCAGCCTCAGTCTCATAGAGGAATCAATCCTGCTGTAAAGTGCTATTGAACCATCTGGCCTTATTTCACCTGAGCAGTAAAGAGTAACACACAGGAAAGTGTGACAGCACAAGTTGCTTTTAGAAGCATGCAAAAGTATACAAGTTCTCCAGCAATTAAGGATCTTGTTTGTTTGGTTAATTATCCTTTTCAACATTTCCCTACATTTTGGCAAACCATTTACAGCCCTCAAAACATAAGAACAGAAGGTGGGCGCTAATCTGCAGATCCCTCATTATCTCTTTTCTCTCCAAGATGAATCAGTTGCATTTAAGAGCCTGCTACAAACTTGTTTTGCAGACCTGTCCCTTTCACTCACAACATGAAATATGCAGAAGCAATGCTGCTCTGAAAGCTGGGGTCATGATGAGTGGGCTCTTATAGTTAGACACGCACTTGATTCAGTGATCCCCAATTAATCCCTCATCAGCCTCTTGTCCCACAAACTCACTGCTCTCCTATCCTTCTCCCAAAGCAGCTGATGGCCAGGTGACCCCAGTCCCTCCTACGCACAGGCAGAGCTGCCAGACATCTCTTCACTCCAGCCACCTTCCACCCCACAACTCCCACAAGGTTTCATGCTGGCCACCCTCCATATTCCTCCCTGCCTACCACTCCTGAGCATCCCCCCTCACTACCACAGTCACTCAAACCCCCCCACATCCCTTCTTGATGTTTATTTCCTAGGCTTAATTCTACCTAGCCTTTGCTAAATTCTGATTGCTGCCTCAAAGAATGTACATGCAAAACCTACAACTCTTTGCTAGCAGAAGCAGCTGAAGATGAAAGAAATTTTTCTGACTGGAAGAGCCTTCATTGCAATGGAGCTTGCCTATGCACACTGCTCACAGCTTATCGCACTCTATAGATACCTTAAAGGAGGCTGTAGCAAGGTAGAGGTTGGTCTATTCTCCCACATGTCTGGTGACAGGATGAGAGGTAATGGGCTAAAGTTGCACCAGGGGAGGTTTCGGTTGGGTATTAGGAAAAACTTTACCGAAAGGGTTGTTGGTCACTGGAATAGGCTGCCCAGGGAAGTGGTGGAGTCACCACCCCGGGGGTCTTTAAAAGACATTTAGATGTAGAGCTTAGGGATATGGTCTAGTGGAGGACTTGTTAGTGTTAGGTCAGAGGTTGGACTCTGATCTTGGAGGTCTCTTCCAACCTAGATGATTCTGTGCCTTGACTTGGGCACCTCAAAACATCTGGAGCTTGGTTCCAGTTTTATCTGATTTTTTTCTGTATTTCATCTTGGCAAAGCTTGCAGGTTCATATATCATCATCAGTTAAACTACCAGACATTAATTCATATTTGGAGTTGCATCTTTTCCAAGCCCCAATAGGTGTGGTAATAGGCTGTTATGATTTGAGCTATTACAAGCCTTAGGTCAACATTCTTCTCAAAGTTCTTGTCAAAGGCCCACCGAGCTATCTAATTCTTACAGAAGGTTAGTATATCAAGAGCCACTTCAGACTGAAGCTGAGCAGAACCTTGTGTTACTGTATACTGATGTCAGTTTGGTTTAGTTTAAGATGGAGCAACAGCTTAGACTTAAGTTGTAGTATACAATTGAGGTATTTCTTTTAAACTATTAACATACAGCCCCTCATACGTGCTGGATATGATCAAAAATACGATCTTTTAAAAGATGTATTTGTCACCTATAGCAGCTAACATCAAAAATACCTTGGAATTTTTTCTATCAGTACTACAAACAAAATCCACAGCATTATGCACCTGTCATATTATAGATGGTGTTTAAGGTACAAAGAAAGAATTTGAATGACTAAGCAGTAATTTAAGTACTATGCATAGATATGCATAGATATGCATAATAGAATAGATTAAGGTGATAACCTTACAAAAAAAAGTATAAAACTGAATAGCCTATCCCTGCATTGCACAATCTCACTTTATTTCCAAAGGAGTTCTCCTAAGAGACCAAGAAAATTCTCAGTATATTTTCCTAACTGTTCTGCTTGTCATTGTAAAACAGACAATCCTGTAGCAGCTCTGTCCCTAGAGAACAGGAAGCAACGTGTGCTTGTCCCTATCACGTTACCCTTCTCTTTTTTATCTACCAGATTATGAACTTGAAACAAACATCAAACACTAATGCAGTCTTCATCCAGTGTCTTAAAATTGAATGGAAATGCTTGTTTTTGCTGTAAACATATAGCGATGTGAGCCTGTCAGTTCAAATTTAAGTTCATTGAAATCCAAATTTAAGTTCCTTGAAATCACAGCAATAGTTAGTTTCAATAGTAATTAATTGGGTGGGTTCCCCCCATATTTCATTTCTCAGAACAAGAATGAGCTTTACAGTAAACTAAAAATAAGATCCATATTAACCTAATTGTGGGCCAAGAAATTAATTCCTTCATCATTTAGTTGTACAGGCTAACAGAGCATACTACTGGCCCACATTTAGAGTGCTGTTATTGCCACCCATTCTTCTCCCAAAAATTTTATTTCTTACACAAACATTCACTTATATTTATAACCCTTATAGTTCTGAAAGGGGGCAAAGCTGGCTGTACCCTCACCAGAGAGTCCTCAAAAAGGGCAGGGAAACTGAATCAGAAAAATAGGACCAGTTTGAATCCTACAGCCTGTCTTTAAATAGAACACCCTTCTTACCTAAAACCACAAAAGAGCTTCCACAAGAACTGAGGATCTGTCAAAGAAAAGCCTCACAGCCTTCATTTAAAAAAAAAAAAAATCACAATTGTAAAAAATTTGAAGTTTGTCATTACTGAATAATTAAGCTTGCTGAAGTCACAGACCTAAATGGTGACATTATCACACCATAGAGATGCAAGTGATTCTCACAGATGGAACTAAGTACATCGATATGTTTCATCAGTAGACTGAATTTCCATTCTTACTTCACAAGCACAATGCCATTAGAATTGATAATGTATGTTTAATTATATCTTCCTTCTGCTTACTTGCAATGGGTGGCAGTGATTTGCATGGACAATGTGGACTTCATTGCTAAAATGGTGCCATGAATATCTAGTCAATATCAAAAGTAAAAAAAAAAAAAGTGCTTGCTTCCAAACATGGATGACAAAAATCCCAACTTTTCCACTTGTATGTATAACAGAATAGATATTACACCACTGGTATGTTGCATTGATTTCCCCCAGACCTCCGCCCCCTTGGGGGCAGGGGTGGGGGAACAGTTTGGAAGCATGCTTTATCAGAACTACATCTATTATTCATATGGAAGATCTGGCTCAGGCCTCTTTGTGCTAGGCTTTTACAAAACACAGATAAAGATGGTTCTGGATCACACAATTTACAGCCTACATGACAGATGAAAGATGAATATAAAGACGCCTGCATTGAGAAACACAAATGCTCAGTGTACCAGAAACTGTCTCAGTGCAGTGATTGCTGAAGAGGTTACACCAGTCCTGATGCTCATTTTTCCTCATGTTTTACTGAGAGCACTGGTAAGCGCCACATGTTTCCACAAAGAGCAGATTTCTTGAACTATACCTGAGATGCACCAATCTCCCATGAAACTCCTCAGATTCAGTAGCATAAGCTAATTAGCCTTTCAAAAGAAATTATTGCAGTCATTTCCTAGCCCGTTGAGATTTGAATTGGTGACAGAGGAGAGAAGTATAAGTGGTAAGTTGTTATATTATTTATATGACAAATTACCTAGAAATGCAACCCCTCCCCCCAAAACAAACAAACAAAAAAAAAACCCACACTTGGAAGCTCCCAGCAGAGCTTTACATGTTAAGTTATTACTGGATGAGTGTCTTGTGTATGTCATTTTGTTTTCTGTTCAGTTTCTGCCAATTTTATGGATGGAAACCAATACTACTAGTTAATCTGTTTCATTATTTTCTACCGTTTCTATTTGAATCCATTTAAAAAATATGGTTAAGTGTATTTCTTCTTTCCTGCCTTCATGTTATAACATCAGAAAACTATGATAAATCCAGGAGAGTTACATATTAAGCCTTCATTGCAAATATGATTGACATGCAAAAAATAATAATTTGGACTCATGACTGTACTACTCCTTTTCTCTTTCTCCTTTTACTTAAGGAGGAAAGTATTTGTAATAGGTTAAACAATTTACTATTTATGGTATGAAATCTGTAGGACTATTGAGATTATTTCTTCAGCGTTTTAAAATTCAACATTCCAAAGACCTGTCTGGCTGGTTAGTACTATACCAGAACAGTTTCAGCTCTGGGGTCTCACACAAGGGTATGAGAAGAGTGCCACTGGGTGCCCAGGTACCCAGCTTCTGAAAGGAAGTTTATGTCCTCCATTCATACATCCATTCCTCCTATTTTCTTCAGTATCCTTTTTCAAGATAAAGATGCCAATAACATTTTTTTTCCCCAAAAATCCTTCTCCAGGAGTATATAGCTACTGCATATCTACAGTTTTATTATAACACCCTCCCCTGGGTAGTGTTTACCTTTGGAACTGGATAAATGTGATATGGGGAAGCTTCATGGCTGCATCCTTAGGAAAAACACTCTTGAAAACACCTTTTGGCATTTTGGAGAAAGCATAGTCTCTACTACTGTAGTTTGCTTATAAATATGCTCTTTTAGTACCACTTCCTATCATACTTTTTAAAGTTCTGATAATATAACCAAATGTATGCTATTCTAAAAATAGAACAGCTTTTTCATAATTGAGACTTAATGAAGTGTTTCATACATAATTAAAAATGGTTAAAGGAGCAGCAACATTCACTTTCACAAAGAATTCTAGATGGAAATCAAGGGGATAATTCTCCCTGCTCCCAAAAATACTCTTCAGACAAAATGCACAATCTTGCTATACTAACATGATCTGTCCTTACTTTCCTGGTGGTAAAAGCCATCCCAGATAGCTCACAACATCGAGATGTATCTGAAATGATAAGTGAAGATGCCTTTTTCCTATTTAAATACCAATATAAACTGAGAATACAAACAAGGCCATGACGTAAGTTCTAACATTTTAGTGCTCCTTTTCTATGGAAACAGGAAGAAGCAAATTGTTTACCTTAAACATCGATAATTATTTAACTTCAGTAGTTTTGAAAGCGTCATTTCTTAGTTCTTGTTAATTTCTCTAACATAAGCTTACTCAGACAAGCATATTTTCCATGAGTTATATCAGGTTTAAAATATGCAAGACGTTAGAGATGAAAACAGCAGTGTTCTGGCATACAGGATTTTACTTGTTTGCTTCTTTCTGTAAAGAGAAGCATTTACATTTCAGCTAGCTTTGTTTCCTGTACAAGAGTAATATACCTTGATAAGTTTAGAACTAGACTGAAAGACGTCCCCCCACCTCCATTTGCTGACGCCTAGCATTAAAGATGCTTATAAAAGATGTCATTTTAACATTTAAAGAATACTTATCCATCTTCCAATGCTGCGTTGTTACAATGAAGAGACAACTTTTACATTATCAAAAATATTCTAAAATCCAAACATATCTATGCCTTTTTTTTCCTGAAGTCGTTCACACCTTATTAAACACAACAATCCACTTTATCACTCCTCTGTAAATCAGATACCTTGTTGCAGGCACAGTTGCTTAGATACAAAGTAATCAGGGTAAGTGAATAAATCAAATTATCAATATCATACACAATTGCATTCTATTATCAAAACAGGCAATAGGGATAATTTTTAGATTAGTTACAAAATAGACATTTAAAACTTGTTGGGTATTATGAGATGCCAAATAACTTAATTAAATGAGCATTAGTACACATTCTAAGATTTGTTCATTGCAGATAAATTGGAAACACCATTGTTTTCCATGACAATAATTGCATGAACTACTCACGTGAAGCATCTCTACAGTCACTTTGAAGTAAACACTCAACGAAATACTTCATAAAATGTTATTCTTGATGCAAAGTAGACCCGTACAAAACAAACTTCCAATGTGACCATCTGAAATCACTTTGTACAAACTGAAAAGACTGGGATGTTTCAGTCTGGAGAAGACATGATTAATAAAAGACAGAATAGAGGTGCGCAAAATAACATATGGCAGGGAGAAGAAAAATTAGGCACTTCTAATTGCTGTGCCTCCTAATGCGAGAGCAAAGGCCAATCAATAGAACTGAGAAGGAAACATTTTAAATTGATGAAGGAAATCTTTTTATACAAGCTATAATTAATCTGTGAAAATCACTTCCACAAACTAGAAAGCCTCACAGTTTACAAAAATATGGATAATGGAAGCATCTATTTACATTAAGAGGATAAGTACAATGAACTGATCATTAATGATCTATAAGGCGGTTTAAGGTTGTGGGTTTTTTTGTTTTTAAAGAGCAACTTATTCCATCCTCGTTAAGCAAAATAATTGTTACATTCCTCTTGTAGCACTCTTACTAATTATCACTGACAAATAGCTACTTGACTATATAGGTAATTGTTCTGAGTTGAACTAACACTTTAGTGCACTTGTGCACAAAAATGACAGTGCCAGACTCTTCTTGGTAGTGTCCAGTGATGAGGTAATCAAACACTGGAGCAGGTTGCCCAGAGAATTTGTGAAGTGTCTACATTTGGAGAGATTCCAAACCTGACTGGACACAGCCCTGAGCAAACCGAGCTTGCTCCAAGCAAGGGGTTCAACCAGACGGTCTCCAGAGGTCTGTGATTCTGATCTAATTAAGAGAGTACATGGAGCCATTCAAGGGTATTAAAGCAATATTAGAATTTGCTTTATGCTATAAAAAGGAGAAAAGCATGAGTCTAAGACCTTTAACTGGGTTAAATCAGAAGGAATCAGATGTTTCCTCTCTAAGAAGGGAATCTTGCTTTACAGGTCCCAAGAACCTCCACAGTTACCTCAACTGTAACTCAGGTGTCAGTTGAGGGGTTGATTTAAGTAGATTTTCATAAGTGGAAAGGAAATAAAGCAATTAAAACTTCATTTAAAAAATTCAGAAGAGTTTATTTCAATCCATATTGATATGTACCTAGTAGCTGGATAATCGGTCCTAAGTCAGATTGCTTTGATTCCAGGTCAGGATTGAAGCTCTCTAGGGCAAGAGCAAATTTTTTCATCTTGTGAGTTCCACAGATGACTGTGGAACAAATTGCAAAACAAACTGGTGAATTGCCTTTTGCTTTTCTGTATTTCTGGTTGCCCCGGCATAGGGGAGAGACCAAACGTCTTTCTGCCATGTAGCATGGAGCTCAGAAAAACAGCTACTTAACTCTCCTCAGATCACAGCTGACCACATAGCAAATACAACAGAAGAAACCCATTAATTTGACAAGTCTTCGCCAAACAAATGAGTGTGTTCTTAAACTAAATAAATCATGCTTTGCTGATCTTGTTAGAAATGGCCTTAGCTGTAGGCACTGGAACTAATTCCAGTCAGATCACTAACACTGCTTAAGATTAAAGGTCTTACTCAAGTCTTTGCAGAAGTACAGCTTACAAAACAAATAACAGAACATGATCCTACTAACACTTAAACACTGAGAATTAAGATGCATGTATTAAAAAAAAATACTACTGCTTCATTTTGTAATTACAATAGCTACATTCTGAACCATGGTTTAATTAAGCATTTTAAAAGCAATTTGTTTCACTGTAGATATTTTGAAGCAAGTAGGTTGTATTTTGTTTTGATATCTTTTTCTACTACATTTCTTTACATTAAGGTATCACAGCTCGCTATAAAGAAAATAGAAAACAGCACAATAAAAACTCCCCTCACTCATGTCACCACTAATCAAAATATAAATTTATTTTTCCTTAACTTTATTTCCTTGCCCAAATATAAGTAAGAGTGATTTAGGGAATTCCTAGGACTTTGAATTGAGAATTCATCTTGCCTGTTAGGGATATTCTGGCAATCTCTCAAAGAAGAGGAATAAGTATGTTTTTTTTGTTTATTTGTTTTTTACTGAACAAAGAAAAAGCCAAGTTTCAAAAACCATATTTGAGAAAATGGGAGGAATGCATTTGCCAGGCTTTCAGGACTTTCAACCTTTGGCTTTAAAGTGGTTTGTCTCAAGACCATTACAACAGCAGTTTTCTTAAAGCAGTGCTTAACTGATTAGGATACACAGGTGAATAAAGGCAAACAATCAGATCAATTTAAACACCTAGCTAAAACTTTGTTACTGTAACAGGCTGAACATTAATGCATCGCCAGTGCTATGAGGTGAGAGTATATAACTGATGTGTGACTCAACCACAGGAAATCCATTAGGTATGTTTTCCTTACTGAAATATAATCTTCTCTTGAGAAAAGAGCAAGTCACCTAAGTTCAAGCTTCAAAGATTTCAGATTTCCTTTTCACACTAGTCAAAGTAATCTACCAACAAAATCCTAGGTCTAGGTCTGAGAAGCTATTCTTTTGACCTTTGTATTTAGCTAGTAATTCAGCTATTTCTTTACCTGCCATCCAGGAAGAGATCTAGGCACAGAGATAGATGACTCTAGAAATATTTGCCAATACCTTACTGAACGTGCTGCCACTCAGCCCCACATCTTCATACAAAATAGAATAAATGAATAGAAGGACTAAGCAAATGCCTGTCCAAATTTTCCTGTGGAAGTGATGGCTCTGTATTCAGGGAGATTGTTGGACGCATGCGAAAATTAACAGGGTGGTGGGTTGATATTTAAGTTTACCCATATGATCAAAAAAACAAGTGACCCCTGCCCCAACCCAACAGAAGACAGAATGCACATCTACAAAGCTCTATTTCTCTTATATTTCCTTATGTAACTTCTGCTGCACAATTAAATAACTAAAAAAATGACAAAATTTGAAAGTATACTTAAATTGAAACATGTTTGTAAGTGATGGGATATTCTAAGATTTTGCCTGGATCTGTGGGCTACTTTTCATATGCCATCCTTCTTATTTTCCCATGCATAGTCAAGCAACGCCCTAAATTCCTCACTCAGGATGAAGGGACATTAAAAAATTCAAGCTATACAGTTATCACAGAAGGAACTTAGAAATGAGTTCCAAATGAAGTTACTGCCACTTTCAGTGGGGTGAAGATAATTTTAAAGTATTTCACTATTAGCAGCTTCACTAACAGCAGCCATTCCCCCAGTTCACAGAAAACAGCTGTCTCATTTAACCATAAAGAAAATGGAATCATCCAGGTGGGAAGATACCTTTGAGATCACCAAGTCCAACCATCAACCTTACCTACCAAGTCCCATCACTGAACCATGTCACTTAGTGCCATGTCCACACATCATTTAAAGTGTCCACACTCCAGGAATGGGGACTCCACCACTTCCCTAGGCAGCCTGCTCCCCCTTAGGTAGCCTGCTCCAATGTTCCACAGCTCTTTAAATAAAGATGATAAATAAAAGCTTTCTAATCTCCAATCTAAACCTCCCCAGCATAATTTGAGACTGTTTCCTTATGTTTTCCTCATGTCTTATTGCTTGTCACCTGAGAAAGACCCTCCTTGCTGACACTTCCTTTCAGGTAGCTGTAGAGAGCAATGAGGTCTGCTCAGGCTTCTTTACTCTGAAGGAAACAATCCCAGTTCCCCCAGTCACCCCTCATGTGTTTTGTTTTCTAGCCCCTTCATCAGCTTCAGTGCTCTTCTCTGAGGATATTCTAGCAACTCAATACCTTTCTTGTATTGAGGGGCCTAAAACAAAACATAGTATTCTAGATGTGGTCTTACCAGTGCTGAATACAAGGGAACAATCCCTTTCCTACTCCTGCTGGCCACACTATTTCTGACGCAGGCCAGGATGCCACTGGCCATCATGGCCACCTGAGCACACTGCTGGCTTATGTTCAGCCAACTGTCAACCAGCGCCCCCAGATCCTTTTCTGGGGGACAACTTTCCATCCGCTCTTCCCCAAGCTTATACCAATGCCTCCTCCTCCATCCACCTCCATTTAAAGCAAAGGAGTTGGGTGCACAGTTCAAATAGAACAAGCATGTAGAATGAAGCTAAAGACCTTGCTGGGTATTGCAGTTTAACAGCAGCAACACCCACAATTGCACAACGAACTACCACATGTCAGTCATCTATAACCAGACATTAAAACCATTTGCTTTTCCAAGTGTTGTGCTTTCCTTTCCTAGTGACCACAAAAAGAAAGCAGTACTCCAGAACAGCTTGCTAAGATGACTGGGAAAGGAAGGTTGATACCTTTTTTTAATGATATTCTTCCTCCCTCTTAAAGAAGGGGAGTCATCATGAAAGATTATGTCAAGTTATGTATTTTTAATGTTAGAAGCAGTATGAATTCCCTTAATTTTATAGGCAATATGGCAATACTCTAAGCTGTAAGACTGTCAGACAAATGTGTTCCCATATTATACAACATATTATACAACTAAAATTAAAGGGAATGTGTCTTTCAACAGCAGTGAAGTTACTTATTAAAAAGAAAAGTGCTAACTGAAGTATTACTTTTTGCATCCAAGCACGAAACAGTATGTTACCCAAGGAAGTTAACAACATTGATAATTGCCTTTAGAAAAAAATAATTAATTTTTCAATAGCAATTTAATGTGAGGCCTTGACAATGAGAAAAAACGTTGTTACTTTCAAGAACATTTTCAGAAGGGTGTAGCTGTGCTTTTTTCATACTATTTTGGGACAACAGCTAGAGTTGCTTCAGTTAAGATCTACATAGTTTATCTATATATAGTTTTGCATAGTAGTTTAAGGGTTTCCTCCCCAGAGATTCTTTGCCAAGTTCTCAGAAAACTGAGAGGAACAATGCATAGATTTAATAATTTAAATATTACTTTATTATAACTGTGAGGAAGAAAAGATGAAGCATTGGGACAGAGAAGCAGCAGCATAATTCTAGAGTAAGCCATTCAATATTCATCAGTATAACAAGTGAGGAATGAGTAAAAGTGAACCCTTAAGACCATAAAGCCTTACCTAAATTGTATAAATATTGAGGTAAAAGGATAGTATATTTCTGATACCCCCTTTTCAAAATATAAAATTAGCATCACCATTTTCAGTTAGAGCTCAGATTTGAGTGACACAGTGCTTATCAGTCTCATTTGCATTTTGTCAATGTATTTGACCACCCTAGATTTGAGGATACAGGTGAAGTGACTTCATCAGTAATGGCAGGATTTGACAGGAGGCCACATTTCTTCCAGATGACCCCTTTTTACTGTTCAAAAAAATACCACTTATCACTACTTTCACCTATTTACATAATTTTATTTCAACCTGATTTTTAAAAGCTAGATTATTTTGGAGTTTGAGCTATTAACTATTAGAATTTGTTCTGCATAGCTGTACTCAACATTAAGTGCCAAGGTTAATGTTTAAGTTGCATTTGGTATTGCTAAACAATAAAGACATCCTCTTCTCATACCACACTAAACTCGAGGACAAGGGAGAGCATCCTAAAAAACATGCACTTCTGCCAAACAATCACTTTTACCAAGTGAATGAAACCTGATATGCAGGATAATCAGTTATTCTTATGGGACAATCCTAGCCAGACAAAACAGAACAAGAAGCAACACACTTCTCAATTTGCAATCTGTTACCATAATATGGATGCATTATGAATGGGCTATAGCTTTACAAGATGGCATATTACTTATTCATTAGACCAAAGGGGATATTCATAAAAGCAGTCAATGCTCTGTGAAAGCTGCTTTTCTATTTGTGCTATCATACTAAATAGGAAAAAAAAAAAAAAAAAAAAAAAAGAGTGTCCGTTCATGGCAAATTCAACTAGTTAGCACTTGCTTTTTAGAAGTATTTCCATACTATGCAGGGCTACTAATTCTGCTGTAGAATTTCCAAGAGCCCAAGTTTAATTTTATTTTTCTAGTTTTTGTCATTTCTAATCAGGTAAAATGCTTTATGCTAACAAGAGTGTTAAAAATGAGTCCCCAAAGAAGTGGGTCTTATGCCCTAAAACATGCCACAGGAACAAAGACTTGTAGCTAGCCATCCTTTGCACATTTACCATCTCAGAGGCACTTAAGCCAAGAAATCTACAGTTCAGAGTTGCTTTAAGCTTTAATTCCTTTCCCACAGAACAGCATTTAGATGCTTTTGCTTAATCAATTGCCTTAGGTTGGAAAATACAGTCAGAGTGGATTATGTTATTTATTGTCCTTTCTTATGCAGAATATACTTACTGATCATACAAATCTTAGCATTCATCTCCAAAGCATTTCTTAGTGTTCTTGCACATTCCAGAACACATTTTCCTAGGTCCTTGTGCTAAATTGTATCAATTATTTTTGTCAGAGGGTCCATTTTATTTTCCCAAATGCACAGAAGTTGAGCACATGAGTTAGGTGACTAGGAAAAGCACAATTACTGAATTACACTTGACATTTCCAAAACACATAGAACATGCTGGTACAGGCTATCACATTATACTTTTAATGCTGTAGTATGGTTTAAGTTACTTTCAAATAAAAAAAAAGAGCTTTTGTAAGCAACAGTAATCAGGTTTATTACCTGAAACAACCATTGTATTGTATATTCTTAGAATCCACAATGCAACCTTTGTTTTTAAGGATCATAACATTTTAACATGAAGAACAGAGCAGCACCTTGTCAAGGTACAGGTTTTGTTGACTGAGAGTCAAAATATACTGAAGTCATAACCAGACGTACAAGGCTATCAGTTTATCTTAGACAAGAATTACAGATCATTGTGAAACAGCTTTATAAAAGACCTCTAATATTTGCATGTTAGATTGATCTCTATAAAGCTGTTAGTAATAGATTCCAAAATACTTATTCATTCAACTTGTCTCTCAACTCTGAAGTAATTTCCTCAATTTCAGAAAAAAAAAAAATCAAGCAAAACCCCTAGCATATTGTACAGAAGAGCTGAAAACCAAATGCACCATTTCTCAAGATGGAAGAAACAGGACATGCAGTTACCAAAGTGTATAAATTTTTGCATAGTTCTGTATCTTTATGTTAATGCTATGATAAAAGCACCAAATAGAGAGTAGGATAGCACAGGGATAATAGTTAAAAAGTAAGTGTTTCCAAGTTTTACACATTCCATCTAAAAAAACACTAAGTCTGTCACCAGGAACATTAAAAGCATCAAAACATTTTCTGTAATAACCATTACATACTACAAGTCTTCAGAAAAATAATATACTTTGAGTAAAAATAAGGAAAGGAAGTATCTTAAAAGAAATCAAAATTCTGTTCGTGCAAACTGAAGAGGTTGGACAAGTGCTGTTTCACATTATACAAGCCTTCTCCAGGCTCAGCTTGCTAATTGCATTAGACTGAGCATGTCTAATATACTGAGAGAATTAGGATTTGGACACAGGGAAAAAAAAACTTGTATTTCCCTTCTCTTCAAATGTGCATCATGCTGCAGGCTTTGCTACAAAACCTTATGGAGGGAATAGAAAGCCTCAGCTACCTCCTTCCCACACTAGGCCAACCTCCACCTCCCATGACATGGGATACTGCAAACAGTTACCATCCTCATGCATAGCAGCCATACAATCCCTAGGAAGGACAAGTTTCACCCGGACAAGTAAGTGAGCAATTAAAAAAAGATCAAATCAATAGGTAAAAACTGGGGTATTAATACATAGAGCACATCTGTTCTGGGTAAGGACTCCCCTCCCTCCCAGGAGGGTGTAAACATTTGACATTAAGCACACGGATCACAGGATTAAAATCCCATTGTTGTACAGATAAGTATGAAATATCCTTGAAATGCGATAGGTAACAAATCACAACATAACAAGCGCAAATACACTAGAAAACATGCAAAAACCTCCCCTGTTCTTCTGTCTGGTTCCACCTACCCTCACACTTTTTAACATAAAGGTTTTAAATATAAGCAGTACATTTTAAAGAAGGAACTAATCCAAGAGTGATGTCAAAAGACATAATTAAGGAAAGGAAAAGCAGGCAGTATTGCTAGACACAATTAAGGAAACTAATCAACAGGCTATTCTTGAGTTCCTTTCCCATACCTCACATTATTCAAATTATAATGTTTCTCCATTTGCATTAGAAGCTGTAATACCCAATATAACAGATTTAGCCAGTTTCACTTGGTTGTTTTGTTGTTGTTTTTAAACTGAAGTGTTTTCTGCTACTTAGTTTCACCTCATGCTTCTAGTTTCACCTCAGTAAAATCAAGATCTTCATTTAAAAAGTGAAACAAGCCAAGGAATTGGAGTGTTACATAAAGGAAAACAAGCCATGGGCCCAAATATGAAGAACCATCTAAACTTAGGAGCTTAGGAGCATGTTACCCAAAGGACCCTGTGTTCCTCTCCCCCAAAGCCACTGGTGAGGAACAGAAGAATACAGAACACCCAAGCACCTGGTTCATTAACTCAGTGTAAAAGGATAGGTCTCATTTAACATGAACCCTGTAACTCCTATCCTTTTATAAATGCCAGAGAGACCATCTGCAAACATTTTACCTCAGGTTCCTTTATCAACAGTTGCATCTATAATAGCTTGTATTACTGGTACCTAAGAAAATAGATTTATTTTTTTGCTAGGTAAGACTATGGAAGTAAAAGTTGGTCTCACGACAAATAAAACAATCTACATTTGGGGGATTTCATTGACAAGTTCAGGGATAGTTTTAATACTTTCAGATGCCGCATCACATTCTCTATGTACACTGTAGCACTGACATAAGCTTTTGCTTTTTTCTTTCCTCTTCGCTTCATACATTGCCTAGTCTGAGATGCTCTGAAAATTAAGTTCATGCAATAAGTCTTATTTCAAGGTTTCATAGCAGAAACAGAATACTTTGTCAAAAATTGAGAGCTTTTTTTTTTTTTGCTTAGATATGAAGAGAAAGGTCTGAAACATGAGTCAGCCAAACAACTATTCAACTAAATAAAAAAGCTGGCCTACCAGAAGTAAAATGGTACACTTTTAGAACATAATCAAACAGATTTGTAAGATGATCGCTATTTTGGGATGCAAAGTCAATTTTAATTAGAGTGCCCTAAATTTAGGGCCTCAAATTACAGACAGTTTTGTGGTCCTCTTCCCAATGGATTTCCAGCACTTGTCTTTTTTCAAATACACTAATATCTGTGCCCTGTAATGTACATGGAAATTTAGCTGACCTCTTTTTAAATTGTGATGAAATTGCCTCATCAAGATTGAAAGAGCCCTCACCTCTTCTAAAACAGTTTATTCACTAAATATAGCTTTTGAACCTTAATTCCTCCATTTTAAATTAAATCTGCTAAATTAACACTCAGCATGTCTATGCAAACACTTTGGTAATGATGATGTGGAAGAGATGTGTTGACTTTCAATTCAAAAGTCATCCCAAGCAGACTCCCTGAACTACAGGGTATCCATGGATACCCGAGCCCACTATCTCCTCTCCCTCCTTAAGCAAACTCTTGAAAGTTGCATCTTGCTTGATTAACATAAAGCCTCACAAGCCATATTACTATGGTAGAGGAAAACTTGCAATTAAGACTTGAAATCTAAGTTGGAGGTGTGCTGCACTGCAAGCAGTCTTTGCTGCTTAAAGCAGCAATGAATTGCTGGTTTACGTGCAGAACAAGCTAGTTTTGAAGGTAGATAAAGGTGGTTTGCAAATACACTTTGTCTCCAGAATTAACGATAAGGACTGTAGTAACATGAGAATCAAAGGAAGTAATGGTAATGCTGAAGGACACTAGTAGTCTGCTTAACAGCTGCATTAAGCTTCAGAAGAAACAGGCAGGAATGTACTATCAGTTTGAGAAAAATTTTCCATATGGAGATAGTAGAACTTTGCCTACGATACCTTAAAGGATTACAATTTAGGAAGAGACTGATTTTAAAGAATTAAATCTTGACATTTACAAATGCATCTCCATTCAGAAGAACAAAAATGAATAATTTTAATAAAAATAGAATGCCTCTTAACAGAAGTAAAAACTGTCCTGTCATTAATTGCACAAGTAAGTAAACCACAAATTCAAGTTGCATTCAGCATTACTTTTTCTACCATGAAATTTGACAGGAAATTTCTCCAAGCCTTGACTGACAATTTGAATTGTTCTATTTTTGTCAGCCTCTGATTCATCTCAGAAATATTCTCCTAGGAAGAGTCACTAAGTTGAAAGTAACCACTCCAGCTTAGAAATAGATCATGAGATAACTCTTACAAAAGTCTTTAGAGTAGTATTAAGCATAACAGCTCTATAAAGCCTGGATCTAAATTTGAGTGCAGGTTAAAGATTAGGTTAAAGATGAAGAAACTCTGTGGATTACCTATATTCACCACCCAGAGGTGACTTTATTTGCTCTCCTTGAGGGACGTTCTCCAGCCTACTAACAAACTGCAATACCAGTTCAAACTTGGGATATACTTGTGCATTCACTTCTCATTATGGTCATCCTAGCACTTTAATCACTGAAGCCGTAACAAATGCAACATGCATTGTACCTTATCACATTAGGAAAGCTCTCCTACTGATTTCCAAGGTACCTAAAAACATACCATAAAGAACCAACTCTTGGGAATCAGTCTTTGTATTAGTACCTTCAGGTGAGGCTTACAGAGGTATCACCACTCTCCTCTGTAGGATTTTCTACTGCTACGAAGATTAACATCCTGCCCAGTAAAGACTCTACCATAGACTGCGTATTCTCACACCAGGGAGAACAGAAAGCTACTCCCAACCCTTTACATATGCAAAAACAAGAAAGTAGCCCAGAACACCCTTAATCTTTAAAATCAGAACCACCAAGTCATGAGATTTGTAAGGACAAGTATTTCAGGATGACACAGTGAGAGCTTCCATAATACAGTTATGAGATCCCATGAATACTCGATAACATGTATTACTACCTGAAGATGGACAGTGCATACCAGTGGATTTACACAGATGGTTTTCCACTGATACTGATTATTATCCTTTTGATTAGTAGTCTAGTAAGAGCATAGCTTTTCCGTGTGTTTGAAGATATAAAACCAATTTTCAAATACAACAAGAAAAATATTTGAGCTTAGAAATTCTGGAATAAGCAATTAATGTTTTTTCTTAAAACTTGTAACTAGACTGTTTTACTGCTCCAGTAAAGACTGAAGATAGCAAAACATCATTAGGAAAATAAATGGACTAAAATTCATGTAATAATAGAAAAAATAAATGCATTGTGCTTGCTACCATTATTGCAGTTTTCTACAATATTCTCAGTCAGGCAAAAATATTACATTAAATTACATCACAAAAATCTTTCAGATTTTCTATTTGGGTTATGAAAATAAACTTTAAATATTTAAAGCCCATTAAAACAAACATATGTAATATAACTAGTTCATTTTGGACTCCCCACATTTTAGACAGCATTGGTGCAGTGGTGGAGTTACTGCTGTTGATTTAGAAGAAAGCAGCCAAAGCAAACAGCTCCACCAGGACAAACAGTGACTGAGACTGATAAAACCAAAAAGCTGCACTCTGCTGGGACTGCTTTTTACATCTTCAAGAACTCCTGGCAGAGGATCAGTGCTTTTTTCTTCTTGACTTTCCTAGATTTAATGAGAATGACCAGGGCTGAGTTTTTTTTTTTTTTTTTGTCAGTTTTTAAATTGACCAAAATTATGAATTAAACAAGGTTGCTGTTACAAGTTCAGTGCACCAGTACAAAGATGACTTGTGCCAGGCATACATGAAATCCTATTCGAAGGCTACACAAACACTGAATCTTATGAATAAGTGTATTGCTCTTCTAGAAGAAATGCATAAATTGACTACAAATATTTCTCTTTTTCCCCTCCTTGTATAAAGGGAATAAAGTTTTATTATTATTTATAAGAAGCTTAGGGTAACATATTCCTGGTGTTGGTATTGATTCGAGAAAAAAAAAAAGACATTATTTGTAATCAGATAACATCAACAGTTAAAGAATACAATCCCAGTGCACTAAGTACTTTGCAAGTATTTAGTAAGGAACATTGTTTACAGCTGAATAGGGCAAACTGAAAAATAGAAGGGGGCTAATGCATACTTTGTGGGGATGCACGTAAGTGCTCAGGTGGGTCTAAGCACTTAGGTCTTGATAACATGTAGGTCTCAGAGCCCAGAAAGAGACAGTATACCACTTAGGTCCACAGGAGCTGCAAGGAATCCTTAAGACACCAGATACATTTCCTGATGTGCTAAGGGCATGTAGGTTTTGTTTTCTCATTTGCCAGACACTGAACAGTTGGATATTAGCCGCTGCTACTACTGGCTTTTACTATGGGAGGGAAGCACAAGGGAGATGCAGTGATGTTGCTTTGCACTTTCTTCCTCCCCTCTCCACAACTCCCCACCACTGCTGCCACCCATCTCTCTCAAGGTCAGAGAGGACATCTGTTTGACTAAGAGCATGAAATTATAGAAAGTTTGTGATTTTACAATGTAAGGTAATTAACTGTATTTTTTCCCTTTGAAGAAAACCTTAACAAAGTACATGAAGCCTGCACAGTGAACAGAGCTCTGAGAATAAAGCTGCTGATATTGAGAGCCAGCTTACCACATTGTACTTCACCTAGGGTTTTCACAGATATTAGGAAGAGTTTTGGAGAGTGGGGTCTGGGGTGTATTGCCATTTTAAAGCAAAGGGCATGTTCCCCCTTCTCCAAAGGGAGGAACATTTTAGAAATTTAAGCAACTAAGGTATGGGGAGAAGAGAGCAAACAAGAGCAAGGCAAAAGAAGGGATTCTGGAGGAACTGACATAGAAATGGAGAGCAGAAAATACACAGACTCTGGATTTGCTCTGATAGTAACTGGCAACAACTGTCCTGGCCATCTATGGATGGGTGCCCAGCACATGCTCTTCTGAGAAGATAAAACTCTTAAGCAACTTCCTGCTGTCCCCACTACTTCCATTCTTCCCTCTGCTTCCCAGTCTCCCCCAGCAAATCTTCGTAAGTCACTGGAAGCAGTAGAGCCATCTGTCTATCTTTTCCATATCCAACCCTGCCCACAAGTGCTTATTCTTGCACACACTTGTTCAATAATCCTTGCTGCAGTTAAAATAAAAAGGTGCCCAAATATGAAGATACAAAGGGTAGTTTTAGATAGAAACCACAGCTGATAGCAGGGATTCTCACAAAAGCAGAACTGAGAGGAAAGGGTGGAAAAAGCTGGACTAAAATAGGGAAAAAAAGAGGAAACCCATCTCAGCTGCCAGCCAGCTACATACTACAAAGACGAACTCTGGTATTTCTGGCTATATTGCAAGGCACTTCCTTTGAAAGTAAATTGGTTCAAAATCCTGAAAATCCCACTGCTGTTATGAACAGATGAGGTAACTTTTAAGCTACACCTGTAATACAGTTGTGTTTGTAACCATAAACAAACTGAGGCTCAAACAGGGATAAATAAAGATGCTGAATTTCAGCACAGCACACTGTGGACAAATAGAAGAACGCTGAAAGAAACACATATAAGGATAAAGCAATGCAGCAAAAGCTACAGAAAGGAAATTGAAATTGTTCAGAGATAAATTCAACTATGCCTCTGGCAAGTATTCTAGCAAAGGAGGTAGTAACACTGGGAGAAGTCCAATGTAGATAAACAGATAAGTGCAGAAAACAATCAAATATAAGGCACAGACATAAGCATGGCATAACAATAATGGGTATACAAGAAAAATACACAATAAAGAGACTGAAAAGCAACAGCTGAAAAGGTAGATCACAAAAGTACATTACAAAAGTACTTTTAAAATCTGTTTTGAAGATATGTTGTGCAAAGTTCTTAAAGTACAGCAAGTTGGTAAGAGGATACATGAATGGAAGGTTTGAGATGACAAACACAGCTTTGGCAAAAGAGGTAGAAACAGCTATTACGGCTCTTGAAAAGGATTACTACAGCATCTGCTTGGATCTTCATACTCCTTGTATCTCTATCCGTTTGAGTTTCACTGGGATGTGTACATTGAGGACTATAAAATCTTCCAACAGAACTCGTTTCTAGAGGCTTCCTTTCAATTCATTATATTGTGATTGTACACACACCCCTTATGGAATGACAAGCTCCAATAATCAAGATGTTGAACCACATTTTCAACATTTACCAGAAGTATTTTTGGACTATTTCTGGAAAGGACAATATAATTAGTTCTGGACATAATTTAATCCTGCCCAGATAATGATAATGTCACGGTAATGACCTTCAGAGTCATAGCTGTCAGCTCTCCAGCGATATCACTGCTTTGCTATTGGCTTGCCCTCCCCCACTTTCACCTTCAGTGATATCCACCTCTAGAGCTGCATATATTGTCCTAGAGATGCTGCATGATACTGGGCTTGCTTTTTATTATATTATTCCATTGCTTATTTGGGCTGAAATCTTTGAAGTTTTCTTTAGAAGTGATGCTTCCAATAGGATCAGAAAGTCAATACAAGTCACTTCAATTAAACATATATTAGAACCATTTTTATAAGTCTCAGATACAAAAGTAAAGAGGAGAGACAGCACATTTAATTTAAAAATTAGTAATAAAATTAAAGTTGTACATCTCTCTGTAAACACTCAGGTTTCTTCAGATCAAGGTGATGCTTACCAGGGTGACTCACAGTATTCCCCCTCATCCTCAGCATTAGCGACAGAGGATTAGCAGCATGTTTTGAAGAATCCAATACATGGCATCCACCAAGAGTATAAGAGAGAACATTTATTTGGTGGCAAGTGACTCTAAGAATTACATGTGGTAGACCAATTGCTGAGCACCAGCACACTGGGTATATCCTAATTTCCTCAAGATCCTAAATAGCTGATTTGAAGATCACTGCTTCCTTTCCATCTTTGTAAGTATTCTGAAACATCCAATTCAGCTGCCTGAAAACCCAGAGCTTTTATCTCCAAGTTAAGAACTGCTAACACCGAGGGCCTTGCAAAGGTTTGGATCTGCATTCAAAGGCATGTCATAGGAAGGCTTCTGAATCTTAACAGTTTCTTTAGCTCCAAAGAAGAGTAAATAATATCTATGAACTAACATACAAATTTCAGTT
This sequence comes from Heteronetta atricapilla, assembly GCA_011075105.1. NCBI lineage: Eukaryota > Metazoa > Chordata > Aves > Anseriformes > Anatidae > Heteronetta > Heteronetta atricapilla. The sequence continues at coordinate 119,618,248 of CM021731.1, read as the reverse complement.
TCAAATCTTCCTGAAACACTCATTTTCTGTTCAGGCAGGTAGATTTGAAATCTACTTGTTGGAGCATCTATTGAAAAAGAGTTGCAGACAAGCAACATACGTGGCTTTAAAGCTAGTATTGAGATTCTCCCCCCACCTCCTCCAAAATTGGCTAGGTGCTCTGCATGACTGTTAATGCTCTAGCCTGCCTGTCTTAACAGGCAGACTAGGATGGGTGGCTTTCACTGCTGTCCAAAATAATTAGGAAAGCACATATTCTGTCCTGTCCTAGATAGCTGACATTTCCTTTCAGCTGTCACCACTCCAGTGCTTAAAAGCTTACTGCTGTATGGCTCTGTGGCAGATGCTCATAACATGGAAGTTACTATTATTTTTGGAAAGCTGTCTATAGGTACTAAGTAGCATGGCTCTAGTATCACCCTCTGCTTTTTAGCCTGGCATAAGAAACAGTGTAGCTGCTGAAGAGCCTTATTCTTTCTTTATAGCAGCAGCACCCTCCCCAAATCAAACATGGAAGGAGACGCCATCTACCATCTCCATTTGAGGCAACAAATACCATTTTCATTGAAAATTAATTCTGGAGTAATATGAAAGAACTGCTGATAATTTTTTGGCTTTCCAACAAATTTCTTTACTTCAACCCTGCTGAATCAGAGGCTGAGCATTTAAGAGCAACTGAACCTATTTGAGAGCCCCCTGGCTTAGGCGTAGGGCACCCTCTAATGAATCTGTGTTCTGGTGCAGCAGAGTAGGGTCCTGGCTGTACCTTACAGTCTGCTTCAGCATGCACTCAGCATGATTTAATGCTCGTTATCCACCCAATTTATACCTTTAGTGTTTTATTTGTAGGATGTTCTAATGGGTTTAGCTTTGTTGTCACACTGCCTAGGAAGCTCAGACTATAAACTTAATTAAATTGTTACTTACCAATGTGATCCTCTCTTGGGTTCACTAACAAAAGCATCTACCTATGAGAAGCTGATTTAAAAAAGCCAGAAAGCTAGATTTTGTTCCTACTTTTAAAGGAGAGGAGATATCTAAAATGACAGTTCAGAAAGGCAGCAGGAAAGCAAGTACTCATCAGGAACTGATCCAAGCCATTAAAGCCAATTAACTATATGCACAGATTTCAGAGGCATTTGCTCATGCTCAGAAATACATTAATACATACCTCAACTGGAAATGAAGTATTTCAGAAGACAAGAAGACAAAATAATGAAAAAGCAGAGATACAGTGAGTGGGACCACCTTGGATAGGTCCTAGAGAGCTATGCACCATTCCTGGCAGGTATTCCCTTCTCTCAGAGGAAAGGAAGCTGGCTGAGAAAAGTTTCTACACATCCAGGAGAAGCAGGCAATGAGCTTGCTTACTGTTCATAGGATGCAGTGCTGTGGTATCTAATAAAAGGGTAAGGCGAACAACTGCAAGAAACACAGGAACAAGATGGAAATGAAAGCAGCTGCAGGAAGTCTGTATCAGCCTAAACATCAGCAGCTCTGGCACCATACCCCCTTCTGATCCACCCACCCAGGTGGACCAGCTCTCAGACAGCTAGGAGATAAATCACAGTAACTTCTGGCTCCTCTTCTACTAGATTTGTTGTCCTCTCACTTTATACATCCTGGGTTTTTTGCTTTGTTTTTTTTTTTTTACATTTCTGTAAAAACACTCCCCTCGCCCCCCCATTTCAACCTCTATACCACAATCTGCCAGTCAAGTACACAGACATCCTTAGTACCAGTTAGTCTCAACCTTGTAGTTGAGAGGACTCCAGAATAGAGAATATGACCATCACTATACAGGAAGACTTGCATCTAGTTAAGTTCAAGAATCTTAAAAGCATAAAACAGGACCCAGAACTCTTTGAGCTGAACCAAAACTCAACATTTTCTATCTTTAACCTATGATTTCTAGCATATTGCACAAAATATAGGATAGTTTATGATGAAATACTTAAACTGAACAAATAATTACAAAGTGACAAGGAACAGGAACTTAAAAAGTAAGAACTAGGACGGATTTTAATTAGAATGTTGTTCTTAAACATTAAAAGTGTTGAAAAAGTTACTAAAACTTCTAATTATGAAATTGAGGATAAATACAGGCAGCTTGGCAATATGCAGCAAGAGTTAGTCAACCATTATTATGCCTATCTTCCTGCAAAACAAGTTCTCAAAGCAGCAGACTAACCAGGCTCCAGATAACTTTTCATTCATAAGCAGGTACCTGCAGAGGTATTACTAGCTTCAATTGCCTAGCTAGAAAGTTTTTCCTTTTAAATCCCTCTAAATCCCTCTTGTTCCCGTTTAAGAAGTAGACTGGAATCCCATTCAGGTCTTAAATGCAATTTAGATCTTTTATCATATGGATCTATTTCATACCTAGATGGGAATAATAAGTTAATGGATTTTTAATCAGCTGCTAACTATCAGAAAATAAGAAACAGGATACAGTTGATTTTCTTTCCTGCCTTCCTTTTTTTTTTTTCTCATATCCCCAGCCTCAAAGCAGAAGATTATTTGTCTTAGAATTTCTTCAGATCCAGAGACTCAGACTCTGAAGTCTGAGACAGTGCTAAGAAAAAAAGTGCAAAAAATATCAGGTCCTACGGTGCTTCAATTCACACACTTCAGAGAATCATTCCAGCCATCTGAAAGCTTGCTCTGTACTGTTCTGGTCATCCCACTATTAAGAAGGGATATTACGGAAACCATGACACTGCAATAGAAGACAATCAAGCCAATACAAAGACTGAACAATCACAGTCAAAGTTTTCAGAAAGAATAAGTCTATTCTCTGAAATAGCACAAATGGGAAGCAGCATTTGCTCCATTCTGCCTCTGATAGGAATAAAGATTAAGAGCCGTGAAAAGGCAGGAATAAAGCCAAGGATGGTTTGAGACATTAAGGGTTTTTATTTTTCATAGTCAAGTTCATGTAACTATAAGCTTAAAACAACCACTAAGACACAAAAACCTAAAAGCTAAAAACAGCACACACATGATACTTAGTTATGTGGGAATAAGCCCTGATTCAACTACATTGTTTGAATATTAAATTCAGAGGGACATAGAGAAGAACATTGTCAAAAGGAAAATGAAAATAGTCATTGTTTACTCCCGAATTCATCTGGAGGAAACAAATGGTGAATAAGCCACAAAAGTTAATTCTCTACAGATGACTAAAGTTTCTCCACACCCCCAGAATTTTTTTTCCATCTCATTTCCTTATGTGGGAAAAGCCTAAAGCCAAGAAACAGAAGCCACCACACTGCCAGGTGTGACGAGATACAGCCATCAGCAACTAAACATTTGACCCAAGCACACACACATACCCCCTTATCTCTGCTACTCTTCCCAAGACACTGGAATGTGCAAAACAATCAGGCTTGCTCCTGGGGAGTTGGAGACTGTGAAACATCAGCTGAGAGAAGCACCTCTCCCTTCCCTGGAAGCAACACCTGCAACATCAACTCTTTCCCTGGCTCTACCCATTTTTTCTCTTTATCATACAAACAGCAACATTTAGTTTTGCCCAAACATCCCCAAAACTTGGAAATATATCTCAGAGGGCAGTGACACAGGGATTGAAGAATTAGAAACTATGAAAAGTTACTGCTGTAGTGTTGATGCTGCACTGACTCCCCACCTAATAACAGCTTAGTTATATAAGAGCATGAAGCTGGGTAAATGCTGGAACAGATGGCTCAGTCATCAGCTACCCTCAGCTCTGCTCCCCCTCAAGAGGATTGGGTACCAGTAGGGCTAGCAAGTGTTTCTGGCTACAGTGACTGCAGGATAGCATCAGAAGGCTGGTGGCAGCACTGTATCCTGTTGTGCATGATGTATAAGCATGGTAAAGGAAACAGAGGAAATCAGCATGCCTTCTGCGCTTCTGACCTCTGTTCATCACCAGTCATGATTCTGACTCCAGCACTAACCCACCATAGGATTTTTGGAGTTAAAATAAAAAGGGAACTGTCTAGAGTCTTCTGTTCTTCCACTAAATCTCGCATCTGCTGTCACTGAGCAATTGTACCAGTTGTCAATACTTTGAGATATTTATCTTAGACCTATCACCTGGCTTGTCTTTGGTCCAAAAAAAATGATCTGTAGAAGTCTTAGGAATGCTAAGAATAATTTAACAAGCTATTAAATAAAATATTACCAAAACATAAATAAATAAGCACTCTAAAATTAAAGTCAAAGCCTAGAAATCATTCCTACTCATATCACAGCTGGGAGAGTCATTATAAGGCAGCTGGTGGCTGAGAGGCATGCCAACATCAATCTATCAATCTCCATTTTGCTGTATTAATATGCCACAGGTCTTGTGATGTGGATTTCCTATACCCAAAAAAGGGGTTTCAAACTGTCTGACATTTAGCAAATTGGCAACCTACTGCCTTTACTTACATTATATACTACCTTCTCAGGGCCCATGCCAACAACAATTGTGTTTTGATGGCCATTGAAAAGTCAGCTGTGACATTTCAGTACACTTTGGGTGAGAATGCTAGCAAGCATGGCTTTGGACCCAAGGGGTAGCAAAGCCATGCCATGTCACATGCCCAACAAAACAATTCAAAACTTCTACTGTTGTGAGCAGTGAGAGTAAATCAGCTACCCTAAAGTGGTCATTACAATGATGTGAAATACCCACGTTCCGAGATACCTACAAGCATCCCAGTCTAAGACATGCATAGTGACAACTGTGTCATTCTGCTCAAATAAGCTCACTAGAACCAAGCTGTGTTTATTCTTACTTCTTGATCATCAGTTTTGTAGTGTACAAAGTGGTACAAGCCTTTGCTAGATAATCACAGTAAATCGAACAGAAAAGAACTACCATATATGTGCTTTGGTGCCTACTCATTCTTGGTAAGGATTTAATCTGTAGCTTTTACAAATGTTCTTAATAGCAACAGGAAGAGCACTGGGAAATCTGAAAAGCAAGCTGCATTAAAAGTAGTGCGGTTAGCAAATGATTCTTATCTACAGCACTCCTTAACATTTAATGCAGGGAGTAGATCCTGGACAATGCTGTTTTGATGACAAATGCAAGGTTGTATTGATGCAAACCTATGGAACCACTGTACTGTAAGAAGCCTTCTACTTTTGTGCTTACGAACAGAACTATATGGTGCACATTAGGCACTCTAAAACATTTCAGCAAAGCTATGCTTTCCTAACATAATACAATTACGAAGTACTTAATGGGAAGACACATCAATAATGTATCATTACAGACATAATATTTCTCAGGGTGGCTCATTTTTAGACTGCTGATGTCCCATGTGTGCTGCAGCAGTATGAGAAAGAGGCTGGTCTTCAAAAATAGCAGTCTGATACTTTTAAAAAAGATTCACATTTCAGGTGCTGTCCCTCTGTGAAGTGTTCCTGTTCATAACACCTACTTCAGAATTGCAAGTGATCAAACACTGACCCAACAGGCCAAAAACACACTCTTAAAGATGAAAACATTTACTTTCAAATTAATTGAGAAATACAAGGTATACTTTCTCTCTGCTGATCAGGCTTTTCTTCTATGTGAATCCGTCAAAGCCTAGCAACACAAATACTACAAATAATTTCCCACTCTTATGGGTGAAATACTTGCAAACATCTTATTTTGTAGGTCCAGTGCCACAGGCAGACTATTTGAAACAGAATGAAAAAAAAAAGAGTTACAGAACCAAGCTGGCTTCACCACTGGCACAGGACCTACTCTCTCTGCCTCCAGCTCATTCAACATTAAGCAAAAATCAGTTGGCAGACTGTCAGATGGCACAGTTGAGGCATTAATTTACTAATAGAAACAAACTGTTTTCAGTGCTTTCTTGCAGTTGCTTTAATGTGATAATTGCACCAGAAAAGTTACTTGTATTTGCATTACTTTTTAATGGTTCCTTCCAGTTCTGACCAATATTATGTTTCCAATATTCTTGCTATTATGTCTAAAGCAAAAGGTATTACTGTGCAGGTAAAAGGATCCTTCGATGGATCCATGTTATATTTCCTGTTTCCTCAGAGACTGTGTGTGGCCTTTGGCAAGTCAATTTACTTTCTCATCTACAAGGTAAGGTAGTAATAGAACAGTAGCTCCCAAAGGTGTTCTGTGTTTCCTACCTTCGGAATAAAAAGTACTTCATAAATATTAATATCCAACAGAGATTCGTAAAATACCAGCACCTAATGATGCAAGCAGATCTTATTCAGGATCTGGAGGATAAGATATCTCTGCTCCTGCAGAAAGCCAGGAACAGGTGCCAGGAATCAGCCTGTTGGTCTGAGCAGGGTCCTGAGCCCCCATGAATGGGAGCAATGCTTCGTGCCTCTCAGGAAGAGGTGCACAACAGTCTAGGTGATATGGATGCTGTCTGAAGAGAACCAAGAAGGCATGACTGCCTTCGACATGAGACAGAGTTGGGGTTTTGCTGTTAACTGGACAGTTACCCTCTAACTAGACAGGACAGAGGCACTGATTATGAAATTTAACACAAGGCTGAGCTTGACTGCCCTGGCTGGCAGTTCTCAGGTGGATTTTAAGTGACCACTGAATAATAATAATAAAAAAAAATGGTTCCCCAGGCCTCAGCAAAATTATGTTATGGTGATGAGCAAAGCTGAACAACTACAAGTGTTTCAGAGACATAGTACTGTGATATGAAAACCCCACTTGAGGTGTGGTGCTTAATGAAGGTTAATTATTGACTAGAGGTTTCCACACTTACCTTCACAGGTGACAGCTGTCAAACAGTCATGGCTTGCTTCCTCTTTCTCAATGACAGTAACCACATGGCAATTACAGAGCATCTCTTGATCTAGCTAAGGATATCGGATCTACGTAGTATGCTATATCCTAGATACTTTGCTTTAAAGTATTTAAATATTTACTGATACGCAGGGTTGTTTCATTTTCATGGTTCCTTTTAAGCCCAATTCTTTTCTGACCACTGCAGTCTAGTGATTTTGTTCAGGCCTAACTAGGCACCACAGAGCAGAACTAAGCAAGATTATTGCACAAGAGGAAAAAATACTCAGTTTTTAAGGCAGAGGTGCTTTTGACATCATACAAAGCATACAGGAAAAACAAATTTATCATTTTACAAAGACAACGTGTGCTGCCAAAACCATATTCATCATTGATGTATCATCTTACTACTGATCCTCATTGTCAGTGGCACAGACTTGGGGACAGTCCATTTTATGTCATTCCTGGTGACTAGTAATTATGTATGAACAGTAGAACATTCCTCAAAAAATCTAATTTAAGTAAAGCTACTTCAATAGGAACAGTGATGCAATAATTTCTTCCCACCCCACCCAAACCCCCAACTCATACGCATCTTCCAGTTACATCTCAAGCTACTTTGATTTGATTCTGTATATTTTCAGGTTCTTGAATGTGTGGATTTGTTTAGTTATACTAGAATAACTTCTATAAAATAATAAAAACAAAGCTAAAGAGCAAACATAGTAAGGAGGATTGCTAAGCCAACAGCCCGACCTGTACCACAGAATCGGCCAACTCAATATTTATTTGGCAATAACTAATTAGATTACTCACTATATTGTGAATTCCCTGCTTAAAATGAATCATACATTAGGTATTATCTAGGAATTCCTGAGTAAACAAACATTAAGAAATGGTACCTAAAGTAGAGTTCATAGAAAGTTCTACGGGCTTTAAAAAAAGCAGAAAATTGTTATTCTGAGATGTTCCAAGAACTAACAGATCTTTCAAGCACAGAAATAAAAAAAAAAAAAACAACAACAAAAAAATATTTTAAAGGCTCCTTCCCATTATCAGGATTTTATTTGACATCAATCCCATTTGTATTTTACAGAAGGCAACACTATACTACTATTTATTGCAAGGAAGGCTAGGGGGAAAGAAATCATAAATAGGTGTGAAATCCATTTTTAAAAAAGCACAGAACTCAAAAGAGTATGTTTCATTAAAGGCAGTGTGGATGGGCAAGGGGTGGGGATGGGTAGAGCAAGCAAAAAAGCTTACAATGCCTATTCCAGCCTCTGGTGTCACAGGGCTGTTGATTGCTAAGTGACTGCCCAGACTTGCTATTCAATTCTTCAAGACATTCTCCATCATTTATAAAAAAGACCAGTTATACAGTTAACAGATAAGAGCATTAACTGCAGTACAGAACTGTATTTCACTCCTCCCTTAATCATTTTCTCCATAGCTGAGATTGGACTCCAGTAGGGCAGCAATTGGTAATTAGGAGGGAGGGGGTACAAAACAGCTTTGACAGTAAAAATCTGATAACTGAGCCATCATAAGATGCAGCTGCCTACAGTGTCACAGCTTTCTGTTCCACCTAGATTTTGCTCCCAAATGTAACTGATTTAGAGGGAGTAACAGACTAGAGCAATGAAGTATTTTCTAAAAGAAAAGCCAACTGCACCAAATCTCATGTCATTTTGAGCCTTACAACAGTCACTAAAGGAGCAGAAACTGGATCACAGTCTAGTGAAAAACAAGTCTCATTCCCAAACTAATCAAAGTAAGATTGGACAGAAACAGCTTTTGCAGCTTCCATAGTACGGTATTTTTCTTTAGCAGTATTTTCAACCCTTTTCTTCACCCTGCTTCCCAGATTCAGTACTGGCTATGCAAAAAAAAAAAAAAAAAGATTGGAAAGAGACATAACCCTGTAGTTGTGGTCGGAAGAGTCTCATGGATTCTTGTGGCCATGCATTTCAAACCAGAATTATCTAACCTAGCAATCAAATGTAAGTCTGAAAAAAAGTAGCTTACCACTCAGGGCAAGCTACCACATATGAAGTGCACTACAGGTAGCATTAAAGAAAAGGGGGAGCAAGCAGTTCATGAACAAGGACTTGTGACAAGAACTTGCAGTCATATGAGGAACTGAAAGGGACTCCAAGTCAGAGAGGTTGTTCAGGGAAACAAGTATTTGAAAAAGCAGGTTTACAGAAAGTAAGACATACAGAACATAGAACTTGAGAAAACAGTCACTTACCAAAATTTATAGCCTAAAGAATTACAATATAAGTTACATTCCTCATTAGAGATTCAATTGCACACATACACATGTAGGATTAAAAGCCATGATGAAAATATATTCTTGTGTACATACACTAACTTGCATTTACTCCATTTAGTGTGAGGATCTTGAAATACTCAGCTACAAAGCTTATAAGGTCTACAATCCCATTAGTTCTCCTGAAAGAATTTGCAAGCTAGAAGCTTACATATCTATTTGCCAATCATATTATACAATACATCTCTTGTTCCTTAGATAAGCACCTTCCACTCCTGCCATCATGTTCTAAAATATATGCATCTCCTTTGAATAGATATTTAATGAAGGTATTCCTTGTAAAAGAACCTGTTTGTTTACGCTCTATTAAATATTTAAGCCACTTGTTATGGAAGAGCACTTAAAAGAAATCTTTCTGAAGACAAATAGGGTTTTCCATATCTTTTCTAAGCCTCTTCCAGCAAGAGCTATTAAACTGCTTACACTGCTATGCCAGAGCACACTTCTTTAAGGCAACGCATATAGATGGACCACAGCTAAAAGAATCAAAAACTAAAACAAACCCAAAACTGGGTATTTCTCCTTCCTACACTAATACTCCTTGAGTCTACGCTAGCTCCAGACAAAGACCATACCTGGCCATGAGTTACAATCTGAATTGCACTCCATCACAACCAAAACTACATGGGTTTAGTACAACTAGCTCACTGGGTTTCAGTTTATGGTACAAAGTGATGTGAATGAAGACCTAGTTAAAACAGACAAAAATAAGACTATGCAAGACTGAGCAAATTTACTTTCCTTACCAAGGTAGAGTCCTGCTGCATACCAGTCCTCACGGGTGTAGGAGCAGAACTTAACCTGAAGTGTAGGCATCTGACTTTAACAACTTTGATCAGAGAATGAGCAAGTACATGAGAAGCTGAAGATCACTTGTAACAATTTGGAATAGAATTTGGATTGGGGGAGGGGGGTTATTTTTTGTCCATTTCAAAAGCTTTTTGATAGGGCTTGTTGACTAGTTCAAGTCTTACTGTTTAGTTGGAATATAGTGAAATGCTGTAGCATCGAAAGGGTCAGAAGCTCTAGTACATGCCCTAAAACACACTGAAGTTTTAATAAACACATGTAAGCCATCTGATGATACAAGAATGTCAAATCTTTAAGAAATGGGCTTAAACCCTCATTTACAGCATGCTGGCATTTTAATATTTATTCCACAAATCTCTACAAAAGGATAAGAGTAAACAAGCCTTAAAAAGCTTTACCCTCTAAGCAAATCACTTCCAAACAAATTAAGATAATGTCAATTACTGAAGCAGCATTCACAAACTATCACCCCTTTATGATCTCAAAAATACTAGTTACCCTCAAAAAGAGGGCTACATGCAACCACCTACATTGCTTATTTCTAAAATAAACTCAATTTACCATTATCCATATAATATTTCCCTTCTGCAAAACTTATTTCTTTAATGTCACTGGAGAATTGCTACCAGAAGTGTATTGTTTTCTTCTGGGAAGAGTCATCTTGTGAAGCAATAGGGAATCTAATCTTCCATGCTATGCAGGCTTTTTTGTATTCAACATTTTTGAATTTGTGTAGCTATAGTTAGACAATGCATTCATACAGAGATTTCATACTTCAAACTTATAAGAAGACACGCAAAGTGACCAAAATTCTAATCCACATCCTTTACCATGCAACCTTCTCCCCATACAACACGGGTCTTGAATACTAAACACTTTGAAAGCTACAGTGAGCTGATAACACCTACCACTAATTAGTTACATAACCATTTAAGTAGGATTTGTATCATAATCTGTGGTGGAACTTGACAGCAGGAGATGTGGTTCTGCAAATAAAATATTCATTTACAGAGACATCTTTGAACTAAGGTGGTTTACATTCTTCAGACCTTTTATATAATTTAATTACAACTCCATACTCCCCTGTCAAAGCCCTAGAACAATTCAGACTAATATCCATCGCTTTAGTACCATGCACATAATTCCTCCTCCTTGAGTGGTCTGATCCAGGACACTAGAATTTTCCGTATTTTTCATAAAGAAGAGCAATCCATAATGCTGCATGCCACATACTACATAGGCCTTGAAAAAATCCAAAGGATATATTTCCAACTTCTTAAAGTTGGAAATAATCACTTGCATAAAATCCGCTCCTACTCTTCTCTTGGAAGGTTTTCATTTCTTCTGCTCCCGTGAACTACATATACCACAGCTCTCACTCAATCTCCTCATATAACTATGTAAAAAATCATGAAGACATTATCTGAGGGACCCATGCAGTTCTGCACAGAACCAGACAGGACACAGGCTTCTGCACAACCACTTGTGTCTCTCTTCAACAGGGATTGCTCTTTTCAGTCCATTTCCCACACCCAAAAGGAGTTCCTACTGTTCACATTTGCTAGACTATTTTTATAGGCTGCATTCATAAGTCAACATGTTGCTTTACCCCTAAAATTATTACAAACATTTCACGGGGCTTAACTTAAGAATGTGGAACATCCCTTGCCAATCCATAATATTAAAGTAAGACAAACCCCCCTAGTACAGAGGTTTGTTGCTTATAAACAGAAGGCAAAATAACAGAGACCTGCCTGATAGATTTCTACTTTTTCAGGTCTACTAGTGTATAAGATTGAGATTCTTTTTTGTTCTTTACAAAAGAAAAAAGAAAAAAAAAAAAAAAAAAAAAAGGATATAGCCAAATTATTTCAGGGACTCAGGAAAAGTGATAAAAGGAAAAAGAAATCTCACAAGTATAATGGTTTGCCTTCCTGAAAGAGGGCATTTTCTACACTACCTTTTCCATGTTTCAGAACATCTTGTTTGCTCTACACCCTACCAGCTAGCTACTTACTGTACTACAAATGCAATAGAACTTAATGCACCTCTGATGTGTTTTCCCTACCAGTACATCTCAACATTTTCCTAAAACACTACCCTGAAGTATTTTTTTTTTCCCATTTCATAGAGGGAAAGCAGACCACAAGGCTTGCTCAATCCCTACTATCAGACAAGAACCAATCTATGAAGCAAACAGTAGCTCCCCACATCCATTTGACCACTGTTACCAGCACACTTGGTCCCAGTGTATTCTTCCCAATACAAAAATTCATGCACGCACACGGAAAACGCTGCTGAAAAGCCTTGGACTGGTTTCTCCCCCCATTCCACCCTGTGCTTCAGTCTTCATTGCCACAGCACACATCAAGGGTATGCTGCTAGATGTTTTTTTCCCAGTCTTGGTTTCTGTACTGACTAGCATGCAGAATCCAGAAGGTAGGAAGACCACAGAAGTACACACCTCTCAGGTACCTCCTTGGGGCTATGGTTTTCAACTTTGTATATCTTTACAATAGCAACACACTTGGTAAATAAATTATGGCTAAATTCAAGAAGCATTTATAATAGTCTCCTATTCTGCAAGGAGAGAAATTTTAACAAATCCATTTTTGCTGTGATTAACAAAGAATTTACGATTCCATGCAAAACTGAAAAACTGCCAGGAGGGAAAAAAAAAAAAAAAATCAGTATTCTACATGTTCTGATCAAACACTGTATTGACAGAGGGCAATTTGCATCTTGTATCAGTACTCGCCTTCAATTCCACTGGCACGTTTTTTTTTAAGGCTGTATAAAGGAGAAGAAAGACAAGCAGAACTGTTACTCTTCTGTGAGTATTACTCTTGCATTTTTTTTTCCTTTGAACTGTGATTTCATTATAGCTGTATCATATTTTTGATAAAAGCATTTAAGGTCATTATAAGCCATCTCAATTCTACAAAGCAAAGAGGCATGGTTCATTGGACTATCAGGTAATTGATATTCTAGAATTCAAGATGTGTTAATGGACCAAGGAACACAGTTAAAATGTGACCCTGATTAGAGGAAGAAGCTACTCTGTATTGTTTTTTTGTTTGTTTGTTTGTTTTAATACCTTGGAGAAAAATCAATTAATTATTATGCCTGAACTAGTATACACTCTTTATTCTTCAAAACACCAGATTATCACTTCTAATTAAGATGCATTTGTATCAAAGAAAGCTATGGGTATTAAATATTATAAGGCACTAATTTTATCCTAACATAAGAAAATAAACACAGGAATCTACTGTGTTTGTTGCTTTGGAACATAAACCTGAACAACAGCATTACATTAAACCATAAATCACTGTATTCTATTCCTTCAGAAAAATAAATCTTACATAGACACTGATCTGTGGTGCCAGTAAAAATGCATTCTTTTCACAGAACACCAGAGTTTGAAAACCTGCTCCAAGGATCATAAGCAAGATTGTGTGTAGGAACTACTGTACACTATGAGTGTACACTATAAATTAACCCATAAGCATTACTTAAATACAAGTGATATATTTCAGAAGTGAGGAATTCTACACACTACCAATAAACTTCCATGAGTTGAGATAGAAACTCAACATTGAAATAACACAAGTGTCAAATACAAAACTCTTGACAAAATATTTTTTTATTTTTTTTTTACATAGGAAAGAATCTTGTTTACAGTTACATTTTATACACCTGCATTTTCATTTGTTTTGGATAATTGACTCTTAAGTCTCTTGGTTCATGCTTGAATAGTCTGTTTTTGAACAGACATATGCATTGAGGCAACTGTTAAAATTAATTTCCTTACGTTTTTATGAAGTGGATAAACCTGTCATCAGGGCTGGAGGGAAGTAACAGATCAAATCCCACACATAATTGTGCCTAGATAACTCACAGGTTTTGTTGCCTTTAAATGTATTCAAGTTTATGTACTATGTTCATCACTTCGTTAAACAAGCTGTATACACGCTGAATTTCTGGCTCAGAACAAACCTGTATAGGGATATGCTCATTTCAGTCACACTCACACCTGCATGAAACACGCATGAAGTTAGTTTCTACACAAGTAAACTCTTAATAAAAAAAAAAAAAAAAAAGTTACAGGATTACTTCCAGTGTTAGTTTTATGTGATTGGATTTAAATAATTTGGCACTTGAAGTTCTGAAAACAAAATATGCCAAGTTGCTCTTTACTTTGACAAGTGTTCTGTAAACTGCTGCCAAAAACATCCTAATTGAATTACATGAAAATATTTAATAAGGAATTTGAAATTAACTTAGACTTTCCCCTACCCCCTCAGAGTATACCTCTATGCATATATCACATGTATGTGCATACCTGAGACATAAGAATTACTGCCCATCCAGTCACTCTCAGTTTAGTTTTTAACATAGTGCAGGTTTCTCAAATAGTGCTCTACATGTTTTGTACTTCTTGTACTTATCTAGGTATAAGCACATAGGATATGCTTGTTTGAGTTGTATTTAGCAGAACATTTAATGCAGCACTCCAACAATAGCACTACCCACCACACATTTATGGTGTTACATACAGGGAATACATTTGTCTATTTTAAGGCATCAACCCTCCTTTATTAACAGTGCTCTGGCAAGGAACCACAGGCAGAACATTTGCAGCAAACAACCAGCCATCCCAGCTAGAAAGCCACCACGTGCTCACTGAAATACCCAGCCACCCACTGCTTTCAATTACTCGGGTGCTACTACAGCCATATTTTGTTCTAGAATACATTACCATTCACATGGTATTCTGTTTTCAGAAGTGCCAAAAGCTATTGCACTCTTCCTGGGGCATGGTCTAGTGACTGGGGTTAACATGTTATGTGTCCAAGCTATGGTTCAAGCTGCTGGTATCCACACTGCCCAAGAACAACCAGTGCTTTTGTTGCAACTTCATTTTTAAGCATTGTTGCCAGTTTTCTGTGAATTGCATCAAGGTCTGATGAGACCTTCGGCTCCATAGGATGGAGCTATAAATCAAGCTCTGAGGTACACAGCGGGGGCACATCCATCCTTGAAGCAGGTTCACCAGCTGAAGAATTCTCTGAAGTTAGAGGAAACCCTACTTAAGATTAGGTTCTATGTGCATGTAAAATAAAGCTGCGTGCAATCAGAGAACAGTCATCTACAATTTAAGTATGTGGCAGGCAAATTCATCTTGCTCCATTACAAGTAGATTTAACAGCAGTTAATCAACACCACAAAGTCAGAACTGCAACGTGTCATACCACTGTGGCCAAGAAACAATTTGCCCATCCAGCAGTGAGGGAATCAAAGCAGCTGTCTGGGCTTTTAGACTGAGAACCTGAAGGTTTTTAGGTATTTTATATTCTATCATACATGCCTGTATTGAGAAGATATGCCAGACTTTGTTATGGGATATATTAGAAAGTAATCCCAAGCTCTGTTGAAGATGGACTCCCTGATGTGTGGCTTGCAATTCATGGTGAGCTTCACTTTTTTTTTTTTTATTTAAACTAAAAGAGAACATTTGCTAAGAATTCTTACAATTTCATGTAGAATGAAGAATCCTTTTGGCCAGCTGTGAAAGCATTACTCATGAAAGACAAAGCATGAATTTTAAATACCATTTCCCTGTTGTTTCAAGTATATAGTCTCACCTATTTAGGATGCTAGAAGGTATAACATCTTGGAAGAAGAATTAGGCTCATCTTTCATAAGAAAGTTGAGATTTCAATGTTCATACAGATTCATACCACAGAGACATCCCTTTCTTATTACTATAACCAATGCTATGAAGTAGTTAATAGTCTTTAAACTCAGAAGTATTTTTTAAATTACAACAGCTACAAGAGATGAAATACACTGTTAATATCAATTAAGCCAAATTACTTTTGAAAGCCAATACAGAAAAATAGTGCTTCTACAAGATTTAAGCACTGGAACTTTAAAAACTAATCTAGATTTTTAGAAGCTTTAAACTCTTTTGGCTGAGTGCTTATGTTTTGAATATAAATGTTGTTTGACTGCAGAAGTCGTGTCTATACATTGTACCTTCTATTTCTTCCCATGACAGATGATTGGAATCCTGACATATCACATCACTAAGAACTTTACAGCAGAATATTTTACATAAGGCTAAATGAGTCAGGCAAAGGATTATTTTAGAACCAGTTTCTAAGGGCGATCTACCACAGCTGATTTTCCTCTGAAATGTCCTGAGGAAGATTATATTAAGAGATTAAAGAATGGGATTGACATTGGTATTCCATCCTCGGTTGCTAATTTATTATCTGAAGGAAGGCATATTAACCATGAAGGAAATCTTGATGAAAAGGGATCTATAGCTCAGGTGTATGGTTTTTAACTGACTTCTCAGCCTTACAAGAATGCATTAGTAGTATCTATGCCTCTGTTTAACCATCAGGCAAATAGCAACCAGAGCAACAAATTAGTTTTCTACATTGCTATGCAAATTAGCACCACTCCTTCTGGGGACTCATTTCTCCAAATAACAGAACACTTGGTGAAAACCCAGAGGAGTGCAATTCTGGAGATCACCTGGGACTGCTCAGCAGGAAGGGCGACAACTGCCTAAGGGCCATCACATTTTCCCATCTGTTTATATGCAAAGGAACAGATCCTTGGAAAGGTTTTTTCCAAGAGCTGGGGGGCATGGAAGAAGTTAAGCAACTTTTACGGTAGGACATTAGAACCCAATTAGTACCCAGTGTTTCCTTTAATTATCTCTAACGAGCCAAGATCTCCAATTACTTTTGGCACCTAGAAGGGAAAGGAGCCTGTCTCAGCAGAAGCAGTATCTGGTTATGTCCACACTGCACAGCTCTGAGGAAGCCAGCATGCAGATGCTTAGCAGCATGTTTCAGTGCATTAGTGCTGGGCCTCCACCTGTAATTCTGTTCTGCACTACTGACCACCTCTACAGCTACTGGAAACCAACAGAGAAATTGGAATTTACTCCAGAGACCAAGGCATATTCCACCATTATGGCCACTGTTGCTGAGACTGTCAAACAAGACAAATATGACTGCACCAACATACATTCAACAAATCCAATAGGGACTGGTAAGCAGACCAGAAAGTTTCTTCATATGCAGAATTGTTCTTCACCTCTGTGTTGGATGCAGAAAAGCATGAGCAAAGGATCCCAAAACAGAAGCAAATCCCTCTGCAGATTCACAGGACACACTTTCAGACTAGGTCAAGTCCAGCATTAGCACTGAGATCTTTCCGAGTGTTAATCTAGTGTTCAGCTGAGGAACTTAGTATTTTGAAAAGCACTTTCCCAATCCTTGGCTATTTCCCCCTAGCATTCAGCAAAATATTACACTTGAGATAAATGGAAAAGATCCCTCAAAGCCTAACTGAATTAACCTAGTTATTGGGAGGAGGTCAACAACAAAAAAAATGTAGAGAAGACTACATTTTTTTCAGTTTCCAACCTTGCCATGTTTACTGTGATGTCAGACAGTCTAAAGCAAAGATGTCCCTTGAATTATACAGTGCACTTCAGACTGAAGAAATAGATTTTTGTCACAGGTACAACAGATTTACTCTTCACAGTTTGAAGTGTGGCCTGCAAGGCTGAAAGCACATTATGAAGGTGGTTCTCAGCAGACATGGACCATCAAGACAAAAAATTTCTATTGAACAAAAATTTGTTAGAAAACTTCATTATGCTTGCCTGCTCCTACTGATCTTACAGCTTGAAGCCCAAACATCGTATTAATCCATTGTAGCCAGTCTGATAAACTCCAAATATCAAGATATCGAGTTTATCTAAGTATTAGAGAATGAGAAGGGCAGACTCCATCTAAAAAAAACATGTCAAAGCCATGAAGTACCAGCTAACAGCTTGACTTGTTAATTCACTGCCTCTAGATATAAAAAGAGATCATCTGTTAAGGTGTTTTGCCTTTTGAATAAAATAATGCCAGTCTTTTCAGCAAGCTGATTTGGGGCTACAGCTCATCTAGAAGTTTTCACTAACTGGCATTCTTCATAGCTGTTCTCCTCTTTCCCCACTGCTATCTTAAAATTAGGTACAACACTAGGTTTAAGAGTGTCTGTTTTACTTTTTTTCTTTCCCTTTTTCTCCACCTACAAAGTTGAAATGAAAACTGCAACACTACAGTCTTGAATGTTTGCCAGTGCGCTCTTTGGATAGTTGGACTGTTTGCCAAGCACTACATACCGAGCAACAGGTACAAACAGCTTTTACAAGCTATGAACAAAATAAACTTGTGGTACTTAATGTACATTTCTTTACAATTCAATCATCCTTCTAAACAAGAAAATAAGTTAGCTAACCAGTGTATTATTTGCCTAGTAAACAAAGCAATATTTTAAAATGTTCTAAACTGCAGCTTGCACATCCAAGCCAAAGTGCACTTTAGAAACAGACCAGCAACCACTTCCAAGATTTTATGTAGATAATACTATTTATGGTATCTGATTGCATGCTGCAGCATAACTCAATCACATCATGCTCTTGATATCAATCATACAGGATAATAAGGACAGCAGAAAACTAACCTTGAAATTCAGTATAATACTTTTTGCCATATTACACAAAACAATAGATTGCTCATCAAGCTCTAGAAATATGAGGAAGGGTGTTTTTTTTTTTTAAAAAAAAAAAAAAATGTGAAAAATTCAACAATGGATGGAGCACTACACAACAAAACACTGGCACATGGTGGGAAGTAGGTTTGCTTTCACAAGGAAATGGTATTCATACTTCAAAGTTAATACCAGCTCCCCCACCGCGACTAATAGCCACTAACAAATCATCGCTTGATTCAAGTCAGTGATGATTCCTACCTTAAGGCAGAGACACAGGAGAACTGTTGAACTGAGTTCTCTCAACTTGGAATCCAAATTACACAAGACTCCTTGAATGAAAATAATTACATTACCTTTAATGTCCAGCAGGCCATAAGGTCAATTACAAGATGTGGGTACTTATTCACAATCAGCTGTTAGATGCGCTGCTCCTTTGGCAAGTATGAAACTATGTTAACTGTTTATGAATGTTCTGTTTCTAAATCTAGTTTAAGAAACCTGTCTATAGTGTTTCTTTCAATTTACATTTAAAATCTCAGAACTTCTTAGAGTACAAAAATATTGTTGCCAAGACAACGGTATACAGAAGGCAAGCAATTCACAAAAAAATACAGATATTTAAAGAGCAAAATGTAAAATTAATACATTAATCTAAATTGCTGTTTAGATGACCTTTAGAGTTGCTCAGGAATAAGCATTTCTTCTTCCAAAGAGACTACTACTGACAGGAATTAGCTTTTGAGACATTTGGTAATGCTTTTAGGAGTAATTTCCCACCTCCCATTTGTATTCAGATTGAGATGACATTACTGACAGAATCTGCAAGCAAACAGCACTTCTGAACACAGCAGACCCCATGGTTTTTAAATGAATAATGTTTACACTGAATAAATAGGGGAAAAAAATCTGCTTGAATATCCAAAAGCCAGTTTTACAGCCATCATAGTAAGGTATCCTTAGCTAGCTAGCAAACATGAAGCCCATCTACAAGAAGAGACAAAGGGTAGATCCAGGGAACTATAAGCCTGTCAGTTCGACCTCAGTGCCAGGGAAGCTCATGGAGCAGATTATCTTGAGCATCATCACGCAGCACTTGCAGGGCAAGCAGGCGATCAAGCCCAGTCAGCATGGGTTTATGAAGGGGGACGAACCTGCTTGACAAACCTGATCTCCTTCTATGACAAGGTGACATGCTTAGTGGATGAAGGAAAGGTTGTGGATGTGGTCTACCTTGACTTCAGCAAGGCTTTTGATACCACTTCCCACAACATTCTCCTCAAGAAACTGGCTGCTCATGGCTTGGACTGGCATACACTTTATTGGGTTAAAAACTGGCTGGGTAGCCGGGCCCTAAGAGTTGTGGTGAATGGAGTCAAATCCAGTCAGAAGCCAGTCACTAATGGCATCCCCCAGGGCTCGGTACTGGGGCCAGTCCTCTTTAACATTTTTATCAATGATCTGGATGAGGGGATCGAGTGCACCCTCAATAAGTTTGCAAACAACACCAACTTAGGTGTGTGTGTCGATCTGCTCAAGGGTAGGAAGGCTCTGCAGGAAGATCTGGATAGGCTGCACCAATGGGCTGAGGCCAACTGCATGAAGTTCAACAAGGCCAAGTTCCCGGTCCTGCACCTGGGGCACAACAACCCCAAGCAGAGCTACAGGCTGGGAGATGTGTGGTTAGAAAGTTGCCAGGTGCTAGAAAGGACCTGGAAGGATTGGTTGGTAGTCGGCTGAATATGAGCCAGCAGTGTGCTCAGGCAGCCAAGAAGGCCAGTGGCTTGTATAAGCACCAGTGTCAGCAGGTCCAGGGAAGTGATTGTCCCCCTGTATTTGGCTCTGGTGAGGCCTCACCTTGAGTACTGTGTTCAGTTTTGGGCTCCTCACTACAAGAAGGACATGGAGGTGCTTGAGCAAGTCCAGAGAAGGGCTACAAAGCTGGTGAAGGGTCTGGAGAACAAGTCTTATGAGGAGCAGCTGAGGGAGCTGTTCAGCCTGGAGAAAAGTAGGTTCAGGGGTGACATTATTGCACTCTACAGGTACTTTAAAGGAGGCTGTAGTGAGGTGGGGGTTGGTCTGTTCTCCCATGTGCCTGGTGACAGGACAAGGGGGAATGGGCTAAAAGTGTGCCAGGGGAGGTTTAGGCTGGATATTAGGAAAAACTTTACCGAAAGGCTTGTTGGTCACTGGAATAAACTGCCCAGGGAAGTGGTTGAGTCACCATCCCTGGAGGTCTTTAAAAGACATTTAGATGTAGAGCTTAGGGATATGGTTTAGTGGGGACTGTTAATGTTAGGTTAGAGGTTGGACTAGGTGATCTTGGAGGTCTCTTCCAACCTAGACAATTCTGTGATCCTCTGTACCAAGATAAGAAGCTTGTACTGTGCATGGTCAGATTCTCCTTCTGATAAAGAGTATAATGGAAATAACAGGCATACTCTGAAATAAGATAAACAAGCCAGCCTGAAAAATTAATTCCAAGAGAGACATATTTAAATCAAGTTTTATTGGGGGGAGGTTGATTTGAATGCAATAGTACACAGCATAGGATGAAGTCATGAATTCAGCAAAATCCTTTTGTTTTCACTGAAGAATCTTCTACATATCTAAATGAGAGTTAAAAATGACCTACAACACCTTAAAAGACATCTTTACTGCTTACAACTGTAAACATTACCAGAAGGCTCACATTGTAAGACCCTAGGATTCAGACTATAACCAGCACTTCACTCAGTTTGCAAGACCCAGCAACATCCTGCCTTGACACAAGAAGTAAGATAAACAAGGGCACAAGGGTATTGTTACTTCATCACTATCAGCTTTTGTTCTACAGTTGCTGTGCATGCAGTAAGTGTCCTACAGAAATATGGCTGAACAGGTAAGGCCAAGAACTAGCATGCGAATGGTTTATATCCATATTTGTTTCATTCAGAGTTGTCAGCAGTTTTCTTTTTTGATTTGCAACTATATCTATCCAAACCCAAACTTTAAAATATATAACAAATATTCATTTTAATACACACACAAGCTTTATAACTATGGATCTCATAGTTTGCCTCATAGGGTAGCTTGGCTCAGCCCCTAGAGCCATTTGGACAAGATCCACAGTTCTTCCCACACACTGCACGTTCAGGAATAGAGATAGCACGTACAAGTCTCCCTTCCCTGCCGAGCACTAGCTGTGATTCATCAGAACGAAATCCCCACCATCAGCAGCCGCAAAGATATTCCTTTTATTTTTGAAGGGGATCCAGCTCCTTGCAGCTGGGGCAGCAATGCCATGCAAGCACACCACAAAATCTCAAACAGATTTAGATGAGATATTACTTAAAATTCCTGCCCAGAAGAATTCCTTAAGTGCCCTTTCAACACCCTCCCGCAGCAAGTGATATGCGCACCCAGGCAGGGTGAACGTTCTGTCCCAGCCCTCCGACACGCTCACATAGCAGCACTGTGAGGGCACATGAGGTTTCCCTCTTCAGGGAAAGCCTCAAATACAGCATATACACTCTGTGGATCAGAACCATTTGTTGATTCATTTGATTTCCACCAGACATACCACTAATGTTCAACAGGCATCATCATCTAGAGCTGCACACGCACTGCAGCCAAGCAAGCTGAGTACAGCCTTGTACTGCTTCTCTGTACCCACAAGAGGTGATTTCCAAGTGCTGGCAGAAGGGGAGAAGCATGCACTCAGGCTAACCCATCTGGGACAGGTACTCAAAGCTTGAGTCACCTGGAGTTCCCACACTGATAAAGGTGGGGGGAGCATGGGGAGAAAGAACAACCATATGTAACTACCTGTATAACTTCTCTATATTGCATCTATACCTTTTTATGGCATTAAAGCACAAACCAAGTGTCCAGAATATGTACTTGTTTAACACTGCTTAGTTCTAATTCCTGTTCAGCAATTGTTTTTCTGGGCATTACAACCAGTTGTCTTCCAGTCAAAACCTCAAGTCACAGCAACTTCACACTGGGAATGCAAGACTGGTGAGGATCACATCCTTACTCACAAACCCTGAACCATGCCAAATCATTCTTCTAAACAAAGTCAGCATGCCATAACAACAGCTTGCTCTACATCCACATATTTTTTGATAGAATTTAAGAACAAATGAGGTCTTAAGCCCTTTTTCTATAAGCTGCATATAGAAACAGTGAAGAAATTAGAGGGTTTTATGTTGCTAATCATGACTAGTTACTAAACTCTGCAACAGTAATAATGAAATCTCAATTTAATGGAGATTTAGAAAGCATTTACTGCATGTATGTTTTTATTACAGAAAAAATCCCTGCCTTGAAATGTATTTACATTATTTTTTAAATAACTCTTCCAAATGCACTTTTCATGTAATGAGCATCTAAATACATTCTAGACATGATCATGGTACTTGACAGGAAGCCAGGAAAAATTCTAAGGCAATGGAAACAGCATGTTCTTCTGAGAAATTAAATCAAAGATAGGTTTTATTCTCTGCAGCCTCCTGGTGCGACAACTAGCATGGTGTCCGTGTGTTCAATAATCATGACATCAACTATGATGTATCAAAGATCCACACTTTGACTGGCTCACTTTATAAACATTTGGGAAATTAATGCAACTTTTACATGTTTGTGCTTGCACTTCACTGTCTTTTTTTCTAATGCTAACTTAACATCTCTCTGCATCCATCTTAGTCCACTCACTTTGAGACCCTGATGGGTTCTGTTTTTTAGTAGCGGTATCTTAAGCATTGCAAGCACACACACAGGACAAAGGGATGATTCAGCAAAAACCTCACACCAGTAAGGAGCAGGGTGGTCAGTCAGGTCTGGGGAAAGCCAGGTTCTGCAGCAAGCATTATACTAAAAGCTCGATAGAAAATGTCCTTTTATTAACAGAAAATTCACAAGTGAATACAATTATGGCCAGAAGGGACCATAAGACAAATGGCTGGACTGATGATTTATGACAGGCTTTTAAGTATGGAGTCCAGTAACTCATACTTGGATAAAACTTAACTTCAAAATAAGTATGAACTGCTGGGCTGAATACCTCTAGAGATGGAAGAGCTAGTCTCAGATGTTAACCATCTTCACTGCCCAAGATCCTGCATGCTTTGAATTTGTTAGCTTTTTTTTCATCCTTGTTACACCTTTCCTTGCGAGGCCTTTAAGATTTTCTTCCCATGAATGTAATCAAAGAAATAGTCATTTCCCTAGCTTGCAAAAAAAAAAAAAAAAGTAAAAGAACTACCAGCTGAGTTGCACAGAAATTTTTCTTACTTCTGTTTTTTGTGGATCTTTTCCATATTCTTTTTTGAATAGCCTTCTAAGGAAGCATCAGAATTTCTGGTATTATCCAGCCATGCCACATACACAAGTTAAAATTAACTTTCCTACACCTATATCATGTCTCTACATTAGAAGCACATGCTGAACCCATAATGACCACTGATTTTTTTCAAATGCTATCACTCACTCCAAAAGCATAGCTTGCACTCCTCATTCCTATGCTTCGTATTTGCATGAATCTTCTCTGAACACCCAGGCAACCCAAACCATCCTGTGTGAGTACAAGTGAAAAATGAGTTAGCGTTGGAACTAGTGATTATCCCTGCAGAGAGATACAACAGGGATAACCCAATTCCATTACAACTCCCTGATGGCAACTTTCATAGTACAACAGTTCTGTGGGCTTGAAACAATTTACTAGGCATTTCATTGCTAGTAATATTTTTTTGTCTCAGTATACCAAGATAAAATTCTTTTATCCACAAAATTCATTAACAGAATAAATATTTGACAGAGCCTGCTTTCCATTAAATTTTGCTAACAACCTTTGATTTCAACATTTTTACTGTTTCTTTACGTGAAGCTAGTCCTCATAATTTTTCCAATTATTTTACCCAGAATTGACAGCAGGATGCCCAGATTAATGCTAATATGAGCATATGCTCATTTAATATGAGCATCAGCTCATATTAAAACACTAGTGCTCTAAGCTTTTGAATAAGACCTCAAAGAACAGGAGTGTTGGAGATGTCATTATGGCTAGCGCATCAAAATTTTCTGCTCTATCTTTTTCTCTAGCTCAATGAAAAGGCAAACCCTGCACCTACCAGGTCTTGTTTTATATTCAGGAGGGCAAAAAAATCCTCCACATCATTTTTGAAAGCAGCAGACCCCTGAAGCATGAAATTAATATAAACAGGATGAAAAAACAAGTGGGATACAAACTCTTAAAACTACTTTTGTATCCAATGCTCTTACTCTCCAAGGACTTTCCTTGCTAGTTTCATATCCAGTCACTGAGAGTTTCCCTGATGGATCACAAAATCCTTTCTGCAGGCCTCTGAAGGGCCTCCTGAGAACAGTTTAGCATCCTTACAATTATGATCTGGTTAAAGAGGTTGTGCCAGCATTTCACTCACAAGAAGCCCTCTTATAACTTCTAATTCAAAACTCTTTAAGGTGTGTCTAAAACTCTTTAAGGCATCTCTAAACAAATGGAGCATCACAACTGCACTAATGCCTTACCTAGGTAACAGGTTACAGAAAGCCCTAAAATAAAATGAACCTATCCTCAGGCTTACAAACTCAGACTCTTCTCAGCTTTCTTCCACAAAAACCTGCACTGATTTATGATCACTATTTGTCCCCAAATGTGTAGCCATGTTTTAAGTAGTGTATTTCAAAATTAGATGATAACAATGAAAGATAAGAAGAAATAAGAGATCACTGGGGGGTGGGGGGTATATATACCCTTAAAATGAAAATCACCATGGAAATTGAGTTTTCTCATCTCTTCAGGATTATAAACATCTGGGACAATTCTATGATCCTTAAACTGATCCTGTTTCTCATTCGTCATCCAGAATAGACACAGGAGTTGTGTCCAATTAAGAAACACAAATGTTTGCTCTCTCTCTACTGCTAACATCTAAATTCTAATATTACTCTATAGCAAAAAAAAAAAAAAAAAAAAAAACCTGCAGAAATATTTTAGAGTCATTTGAGATCTTACATTTATTACAATATGCAACTAGCATATTGCCAACAAAATCTATTTGGAAACAAACTTTCAGAGCAAAACAGAGAATATAAGAAATAATTGGGTAACATAAGTAAAAATACATTTTTAAGATTTTGCAATTGAGGACAGCCTCTGAAAGTGGGAAAGCAAACAATGCTGAAAGTAATTGCTAGCTATAGGGAAAATAAGAAGAAATGTGCAGGAAAACACAGTTAACTCAGAGCCATAATCATCTAACAGTAAAGTCACTAACTGCACAGAGCTGAAGTATGTTTTTTGTAATCCATCAAGTTCTCTCATCTCCAACCAGTAACAGTTGCATGCTAACAGGTCAACCTCTTAAATTAAGGGGGCTTTGCTTTGTACCATACTTGCCTTGCATTCCATATCCCCCAAGCTATAGGATGAGCTAAGTATGGAAGTGGGATCATGCACCACTGTAAAGGTCAGCACCCCCAACTTCACTAGGAATGACTACTGAGGCAGCTCACCACCTTTTCCCTTTCACATTCTCCTCATGCTACAGAAATATAGACAAAAAGACATAGCCTGGGAGCCAGAAACAGGACTTGAGGAAAAAAACAAAGCCACAGCAGCCACCCAACCCCTGCCAGGACAAGGAGCTTCCTTCAAGACACCACCACCCCAACACTTTCAGAGCTAAAGTTCCCACAGCAGTTCTAGTTATCCCATTAAACATGCAAGTATTTCGTTGTTAGTGCTGTTTCTTAACACAACTTAAAGAACTGGCCTGTTTCACAAGTTATTCAAGCACCCGAGGCCACTGTTATTTTAAGGCTCGCTTATTGGGCAAGCACATAGAGCTTCAAGAGGAGTTACTTTAATTTGTAACTCCCCATGCACTTGTGCTGCAAACGAGCTGAATGGTCTATAAATACCTTTACTACCACGGATTTGGTTTATTTCCAGGACTAAGCAAAAAAGAGCCCAGGCACCTGAAACTCTATCTTAGCCTTCTCGGGTGGGGGGGGAGGAGAACCTCACAGCTGCCGCCGATCGCGGGTTTAGCGACGGGTCTCGCTGCCCGGCCAGGGGGACCCTCCACGGGCAGCGGGGGTCTGCCAGCATCGCTCCGGCTGCAGTGAGCACCGCTCGTCGGCGGGCGAGCTCCTTCGGTACTCAAGAAAAGTTGAGCTAATTAAAAACATTATAAGAAGGAAAACACTAAAAAATAAATAAAAGCTGACCGACGCCCCCGCGGCACAGACCCCCTGACTCCCGCCGGGATGAGACGGGATGTAGGGGCGCGGGCGCCTACCGGAGCGGCTGCGGATGATGTCTCGGAACTCGTCGGCGGCAGGGTCCCCCCCGGCGGCGGCAGCGGCTCCGGGGAGCCCCGCGTCAGCCATGTGCGGAGCTGGGCAGGGAGGGAGGGAAGGAGGCAGGCGGGGGAGCGCCGCGGGGCTAGAGGTGGTGGGCGGCAGGAACGGGACGGGACTGGACGGGACGGGACAGGTGCGCAGCGGCGCCGCCCGCCCTGAAATAGAGCCGGGGCGCCGGCGACTGTGCCCCCCGCCCCCGCCCGATCGATGCGCGAGGAGCAATTAGCGAGCTAATGGGGCCCCGGAGGCGCCGCAAGGCAGGAGCAAGCGGGCGGCCCTCGCCTGCTTCCCCGGCCTGCGCGCAAATTGCGCTCAGCCCCGCTGTAGGGAGCCCCCCGTGGCACTGGTCCGGCGGCGAGGGTGGGAAGGGAGATCGGGATTTTCTCGGGGTTTTCTCCCTACCTCCTCCCCGCAGACTTATTTGCCCGGTGAGTCACGGACCTGAGGGTCCCTCAGCCGTAGCCTGGTGGCACCTGCGGGCTTCTCAGGCCTGCTTCAGTGAGAGGACACAAGAAACGTTTCCGCGCGTGTTTGATACAAAAAAGGGGAGGCTTAGTTCGCTGTTGTCCCAGTCAAGGGCCAATATGCTGACTGATGGCCTCGGCTCCTCGCACCCGTCTGTGAAATGTCTGCAAGGCCGACAGCCTCCAGCCCCCCTCCATCCTGTTTTTTCCCCTCAGTTTTCTTTCCACGCTGGCATTCAGACCATGCTTTTCACGCCCAGTTTCTCTTACAGGACCAGACCAAAAGCTGGCATCATCCCGCGGGGGAAACAGCCAAGCCCAAGAGGTAGACATGATGAAGTAAAGTGCCTGCTCTCCCTATTGCAACCGAGCTCTTAGCTGTGCATTGAAACATGGACACTAAGAAGATGCATAATCCCCTATTCCTGTTTGCTAGTTTGTAAAACAACAACGTGGTGTATTCAATACAAAAAGCTGATCAGCTTTAACACCAATTCATAGACAATCCATAAGCAAATACTGAAGGACAGGAAATTAAGGATAATTTGTGGAAAGGAAGTATGTTTTCACTTGTACTTTGCATAGATAAAAGACTTGAATCTCTTCAGGTACACAGTAGTATATCAGAAGAAATTTACTTGTCTGAAAATAACAGTTAAATAGAATAAGTAAGAAAACCAGGTCAGACACAGTGAAAAGAGCAGTTGTAGGAAGACTTTTTGTAGGCACGTGCATGGTATTAGATGGTGATGAAGGGAGCTTGGCCCAGTTGGAAGCAGTGGGGCATACTCTCCACCCAGGTATTGTCTCATGGCTCAGTTCTACCCTCCTGTTTTTCATAAAGACTGTTATGAGATGTAGTAGGTGGGAAGTTTTGCACAATATTTCAAAAATATTTTTCAGCTTTGTATTTTGATGATCAGTGTTTATTACTTTAACAATGTGAGTAGGAAAATTAAGTATTGCCAGCCTTAAATAATAAAAAAGCATTAGTCAGACTCAGAAAAGGCATGAAATTGTCCTCGGATTATTCAGGGGGGAGATCATATTTCTTTTTCTGTGTTCTCTTTTTGCATTCCCACTGGCCACCCCTGGTGCGTGCCAACTCTCACAGACTTCCAGTAATGCAATTTTGGCTCCCACCACAGGGGTTCTTGCTAGAAAATTTGGCTGAGATCAACTTGCAGACTGGGTTATAGCACTACAGCTAATAAGGAGACCGTAGTTTCTCCTCTGCTATCACAAGTCTGTTTAATACCCTGTTATCACACCCCCCCCCCCCCCCCCCGGTTTGTCCCCATCTATGAACTAGATTCATTCAATCCTGTATCAATCCAGCCTTTCAGTAATGTGTGTCTGTTTCCCTAACTCTTGTTTTCTCTGCTTCTCCTTTTTTTAATGTGGATATTTTTTTTTTTTTTCGCATTCTAATGCCTTAGGAAGGTCACAGTTTGTACATGCCTTCCTCTCTCTGATAATAGGCATAGCATTGCAGAATTTTAAATGGGACTCATCTGCTCCTCAACAGCTGATCCACAGCCTCACACGTGTTATCTGTTCTGTCTTTAAAACCCAGATGGGGAGCTTGTATAGCTGCTTCCTTCTTCTTATTCTATCTCATCTTCTGTCTCTTCCCAGGGACAAAATGGAGGGAAGATAATTTTGCCTCTTTACGGCCAAGTTATGATCACTATTCTTCTGTTAGAGAAAGTTAGAAGGAAGCCACTCAAGACAGACAAAAATTGCATGACTGACACTTCTGTCACTCCAGACTGCCTGTATCAGTAGCCAAATCTCATTACTGTAATTTGACAGTGGAGTACTATCTTAACTAAATGCTAAATCTGTTCCTTACAGTTTTACAGACCTAGCAAGATTGTCTGCAACAGTTCAATGCTAGAAGTCTCAACATGTTTAGTTCACTTTATGAGCAGGTCCCTTAGTGTGCTGTACCTGAGGTTTTTGGGCTAAGTAAAATATCTGCACCCTATTTCCGTAAACACCAGCTGATATGCCCCATATATATATATATATATGGGGCATATCAGCTGTACTATACACACGTATATATATATATACGTATATATATACATATATACACGTATATATATACGTTTATGGGGCTGCTGTTAATTCAGTTCTGAGAATCTCATGTATTCACAAGAATTCTGTGCTTTTGGCAATACTTCACATGGCTTTTGTTATTATTGTTTTTGTTTGTTTGTTTGTTTTTCCCACAAACAATCTTAATTTGAGACAGAATAGGTGTCTAGGCAGCTCATCTAATTACAGATCTTTCTTGAACACGTAAACCTCTGAAGTCCAAATCAAGGTGAGGTGTAAGAGCAACAAGAGTAACTGGCAGCTCCTGTTAGTCTGTGTTGTTCTGGAGGGCAAGTTTCACTTATAGTGAAATATAGTTATATGCGGTGTGTTTGTAATTTCTACAATTAAAACTATTTGATTAGTTGTTTGTCAAAGCTTGGGGCTGGTTATTTCAAATGTTGCAGCAGGCCTTCAGTGAGACGTAATGTTTTAGAATGAAAAACAATAATTTAATGACATATATGTACATTATTAAAAACCCATTTCAGAAAACAATTGGTTTTATAATAGAATCTAAAAGATTCTCAGTCTGAGGTTAGCAATTCTGGATGACAGATTATCTATCCATAAAGGCCTATCTATGCTTTGATTCTCCTTAAATATATTTTTTCAGTTGCATGTTCAAAGACAGACTTGGGGCTAGTCATGTTGAGTCTTAAAAATTAACAACTTTTTTTTAAATCCTACAAAATCAGGCATGCATTTTCCAATGGTTCATGTTACATTCTGGTTTTGTTGAACCATTTAGGACATTTCAGCACTTTTTTCACAGTTTGATTAAGCTAGGTAATGGAGTTGTTGGTAAGAGTCCAATTCAATCTAGAGTAGTACTCTCTCCCTTAAAAAAAAAAAAAAAAAGTTGTTGTTATTTATTCTGCCCACAATGCATGACCCATCCCCTATTAAAAACAGTTCGTTGGCTATCTAGGATTCTGATACTCACATTATATTTTAATTATTTTATAAATCAAAATGAATAATCAGTCAGAGAAAAATACATAAAAGCTTTCCTTGTGGTAATTTATGCTTTAAAATGATTACTTTGAAGCAAAAAGGATTTGTGACTGTATTACAGACTTCATCTGATACTAACTAATTTATGGCAACTCCCTCAGCTAACAAGAATCACACGGTGTAAATGGAAAATGAGACTCCACTGGTATTGAAAATAAAGAGGTAATTTCTTTCCATCTTTCATAACTGCTTTTTGAGACTGCATTTTTTTTTTGTCAGAACTAATTAAAAAGCTTGTTTTTCATCTCAGAATTAGTTTTATAATCTATTCAAGCAAAACTGAAAGTCAGCAGTCTAAATGCAGTAAAAAACCCACAAGCTTATTTACTGATTAGTACTTCCAAGTTGGTGACCTGCTTATCCTCTGGGAACACAAATATTTGTGCAAACTGCACAAAATCTTGTCCCAGGCTTCCTCATGAAACTGTGCTTGTGATGGATAGTGTTTTGTTATACACATTTTTGCTGCTATGATGTTTGTAAAGTTGAAGATTTATTAGAAAATTATACATATAAAGCAGTGCAGTGAAATGCTCGCTTTAGGTTTGATTTTAGTGTACTTAATTCTGGAGAAAAATGTATGTTGAATATTTAATAAAAAGGCCTTTAAGTAACTGAAACTAAATAAAAATAAATGCCAAAAAGAATTATTTATTGCACAATGACATATCCTGTATTAAAACCCTTGTACTAAAAAGTTACAAAATAACCTCTCAGTTACAGCACTCATAACCATATTTACAAAGGCAATCAGCATTGCCTCATGCATAGACTTGAGCACTCTCTGTGAAGTAGTGCCTAATTACATTTTCATAGCTATCGTTAGGCATCTTTTGGCTTCTACTGTCATATGCAGTAAATGCTTAAATATTTAGGTCCCTATCCTCAAAGATATTTAGGTGTCTAGTTCTCATTTCTAATTTATAAGAATTAGGGACCAAGTACCTTTTTCCAAAGGCAGATTATTTGAAATTTTCTCTCTTGGAAAGCTTGTTAGAAGCTTCTGTGGAGAAAGCCAAATTGTCACAGTAATATGAATTCAACGCTGCTGTTTCTACAATACAGACCTCAATAAAATAGTCTGTTTATGAGGCATTTTTGAAGTATTCTTCACCAGATTTTTATGTGATTTTGATTAATTTTATAGTCCATTACAAATTACCTAGTATAAACATACCTACACTTGGAAAAAAACTGACCATCAAGTGAAAGGAATGTTTAATTTGGACATGAAGTGTTTTAATTCCAGAGAGCTCTGATCATTACCGAAAGTAGGATATTGCAGACTCCAGTAATGTTTTCTTCTCCCATATTCCAGTGTTTTCAATAACATTTTAGTAGTTGTCTAAAACACCAAAGAGGGCTCTTTTATTTTTATTTTTATTTTTTTTTCCTAGTGTACCATTATAAACTTTCCTGAGTCCCCTTAAAGTTTACAACAAAGTATTATTCACTTTAATGTGAGCTGGATTTGATCATGTTGTAAATCCATCCTTCATTATTGTTTGAGCACATCTTCTAAGGCTATAATTTACAGACATACTGTCAAAGAAATATCACTGTATGGCATATGCATTATTATTTCTACAGTTTATAGACACCTAGAAGAATGTCTTTTACACCTAGAAGAATGTATGTTTTTTTCAATCCAAACACACACACAAACCACCATAAAAAAAAAAAAAAGTGGCTGATACATTGAGTTTCTGATCTGAATATCCTTCACAAGTTCATTTAACTTTCTGTTATTAGTCTTGCAAATTTGTAAATACACTTGTTTAACTTCAACAATGTGAGTAGAAATAGAAATATATATATATGCGAATGTAGTGCTGTAATAAAGCCGATATTGAATTTATTTGAACACAAATGAAAATACGACATCTCGATCTGAGTATTGTACATGAAGCAAAAAACTTAAAAGCATTCATCAAAATGACTTCATCAAGCACTGTGTTAACTATAACACCAATTTTCAGATAAATTGTTAAAAGGGTTTAAAAAACAGTGATCAAGCATTTCTGTTTCACTATATCCTTGCCAGTAAAATTCCACTTGGTTTACTTTTATATGCAGTGTTGCCTAAGAAGGAAAATGTCATTCTGTGGAGTAACATTAATGAACTTGAGCCTTTGGGACTTGGAAAATAGTTTTTAAAGAAGCATAAAGATTGGAGCTGAATAAAAGGAAAGGATTACATATGGGCTGCTGTTTGAGAATACAGCATAAAATGTAAATTGTATTTTCTTAAATAGTTAAATCTCTGAAGAGGAGAAGGGATAGAGGAACTGCATTAGTCTAATTATCATTGTTGTTAAAATTGTAGTTGTCATCTCAGTTTTGTATGAATTTACAGATAGACCCTTTTAATGTGAGGTTAATTAGCAAGGCTTCTCAGAGACTTTTTTTTCAGATCCCTGCTGCAAATCTAGCCTAGATCAGCAGCAGCTGATAATCATTACCAGTACATGACTGTTCACTTGTCTTTCTGAAATCAGTGTGCGGCCACAATCCAATTCAATTAAGTCATGTTTGCAAGTTACTGAATATTTGCACATTACTAAATGGGAACTAATTGACTCTCATATTGGTTCTCAGCAAAAACCAAGGAAGGTTCTACTTGGGATTTTTATTATCAAGTGCTTCTTGATAGTAAAAAAAAAAAAAAAAGAAAAAAAAAAAAAGTCAGACTTCATCTTCCTGGACTGACAGTGGCTATCAGAAAGCACTAAATTCACATTCAGAATGCATACAACAAAACCCTATTTTTGAATGACATTTTGTAAAGGGCTTTATAATTATTATCATCCTCAAGTGTATCTATAGATTGACCTGTCAACTGTGAAGCAACCACTCTGATAAATCATTGTGATTGTAAAAGAATTTTTACAAAAATGTTTTAAATAATTGCATTGAGATTGAAGAGCTAATAACTAAAAAGGATTGGGGAAGTTAGAAGCATCTGAATCTTTCCTTTCAATGGAAAGGAAGGAAAAAATGCAGTAAGAGGTTATTCTTTTCTAGTGAAATTCTTCAATTACCTGCAGGTTTAAAGGCAGCTTTTAGTCAGATCTATTCATGAGTAGAGCATGGCTGGCTATCTTATATATTAACTCAATTATATATTTTTTCCATTCCTAACACTATAAACTATGTTTTGCACTTTCAAATATTTGTAAGGAAAATATGTGCCTGGTACGTTGAATTCAATTTCTTATATTTGAAATATTAAGGGAAAGACACACAGAACTGTTATCTCTGCAAAGCACTGATGTGTTCTGCTGGCCAGCTGAATACACACAGTCAGAAATCACTTTACATTTCAATCACTCAGTGCGGCCATGATCCTTCAGCACTTTGGGACATTCCTAGTTTTGTCCACTCGGTTGACCATTCTTACACATCTCAGAGAACAGCAAAAGCAGGGAAGTTCCTTTGGGGCTGGGGACCATGGAAGCTCCCTGTGGGGTTAGTCAGGAGAGGGTTTGGCAGCCAGGGCCCATTCCACTGCCCCACCAGGATCTGGGCAGCCAGGTGACAACATGGGAGCCCTAGCTCCACCCCTGGGCACCTCCATGGGGATCAGCCGAGGTTTGGCTGCGATGTGGGCCCATGGGTGGGCCTGGTTAGACAGGGCCAATGGCTGGGCAGGGCAGAGCTGTGGGGAGCTGGAGCCTGTGTCTGCTCAGGCCTCGCTGGGACAGGGGCTCATGGCCCTGGGGCTGACATGGGGGCCTGGGCCCAGGGCAGGCTGGAGAGCTGCTGAGGAGGCATTCAGGGCTGGAAGTACCCTCAGGGCCCTGACAGTATGGAGATAGAGGACCATGTTAAAGGTTTTTTGTTTGTTTGTTTTTGTAGGGTTTTTTTTTTTTTTTTTTGGACTAAGTTACTACATGCATGGTAATATATAGCTGCATACAAAGTTTCAGAAAAAATCTAACAAGGTTATCTTACGGGTGATAAGTGTCTACATCCTCTCTTAAAAACTGCTTATCTATCACTCTCTATTGTGTAGTGGATGCTTTACATTTCAGCAGCAATTTGAAATTAGGAGCAGTGGCCAAATGACAGGACAAAGAATGAAAAATGCTCAACCAATGCTGGCCTGCAGCCAACCTGCTCCTAACCCCTCTGTGCCATTACACTTGTGAAAGGCACTGTCCTGACTGACCTCGCCCTACTGCTGTGCCCTTGCCAAAAACATGCAATCCTTGTCCTTCAAAGGCAAACCATCTGTACCCAGCAGCTGTGCAAATTTGCTGTCGGCACACCTGCAGTCAGACAGAGTACACCCTCCAGCTTCACTGAGAGCAAAGGCTGTGTTTCACAGGAACCCTGCAACCTCATGCTGTTATTCTGTTGGATAAGTGGCCAGAAAGGTCTTGCCCTGCCCAGAGCAAGGCTTCTTCCTCTCCAAGAAATCTATTTTCCCCTATATTTTTCAATGGGCTGTGAAAAAAAGACTGAGTGGGGTTGTAAGTGCATTTCTCTGCTGATGGAAGTAAGTGTCACGCCCTGGAGGCTGATGTCTATGGTGAAAAAGGTCTAACAAAGTAATGTTGATATGACTTGTTTGGGAAGCAGCTTGTGCAACATGATCATCTTTTCAGAGCTAGCACCACAAATAAAATTCTCTCTACCAGAAGGCTTCAAGCTAATATCACGTGAGGCTCAGTCTGCTGTCAGATGCATTATGCACATGCAAGTGTAAGCAGAGTTTCAAAGAGCAATGAGTAACGTGGGTAACCAATCTGTAACATTCTGATCTCCCCTACTGCAAGTATCAGTTTACTTTTCAAACAGAAAATAAAACCAAATTGCTTATTTCCACGTTTATTATCCCACTATGAGGTAAACACAGAACACATGCATATTGAGGGATAAGATGATCTCAGAGTACATCTGGCATATATATGCTAGTATTTTCGTCATTCTTGCCATTAATTGTTGATAGAACACATGAAGTTGTCTTCAAGCTGGAAATTAAATGTCTCTGAATGTTGTCTTACAGTTTTATATGGAAAAGGTTGATACTAAACCACCATTGTCCCAGCTTAGGTTTTTGCGAATTCTTCCAAGGAGGTAGGAAATGAAATCTGACATCTACTTTCTATTATCCGTATATGTACATCTCTTATTTTCCTTAATATTGTAGTGGGTTTATGTGGCAAAGTTTTGGTAGCAGGGGGCCATAGGGGTGGCTTCTGTGAGAAGGATCTAGAAGCTGCCCCATGTTAGGTAAGGGCCCTACTGCTGACCAGAGCTGAGCCAATAAGTGATGTTGTTCACACCTCTGTGAGAGCATATTTAAGACAGGGAAAAAACAAAACTAAACTAAACTAAAAACAAAACAAACAAACAAAAAAAAATGCTGCATGACACAGCAGCTGGGAAAGTGAGAGGAGTGAGGAACAGCCTTGCAGGCACCAAGGTCAGCAAAGAAGGAGGGGGAGAGGTGCTCTAGGCACTGGAGCAGAAGTCCCCTGTGGCCTGTGGTGAGGACCATGGTGAAGCAGGATGTCCCCCTGCAGCCCATGGAGTACCATGGTGGAGCAGGGTTCCACGCTGAAGCCCATGGAGGAGACCATGGTGGAGCAGGTGGACCTGCACTGATGGAGACTGCGGCCTGTGGAAGACCTCTGCAGGAGCAGATTCTGGGCTGGACCTGTAGCCTGTGGAGAGGAGCCCATGCAGGAGCTGCTGCCTGTGGGAAGCCCACACTGGATCAGTTTGGCAAGGACTGTATCCCGTGGGAGGGACCCCACATCACAGGGGACGAGAGTGACCAAGAAGGAGTGGCAGAGAAGAAGTGCTATTGACTGACCATAATGCCCATTGCCCTGTTCCCCTGTGCTACTCGGGGGAAGAGGTGGAAGAGGGTGGATGGGGGGAAGGTGCTTTTAGTTTCTTTCCTTTGTTTCTCACTAACAAGCTAGAACTTGTTAGTAATTAGCAGTAAATCTTACTATCTCCTTACACTGAGTGTGTTTTGCCTGTCACGATAATTACCGTGTGATCTCCTTGTCCTTATCTCAACCCTTGAGCCCTTTTCATTGTATTTTCTTCCCATTTCTCTTTGAGGAGGGGGAGTGAGAGAGCGGTTGTGCTGGAGCTCGGCCACCCACCCGAGTAAAACCACCACAAATATACAGATGCTTTTTCTTTTTGAATGTTAATGAAATGAGTGAAATGGAGTTGTGGACACTGAATGTGTAACTAAGGAGCGGTGACAGGCAGATAACACCTGGATAGCATTCTGCAGTTTTACTTACTTCCCAGTGCATGACAAGATGGTAATGTGGGTATGCATGTAGTGGTATATTGTACCTATTCATCATCTATGTCTCATGTAGTTCAACCTTTCAGCTTCATCTCATGTTTTTCTTCATTAAAGATGCAAAAACAAATACCATAGAAATGGGGCTGATGAAAACAAAATTATTAATATAAAGATCACCCTTCCCAATGGTAATAGTTACACTATTTCAATACAGCTGGCTGAAGGGGGATAGTTATTGACAATCAGTCAATGCAACTTCCCAAACAACTGCACTGCAAGAGTTCTCATTTCACCTTGTTGCTACCATTGCATCAGCTCTACAATGTTTTATTTCTCATCCAATATCCCTCTGCTATCAACTGTTATATTTTAACAGCTTTCCATATTTCTGGTGAGGAAATTAGCAAATAGGTTCTCACTCTGATAATGTGTTCATGCCTGGAGTCAGCTATAGCAAACAGAGATCCCTACTCTATTTTCTGAACTAGTCTTAGGCAAGAGTACAATGCTAATCAGAAGATTGGATGAAGAAGAATATACACCACACTGATAGAGGTTTAGAATAAACTCAGTATTCATGAGGTGACTAACTCCCTACTACAGAAGGCTAGTAGGCTCACCTCTGACACAGAAGGTCCCTGAAATTGGCACTGGTGTTAAATAATTATGTCATCTGATTTGCTTTACACATCTGAGAACAGTGTTTGTGAAAAAGTAAATCTTTGGAGGATTCACTCCAGAATAATGACAAAAAAACAACAACAACAACAACCTAAATCCAATCAAATATTGCTTTATTTGAATTAATTTTAAATTCATTTTAAATAATTTAAAGCATTAATTTTAAATGCTTTTTGGGTATGATATGAAATTCTAAAATTTTACTGTTTTAGTCTCAAACTATACTAAAATTATAATGAATTGTTTCATGCAGTGGAAAGTTGAAAAGGTGTTTATATGAAACCACTGCAGTGACATTACCAAAATGTTTTTCTTAGTTACCATCCAGATATATTTCATAGTGACAAAACATTACAATACAATATACCAAAGGAAACATTTTAGCAATACCAGAATGAAATATTTTGACATTGCTAGGATGAAAAGAGAAAGTTTCAAATGAGAAAGTAAAAAATAATTGCTCTGAAACTCGTAAAATCAGAAAATCTGCTCTGACAAAACACTTTCATTTAGACAAAACAATACTTTCTGTCATGATATTGTTCTCTTGACATTTTTTTTTTCAACAAGCCCTAGGAATTATTTGCTTATTTAAAAAAATATATTGAAAGTCATATAAGTGGGTCTGAAAGCTTTGATGTTAAGGTGAATGTCTGTTTCCAAAGAATACAAATAAAATCATACAACTCTTCCTCTCTCTCCTCCCACACCCATGCTTCCACAGATTCATGCTTAGCTTATTTTATAACCCATTTTCTCTGTACCCCAATGGCCACAATATTATCCACAACCAAAGGAGTGCCAGTGACAAATGTCATCCCACAGACCACTTGCTTGCTCTATGGACTGCTTTGCTGTGCCCAGGCAGGCACCAGGTATGTTCCCCACTGCACCTGGCACTTCGTACCTCAGCATCCCACACACCTTCTGAAAGCCACCTCAGCAAGGAGTGAGGCAGAGGTAGAACCACCAGATGGGAGGATTGCACACTCTTCGTGTTAGTATGTCAAGATTACTAACAAGTTGACTATATATACAGAAGGAGACCTCAGGAACCCAGAGAGTCATTTAGAGAATCATTGTCTGGAAGATCATTTTGGTTCATAATGTGGGCTTAAGCCTTCAGACTTCTTTTTCCAACAAAGAAAAGAAAATCAACCAAAGAAAAAACTTTGTTTTTCTTACATTCAGGTCAATGTATTTTTAGAAACACAAATGTTTTAAAATGCACCAGTCTCACATGTCAGTTCATGTTATCCTCTTTGATGATAATTAAAACAAACTAGCAAACATTGTTCCTCCAGGAAAAGAACAAGAAAATACAAGGAATATATGAAGACAAACGTGAAGATTAGCAGGTATTTCTGTGCACAACTTAAGGCATACAGCTCTCTTAAATAATTGACCATGTGTCCAGGTCCATGAAATTAAAGGAATTAGTATTAAAGGCATATGTTTCACAGGTGTAGATGGTAAATCACTTCAATGTAGCAATGTGAATTTGTAGTAATAGGGGATCTGTACCAACATAAATAAACTAAACAGGTTCCCAAATCTTTGTGGGACTGAGATTCAACATTGCAATACTGTTCATATGGTTTTCTATGATCTTCCTTTTTACCATATCAGTGGAAGGATGAAAGCCATCTAGAACAGTGGAAACAGAAGCAATTAACTTAATTTGCAATCCTTTTCATCAGAAATGTGTCCCTTACTAGTGTTAATCTGAACAGTTTCTATTCAGAAACTATTCATCCACAGCTGCTCTGGGTAACACGTTCCAGTGCCTCACCACCCTCTGAGTGAAGATTTTTCTCCTAACCTCTAATCTAAATCTCCCCTCTTTTAGTTTAAAACTATCCCCCTTGTTCTGTCATTATCTGATTGAGTCACTCTCCATCTTTTTTGTAAGTCCCCTTTAAGTAGTGAAAAGCCACAGTGAGGTCACCCAGGAGCCTTCTTTTCTCCAGGCTGAACAGCCCCAGCTCTCTCAGACCTTCTTCATAGGAGAGGTGCTCCAGCCCCTTGATCATCTCTGTGGCCCTCCTCTGGATCTGCTCTAACAGCTCCACATCCTTCTTGTGCTCAGGGCTCTAGAACTGGATGCAGCAGTCCAAGTGGGACCTCACCAGGACTGACTAAAGGGAGACAATCACCTCCCTAGACCTGCTGCTCAGTTCCTCTTTTGATGCATCCCAGGATGCAATTGGCCTTCTGGGCCATTTTTATGCCTGATGTTCATGCATTGGTGTTTGAAGGAATATTATCCTAATATGCATAAATGTTTTATTTCAGTTCCCCCCCCCAGAAAAAGAATTATGATTTAAACAAATGTTATTTTTTGAGGAATGAAGTGCATTTCCCTTGTTTTTAACATATCTGTCTTACATTTGTCTTGATTCTGAAGCATTTTGATCAAGTGTCAATAATTAAAAACAAAGAGTTATTGTTTCTTGACTGTTGTGGCAGAATGAGCATCATTGCTGCAAAGTATCTTTTTAAATTTTGAAGATAATAACAATGCAAACATTTATATATATAAAAATAACAGTACCTCTGTAAGATTTTCAGATCAAACATAAATTAACCCAGAAGGTAGACCTTCTGCACGGAGAAAGTCTCTATTTCTCCATATGTAGACGTGGCTTAAAACTAACCATACCTTTCCCAGTCCTGGAGTGGTGCGGAGGGAGCCACATTGCCTACATCTTGCTATCCAAACCCTTTAAAGCTAGTGCTGCAATGTAACAGATTGCCCCTTACAAACTATCTCAGTGAGTCAGCTGGAAAAGTTACCTGGTGGAAAAGGTAGGGTTCTTCTCTAACATATTTTGTTTGTATCACAGACACATAGAATTAACAGGGGAATCAGAGGTATCTATATATATATATAAACTCAGTAACATTGCTTTTTTAAACACAACCCTTTTTTCTTCTAGTCTGATTTTTGCTACAGTCCTGCAGTGCGTGCAAAGTAGATGGAGTCAGTTGGCCAGTTGGAATCGATAGGGATGGCAGGGAAAAGAGAGCTGCATCAAAATGTAGTTTATTAGCTCCTTTGCTATTTTTGGTTGACCTCATTAGAATTTCTGCTTCATTCATTAAGGCTTTGCTTCAGCAAAGTGTTCAGGGCCATAGTAACCATAAACATTTATCTCAATGAACAAATTATATTGTAGTTAAATATGTGCTTTACTGTTTTCCTGAATGTGTGTTTTAACACTTTATTTTTTCTAATTAAAAGAAAAAAAAAATGTAACAGGGGAAAATGCAGTCATGTAATTCCACAATTACTGTGTTGCACAACTCCAACAATAAAGCTTAATCTTATCTACTACACTAAATAACTTGCAGAAGCTCTTACTGACCTAGTCAATAAATCTTAAAATTGTAGGGAAATACTTTTTTCAGATGTTCAAAACTAATTAATGATGAATAAACATTTCATTTTGAATGAATAAACATTTCGTTTAATTTACTTTATATTCATATATTTTTTTTTCTCTATAATATCTAGTCATGCAAAAAATGTAAAGTTCAGCTCATTTGAATTATCTGTTAGAAAGAGAAAGGGGTAGAGAGAAAAAGAAAGAGAGAGGAGGAGAGAAATGGAGAGAGAAAGAAAAGAGTATACATTTTTGTTCTCAGTTTATTCAAATATAACCAAATAACTTAAATTACAGTTTGGAAAAATACCATTTACACTGAAATGATCTATGGCATATTTAATACTGAAGTGGATTTTTAAAACAAACATGAGGGAATAATTACAGATCTGTGGTAAGATTCATCTTGTAGTTTTAAACAGAGTATTTAATATAATTACTGAAACAAACAAACAAACACACAAAAAAGGACATTACATGGATAACATATCTTTTGCTTATATGAACAGGTGTATTCATCTATACTATTGAGTTTTAACACATCCAGTAATTCAGTACTGACAGTTTGTTGAGATTTATATGAAGAACTTTTTCAGCCTTTGATGCTTGAGAAAGGGAAGGGGAGGGAAGGGAAGGGAAGGGAAGGGAAGGGAAGGGAAGGGAAGGGAAGGGAAGAAACCACTGTGATTTCACTTTCCAGTCTTTCTCTAGATGATTTATGTGCATATTAAAAAATGCAGGGCCTAACAACAATCATTATGGGACTCCAAGAGTGATTTCCCTGTACTGATAAACCTGACTATTTATACCTAGCCTTTCTGTCATGTTTTTGGGTGTTTACTTGCTCATGAGAGAGTCTTAGAAAGAAACAATGGTTGGATTTCCATGATGAGCTGTTGAAAGTTTTTTGAAATATGAACATACAGTATCAACTGATTACTGATGCTTTAAAGGATAGATGAAAGAAATAGATGAGCAAGGCCAAGCTTCTCTTTACAAAATTCACGTTGATTTTTCTCAGTGATACCATATTTTTCCATGTATTTACTGATTGTCTTCTGCATTATATATTTTACTAATTTGTCTGATTGGTAGTCCTCAGATCACCATGGGAACCTTTTCTGAAATTTAGTGTAGTGGTTTTTGCCTTTTTCATTGATACCCAGCCCATTTAAAGAGAAAGTCATCTCCTCTGATCTCACCCTGAGGTTGTTTAGCACAGGCCAACTTTGATATGAATGTCCAGAAACTGTTTAACATGTAATTGAGCCTGAGTAGATGCACACTCCATCACTGGAGGTAGAACCCACCACCTGGCTCCCTGTCTTAATACCATGATTGGTAGGTTTTACCTCCACGATATCTGAGCCTATCTTAAAGTGCTCTTTTAGAATAATTAAATACAAAAACAGAATTTACTTGTGTTTACCACAAACTAAAAGAGATAACTGAAAAGAAGTCCAAGACAAGAACAATTCTAATATATGCAACTATTATTTCATAAATAATTGTAATCCAGAATCGGTCTATGAATATAGTGAGACTTAAATGTGTTTCATGACTCCTGAAATAACTTTGCAAGTCACATAGCAAGAGTGACCTGCTATGCACACATGTGAGGGCAACTACAGAGCATCTTTTGTTATATCTTCCTAATGGCTATGACTTGTGCTTCATCTTCAAGTTTGTACACTAAGTAATGAACACACACCCCATCATAAATATATACTTCCTTGTCTTGTATAAATAGACTCCAGTAATTCTGTAACTGGCAAGCAAGGAAGACAAGTGAGGCTAACCAGGATTAGCAAAATACCAATGCATCCTCTTTAGTTACATGCTACAATGTGTTTGTTTTCTTTTTCATTTTTTTTTTTTTTTTCCATTCATGGCTAATTAATCACATAAAGAGGGAGCTGAGAACTAAGACAATCTATTCGTTATCTTAAAAGTTATTACAGCTGGTGTTCTTATTAATCAGATCTTAACAGGAGAGATGTAAGATCATCTGCTGTTATTCAGAAAACCAGCACTCAAGGAGATTACCTAGGCAAGTGCAGTTCACACTTCAAGGTCAGTTTTCTGGTTGGTAATATTCCTATTAACTTGGAAGTGAATATTAACAGCCTGCAGTACTGGGTCATCTTCATTCCATCCTTTTTATACAGAGATTAACAAGTGTGTAGCGTTAACAGAATTCCATGTAATTGGAAAGATATATTTATTGTTAAATGTTTACAGGAAAGAAAAAAAAAAAAAAAAAAAAAAAAAGGTACTTTAGTTCCAGATATCATTTAACAAAGACTGCATATAAGCACCTGAGGAAAAAAAAAAAAAAAAAAAAAAAAAAAAAGCTTGAATACAAGGTAATGATTTTGAAGTAGAAATTAAAAATTATCATTTAACTTCAAAAATAGGAAAGTAGAAATATTAATTGAATTTCCTGTGTCAGGAGTCTCTGCGAGTCTTGCTTAACTACATTAGTTAAACAGTGCCTGTCTGAACTATGTCCAGGTCATTGTGAATATCCTGAATAGATTGAATAGATTGTGGCAAGAGCAAGCAATTTTCTGAGATGTTGAGTTTCTTAGTC
Source organism: Heteronetta atricapilla (assembly GCA_011075105.1). Classification (NCBI taxonomy): domain Eukaryota; kingdom Metazoa; phylum Chordata; class Aves; order Anseriformes; family Anatidae; genus Heteronetta; species Heteronetta atricapilla. The sequence continues at coordinate 119,574,884 of CM021731.1, read as the reverse complement.
TCATGGGTTTAGGCAACGGATAGTTGCTCGGTCATTCTGTGCAGATAACCTCTCTAGAAATGCTCAGAGCAGAACTTTAGGCACTTAATAAACTTTACAGCTGAAATCTGAAGAGCTCGTGGACCTTCTGCAGATTGCTGTCATAGACCTTGGTGTATAAATTCTTCCTGTGTTGCTCTTCAAGTATCGCTCTGTAAGATTTTTTTCTTTGGAGTCATAGAAGATGGTCTGCTCTAGATTATGTTCTATGTTATGTGTTAATAAAAATGTTAAGCAGAGCTGACATTAGCCATGGCTGCAGTCCATGAGAGAACTTGCAGTCAAGGGAGCTCATATTTATTTATTTATTTTGTGGCTCAATATTTCTAGTATGTCATGTCCAGTGTAGTTTTTACACATTTTCAAACAGATTGGTATGATTTGTCACAGCTGGGTTTATCCTACTGATTTTACAGCTTGGAAAATTTCTGACTGGGTTGGGGTAAAATGAGTCATAGTTTCCCCAAATCATTTGCCACACTAAAGGCCAATTGGTCCTGATTGGCAATTTCTGCTCAAAAAAAGACATTTGCTTTGAAGGAGCAAGACTGCTGCAGATAAAAACATTAGGGTCCATCTAAGAATTGCTTTATTAGAAGAAGCTAGGTCTATATTTTAGTAAATGGGAAATCTCTGTCTGTTCCCCCAAAACCAAAATGTTTGTCTTCAGGTGATCCTGTAGGACCTGTGCAATAGTTCTGTGGAATTATTCCAATGCCAGATAATAAATATATATATTCAAGAGGTAACATTTTTACAGTAATACTTTGATTTGGCCAAAATATCTTCTTTGTCTTCACAGAATCACAGAATTTCTAGGTTGGAAGAGACCTCAAGATCATTGAGTCCAACCTCTGACCTAACACTAACAGTCCCCACTAACCCATATCCCTAAGCTCTACATCTAAACATCTTTTAAAGACTTCCAGGGATGGTGACTCCACCACTTCCCTGGGCAGCCTGTTCCACTGTCTAACAACCCTTTTGGTAAAGAAGTTCTTCCTAACATCCAACCTAAAACTCCCCTGGTGCAACTTAAGCCCATTCCCCCTCGTCCTGTCACCAGGCACGTGGGAGAACAGACCAAGAATAGTATTCAAGAATAAAAGAGTACAGTAACAAAACTTTATTGAAGAGAAGGAAGGAAACACTCTGTCTGTCTAGACTTACACCTCTGAACTCATACAATTTGTACAAATCTTACCTGATACCTTCCTACCACTGCTGAACTATGTCTGATCTTGCATCAGTACCTTGGAGCGAAAGATGAAATGTGCAAAGAAACCAAGTGCAGGTGACCTATCAGAAGAGAACTAGACCATGCTTAAGACTAGTCAGAATTAAGTTATGGTAGGAGACATCCATGGACTAAATTCCACTCCCTTCTGTTTCTTCAGAGCTTGAGTCAAGCTCCTGTTGAGACCAAACAGAAAGGAAAAATCTCCTGCATAGATGGCCATTGTTAGCAAGCTCCTGCTCTACAGAAGTTGCTACTTGCAATGCCAGTTTCTTCTTCTTAATCCAGAATAAATTTTGCTGCACTTCCTCTACAGTTTTTCAATCTTTCTCCTTAGGAAACTACAGCTAAAGTTGTTTGCTCCCCTTGTAAATTAAAATTATGATGTTACATAAATTTTAAAGAATAAATAAATCTGGTAATGATTTGACATCAGCTTTTCAGTCAAATAACTAATGACCCCTCTTAAGGTTCCCCTCCTTCACACTGAAGAGGCTGGCCACCCATGTCTTTTTCATGTGGCAGCAAGATGTGACTCATGAATATTATTCTGAAATCAGAGTATTAATATAACACTGCTTGCAAGACAGATTCTACTTTCTCCTGCACTGCAGAACCTTAAAGACGGGTATCATTACTGTGCATTGCTGTTTTTATACTTCAACAGATTCTTGTTCAGACAGTCATGTTTGGTTGCTTTAAAATACAAGATTTATCATTTGATCAAGGAATCTATAGAAAACAGGATTTCATATGCATAAATTCAGGTTTTTTTTTTTTTTTTTTTCAGCTGTAATGCATCAGCATCTGCACATCAAAAGCTGAACCATGCTGCACTTCTTACCAAAGGGAAAGAAAGTCTACTGATATGTTTACGCAACAAATCTATATCTTTCCATTTCTGTCTTGATTAAAAGAGCAACAGTACTTTAGGCTTAATTTAAGCCTTTGTCTTAAAGATTCTGGTAAATTATCTTGGTCTATAGCATTCCACTGTGTAAACTGTGATCAAATGAAAATGAGGAAAAGTAATTCAATGGTTTTCTGAAACTAGTGTTTTGAGCGTTTTTGTTTGTCTGATTGGGTTGATTTTTTTCTCCATTAAACTAGTGACTCCCATCCTCAAATCTAGGATCTACATTCATACAAGTCCATATAGTCCATGTGAGGTTTAGGGCCCTTTTAAATATGTTTTGGCAAATAGCAGCAGAATAACAACCACATTCCACTCTGTCCCCCCAGGACATACCAGGTCCTGCATTTATCCTCTCATCAGTACTATTCTGGACTTGTATTGCTAAGGGCATTTAAAACTGTAGTTGGTTATAATGGTCTTGGTCACATGGGATCTATTAAAAAAAATAATTCAGGCCTTAACTATATTATGTTTTTCCAGATAATATTAGGATAATTTGCAGTATAGAAAATAAAAAATAATAATAAAAAAAAAAAAAGAGAGAGAGAGGAATTTAATGTTCTCAGATCTCCATTAAGTCACCCACCCTTGCTCTCACATGGATCTCAATTTTCACAGGATGCAAAATGTGTTAGAGAAAAGTCACAGAAGTTTTCATGTGCATGCCTTTTGGGGTTGATATGAGCTATTATAATGATTTATTTGTTGTGTGCTGACAGGATGTTTGACTTTTTGCGAACAAGATGGATGATGTTACCATTGTGTAACCTTGCAACGTACACCAGTAAGTTAACACAAAGAACCAGAGACCCCATCTTAATGATATGCTTGCAGATTTGGGATGCCTCTGAATTGTTTGTGTTATTGCTCAGAGTCAATGGGTAGTTTTGTGATTAGTACTAATCAGTTTCCAATTAGTACCAATTAGGACCTCAGCTAACGTGGAGGTGGTGCTTCTACCTGAGAAGGATTTAGATTTTGCAGATGTTTTCTATCACCAAGTCAAGAAACTTCTAATCTAACTGAGCTGGCACTCAATTATATTGTATTTTAAACTATATATATATATAACATATTATGTTACATGATTTTCTTTTTCTGTAGGATGTAAACATGCATAGCTTATCAGCATGCAGGGTTCAGGATGCTTGCTGTGAGAAGAAAAGTCCAAACTGGTATTCACTTCCCTTGCAACAGACCTGTAATGCTCCAATTACCTGGAGGTGATCTTACTGGAACTCTGGAAGTAGCCTCATCCTTGTGAAAGGGTATGAAAGGGTAAAGACCACAGAGGTGAAATATGATATACTCTTTTATCGTTCCACATCTTCTTATAGAACAGGAAACCAATGATCGTTCATAAGGTCTTAGGTACAAGCCTAAAGTGAAACGTAAAGAAGTTCCCCAATACATCTGGAATATATAAATCAACATAAAAGTGTTTAAAATATCTCTTTTATATGATACATGATTGACTACTGAAACTATTGTCACTCCACTTCTTGCTGTTCTTACAAAAGCAAGCTTATTACTTCTCTCAGTATATATATTAAAATAAACAAATAAATAAATAAATAAAGTAAAATACAATATTTCTATGGTGAATGTTGCATCCTAGCATCCACAGAACAATACAAGGAATAGTTTAAACTTTCTTTGCACTGATGTAGCCCACTGAAACTAATGATTGTGTCAGACAGCAATGAGGTCAAATTGTGATCAATAGATAAAAAACTACTGTGTTCCACTTAAAGCAGTACTTCTCTGGTAGTTTTTCTTCTGTTTAAGGTTGAGCATAGTTTCTCCCATTACAGATAAGCTGCAGAAATGGGAACAAATGCAGTTATGATTTAGTATCATTTTGATGTTTACTTTCCTAGTCTTGATATAACTTTGTGCAATATCTTCATAACACATGCCTTATGTGGTTTCTTTTCCCAACAAAATGACACTTCAAATTACCATTTCTCTGGAAGAAGAATTCATCAGGAGCCAGAGTACCATGTTCCCTACATTAAGGTCCAAGTCTTTGCGTTTGGAAGCTTGATAGTCCAGTGTTGATTTATTCAATAAATGCCTCTTAATATTAATCACAGCTGACAGCTTTCTATACTATCGATATCAAATAGATGCTTATAGTTTCAGAGTTTTCAATAGCTTAATCAAATTAAAAAAATGTTGTTAGATGTAGGCAATGACATATGACATGCATAGTGGAGCACCTTAATATATATAAACTTCTGCATTTCCAGTTAATCAATTACAGAGTGCTTCTTCCATTTTTTCTCCAACTGTTAATGACTGCCATATTAAATAAAGTCATAAATAGCTTGCTAGGATGCTCACTGGTCTCTAGCAGGCAGACTGAGTGTCTGCCAGCTCCTTTGCTATTACATCTTAAGGTCTTTAGCTGTCTGAACAGCTGGATGATTGCATATAGTACTGGCAAGCAGCCATTATCCCCTCCAAACCCCAATTAAAACCGCTGTCACAGAGCTAAGAAAGCACAGGCTGCAGCTTTATTTTATGCAAAGATCAATGGCAGTCATTTTTTAAAAAAATGATATAGCATTATGATATATGTCTGAACAAATATTTTCCTGTTTGCAACTGGTTAACAAACAGCCAACAATACTCCCCAATGCCTTTGTCTTTTGATATTTTGCCAGATAACTGACATAAACACTTTTTAGTCCATAGACTGTGCAGAAGTTTCTTGCACATGGCTGATGTTTGAAATTTCAGGTACGTTTATTGGCTGGAATTGGAAAAAGAGTCCACATGTTGGGTTTTTGTTTGTTTGTTTGTTTGTTTTGTTTCTTGGTAGGAAAAGTATAGCTCTCAGGAGGTAAAGAGGCATCTTTATGGTATGATTCACCAAGCCTATATTAGTATGGGATGAATCACCCTCTGAAAGTGCCTATTGACTACAGGAGCCCAAATGATTGACTAATCTAGACACAGATTTCAAACAGTTAGTCTAACTTCTTTTAAGATATACTTCTGACAGAGAATTATATACCACTGTTAATGATAGAGCTGTTAATGGTTACCGCAACATTATATTGCATAACACTGTACACCCTTTATCAGGGCCCGAATTTAACTAAAAAGGTCATTAATCCTGTCTAAATCAATAGAAGTAATATATGAAAACATATCTAAATTTGATGAACAGGAAATATGTATATATTCTTTTCCTTTAACCTTGTCTTTATTTTTCATAAGCTCTACTTTCTTATCTGTCCTTGACATTTCATGAGTTATATCCTAACCCATTAAAAAAGTTTTATTCTGTGGAAAAACGCTACAGTCTGTATTGTCATTCTTCTTTTGATTATAGTATAATATTTGTATGTCTCTATGTCCAAACCACTTCTTTTGGTTCCTTTGATGCTGCCAAAACTTTAAAGGACCTTAATATTGTTTAATCCAAATAATCTTTCTTTTACCCAAGCCATCAAGATGACATCCTTCAAAAGAATTCATATAAATCAAAGATGAGTTGTTTCTGAATGCATGTCCTCTTTCTTCTCTGAATAAGTAGAACAACTATTTACACAACTTAAAATCCTTCCCATTACCTTTTACAGGAGCACATACATTCACCTGTGACATGCTACTTATCAGAAGGTCTTTAAAATCTTCAGCCACACTGTTTTCTAGTAACACTATGAATAACTACTGCAGTAATTGTTTCACTGTGCTGATGGCCATAATAGGGTCTTCCATTTTGAATCTGCTGTAACTCAACATAAGCAGAATCAAGCTAGAGGAAGTTATTTTCTATAAAGGATCAAGGTAGATGATTCTTTTCTATAAAGAATCAAGGTAGAGGAAGTTATTTTCTATAACGTCACTGGTGTGACATCATCACACCTTGTTGTGAGGTGACAGTATCATGGCCTGGGTCAAGAGACAAGAGTAGCCATTTTGTGGGCATTCTAGTATCTTGCAGTAACCCAGAACTACCTCCACAATTTTTTCCATTATCCCACAGTAACATAAATTACTTCAATGAGTAATATAGACATATCTATCATTAAAACAAACAAACAAACAAACAAAAAAACCCACATATTTTTAGTTCTGCTCCATTTTATTATTGCCATTTTGTCTCATAAATAAATTTGTCTCATAAATTTTGTCTCACCAGAATAAGCAATAAAAATGTCTGTGAAGAGAATAATAACAACAACAAAAAAGCATGCCTCTTACTTGTATGTGTACTACGAACATTATGAACATGGCACTGTTTCTGCTTCTCAATAGGAGGTCAGTCTGATTCATTGAATGTTGACTTTTTTTTTTTTTTAAATTTTTGAATGCCTTGGGGAGGCCTCATTTTTATTGTCTGCTGTACTTGTTTGAGAAAAGATCTAATGGTTTCTACTGACTTTTTTATTCCATTTCTTATCCTGCCTGTCTGGTATGGTACTTAATCTCATCTGCTATATCTTTTATGGTTGTCTGTGTCTTATGAGAAAGGTAAGTTACTTGCCTTTTAGTTTTTTTCTTTTAATATTTTTATTGAGAAACATCCTATAAATAAAGTAATCAACGATGCAGTCTTTTGAGATTAGTTATAAACACCTTTTATCACCATGCATTTTCATATAATTAACTTTGTAGCCAGACCTTCTCCCCAAAATACTTCAAAGCAATTTTCCATGCTTCATGTGTGACAAGAGAATTACCCTTTGGAAGTGAAAAGTTTAGCCAAGAACATTATCTGTTGTTCAGTATTAACATATTAGGAGATACTTAATTAGAGTGATGAAATGAGAAGAAACAGTACATCTAGACTATCATGTGAACAGACTTTAGTGAAGCATCTTTTTAATGTTCCAAAACAGAGTTTGTGTTACTAGCAAGAACAAGAAAAAAATCACATTTTTCATTTTATGGAGAAGTTTTATCTTTTCAAATATCCTTAAGTGCTAAATTGGAACAAAAACAAGCAAGCAAACAAACAAAGAACAGAGTTAAAAGATTCTTATGGCAAAAACAATAAAAAGTAGTTTGATAATATTAGTTGTTATAACATTAGTTTGTTATTCATTTATACAAATATCTTGTCTTTTTTTCTGTATTATCAGTATAAATAAGAGTATATAATGGCATATAATGAAATAAGGGTATATTTTCATCCCAAAACACACTTATTAGTGTCTGTTTAGCATTGATACTGCTTCTGTGCAAAGCAGCATTTGCCAACCTAGAATCTTATTCTGGGAAGGAAATATGTGAAGGAAATTCCACAAGACCAGGCCTTTAGGGCAGCTTTCTGTTCCTCTTGTTTTTATTCAGACTGAAACCACTATCAGAAGCAGAAGGGGTAATTCAGACTTTCATCGACAGATAAAAATATGAGAGTTTAGAGAACAAGAGAAAATATGAAAAAAAAATTTATACAAGTTCTTTCAAATCTTAGGAGAGGGGCATATTTTGGATGAATGTTTCAAGAGTGGGTGTGGGATGCTGAACTGAAATGCTTTCTGTTAACCATCTCTAATTTCATTTCCTACCTCACGTTGTGATCCAGGAAGCCTGTTTTTCAGCATGAGTCATTTTGTCACATTCCAGATCTGAAATGAATAAAGCTATTAACATTTATGATGTGTTGCAATTTTGCCATATCTTGCAAATGTCTATTTTTTGTAACTGTTGTCATTGTCAGGAGTAACAGCTGACAGTGTAAGAATATATGCCTGTTCTCAATATAGAGAAAAATAATAGTACCCTTTACCCACTTCATAATAAGAGCTCTTTCCAGTTTAATATTTGTTAAAATATAATTTAATCAAAGCAGGGGCTCATGAAGAGTGTTTTGTTATTGACTACTGCAGTGGTGATGAGCTGCCTATGTTAACAGAGCCATTCCATAAAGGTTTATGATGAAATTTGCTTTATGGAGTTTTGGCTGGATCTGAGCATCAGAACGTCCCATGTTTTTTTGGATACAACCTGTAGGAAAGCTTAGTCGAAGAAGGTATTACGACTAGAGCAAGAAAACATGAACTAAGCTAACCTAACTTCTCAGAAGAAATTATCTTGGAAGGATGCAATCTTAGAAGTAGAAAGCTACATGAAAAGGCAATGCCAAACACAGTCATTTATGATTAAAATTAACCTTCCTCAAAATTCCGTACTTATATACATACACAGTTATCTGCATACTAATATGCAGTTATCTTTTTAACAGTGTTAATTTTTAACAGTATAATCATAATTAGGGAAAGGCTGTGGATGTGGTCTACCTTGACTTCAGCAAGGCTTTTGACACCGTTTCCCGCAGCATTCTCCTCAAGAAACTGGCAGCTCTTGGCTTGGACTGGCTCACGCTTCGTTGGGTTAGAAACTGGCTGGACAGCTGGGCCCAAAGAGTTGTGGTGAATGGAGTCAAATCCTGTTGGAGGCTGGTCACTAGTGGCATTCCCCAGGGCTCGGTGCTGGGGCCGGTCCACTTTAATATCTTCATTGATGATCTGGATGAGGGCATTGAGTGCACCCTCAGTAAGTTTGCAGATGACACCAAGTTAGGTGCGTATGTCGATCTGCTCGAGGGTAGGAAGGCTATGCAGGACGATCTGGATAGGCTGCACCGATGGGCTGAGGTCAACTACATGAAGTTCAACAAGGCCAAGTGCCGGGTCCTGCACCTGGGGCGCAATAACCCCAAGCAGAGCTACAGGCTGGGAGATGAGTGGCTGGAGAGCTGCCAGGCAGAGAAGGACCTGGGAGTGGTGGTTGATAGTCGGCTGAATATGAGCCAGCAGTGTGCTCAGGTGGCCAAGAAGGCCAACAGCATCCTGGCCTGTATAAGAAACAGTTTGACCAGCAGGGCTAGGGAGGTGATTGTCCCCCTGTACTCGGCTCTGGTGAGGCCACACCTCGAGTACTGTGTTCAGTTTTGGGCCCCTCGCTACAAGAAGGACATCGAGGTGCTTGAGCGAGTTCAGAGAAGGGCTACGAAGCTGGTGAGTGGTCTGGAGAACAAGTCCTATGAGGAGCAGCTGAAGGAGCTGGGCTTGTTCAGCCTGGAGAAAAGGAGGCTCAGGGGTGACCTTATCGCTCTCTACAGGTACCTCAAGGGAGGCTATAGCGAGGTGGAGGTTGGTCTGTTCTCCCACGTGCCTGGTGACAGGACGAGGGGGAATGGGCTTAAGTTGCACCAGGGGAGTTTTAGGTTAGACATTAGGAAGAACTTCTTTACCGAAAGGGTTGTTAGACATTGGAACGGGCTGCCCAGGGAAGTGGTGGAGTCACCATCCCTGGAGGTCTTTAAAAGACGTTTAGATGTAGAGCTTAGGGATATGGTTTAGTGGGGACTGTTAATGTTAGGTTAGAGGTTGGACTCGATGATCTTGAGGTCTCTTCCAACCTAGAAATTCTGTGATTCTGTGATAATACTATGAATGCTTGAATATTACTAAGCTTGAAGCTTTGGTGATATCAGCTCAAGTGTATTCCTATATCTGCCATAACCAGCCTTCCCCCCCCAAAATAAAAACCAAAAAATATAAAAAAATAGACAATCAAATCTCCTCTCCCAATCCCCAATTGTATCTACAATTTTGTTTATAAAATCTTCAAGCAGTATAATTGAAGGCATGCAAGCAAACATGATTTAGATTGGCATACTCATACCTGTCAACAGTTCATAACTGATTTCTATATTTACCTAAAAGTTGGCAATTTCATCAGTATAGCAGTAGGAATACCTTAACTGGAACCAATTGTCTTGATGCCTTCTATAAATTTTTGTATCACAGATATCATTTAATTAATATATATATATTATTGTATTTCTTAGCCAGTTAGAATACTTCTGCATTACAAGCATTCACTTCTCACATATGGCTTATTCCAAGTGTGCATCATTTTTATTTTTTAATCACATCACAGAAAGATGGTGTGCTTTACATGGCCAAATGGTAATGTCAGCCCCCCCCCCCCCTTTTTTTTTCCAACCTTCCTCCATCCCCACCTCTACCCCTGTGCCTGCTTCCCCCTCCCCCTTGGAGAAGAAGATTGCCTAAACTAAGTGGATCCTATTAAGGATCCAAAGACATGAAAGATGTGATTGACTAATTGGAAAATTAATTACACAAGAAAGTGAAGGTAATGTCACTTCTTCACAGCAGTCAAAAGTCAAATAGCTCGTACAACATTTAATAATTTCAAAAGCAAGCGGAATACAATTCCTGCTCTCAAATCACAGAAGAGGTAGATCAAGTTGTTGATATTAAGATGTAACAAGTTTTTTCAATGCTAATGGAATAATTGATTTTTTGTTGTTGTTGTTTGTTTAGTTTTTGCTGGGTTTCTTAATAGCAAGAACATATAAGGCTATGTAGAAGAGAGAAAAAGAGATGAACATTTTAAGCTGAAATTAAAAGCTTTTTGACCAGAGAAAATGGAGGAATCACTAAAAGATGAAATAATGATTACCTTAAGAAGAAAGTAACTTCAGTTTTTATGATGACTGAGAGGAGTTGAGAATACAAAGGAGAAATTCCATTTTTATGTCAAAGAGCAGGTCTGTCCAAGCCTAAATTGAAAAGAAGAGGAATCTGCTGCCTTGGTGGGTGACAGGTGAAGACATTGTACCACAAGCAGATGTCCACAGGATGAGAGCAGAGGCAAAGCACAGTGTTCCACATATTTAATAAACACTTATGTTATTCCTAGGAGTCTCTTAGCACTGTGTTCACACATTCTGAGCCTTCCTCTGCTCTATAGTCTCTTCTGGTAATTCTAGATTGATTTGAGTGACACAGATGTTTCATTAACTTTCAAAAGTTCATCTTACCCTAGGCACTACTGTACGTCATTCAGATCTTGCTATAAAAGACTAGTCCTTAACTGCATAATAAATATAGTACTCAAAGCTATAAGTACCTGGATCAGCAAGATTAATATTATTTTGTTTATACTTTAAAGTATCATTTCCATGCTTTTTGGACATAAGAATAGCTTTTAACTCAAGAGAATGTTTGCCAAGAGAGCCTAGTGTACTGCCAAATGACGAGAGTACAATGCACCTGATACACAACAAAAGCACACCTATATTACAGGGATACAAATGGTCATAGCAAATGCAAGATAGCAGAGCATCTGGAGTGCACCATTATAAATTAATGAATTTTAACAAGTGATTTTGTTTACAGGGTCAGTAGATTACTAGTTTATTTCAGATATTTCATATTCTGTTAAGATCAATACAAAACATTATTTTTTTATGTGCCACTTTATAGGTAATCATGTTAAATACTATCATTGGTGAATGATTCTTAATGAAGTATGATTACTTCCTACACCTGTAAATGAATATAGATATTTTACCTCTGTGCACTTTGCCAAGCCACTTATGGTCAGTGAATTAACTGACAGAGGGTAATTGGTGCTAGTACTTTCACAGGGATGCCACTCTGTGTTATACCTGCTTGTCAATCACAATGCCATGGATGTGGCAAGTGAAAACACAACTTACATCTTCTCTGCTGATTTGCCTGAGACCCTCCTATGGGTCTCATGCTGAATAACCTTATCATGAAAATTGAATGGATGGGATCTTTTCATCACTGCTGACCTCTCTTAGGTGGCCTATCTGTTCCCAGAAGTCTATTACAACTAGTTTATTATTAAGATAGATTAAGCCTTTACCTTACTGTTACCAAACTGTAAATCTCTACTCCTAACTACTTTACTTTGTAAGCTGTCCTCTGTGGTCTGCTAAATAGAAAACTTCATAAAATGCAAAGCTAATAAGATAGATGAAATGCCTTCTGGGGATTTTTGTGATCTGTCAAAATTCAGCATATGGGGAAGACAGATGATAAATATAAATCTGTAAAAGGGTTTGAAGAAGAAGAGAGGTCTGTTTATTTAGCAAAGATGGAAACGTTAATAAATTTTGCTGCATGGGAGCATTATCTACCATGGATAGTTAGGACTCAGGCTTGCACAACTAAGAATGATAAATGAGACTCAGCTACAAAATAATTGTTAGGTTATGAATGTCCCTAGAATTCATGTATGGGTTCGACAATATTAAATCTATCTCAATTTCTTATTAAATCATGTATATACATGAGAAGAGCCCTCACAAAAGTCTTTGAATAAAAGCTATTTCTATCTGCACTCAATGTCAATAAAGTAATTGCTGCAACAGTACTATTCTTAAACTCCACTAGCAGTGTTACGTTCTGAGAAAACTTTCTTCATTCATTCTAAACCTAAGTTCTTCTGCACTTTCCTTAATAATCCTTCAGTTGAAGTGGAAACAGCAAACAGTTATCTATCTGCCCTGTAAGGCCACACAGGGATTTTTATCTGTTTCTCCCAGATCTATAGCCACCAATCACCAAATGGGATTAACCAAATACTACTGAACACCAACAACTAGATATCATAGGGGAGATGTAAATATCTACGATTGCTGTATTAGTTGCTTTATCCCAATTAGTACTGTAGGTATTGAATATTCATTAGGTAAGTGTTCAAAATTGCCAGGGTTTTGAAATCTGAGTTTTCTTTAAATGATCCATATGTGCTATTGAGAGTGTCCCAGTTTGTACTTTAAAAATTTTAAAAATTCCCCAATACTTATTGACATTCTTAAGGCTATGTTCTCATTTTATCATTTATCTGGTTTAGAAATAAATGCTTGAACTTCATCGTTCAACTCATGAGGGAAATCTGACCATCATTAAGGATATTCTTTTTCTAGTCTAAATAGAAAGGTTTTTTTTTTCTGGTACAGCTTGGTGTATTTTAAAAATATTATGCTTTTATTATATTACGCTTGTGCTCTCTTACTAGTGTTTGTTAGTACTGCTAGAGATGGAGAAGCCCTCATCCTTGGGGGGGCTAAACTGACAGGAAGCATAATGTGTGCTAATACCACCTCTGAGCCTGCAATTTGTAATTTTTATGTCTGACTTAACTTGCTAGACTAGGAAAAGGATCCAAATCAAGTGGTAAATGTAAGTTGGAGAGCCAAGATAGCCTGGATCTCTTTAGAAACATATTTCCTGGCTTCAGGATGCAATGGGAACTTTGAAGACATGGCATATGTAGAAAGCTTTCAAAGATTTAAATGCATGTGTTTCATTCTGCAGGGAGTGAGCTATTTTGTGGTTGATGAAAGCTCATTGGCAGAGAACTGACATTGTAGTCTGTTTGCTATAGAATATCACTTTGGCAAATAAAATCCCTTCACAGGACAGTCTCTAGTCAGCCAACTCCATCTTAGAAATCAATTACTTAATGATCTCTCCCAGCTACCGATTTTTGAGAGCTGCCACTACTTTTTTAGTTACAGCTGACATGTCTTATATGAAGTTTTTATTTATTTAGTATCTCTAGCCTCAATCCATTGTGCTAATAGAGTCAAATTTACCAATACTTTGATCTTAAACAGCCGTGTTATGGTTCTCTCAAGTTCCATTACATGAAAGCACATCCATTTGTCAGAACTGGGACTGAGTAAATTAAAAGAAAAAGCAGTTAGCAGCTGAGATCAGAAAAGCTTCAGTCTTTTCTATGATGGTCTCATGATGTTTATCATAGTCAAGTTTTGTTATGGACTCTAAAAGTGCTTCATCTTCACCTTTCTGTCACAATGATAGAAGACAATAGAAACAATGGAGACAGTGGAAACCATCATCTTGACCTTTTCATGTTTAAAATTCTTATCACATGCTGGAACATTTTTGCTTCCCCAGTTAATGAACAATGGGACAGAAAATCTGAGAAACTGTAAGCATTGTGACTAAAAATGGAAGTAACAGAAATATATATATAACAACTTGGAAAACAGAATGTATTTTTTGTACATTTTGCAGTTGAATTTCAATCCTGTTTCCCCAATTCTCTAAATAAATACATTGGTTTGGATCATTATCCACTTGGGAGAAAGTAAAAAAAAATACACTGCTACTTGACTTATAGAAAGGAAAATATTACAAATTATAAACTGAACACAGCTGGGCAATATCCTGGTGGGAGCAATTATTTCAGCATTATGAAAGACATAAGACTACAAATTCTGAAGGGAAGGAAAGCAATAACCTTTCTTCACTAGAAAAGTCTTGCTCAGTAAGTCTTGCCTGAGAAATGGGTGGTAACACAGATTGATATATCAAGCTGCAAACACCATAATTAATATGAATGACATATCTCTAGACTTCAGGGAATCAGCTGCTGTTAAATGTATTTTGTCCTGTAGGAGATGGTAACTGAGGTTGGGGCTTTGAATGAATACTTTGCTCAAGGCATTCAATATCACCTTGGTAAGTGCAATTCCCTTGCCATACAGCCTTTCACACAACCTCTTTTATGCTTCCAATCATAGTCATCAGAAACTAAAAGTGGTACTGAGGGGAATATATCATATTAATTCAGTCTCATCATCTAATGTCTCACTATACATTTAAATGGGTTCCTGATCTTTAGCAACACAGCCTTGCTATTGCTAATATATTATTTTTTTCATATTTATTTTTAAATGGTTAGGGAGAATCAAAAAAAGTGCAGTAAGAAAAACATCATAGACAGCGTTATTACTAATCTAACTAAATCAGTATTACTACAAAATTGCCATATCAAAAGCCAAGCTTTACCTCATACAGTACTGGCATGTTCTTTCTGTAATATGCACTTCCATTGAGTAATAAATCATTTCAAATTGCCTCAGTAGATGTATTCCAGAAAAATTAAAAAGATATCTGAGTACTTAGGCTATCTGCAGTCTTTCTCATTTTTTTATAACCTCTACGGTGGCATAGCTTGGATACAAACAATTTCACTGTGAAGTATATTACATAAAATGAATATACACCTGTAGAAACACTCCTGGAAATTAATGTTTTAAAATGGAAAAGAAAACTTTAATCAAGGGGAAAGAAAGTACTTTCTCTGATTCATGGATACATACAAATCTCAAATAACTAGAATCTTAAGCAGTATTCTGTATATAACATACATTCCTCACAGTCCTGCCAGATTATATGTTTGGACTCTACATAAAGGTCTAATCTACCTGTATTTTGTCTTTGCCTAGAAACATAAATGCCAAAAATAGTACATCTGACTGCTCCTTGGTTAACCATTCATGTCAAATGTCACTTGTTTTGATACTGGTAATAATTTCTTAGCTAGCTATGCACTATAATTCAGACATAGATCAACATAAAGTACTACAAAATCTTCACAGAATCTTGAAAAGTTAGTCATGCTGAAGAGAGATACTACTTGTATTTTGTGTGTGTGTGTGTGTGTGTGTGTGTAATAATCTAATGATATGAACAAGCAGGCAAGTGAAATAGTTGATTTATGGTCCCTTTTCAACCTGAGAATGTCAATAACAAGTGAAGTATAGAATATGTAGAATATGTGTCTGTGACTGCTGTGGGGTTTTCATACTTAAAATATAAAATCAGTGATACTGTATATCATCTTTCTTAGAGTATTTTATTGTTGTTGTTGACTGCTGCTGCTACCAAAGTAGATATTTAAGTAGAATTTTTTGACAATGTCTTGCCTTTAATTCCCGTTTCCATGTTCACTCTTTCCTCATCATAACCTACTTGTAGACAGCTCTCAGAAAGCAGATTGAAGCCACCAATTAAGCTGCAACTAGGGAAGGATTTTCTATATTCATTCTCCAATAATAAGTTAACATTGAGAATATAAGAAAGATAGGATATAACAATCACCAAAAGCTTTCAGCACAGGGAACAGCATTTGATGTTGAGATGTGGGAAACCCAATTTACATCAGTAGCCTTCATTCAGCTATTTCCTGGAATGAGTTCCAGGATAGTTTGTTTAACCACTATCAGAAGATTTCACATTCTTGGTCATAGAACTTGAAATTACAGCTCTTCAGTGAGATTCAGGCTTCCTCCTATTTGTCTTCTATCTCATGAAACCTGTCCTAAGAGCGACAGCCTAAACACCAGTGTAAAATGTGTCCTTCTGTCTCCTCCTTCAAGGACCTTCAGTCTCTTGATATGTGTGTTTAAGCCTCAGGTGAGGACTAACTACTACTCCTAGAGTAGGAGGCTGTTCTTACATAGAACTTTACTAAAGGAATGCACTATTTTTTGGTTGCTTTTCTTTGGGAGACAGATCAATGGACTAGAGCTTGATAGCATTCCTTGTGCTTTTCCTGGATACTTAGGAATTTCTCAGGGGTAGGATACTGGCTGACAAGGTTAGTATGGACTAGCATTGCCTGTTGCCTCAGGGAATTGAAATCTGTTTCTGATGTCAGCTGCAGGTGAAATGGAGGGAAGACTGGTGGAAGAATGGGAACTGGTAGAGGAAGAGACATAGTAGCTTCTACTAGTCCTTTCCGTGTTGTCTCATGCAGGGGGGTTGCTCTTCACAGCTGGGTTGTGAAAGAATATATTTCGGCTTTACTTTTCAAGTGTGAGGGAAAAAATGTAGCTGTTAGACCTGGTTCATCTGTCACATTCTTTTTTATTCCTTAATTCCACCCTGATGGAAGAAGGATGAGGGTAAGAAACAACTGGGACCATACATTCACTTCTATCCTGTGTTTTGGTATGGCAGAAAACAAAGCAGAACAAACAAACAAACAAACAAAAAACAACTTGCTCTCCATCTAGGTTTCAGATTTTATAAGCACCTTTTGCAATCACCAACTTCAACACTGAAGGCCAGAACAAGATCTGCAATGACTTTCAACTTTCATTCATGAAGGTGCCCTCAGCTCATGAAGGCTCTCTTTGAAGGTGCCCACAGCTATTCCTCCTGCACTGGAGGAATAGAAGAATACTGTAGAAGGAAGAAAGAAGCAAACTATTGAATAGAAAAGGGTGAAGAAAGATCTAAATTGAGTTCAATCCAACTCAAGGGAGAGATATATTGCTGACTTAAGGGCACTGAATCTGTCTGAGCTACATGGAGCTTTGTATTTGGCTCCACTGTCTATAAGCTTACTTTGGAAAGACTGAATTATTTCTCATGTTTCTTAATAATTCAGTGCCTAACATATATATTATTTCACTAAGAGAAACACACTGGATCCCACTCTTTGTTATTGGTAACTTCTATAAATTCTATGGATCTTATTCATGTTTACCTCATGACAATGAACTGAAACAAATTATGACTACAACAGTGACTGCAGGTTAAGTAGCTTGTGTGCTCCAGAAGACTGAGTATGGTAGGTTACTGAAGGTTTTGGAGATGACTTAAATTTCTCTCTTAATACCATGAAAAAGAACGCCTTCATCTTCTGCCAACAGATATGGCAGTGGTTATTTGGCTGCCTGACCAGAAGTATTGCAATCTAGATTTTTTATTGTATCTTGTGTATTTTGTCTTCCTTTCTTCCTCTCTGCAAAATTTTAAAGAAGAAACTGCAAAGAAAAACATGACTGTTTAAAAAACAAAACAAACAAACAAACAAACAAACCCCACAATATTATTTTACCTATTATTATGTTTCTTGCTTTTGCTTGATTGTGTATTTGCTTGTTTTTCTTCTTATTTGCTGATTAGTCCACTTTATTTTCAATTCTGCTAACTGAAGGTGAATGCCTGGAAGAGGCAATGTATGCTTTTTCTTTTTCTTGGTGTGGAGACCAGCCACAAAGCTGCTTCATAATAACATATGAAAAGTCCTCTAAATCACCTATGGTAACCCAGCAAGCATTAAGAGCAGCAATTTTTTCATTGATCTAACATCATGTTGTTTCCAGAAATTCTTTATACTGGAAATCAGAGGCCAGATGGAATCTAATGGCAGAACTGGCTTCTGTAGAGCAGGGAAGCACTGAATTCCCAGCTCCGCACTGGGCAAACCTGATTACCCATAATCTGTTCATGCCAGGCACCGCTGACACAAGACAACACTATAGGAATATAGGAGCTGAGGGAAGGAAATCACTTCCCTGAAGTTGTATGAATCCTAATGAGCAGCTGTATACTTAAAGTCTGTCTGGTGGGCAGGTAAGGAGCAAAGGCAACATTATCCTAACATAGTCTTCATTATTTTGTGAGAGCTTCTTGCATGCTTTCAGCTTAGTAATGTGTTGGCTTGGATGTGAACTTCAGTCAGGAGACTTTAATTTCTCTTGGGTAATCATGGGGAAGATATTATAGATGCTGTGGTAATATGTGTACACTTCAGTGGGTTAAAGACTGCTGAATTCCTATTTAAACATTAGCTGGGCTCTTTCTCCATTTCCGAACCATGCTACAGAACAGAGTGTAGGAACTGAATGGAAGGAGCACTTCAGGGGAAAAAAGAGAGAGAGAGAGAGATTAAGATAATAATGGTTGTGGAAATGAACCTGAATAACACTATTGAAAATACTGTTGATGGCAATGAAACTAAGTAGAAATGTCAGCAAGGAAAATGAGCAAAACTGAAGAGGTAAGAAGGGAAGTTGGCTGAAGAAGCATCTGTGAAAGAGTTGCAAAACCATTGATTAGTAAATTCACTATCTATTGGACATCCATGGGTATTATTTTAATTACTAATGAAATTGCTTTTTTGTGTGTGTGTATGTGTTTTTTTCTTTTTTTTTTTTTTTTTTTTTTTCATACTGATATGAATTACAGTCACACAGCCATTACTACTTTATTTAATGTGGATGTAACATGTTACTTTCCTATTAATTCCACAGAAATCATCAGGGATCCAAATCATATAAAAGAAAGAAAGAACAAAAAAAAAGGATTAAAGGTCTTAACTTACATTGTTGCTTACACGTCAGTGATTTTTTTGTTGTTTGTTTGTTTTCACTGAACAGTGGATGTTACAGTTTTTCATGTGTTCATGCTAATTGCATTACAATCTGCACTGGAGAAAGTTGCTTACAAACCTCATCCATGATGCATTTTTTCTGTCAGTGAGACTTAGGTAAGCTCTGTTTCCCCCCCTTCCCCCCTCCTCCAGCCCCCCAGACAGATAGTTATGCAGATGATCTGAAAGATTTATGCAGAAATCATCTGCGCATTGGCCTTTTTTCCCTCAAAACTTCCCAAAGGGAAGTATAGTCCAGGGAAGTAAACTATAAACTACAAAAAAAAAGAGACTGACAGTAAAAGCCAAGTCAGTAATGCAAGAGGGAAGGAAAGCTTACCTAATTTCTTGCAGTTCTGGATTAGTTTTAATAAAGTTACTGAGATGTGAAATCATTTTACTGGTATCTGACTATACTTCTTCCTGGTTTCTCTCTTTTTCCAGCTCTTGTAAGAGGACTTGTGTTTCCATTTTTATGTTTGTACAGAACTCACAACTGGGTTTCAGATCCTGAATGTGGGCTCCTACAGAGTGTTGAAAATTTGAATTAAAAATTATCAGTGACAACGATGATAATAATAATGGTATTAATGAATAATGTTCCAATGTTAGAACACTTAAAGAAATAATTAGAATGTATTTTAAAGGTACCATAGACATACCTGTCTTTTTAGAAGACCAGCATCCCTAGAGGAGAAGAGTAGAGATCAGGTTAGACATGAGCACCTCGCCTCTTTATTCTAGAAACTTCTAAATGCAAAAATCTTCTAAACACTAAAAAAAACAAATCCTTAAACAGCACAGCTCTCACATAAATATCTATCTATCTGGTGTATGTAAATATATGCCAAATTCTTTCTACAGCAGCAACCCTACCATTGTATGCAATCAAGTTTGTGAACTAGCTTTCAAGGGTTCCTGAGTGTGCTTTACTAAATAGAACCTATAATCAGCTGACACTACATGGAAGAATTAGGGTGTCCACATTTTTAAAGTGTAAATCTTAAATCTTACAGTGTCCCTGGATTATTTCAGGGACTAACACAAAAAACATTTTTCAAGAAGAAAAGAAAGCTATTGTTTTATTTCTTTGTGCCAATCATTTGATCTTGTAAGCAGATAAATCCTTTGGTCAGTAGCATTGGCCAATGCATCACAGAAACACAGTAACAGTAAACAGTACCTTCCAGCTCTTCAATCTGGGCACCAGTGAAGACTGTGATACATAGTATGTAAAGACAGACATGAAAAATTAAAGAAAGAGAGATGGCCAATCCTTCTTATGACTGATATTTTATAGCTTCTATTTCATTTCTCTGCTTGACCTGTGATCTCTCTTTTAAAGTTTCTCTCTCTACACTAAACAAAACTATAATTCATAAACTGTATGAAACAGTGCCTTAACTTCAGATAGCTAAAAGCCTACTTAAATGTCTCAGATCAGTTGAAATGAACTTTTAATTTCTGTTTTATTTGTTAAAGTCCTAGACCATATTTTCAAATTAATCTATATTAATGACTCACCAGATTCATACATAGTATGCATATACAGTATGGAAACAGTACAGTGACAGCTTTTTATAAAGACTGATTTTGTTGGATCTTGATAAATACTTGCTATTATGATTTTGATTTTATCCAATACAGTGACTGGTAATCTTAATTAGTCATAAACTTCAAAACTGAGTGTGTAGTTTCACCTTTTTTTTTTTTTTTTTTTCTTTTTCTCAGTGATGTTTATATCCATTTCCATGTCCTTTCTCTACTTTCTTCCAGAAGAAGAAGCAGTGGCCTTTTCTTCCAGGCCAGAAAGCCATCCAGACTTCACAACATGCCATAAAAACACACTGATTCCAGATCAAAGGCTAACATACTTTAGATTAAATATAGTCCAGCATAAAGCAGAAGGATGTAAGTTCCAGCATCTCTACTATGGTCACAGTGGTGAAACTGCCCTTCCAAATCAGAAGATTTCAATAGACCTAAATTTAATTTTCAAAAATTGTTTATAGTTTTAATTATGGTAGATATTCCAGGCATCTTTCAACATTATCATTAAGGCATTAACGTTCTTGCTTCATCTAACATAACTCAGTATTAGTCTGTACTATGAGCAACACATTTCACCTACATTTTACTTTATTTTATTTATTTTATTTTATTAATTTTAAATCATGCAGGCTTGAGCAGGACAGACTAGCAAATTGTTAATTATATCCTCCTTACTTTCACCTGTGAATAATCAAGATTCAGAATTCCTTCTGCTTTTTCTCACACTTGTAATTTTTTTTTCTCCCTCTTACTTTAGAGTAGTTCCTTCAGTGAAAAGGTATAAAGGTATATACTTTTATGGAGCCTGTTTTCCTGAGGCAATCACCATTTATAGTCTGTGCTTAGTAGCCCATACTGCAGGTTTTCCATATATAAGTAACATGAATATGTATTCTTTTCCCTACCTGGTCATTCCTTTTCATAAATTTTTTAGAACTTAATATATCTGAGATCACCAGATTGGGTAGGAACAGGTTAATTAATTCAACTAGTAACACAAAGCTAATAGAGTGAATGTGTAAGTTTCTTTCCTCAGGAAATATATTAGCAAATACAAATGTGTGTTGGCCTCAAGACTAGGTGATTTTCACTTTTCAAATAACAAAAGTAAAAATATTGCCTTCCCTTACCTAGCAAGCTTGAAGCTGTGCAACCCAATCCTGTTTCATTTTGTACCACATCAGCTGGACCCTCTGGAACTTAATGCTAGTCAAAGGACCTCCACATGGAGGTAGCAGGGTTTCTCAGCTCAGATACTGTGTCCACCTTGGGATTGGTTTAGTTGCTGAAGAAATTAGTTATTCTTTTTATTCTTTGAAAAGACAGTGGGTAACTTTATGTTTGGGCCATTGTATTATTTTTAGCTTGGTTTCCTAAGAACAGAAAGACCACAGTGCCTTTCTGTTCCTTGATAATGGCTCTAGTCCACTCTAGTCCATCTCTAGAGTGGTATTAGTATAGGGACCTGTTTCTGTCAGCAGATTGTATTAATCAAACACTATGAACATAAAGCTGACTTTAACTCCCATATTTATAACTTTTCTCCCCACTGTGCTCTGAGTGCTTCAGTTTTTTTTGGCATAACTCAGCATGACCTGCCAGATGGCTTGCTCACAAAGAGAATTTCCTCTGCATCTCCAGTCAGCTTCTGAGATTTTCCCACAACAACCATGTTTTAATTCTGAATATTTCTGGGCCTTTCCTGTTAACTTCCTATATATATATATATATATATACACACACACATATATATATATATTAAAAAAAAACCTGCTAAAATGTACATCTCTTCTTAATTCCTCCTCTCCTCAAGACAAAACACAATGCAATATTTTACCTCATTAAGGTTACATAAGCAAATTGCACAGTGGTCTCTTTAGTAGCCAATCAGTATGTGCTTCTTTTTTAAAAACATTAGCAACTAAGGACTGATAAAACTTCACTTATCTCTAAACCTGTTTCTTCAGATAAATATATATATATTTTTTCTAGAAAACTTAAGATTTTTTTAACTTCTGCCAGGATTTCTGCCTGCATTTTCTTAGAACTCACTTCCCTCTAAAGATTCTTTCTCATATACTTCTCTTTGAAAAGAGAAATACTGTCCTTTAGGTCCATAGATATTTTTTTTCATGATTGGAAAACTGTGTTTGCAGTTTCAGATGAAGAGTCTTCTGGAACACAGGAGAAGTATTTGGAAAGTGGTTGCTCTGTAGTTTTGAGTTCAGTCTCAAAATAAGGCTTTTGAAGGTTTTAATATTCTTATATATATATATATATATATAATTATTTAGTATAGCTTATATATGCAACCTTATCATATTTTTTCTCAAATTCAGTTTTCAAATGTACACACATGATCAATATAGAACTGGGAGCAAGTTATTAAGCAAACAACTAGAAGAAGCAAGACAGAATTCCTGTCAAGCATCCTAAAATTGAGTTTCCATTCAAAGCTGCACTACTTTTTTTTTTTTTTTTTTTTGTGGTGGGGGCAGGAATAAACTAAATCAGTCTGCTCAGAAACCTTGGAAAGAGAAAAGCAGTTTCTAGATGACAGGTTTGGAGTCCTCTGCTTCTTTGATGTGCCTGTAAACTTGCTGGAGATCAATGAGCTCTTCTAACATTTCAAATTTGCTAGTGGATATCTTTTAGGTGTATCTTTACTCACTTTCAAATTGGTACTTTGCAATAGATTTAATTGATCTTTCAGAAAATTCACCTTTGATTTTGTTAGGCACTCGTTCTTTCTAGAAGAGACAGCAAGAAATATTTGGGGGAGGGGAGGGATTGAAAACATAATTAAGACTTAATTCTACAGCTCAACAGCACTGTCTGAATTATCTTCATTAATGCAGTAATAATAATAATAATAATAATAATAATAATAAAGCTCTAATGACAAATCTGTCAAGCAAAATTTGAAGTGGAAATTATTCTTTTAAAAAATAATAATGTCTTCCAGTCATAAAGGAGGTTCAAACTCATAAAAGTCAGAATGATCTCTTAGTCTATAACTATTAAAGGGCTACTATACGCTATATAATTCCCTATAATATTTAAACAAATGTTCATTTTTTACTTTATCAAACTACCATTTTACCTACATGACCTCACTTTTCCAAAGTGAATACTTAAGGAGATGAGGGGGAGAAACTTACACTAAAGTGTAATTACAAATTACAATTATGGATACTCCATCAAAATATGGTTGCTGCTTTCCCAATATCTTTCTTGGTCCAGGAAGAAGTAAACAGATGTCATAACAAAGACTTTCAAACACAGACTGGTTTTACCTGCAGGCTGCAAAGTCTGTTCTACATCTATTCTAACTTTTGAGCTCTCATTCATTGGGGTTCTTGTTTCACAAACATGTCTGGAGGCAGAAGTAAATAATATGAGACTTACCTTGCTTTAGGACATCCACTGGGAACATAAAGCCTTTGCTTGAGGAACCATGAATGGTTTCAGTGGTGTAAAGGACAATCTTTTTTCTTTTCTCTCTTGTAGGTAAAAAACTACTTCTTGGCCTTTTCAAGGCCTGATGCATTCCTGGAAAGAAACCTGGAGGCTTTATTTATTTGCAGGCTGTACAGCATCTTTCAATAGGAAAAATGGTAAATTTGGGATTTAATAGTCCAAACAGTGACATATAAAATAATAATAATAAAAAAATCAGGATAATTTTGTCCACTCAATTCAGAATATGTATATATTTTCTATATAACATTTAGTTTAGTAACTAATTTTCCAGAATAAAGAAAAACAACAGCTGAGAGCAGTAAATATATTCAGAAGAAACTTTTTTTTTTTTTTTTTAAAAAAAAAAAGAAGGAAAAAATGTTAGGCTGAAAACAATAGGATTAATTGTTGTTTTTCTTACCTGAAATGTGCATTGTGAAGATTTGTTCCTTTCCCCTGTTCTTACAACTGTTCTTAACATAGATATAAGTTGTGTACACAAATAACCAAATACATATGCACACAAAATTTGCAGTACTGGTATTAAAGAAAAACAAACAAACAAACAAACAAAACCCTCATTCTCCCTGACCAGTTGTGAAAAGTCTGTTTAATCTGTACAACGTTCTGCTTCTAAACAAATCAATAAGACTAAATAAGATTTGGGGTGATGGAATAGGGTCTGAACTAAAACAGAGCATACAGAAATGGTTATGTTTGCATAAGCTTGGCAAACACATTTTTCTGATCTAAAGAAACTCCACACCTTAAAGTATGATCTATCACAGAAGCATAGAAAGAAATTATACATATGGCTGCTCTCTGTGTAAATACCCATATTTGCATACGCAAAAGAACAGTCATCTGCTAACATGAGTGCTTGTCATTTGTCATTAATCTGTCCAAAAAGCTTGTGTATTTCTAGTATGAAGAGCAAACCTTATCTTGTAAATTTGGGGACTAACCCTAGATGAATAAGATTAAGTTTGGCTCAAAATTAGGTATAAACCTCTTCTGCCTGAGCTCTGAGATGAGCAGAACTTGGGTAGCCAATTTACTGCAATTTCAACCTTGAAATAATATGTTCTGCTTATCAGACTTCACAAGGCTCCAAATGTTAACTTTGACTCCAAGCTTGTTTGAAAGATATGCAAGCTGACCTCCTGTCCTCCATATATATTGTCTAATATATATGCAATACTAAGAGCTCTTTTTCATTGGATCTTTTTCATTGAATATGATTTAACACAAGACTTTGTGTGTGTGTGTGTGTGTGTGTGTGTGTGTGTGTGTTTGTGTATTTAGTATGTCAAACAAAGTTCACCAACACATTAAGCAATAGCATTAGAATTGCCACTTGTCTTTGGTGAGTACCTAAGATTATGTTAGTTCTTCTAATAGCAGCATGAAAGGTTTGAATTGCTATGCTGGGGTAATTTACTGAAGGTGTCCTCCAGTTATACACCTAGCAAGCTTATAGAACAATTTCTGAACATTAATAATCAATCCAGTGTGTGACTTTTTTTTTTTTTTTTTTTTTTTTTTTTTTTTTTTAGCTAGAACACTTCCATTTCTGTTGCTCCAGTATGCAAGATATTGGCATTGTTTCTTATTTTGCATCACTAGTATTTTTAATAACTAAATAATTATTTTTATTGTTATCAATCAAAAGATTAACTGTGATCAGACCAATAACTGCTGCTTAAGGAATTTAATTAGTGATTATTTTCAACACTAATATTTTATTTATTTATTTATTTTAGCATAACTCTAGGTTTTCCACTGTAGGTATCACTAACACTATGTCAAATGCATTTTTTACCAAATATTATTTATAACCTTTTCTAGTAGCTAAGGAGAAGCCTTTTCTTCATCATCTGGAAATATAAACACTGCTACATCTGGATAACACTAACCCAAGTGTATCAAATATGTTTGCATGACCAGTACTGGGAGGTGATGGTGATGTTAGTTAATGTTTGGATGATACATAAACCTCATCAGTAAAAACAGCAACAATAACAAAACCCTTCCACCCCATCTAAGAGTGTGATGAATAGAACCCATATGAAAGAACACTCTAAAAGTGTCACTATTCCAATTTTATTTTTGTGATACCTCAGAAATTTGAATCACAAGGGTCAATTTGTAACCTGCACAATCACAAATGAGACAAGATAAAAAAAATCTTTTTAGAAAAAAATCAGTGTTTTCCAATATACTTTATTAAAACATGACATATCATTGCCTGACTCCTTGCAAAAATTCACAAATCATTATTATTGCTCTTACAGTAATCAATTCTAAGAAAGAGGCACTGAAAAAAAAAAAAAGTGAGAGGCTTAGTTATAGCAGGAACAAGGGCTAATAAAGTTTTCCCTTGTAGATTTGTTATTGTGTTTTACCTTTAATCATGTCTCATATTATTTCTCTTCCTGGCTTCTCACAAGTTCAGAGAAACAAATCGCCACAGACCTATATTTGAGGCTGTCTAACAGATTTTTCTTGTGCTTTAATGAAAATCTGGAGTTTAGTATCTAAAACTAACTAACTAACTAACTAAAGTTAGATATTAATTTATTTTTCTGGCAAGTCCAATTGCAGGCTTAAACTTGTGTCAGTGTTGAATATGTCACTCAGAATCCACATAGCTTATCTATTAACATAATATATTGCCATTTCAGGAGAGAAACATGCCAACTAACCTAGCCACCAATTTGTATAGCATGGAAATGCAAATATTTTGTTCCTCCATCTTATGACTGCACCAAGCTGCCCTGTGATTTCATAAATGTAAAATGATTTTTCTTACAGCTTAATCCTTCCTTGGACTCACTTCATTGACCTTTTCTATAAACTGATAATCTTTTAAAGTATTATACCATTAATTATTAAACCTCTTTCTGCCCACTCTGTCCAAAACCAAAACCCTATAGAAGTACTAGTTATAGCTTTTTCATTAAGACCAAATTGAGGATTTAGCCTTGTTGTTATGTATGAAAAGACAGCATGTGTGTTGCTGAGTGCAGAATGAATTTTCTGAACATTTCTATGTAAATCCATTAATTAGTTTGAATGAAAATAATTAAAACTATCAACTTTAAGAAATTTAACACCTGCTGTACTTACATCAGCATCACAAAAGAGATTCTTAAGCATTTCCTTCTTATTAAGTCTCACTAAAATTGTACATGAATTCTTTTCAATCAAGTAATTTGTTTTCTTCTGTTAATCCCCTTTGACTATTGGTTTACTTGATCTAGCCAGCTGCATAAGATGTCTTTTCACCGCTGTTGCTGGTATCACAGTGAAATCCTCTCCCCCTTTCAAAGAACAGGGGGTGCTGTCCTCCCTGATGACCACTGAGAACCACAATTTTGGGGGAATGACAGAAAGTTGCAGTTTTCTGGAAATCATATTTGGGAAGCAGTTTTGGGAGAAGTCAGTGCTACCTGAGTTTCCCCCATGGAGGGTGCTTTATCCCATTAGAAACACAGAGTATCACTTAACAGAAAGTAATAAGCAGCAAAATGTGACCACCAAAATATAAACCACTTAGTTTCAAAACTTGTGACAGCTGAACCATGCAACAACAAGGCCAGAGTTGAGAGTGAGGATCTGTGATCCCCTTTTGGGGTTGTGTTGAGAATAGAAAAGTGATATACATCACTGGGGGCAGGCAGGAAAGAGATGCAAGAGGAACTGTAAATTCACATAAATTGCAAAACAAGTATTCAGCCTGAGCTGTATGGAAAGAGTTAAGCTGATGGCACCTTGTCCTGGTTTCAGTTAGGACAGAGTTATTTTTTCCTCCTAGTAGCTGGTAGAGTGCTATGTTTTGGATTAGGATGAGAAGAGTGTTGATAACATGCTGATGTTTTAATTGCTGCAGAGCAGTGCTTATACTAAGCCAAGGACTTTTCAGCTCCTCGCTCTGTCCTGCCAGTGGGCAGGCTGGGGGGGGTAGCAAGAGCTGGGAGGGGACAGCCCCAGGACAGCTGACCCAAACTGGCCAAAGGGGTATTCCATACCATCTGACGTCATGCTGAACAATATATAGGGGTGGCTAGCCAGGGTGGGGGGCCGGCTCTCGGGGTTGGGCTGGGCATCGGTCAGCGGGTGGTGAGCAATTGCATTGTGCATCACTTGTTTGTACATATTATTATTATTATTATTATTATTTTCTATCTTAATAAACTGTCTTTATCTCAACCCACAGGCTTCACTTTCCCGTTTCTCTCCCCCATCCCAGAGAGGGAGGGGGGAGGGTGAGCGAACGGCTGTGTGGTGTTTAGCTGCCGGCTGGGTTAAACCACAACACACCTAATGATTCTCCTTCACAGGAAATTATAGATTTTAAACTACCTATCTTTTTATTGAAGACCAAAGTTGGCTCTGCGTCTTTCCTTCTGAATGATGAGGCACAGAAGTTTCATGCCTTTATCTCTTTTAAGTGTTCATAGTGTAGCTTAAAGCCCAACTGGCCAGGGTGCAGCGAGGGCTGGCAGTAGGGCAGGGACCTCCTCCAGCAGCCCAATCTCATTGTGCTCAGAGGTGGTAAGCAGAGCTGGGACAGGGATAGTGACCAGGGTTCACTGCAGACCCAGGACACTCTCTTCACTTTTTCATCAGAAAACTGAAATGAGAGATGTAATTGTTTCTTTACAAGAAAAATTGTAGACCAACAGCTGTTGAAGTGTTAGTCTAAAACAACACTTTTGGTTCTTTCTCTCTGTCTACAAGCCATGGCCTCAGGGGTGAGTTGGCTCCAAGTGTGGTGCAGGTGTCCCACTGGCAGGGCCAAGGATGGGCCTCATGGAACTTTCCCAATGCTTTTCCTCCCCATCATGCTGCTTTCCCTGCTGGCAGTCCATCACAGAGCTGGCCCAGGGAAGAGACTTCTGAGCCCCAGGGCACCCCAGCTCTGTCACAAATTTCCACCTCTTCAGGTGTGCGCAGGTTTTGTTAATATACGGATTTTGATCACCATGTACTTCATCTGGACTGATCACCTTTACAGAGTAGATGTATGAAGGCAGCTATAGTTAGCTGGGTGAGGAAAGAGCAAATAACAAAGCAAGT
This sequence comes from Heteronetta atricapilla, assembly GCA_011075105.1. Taxonomy (NCBI): domain Eukaryota; kingdom Metazoa; phylum Chordata; class Aves; order Anseriformes; family Anatidae; genus Heteronetta; species Heteronetta atricapilla. The sequence goes on along the minus strand of CM021731.1, from coordinate 119,545,809 downwards.
TTTTATTTTTTTTAATTTTATTTTTTAATAAAGGTGTTTACTGCTATATAATATTGACAATGACCCACTGGGATGCTAAATCTGCCGGTCAAACTAATTGGATTTAGCAGCAAATGATGGATTGAAGATGTATGAAAATAACCATTAGTATGACTGAAAAATGAAATGCCACATAAATTTACAATAGCAGTTGTATCTAGCATATCAGCCTTCTGTCTGCCTAACCTGTGGCAGTAGAGCATAAATTATGAATTTTGGGCTCTACTGCCAATATGAAAACACCAACCATGTATAATATGCAGGTACTATTTTGGATAAAAGTAACTGCTGACTTAATTTTTGGTAAAAGCTGCAAAATTGCATATGCCAGAATTAAGTTTGTAGCCAATATTTGTCCTTGCCACAGAAAACGTCACATACAATTACATTAAAGTGCTCTGCCAATCAAATAGCCTGTTTTTCTTTTAATAGCTCAGAATTTTGGGGGTTTTCCTTGCTCCCTCACGATGCTGCTGTGCTTTTTAATGTGTTCAGAGAAAAGGAATTTCTTAGTATCATTATGAAGCTAATTTTATTTTAAAAATGGTAATTATCAATTTTAATGTGACAACCATTACATTTTTATGTTGAGTTTCTTGTAGAGGTTCATTAAAGCAATCCTAATTGTTACACTCACTTCACATCTTCATCAGAAAACTGAAATGAGAGATGTAATTGTTTCTTTACAAGAAAAATTGTAGATCAACAACTGTTGAAGTGTTAGTCTAAAACAACACTTTTGGTTCTTTCTCTGTCTAGAAGCCAGTAGGCCCTTAGTAACAAATTCAGATCAATATAGGTATTCTAATTAATTTTTACTGAGTTTCCAACACAATGTTATTTTCAATGTCTTCAGTCTTATGACTAATCTACCTTTTATTACTTATTTTTCCCATTAGCATTATGTGATTTTTGACAGCACAAGAAGACTTTTCAGAGCTTGACTTAATTAACCATGTACAGCTAAAGATTCAAGTGAGAATTCCAGGTGTATATTTACCAGAAAACCTCTGAAAGTTCCAGTTTCCATTAAATTATTTTTTAACTTTTTTTTTTTTTTTTTTTTTTTTTTTCCAAGACATTTTGTGTTCCATTGAAGCTTTTTCTTTTTTTCTTCCCCTAAAGAAACTTCTAAAATGGCTGGAAGAACACTAAGGTGTTCATACTACAAATTGTTTCTGAATAAAAATGTTGTTTCTTACTGGAGAAGTCTTAAAACTGACTTTCACTTTTCTCCTAAAAATCCAACATGTTAATTTTCACTATTTTTTTTTTTTCAGTGTTTACAGGCCCTTTAGCAAAGTTGCAGATGTTCTTATTCCTTTTTAAAAATATTATCCTTGTTCAAGTAGCTTTTGTTATATATATCTCATATATATCTATATAATGTTTTCTAATGGAAATAGAATCAAGCATCATGTATGTTGCCATGTATTCAAAGTTAGAACTATATGGATACTATATAGTCAAAATATTTATTTACTATGCATATTATATACATATGTGCATATGTTGATATGCTGTCTAATATAAATATTTATACAATATATATTATATACTATATGGTGTTAAGCTGAGGCAGGGGAAGTTTAGGCTGGACATCAGGAGGAGGTTCTTCACCAAGAGGGTGGTTGAGCACTGGAACAGGCTTCCCAGTGAAGTAGTCACTTCACTGAGCCTGTCTGAATTTAAGAAGCGATTGGACTGTGCACTTAGTCACATGGTATAAACTTTTGGGTAGACCTGTGCGGTGCCAGTAGTTGGACTTGATGATCCTTATGAGTCCCTTCTAACTCGGGATATTCTATGATTCTATGATTCAATATAGTGTATGTATATAATGTATATGTAGTATATATACACTGGTGTATTACTAGGTTTGTGCATACTACATATATTCTATGCATGTATGAACATTTTACTTGAATAACCATTTATGTTTAATTTGCTTCCTGAGATTAGGAAGAGACAGAAACAACCAAATGTAACCAAACCATCAGCAAACACAACAGCAGTAAACCATACCTAGTTCCAAGAGCTGCTGAATAACTCCAGTTTGGAATTTAGTGCATGGCTTTGCACTTACAAAGCAACAGCAATGTAGAGGACATGTAATTGTTTTGTCTGGGATAGAGTTAATTTTCTTCATAATAGCTGGTATGGTAATATGTTTGGGATTTGTGATGAAAAGAGTGTTGGTAACACATCGATGTGTAGTTGTTGTTGAGCAGTGTTTGCATAGATCCAAGGACTTTTCTGTTTCTCATGCTGCCCTGCCAACAAGGAGGCTGGGTATGCACAAGAAGCTGGGAGGGGTCACAGCCAGGACAGCTGATTCAAAGAGACCAAAGGGATATCCCATACCATATGACATCATGCTCAGCAGTAAAAGCAGAAGGAAAAAGATAAAGAAGGAATTATATTCAGATAAGCCATTTCTTGGGAAGTGGTCATGGCACTGAGCCTGACAGAGTTTAAGAAGAGTTTAGACAATGCTCTCAAGTCACGTGGTTTGATTTTTGGGTGGTCCTGTGCACACCCTGGAACTGTACCTGAAGATCCTCATGGGTCCATTCCAATTCTGGTTTTGTAATTATGTGTGATGGAGCCTTGCTTTCCTGGAAATGGCTGAACGTCTGCTTACTGATGGGAAATACTGAATTAATTCCTCATTTTGCTTAGTGCACACAACTTCTGCTTTCCCTATTAAACCACCTTTTTCTCAACCCGTGAGTTTTCTCATTTTTACCTTTCTAATTCTCTCCTCCCCTTCAACCCTGGTGCAGAGCAGGGTGTGAGTGAATGGCTGTGTGGTCCTTAGCTGCCTACCAGGCTTAAACCACAACAAGATGATATTGTGAAGGTAGTAATGTATTTACTGATTATAACGTGTACGTAGTATTTGAATGTCACAATTTATATAGTAGTTACTGACCACATCAACAATTGACAGCAAATTAAATGCTATGGGAAAAAAAAAAAAAAGAGAGAGAGAGAGAGAAATAGTCAAGACACTTCTCTTGGATTAGTTCCTCATGGTGCATGGTGCTGTATAAAGTCTAATGATACCTGAATTGTGAGCTGTGATTGCCTGTGTCAGACCCATAGTTCACTTTTCACTTAATAGATATGAAAGCAGCAATGACAGTAATGAATGCTTCAAGAAAATAATTCTAGGCCACAGGCTGTTGTCACTAAAATTACTGCCAGGTCAGCTGCTGCTGTGTAAGGTGTCAGGATAGTCAAATGTCAAAGGCAGCCATAAAGGGGAAGCTATTCTTGCACTTGTCTCTTGCACTTGCACTTCTGACTTCTGCTTCTCCACTTGCTCTGAAAGAATTTAAGAACATATTCTACTCATCTTGGAATGGGTTCATCTAAATTTTTCTTGTCATGCATTTGACAATTTTTCCTCTTCTTGAATGGTCAGATTTTGGAACTGCGATGAGATCAGAAAGAGAGGCAGTAAACCACAGGCAAATGTGCTTTATATTCAGTGAGACAGATGGGCTCAATTACCATATCTTGTTTCTTGTGCACTATAGTCTACACTTACCCTATTAGACACTTTTATATTTTTAGTGAAAAAATTGATTAGATTTCTTTTTTCAAAATAAATAAATAAATAAATCTTTATTTTAATAAAGATTCTCAAATGATTTTTTTGGCAGAAAGCCAACATGGAACAAATTTGCTTTCCCAGACAAGAGATGGAAAATACATCAGGGATGGAAATCCAGTATGTTACTGTTACTGAATAGAGTTTAAATATTAATTTAAACATATTCTGGTAATTCTATAGTCTAACCACTTGAGATTTTGACTAACACCTTGTTGTAGCAAGGTATCATTCTGGTAAGAAATTTTATTTTCCTGTAGACACTTTAAAGTTTTGTAGGGACTAGGAAACTCTAATAGACTGCAGAACAATAACTTTACTAATAGCTTCAGAAAAGACATTTCTGAGTTTCATCTGTGTGTATGTCTGAATTTTTTATAACACTGTTTTGGCCAAAATATTTTAATTGAGTCTAGCTCTAGCCCACAAAGAATTATATTAGAATTGCACTTATTAGATTGTAAGTTTTTAAAATAAAAGTTCAAAACAATAGTATCAGTTCCTGGCTATGGTGAGGCTCTACTCCTCAATGCAAATTGAAGACAGGTGAGATTTGCAAGTACATATGTAGTCTCATGGTTTTTCCTGTTCTAATTCACTCAACATTGTCTCATTCAGAAAAATAAAATGTTTTGTATGTTCACTTACGTAGATATTACTATAGGATTGTAATTTTTAAATACAAGCTATGCAGGTGATCATTAAGCGATATATTTAGGGAAGTTTATTATCAGCAAAAAGAATTATGCAATAGTCATTAAAAACTCAGCTCTCGGGGTCCCCAGCACATGAAGGGCATGAAAGTATCAGAATGAGTCCAGACAAGGGCTACAATGGTGATCAAGGGACTGGAGCACCTCTCCTATGAAGACAGGCTGGGGGAGTTGGGGTTATTCAGCCTGGACTTCTCCAGGCTTATAGCAGGTTATTAACCTTATAGCAGGTTATTCAGCCTGGGAGACCTTATAGCAGCCTTCCAATGCCTAAATGGGGCCTAAAGGAAAGCTGGGGAGGGACTTTCAGGGAGCGTGGTGATGGGACAAGGAGTAATGTCTTTAAACATATTTCTGGTTTTCTTCTTCTTCCTCTTCCTCTTCTTCTTCTTCTTCTTCTTTGGATAGCAATTAATATTTTATCTTTCAATTTTCTTCTAATATTTTTGTCTACAATCTGAACAACGATGTGCCTAACCTTGTTAAAGGGAACAGAAAATAAAATATTTCTACTTGTTAATTTTACAACAGAAAAATTGTACTAGGATGTGAAAGGGATCTATTACTGAAAAGTAAATATTTCAGAAGTCTTCAATGCCAAAAACTCACACTAAATGCTCATAAATTTTTTGCAGCGTTCCATTATTAATAATCACTTTTTTTTTTTTTTTTTTTTAAAGTCTTGAAATTCCCTCTCTCTTTTCTTATTTGTATAATTAGAAGTTGAATTCTGTGGTATTTCCCAGTGTGCCAGATGGCTGGAAAAATGATGATGTAATCATTTCCTCTAAAATTTACATAAAAATTCATGCACAAACTGAAATCAAATTAGAACCAAAGAAAACCAAACCAAAACAAAGCAGCCCTTGATGAACATGGAAAAATGAGAAGTGAAAGAGGTGGTTAAAAGGAAAAGCAAGTGATATAAGGGGAATTGTAAAAAGTCTACCATTGAGATTATGAAAATTCAAGAATTCTTCTATTCTTATCTGGGTTGTTGTGAAATTTGGTGTCCCTTGTGGAGGTATAAAACACAGCCTGAGATATAAATTTGGGTTTATTCATTAGATGCAGTCCTCTAGTTTTAAAAAGTAAGTGAAGAAAACAGGTATTCTTCTTCCTTTCCTTCTATTTGTTATTAACTAATTATTAAGCTATGGTTCTGACCTTCCTCACATTTATTGTAATACATGTTTTACAGAACTTGTCTTCATTTTGAATTAATTGAATTGAATAATTTGGAAGGACTCAAGGCACCTAACCAGAGCTCTGCTCTATTATAGTTTAGTAGTATTTAATATTTAATAGCTTCAGCTTTTCAGAAGTTTTCTTCAGAGAATGAAGATGAGAGTTCAGGAAATCAAATAGAATATAGAAGCTCTCGGCTTCAAACCACACAGTCAGAAAAATCCACTAACTGTAATTATTAGTAGTCACTATTGCTGAACATTTAAGAACTCTTCATGAGATGATCAAAATAATAACTAAAGGTCAAATCTGAGTAAACACCTATTATTACTGCTCTTACTGCATAACTAAACATAGAAAATATGGCTGGTTGTGTACAACTCAAAATACTATTTAAGTATAGAAGACATAATTTAAAGTAACTCTTTCTCAGTTCTTGTCATTTTATTGGTGATCAAATGTAGTAATGCTATTCATATCTCAGAGTTGGCTGTCTGAACTAAGAGGACCACGATTCCTTATCGATCTGATAGCTACCCTTTAAAAAGTTTTTTTTAACAGCAGCAAAATTTCACTTGTTATTAGGCATTTTGTACCACCATGTAGAAAAATCATAGCAACTGCTGAAAACAATAAGAAAATTTATTGTAATTTTAAAACTTCACATTTATTTGAGAGCTTTTGACTTCAGCTTGTTCTCTCTCTCTCTCTCTCTCCCTCTTTCTCTCTTTCCCTTTCTCTCTCGAGACAACACTGAATTCATTGAGAGGTTCTAGATCTAACACTCATTGCATAGCTCTTCTTCAATTATGTGTTTGGTAGTTGCTCATGCTCAGTTCTGGAAGTGAGAGACATTTAGTGAGAGTAAATAAATGTAAGCTAAGACATTAAGGTTATCCTTTGTGACTTTTAATATACACATAATAGAATGTTCCCACTGGACAGACGACATCTCATTCAGAGAAAAAATCGTTCCCAAACACTACATTTGAAACATCATCTAAAGGAAGTAGAAATTGGACTTACAACAGTTAACTGGTGGTTCATCAAGTCTGAATATGTCTTTCAGAGAGGCTAGCATACATGTTTCAGAAGAATGACTTACGGCAAGAGTTCAAAAAGGAATAATTTTTGAAGTATTTTAATGTATTTATCACAGTTCTTTTTCATCAGATTCTGAGGTAGGTTTGTGTTCAGAAGCTTGATGTGTATCTTCCTTCAAATTTAAGGTAATTGGCTAATAAAAGGGATAATTTGCTAGTCATATAAATGTCCAATATATGTTTTCCATACAGAATTACAGTTTGTAATTTGTGAGAATTAATGGACATAATATACTCATTACATTTTATTATTTCTATAAATATCATCTTCAGTGTAATTAAATCTTCCTCACCTTTTTACCTTAGAAAGGAAAAAGTAAGTAAAATAAAATGAAGCTTTAATTACTAATGATCATAATATATGCAAATCATCATCTCCAGCAACAGGTCTGTCCAACTTCGACATTCTGGAGAAAGTCATTTCTCCAGAGGTCTTTCTAAGTTTAAAGGAAGTGATGGAGCTTAAGGATAAAACTGGCATGAGGATAACACCCTGGTAAATGTTATGTAACAGGCACCTAACAGAAAAATAAACAATATGTCTGCAAAATAAGAAAGGGAAATTTCCAAAGGATGATCATGCCTGCACTAACACATGCTAACACATGAAGAAGTTATAACTTGCTTGATAACTCAGGTGATTTTTTTTATTATTATTTTTTTAGCTGAGCCTGAGAACAGCCGAGACTCCTGGTCTACTGTGCACTGGTGCAGCCTCACCTCAAGTACTGTGTGCAGTTTTGGGCACCACAGTAAAAAAAGAATGTGAAACTATTGGAGAATGTCCAGAGAAGAACTACAAAGATGGTGAAAGGCCTAGAGGGGAAGACATACAAGGAGCAGCTGAGGTCACGTGGTCTGTTCAACCTGAAGAAGAGGAGACTGAGGGGAGACCTCATCACGGTCTCAGCTTCCTCATGAGGGACAGTGGAGGGGCAGGTGCCTATCTATTCTCTCTGGTGACCGGCAATAGGACCAGAGGGAATGGTGTGTCAAGCTGTGATAGGGGAGGTTCAGGCTGGATATCAGGAAAAGGTTCTTCATTGAGAGGATGGTCACGCACTGGGGCAGGCTCCCCAGGGACATAGTCACGTCACCAAGACTGTTGGAGTTTAAGAAGCATGTTGACTAAGCTCTCAGTCATATGGTCTGAATTTTTGGGTAGACCTGTGTGGAGCCAGGAGCTGGACTTGATAATCCTTGTGGGCCCCTTCCAACTCAGAATGTTCTATGACTCTATGATTCTATGAGACTGTTTTCTCACCTTCTTGGTAGCAGTTTCATAGGCCAGCTTAAGGTCTACCTACTATTACAGACTACAGCTTTTTCCAGGAGCAAGGGCAAGCAAGGTGATAAGTACACCTTACCAGGTTGCCTAGGAGGTGGGAAGATCCTATGCATGGAAAGGAGGACAGAGAGCTGAGGAAAGTCATATTTTCCCAAAAAGGATCACTGGAGGACATGTTTTCGACACACAGGCAGTAACAACTGCATGGGACAGGGCAGTAAGTACCGATAGAAAAAAAGAACATTTCTGTCTGCCTAAAGCAGCACCAGCCTTCTTTCATGATTTGTCACTTGGGAATGGAAATGTGGGGCTGGCTATGTAGATGTTGCTTGAGAGCATCCAATGCAAACATACCAAGCTAAAAAAAAAATGTTTATAACTTTTTTTTTTTTTGGGGGGGGGGGGGCCCACTTTCTTGGCATATCAGACTAGACCTCTGGCTCCACAACTCCACAAAAGGTGGTTTAACCAATGGATGTCAACTAGGAATGAATTAATCCTAGGCACATCCTTATAACACTTGGAGGTTCTGCTGTGAGCCATAAGGGAAGCCTAGAGATATAGTTCATCAGACTTATCCAAGTCTGTCATAATCCCTTCTGCTATGATTTTTCTTATATACTAGAATTAGTTTACTAGTCTGTTATCTTTCTAGCTAAGCTGCTTGAATACAATTTTATTGATTTGTTGAAGGTCATTGCCGTTATCGCTCAATTTACCTTTAAAACAAATTCTATTTTGGAGAGTGCTTGAATTCTTTAATTGATCTTGTGCTCTTCTTCTTGATTTCTTTTCTTGCCCAATGGTGTAACCATGTGAATTTTTTTCTTCTGAGTTATTTCACAATTTGTGAGGAGGCAAAAGTTAAGCAGTTGAATGACTGTTTGACATGTGAGCTCAAATGATAAATCCCTTGCTATCTGTGGTAAGCAGTTAGGCTCACAAGTGAGTCAGGAGTACAGTTAAATAGGATTCCAGCCAACTGTGAGGAATTGCTTATTGAAGTAGTTACTCAGATAGATGAATAAGAATCAAACGCTGTCCCATAATGAAGAGTATCAGGATACATTTCTGACTGGATAATAAGCTTTCAGAAGTGATTTATGCTTTCTCAATGGACTTTTATATATTTTACTGCCTGGTCTGATGTATATGATCCATTTGTCATAAAAAGGAAAGTGGAAGGATATGATCTCAGTTGCTTTTGATCACTCCTTAAAGGGTACTGAAGTGCATATTCATAATGAAGATGTTAATTCCTCTAGAAACTGTAAAATGCCTATCTATGCTCTTAAAAATAAATATTAAAAAGAAAAAAGAAAAAAAAAAGCAGTGTGTTCAGTAGCTGGTACAATCAAGAACACTGTGAAAAACAAGTTGAGAAATGACAATTATCCATGCATCCCTGAGCTTCCCAATATTTAACATTGACATAACCCAGAACAGCAATCCATTACAAGAAAATACAAATTAACAGCTGGAAATTCCTTCTTCATTTTTCCTACCTTTTTTACTTTATGGTATACATTTATTTTGAGAGAGTCACAATCAAATAGCCCTTTTAATTCTCAAGATTGACCTGTATCCCTATATACTCTTCTCTTACCTCCCCTGGTTCAAACTACCACCTTGTTTTTATCCTGCTTTACATTTTTCCCCAATAATTTAGCTTTTCTTCTTCTGCCTCTTAATATAATGTTATTTTCCTGATCAAGAAATTATTATGCAATTACCCCTGATTCACCTTGTTCTTCATCCTCTTTTCCATCATGAAATATATTGAATATATTACATTACTCTTCAGAGTTTCTCTTCTGATGTGTATGCCACAGTTTTACCTCCAGTAACCCAAATTTAGTCTCCTGTCTTCAATGCAATGAAATCATCTACAAGATACCACATATTTTGGGGGGGAAAACAGGATCTGCTTTATTTTATTTTCACTGAAATACTTACCTTCATCAAAGATGTACATATTTATAAAATATTTTTCCTGAATTTTGAAGGAAAAAAACCCACAACCATTAAAAAGAGGCTTAATAACAGAAAATTTCAGGTAATACTACTTCACTGTTTCTGGTTGGCATGGAGTTAATTTTCTTCATAGCAGCCTGTATGTTGCTGTGTTTTAGATGTGTGACCAAAGCAGTGTTGAAACGTCAATGTTATAGTTGAAGCTGAACGGTGCTTGCACAATGTTAAGGACTTCTTTGTTTTTAACTCTGCTCCCCCTGAGGGTAGGCAGGACAAGAGGTTGGAAGGGGACATAGCAAAGACAGCTGACCTGAGCTGACCAAAGAAATATTGCATAGCATATAAAGCCATATTCAACAGTAAAACAGTGAGGGGGGTAGGGGGAGTTTTTTCAAGGTAGCGGTTGCCTGGAGACTGGCCAGCTATCAGTCCGCTGGTGGGAGGTGATGAGTGATTGCCTCTGCATCATTTGTTATTTATTTATTTATATTTTTCCTTTTGAATTCCTGAACTGTTTTTATCTTGACCTATAATTTTTTCTAGCTTTTGTTCTTTTGATTTTCTCCCCCAACCTGGAGTGAACAAATGACCAGATGGGGGCTTAGCTGCTGACAAAGGTCAACCCATCACAGTCCTTTTTTTTGCAGCCAACATGCGTCATTGGGTTTTAAAGACAACAATAGATAACAAACAAGTGAAAATCAAATTCTTGAAAGGAAGTTGTTGGCTAGTACCTTCTATATTAAGAGACATTTGTTTCATTAGCACATCATGATGTAGCAGTGGTGTTACTGCATTTCCATTTAGTCCATCCCAAACTTTTCCTGATATGTTGATCTGTCAACAAACTGGGTCCAGAATCAAACATTTGTTTTGCTTGTGGATTACTATGTAGACAAAATTTGTCATATATAAAGGAATAAAAATAATTCCATACAAAATTAGCACTGCTAATGAGTATGGCATTCAAAATATATTGAGGAATTAAAAAAAAAAAAGATTATGAATGACCATGGACATTTCAAAATAAATGCTTCAGTTTGGGTCAAATCAAACTTCTTCTTGCCTAATATATGTAATTCTGGATTTTTTGTTGTGTGCCCACCCTGTAAGAGTTTCTTTCCAATTAAATTGACTTGGTAAGTTATCTGTTTGGGTCTGATGTAGTGTTACAATTTTCAGCATAGCATGAGGTACATAATTCCCCAGAGAAGGTCCTAAGAAAGGCCATTAATGCATTTTTTAAGGCAATAAAATATAGATTTTTTCCTTGTGGAATAAAACAAAGTATTTTTGACTGCAAATCAGTTAATGAGATATAAACTTTTTCTTTTTTTCCTGATACAGTTTCTTTAAATCAGTAAAACTGATTTTTCCAACATTTGTTAAATGCTGGAAATAACATTTTCTATGAGAAGGTATACCAATGAAAAACTCTAAGCAAACTTTTATTCAGATCCTTGACCAGAATCATGGAGAGCACACTTTAATACTTTAAATAATCAAATTGTTCATAATTTTAGATTTTTATTTAGCCTTACATTACTAAATTATATTATATTGTTATATATTGTTATATTGTTTTATTGTTATGATTTTCAATTGTACTTTACACTTGTCTCGATTATTGGATTTAAACGCAACAGAATTTTACTGCTTTCAGTTAGACATATAGACTCATAGAATATCTGAGTTGGAAGGGACCCACAAGTATCATCAAGTCCAACTCCAAATTCCTAAAGGACCACTCCCCCCCTCCCAAATATATATATATATTCAGATCATGTGTCTGAGAGTGTTGTCCAAATGCTTGAACTCCAGCAGGCTCAGTGTCATGACCACTTCCCCAGGGAGTATATTTCAGTGCTCAACTACCTTTTCAGTGAAGAACCTCTTTCTGATATCCAGTCTGAACCTCCCCTGTCACAGCTTCAAGCCATTCCTATTTCTGGTTACCAGAGAGAAGAGATCAATGCCTGCCCCTCTGCTCCCCTAGAGGAAGCTGTAGACTGTGATGAGGTCTCTCCTAAGTCTCCTCTTCTCCAGGTTGAGTAATCCAAGTGACTTCAGCCACTCCTCAAATGTCTTCTCCTCTAGACCCTTTACCATCTTTGTTGCCCTCCTTTGGATGCTCTCTGACAGTTTTATACCTTCCTTATACTGTGGACCCCAAAACTGCACAAAGTGCTCAAGGTGAGGTTGCACCAGTGCAGAGTAAAGCAGAACAATCACTTCCCTTGACTGGCTGGCAATGCCGTTCTTGATGCACTCCAGGATATGGTTGGCCCTCCTGGCTACCAAGGCACACTGCTGGCTTTCTTCAGCTTGCAGTCGAACAAAACCCCCAGATACATTTCTGCAGGACTGCTCTCCAGCATATTGTACCTTAATCTGTACATATAGACAGGATTGCCCCTTCCCAGTTAGGTTTCATGGACAGAATGTAGTAGCTTTTGGGACCTTTTTTGTATAGGTTTCTGTGATTTCTCCATCTATAATAAAAGCTAACAATAAAATAGGAGAGTGTTTCTTTCTCATTTTCATTTTGCCTCTAATCTGTATTTGAATTCATTGGGGTACTCTTTGATCAGTTGTCTGTGCTTTTTACAATAGTAGCATCTGGACTCCTTTGATCTTGCCAAATAGTTTTTATTTTTATAGGACTCTTTAAAGATACAATTAAAAAACAGAAGCATATTGTACATCCTTAAAAAAAAAGTTATTCCTGAACAATGATAGCAAGAATTGCCTCTGACTTCCTCCGTGATATTCACTGATAGTTTTTTATGCAAGATTTCTAACTCCATCTTGTTAAGAAAGTTTATCTATGCTTTTATTTATTTATCTATTCATTTATTTTACTAAAAAAAAAAAAAAAAAAAAAAAATCATAGACATTTCCAAAAGGCCCATGGCTGCCTCCAAGCTCCCTTTTGAAGAAACTTCATATTTCAAAGAGGATTTTTATCACAAGGTAGGACCCTCCATTCAGAATCATTCACATTTGTTTAACATGTGAGTTATCATAGACTGATATTTGAAAATTCTATGAAGAGCCCTTTCATGTTGGAAAAGGCCAGTCATAGAAAATCAGACTGGAGTATCATGCTAAAAGCTTGTTGACAGAAGAACAGTAGCTATAGTTAATGTGCTGCCTGGGCTGCTAGTATCTGTTGAGCTGTAATGCTGGCAGATTTGTCGCTTGTTAGTACTGCTTATTCTCTGAATGCCTAAAGCACACAAGAAAGTTGGTCCCTTGTTGATAGTGGGGGCATAATCTGTAGCCAAAGAGAATATTTTCAATTACAGACAACATCTCAAATTTTATAGGCAAAACAGTTACTTTCAAATTTGTTCCACATATAGAGTATATAGTTATTCATATGAATTTTACTACCAGAAGATTCAGAAATATATTTTATGCTCACTATCATTCTCTTACAATTCCCTGTCTACATGTTATACATGCAAAACTGCTATACAATTTGTGTTTTCATTTGCTTTAGCTGAACAGTGTCTGTTACAGTTTGCTTCCTTTCTTTGGCAATGATGGACTTCACAGCTAAGAGGGAAATTAACAACAGCTACAAGATTACTTAGAAACTATGTGAAATCCATTTTTTTTCTTTTACATAGTAGAAATAACATTTTATTCTTCAATCTTCTTTCATAATTCTGCTAACATAGCTTGAAATACTTGCTCCTCTTAAACAATTTAATCTTGGATTTCTTAGCATCCTAGCACTAGAATGCAAGAAAGCTGTTCTTAACTATTTTTTTTTTCCAAAACTATAATAAAAGCAAAATGGAAAGCAGTTTGAAGGCTTAAGCTATACTCTACAGGCTTAAGATATAGTGCAGTCTGAACTGAAAGAAGGATTTAAAGACCTTAAACAAAAACAAACAAACAAACAAAAAGATACTCAAAAGATACTCATCAGTAGACAAATTCTAATATATATATATTTAAAAAAGACAACCTTTTAAGCTTTCATGACTGGAAATCCTAATTATCCAAAAACATAGGATATGTTATTTGGTTTTAAATGTGTTTCCTGAAGTTGCTTCAAACTGATTACAGAATCAGAGCATGCCTGAGCAATTCCAGTACCTTATTCAGAAAAGAAATGTGAGAATTCCAATAACTTATTCAGAAAAAAAAAAAAATGTGAGAATTAACAAGAAAACTGTGGACCTTATTTATCTGCAGCATTTAGGGGTTGTCCTATAACACAAAGAAAACTCATTATAACTGCAGGGGGGAAAAGAAGCAACATCTGAAAACTTGTGGCTGGAATCTAGAATTTACTAGACTCTGATGATGTTTATTCTACCTCATTATTTCTACAGGGCACTTTCTAAGATATATATATGTTTTTAATTTTTACAGACTTTTTGCAAACCTCAAGAGACACTGTACAGCTTAAGTACTTTCTCATTTAAATTGATAACAAAAAGAACAAAGATAATGATTTTACTAAATTCACAGAACAAACCAGAACAGTGAACAGAGCTTCTCTTCTCCAGCTGCCCTACATCACATATAATATTATTTTTTTGCAGGGTTTTCTTTTTGGAAGGAACTTTATCATTTTCTAATTTGGTGAGACAGAACAAACAGGTTGGCCTGTGAGAAGCAGTTGCAAATGTATTGACTCTATTCTTCCTTGCTATAAAATGGATGGAATGAGGAAACATCAGAGGCCATGTTATAGCCTAGGCAACATCATAAAACTGCCTAGGCAATTCTCCTTGTAAGAGGAATACAACATCTATTCTAGCACATCTCCATCAAATAAATCAGATCTGTCTTCAGGCATAGGGTAAATAAAAGCTAAAGGTTTTCTAATCACAGCGTTTTGAACATTTAAAGTCTTCTTGTAAGTAAGACAAAGGGAGGCTTGATGGCAGAGGTAGCAACATTACCCACATCTTGGGATTTCTATGTATGGCCTTTTATGTCCGTTCCATAGAGTAACTCCAAATATGGAGTTACTGTCCTTCAGCAATACCTGCTTCTTATACTTGTGTAAAATAAAGTGTGTAGATGTTACCAGTAGCATGACCTTCACTTCCAGGTAAGGATATAGGAGCTGAGCTAAAGGCTCAAGAACCCTTAGGGTTGTAAGGTAGATTGCCTTAAATCAGAGAAGTGAAGGAAGGTCTCACAGTTGTGCTGAGAGGTTACAGAATAGTTGTTAAACATGTATGGACAAAGAAAACAGCCTGAATTAGAAATCCCAAAGTGGAAAACAAAAATGAGAATATACTGAGCTGGGCAACAACAAATCAGAAGAGATTAATTAGATCTGATGCATCCAGATGACAAATGACTGAGAAAAGCATAATCACTATGACTTTCCCCATTCTGCTCCACATAGAGAATGTAAAATTCTGAAAGCTATTACTTGGCTTTCTTGAATGGTATGGGCTTCAGATCTCCAGATGACCTGTGTAGAAGTCGAGAAAATACCACAATGAAGTTTTTGTTTGCTTGCTTTTACCAGACTTAGTAAATAATACACATACACACACAAACACAAATATACATGCACACCCTCAGGTGAATCCAAAGACAATTAATACTGTTGCAAAGGAAATTATTCCAAAGACCTAAATTAAAAAAAAAAAAAAAAGAAAAAGAAATGCTGTAATAAATATACAAATACTGTACAAATTTCATTCACACTCTCTACATGCAAACACCAATAAATAGTGTGCAATCATGAAATTAAATGCTTTATCATAATATTAAGGTGATCATAAGAGAAAAGAATTAAAGGTGCATGGGCATCCTTTCAGACATATCAACACAGAATACTTTGTCATTATAGTCTGCATAATTTATATTTTTGTTCAGTATTATAGCATGTATTAGTTTGTTAATTAATTTTTTTGTTGTTGTTCAGTAGTGCAACACATATTAGTAAGGCAATTGCAGCATAAAGCTCTTTTGTTAAAACTATTTATATGATTTATATTGAAAAAAATCATTTGCATTTTTGATTTTGCAATAGCATGATTTTTAAAGTTACTTTCATTTTTTTCTTTTTAATTTTTCTTCTTTTTTAAACAACGTATCTTTTTGGAATAAGACACAAATGCTGGAGAAAAATTGCAAACCAATTTCATCTTACAGCATATTTTGGATATGACAGTGTCAAAAATGTCAGCATATTCTGCTGATAATAGTAAGCAAGCATAATAAAAGTACATGCCGTGTTGCTGTTCAGACATATCTGATGACCAGAACCTTGTATCCACTTAGAAACCTGACCCTTGTATCCACTTAGAAACCTATTAGAAGCTCTAAAACATGTCTCAAATATGTAATTCCTGAGTTTCCATGTGTTGAAGTAATTTTTTTAAGTAACAAAACTACTTGTCTTGCAGAGTACATGTTGTATTTGAATTCAAGTCTACCTTCTTATACGTTTTCAGTCACTTCTCTTTCTCCCCATCTGACAAAAAAAAAAAAAAAAAAAAAAAAAAAAAAAAAAAAAAGGTGGGCCCCAAGTTTTTTTTGGGCCATATTTTTTTTTTTCAAAATTATTAAATGGGGTTTTATGAAACCAAATATTTTGTCGTTGTTTTATAT
>CM021731.1:119480179-119529188 GCA_011075105.1 Heteronetta atricapilla | reverse complement strand
CTCAACAGTGGCAAGAAAAGTAATTACTTCCACACTAAATTAAATTAAATGTTGTTTCTCACTTTAGAATTATATATTTTTGCTGTTTGTTGCCATTTTTCTCCACTGATGGACAAGTATGGATTTTTTCAATACCCAGTTTGCTATCTTTAAGTTTAGATCATGTTGGGTTGTAAAGAAGAGAATTAATGTAAATTTTCTTTAGAAATAAATACAGGTGTAAC
The DNA here is from genome assembly GCA_011075105.1 of Heteronetta atricapilla. Taxonomy (NCBI): domain Eukaryota; kingdom Metazoa; phylum Chordata; class Aves; order Anseriformes; family Anatidae; genus Heteronetta; species Heteronetta atricapilla. Next base: position 119,528,964 of record CM021731.1, on the reverse strand, counting down.
ATGACCTAATGGTAATGCTAACTGCAATTTTCCTTGTAGTTAATATAGCTCATCTGTCCAGTCAGACTGTAGCAGTCCATAGTAATGTGGTTAGTCTTTCACAGGCCCCAAACTATATATAATGGTAAAACACGTTCATTATCAATCAAGCATGCAGAAATTAAGGCACAGGAAGCTAGGTTTCACAGTTTTGTCAGCAAGACAATTTAATTGGGAACAGGGCATAAATTAAGACCAAGGGGCAACTAAAAGCCAAAAATTCAGTTCATACTAAAAGCTCAGACTGATGTTTCCTTATATACTTAAGTACCACATTCTCCCTTGGTGCCTGCTATTATTGGAGCACAGATGGTGACAACACTTACTGTTCAAATTTACTATGTTCGTTTACAAGGCTGTTACATGAGAAAATAGTGTTAGTCTAAACATTATAGCTTCATTTATTCTCTTTTTCACCATTTTTTATTTTCATTAGTAGGGTAAATAAAACTGAATTTGCAGTTACCAGAATGTTCCATATACTTTCCAATGATGGGAAGTGCATGATGGCTGGTTTGCAGACATTACTGTCTATTACAGAACAAGCAAATTAAAATTACAAACTTTAAAAACACATGCAATTTGCTCAATGGTTCTTAATGCCCTCTCTAGAGTCATTACCACCATTGTGTAAGAATGTTATTGTAGGGTTATTAAATATGATCTTTACTTGATCATCTCAAATTACTCTTCACTGACATGTCGAGTTTGATCTTGCAGAGTTCCCTCACTGAAAACATTTGGTGACTCACTGATTCCACAGATGTTAATAGCTACAAAAGAGGCTTGGGTTCCAAGTTAAAAATAGGAGTACAGTATCATTTTATCAATTGTTTAGGAGGTGGATATATTAATAAATATTTCAAGTGACATTAAATGATAGACCTAAAAAGACAAGCCAAAAGTAATAAAACACAACTATATCTTATTTTTATGAAAGAAACTAGAAGAACAGCTTGACAAAAAATCAAACAACATTCCATAACAACAACAACCAAGGTTCCTGAAGCAAGGCTTTTAAACTTACACTTAGCATACCATGGTTTAACCCTGGAAGATGGATAAGTACCATGAAACCAAAGCCATGACACATGGACAGATTTTCTTAAGGGTTTCATACCAAAAGAAGGCATCATTTGTATTCAAATATGAACTGGAAATTAATTGAAGGTACGTGTATTTGAAATCCTCATTACAATAATTTTTCTTCTAAGTTTATATTATAGTAGGTAGAAGGCAAGTTTTCAATCCCTATTATATTCTGCTGAACTTAATATCTCATTCTCTCCCTGGTTTGTGTGTATATGTGTGTGAGGGTATATCCTAATTATTTCTTTCTTCTTCTGCCTACTCCTCATTTTCATCTCCTCCAAACTTATAAGTTATTAATTGGGAAACATTGGCTTAGGTTTGAATTCAATTGTAGTCTTTCTATTTCTATGCTAAATACTGACAAATATTTTGAAGCAGATTCAACTTTTGTCTTCCTCTTCAGAAATTTCACTTTTTTTCCTCTCTCAAACTGAATAAGGTGATTTTTTTAAAAATCAGATCTTGTCCACTTTTCTCTTAATATTTTCTTGTTATATGCTGTCTAATTTACATATCTCCTATTGAATTTTTGCAGCCTTTTACAGTTTATAAAGATTTCATAGAGATTGTCTAATCAAAATGAGACAAGCTCTTAAGAAAAAAGTAATGGAGACTGATTTCACATTTAACCATTGCTATCAGTTTTATCATCTACTTTCCCTCAGATGTGTACTTTACCATACTGTCAACATACTGAAATCCAGCCCTGGACATAGGCTAGCTGTCTGTAGAAACCTAATTACACACAATTCATCTTGAAGTAAAATCATTTTGCCTATTGCATTCCTTTTCTGGTATTTGGAAAATAATATTCTTCTATAAGACAGTCCTTAAACACAAAGATGTACAGTACCACATCCCCAGCAGGGCCAGTAAGAGTAACTGATCTAGGATTACAAAACAAAGAAAACCTGCTGTTACACTTTCCTGCTGTACTCTCCCAGCTTGCAGCTTGTAGCTGAGCTAGCTGTGGTAGCTTTGTGTTTATGAGCAACCCTTTTAAAATTTTTTTTTTTTTTCAAAGGTAGCTTTACTACACAAATCTTGACATTCATAACATCCTCAGCAAGGTATTCTACAATTTACTCATGCACAATGCTTAAAATTTATTTTGTCTTTATTGAATCAAGAACATAATTCAGCTTACTTTTCCAGTTTCAGAATTATAAAAATAGTTTGCATTAAATATGCAACAGTTTCATGATTGCTTTCTTCCAATCACTACTGTTTTTATAATTCTCCTTTGTATCTCTCACAAACACCATTCTCCAAATTGTAGAGTTCTTACCTACAAAGTTGTCCTTTGCTCCATCTCTTTAGGCCTTCTCTACACATTTTCCGATTCTGCTACATGTAGTTTCTTGTATACCAGAAGCAGGCATGTCACAGGTCTTTGCAAAAGCCTAATGTTATTTTTATTTTGTTCCTCAAAGCTTTCTTAAAAATCTTAGGTGTTCTTTAAAATAGTGAAAATTAATGTAGGCTAAGTTTAGATTTGCTGTAAACCAAATGGAACTCTGAATTTGAGTTACTACATGTCTAAAATATAACATAGTCTAATTTGTAATGTATAACAAAATACACCTTTCAGGAAATGACATTTTGAATTTCAGGCAAAAACTATACATCATAGTTACTGAATACTTCCATGTTTCTCCTTTCTTAATTGAAAATGTCCACTTACCTTCTTCCATCTTTCAGACTACTTCAGATATTCTGGAAAATAAAATGGGAAACCTATGAGGTGCAGAGAAGCACACCTGCAATAACAGACAGATATTGATTAATCATATGAAATGGATCAGCGAGTAGTTAGCATGCACTCGTGGACATTTGTTACAGCAGTTACTCAGTTTTACTTGAGTTACTTGGCAAATCAGCTCAGTTTTGGGAAAAGTGTATAAATAAATCCATTACTGCAAAAGTGCTGACTCACAGACATTGCACACCATATTATGGGAACACCATCAACACTGTATTTATCTTTTCCCACATTCTTCTGTAATGGATATCCTATTCATTTGGAAGCACAAGAAAGAGGAGCTGCTAAATTATATTTGCAACTTTTATTATATTTTGTCAATAGGGAGAATCCAAGACCATGGAAAGCTCTACAGATTTTCCTGCAGAAGCACGAGGCTCTCTAGCTAGAACACAGCTTTATCATTCCAATAACCCTGAGGGTTTTTTTTGGTAAATAGAAAATATGTTCTGTATTGTCAGTGGCTTGTATCCTTCCTTTCTCAGTCTCATGAACATCAGCTGAGAGAATAGAGGTCATTGAAAACCCTTAATTACAGAGCCAGAACTGCACCATTTTCATACTTTCAAAATAACAAGGTTTACATAAAAACATTACCAGCATGAAATTACTGAATATTGGAAAGAACAAAGATTCAGTGAAGGTAAACAAAAACTACATTTAGGTAACTTTACACATACACAAAGCCTTAGTCTGCAGACAATTCTGTAATTAACAGCAAAAAAAATCCTCTCTTAATGGTAATGGTAGCCCAAAATCTAATCTTTTGGGAACAAACCATCTTGAAAAAAAACACGGATTATTGTTACTTGCATTATACTAGTGCTGCTCATTCTTACTGTACCAAAATGTTCCTCTGTGGAGCTTCCCATCTCTCATGGAAAGCCAGAACATTATAATACCTTGCTAAATCAGACCTTAGCAATTTTGGACTTGAAAGAAAAGCCACAAAACCAACAAAACCTTAAGAAAAAGTACCTTTTTTAATTTTTTTTTTTTTTTTTTTTTTTTTTTTTTTTTTTTTAGGTCAGAGAAACCTAAATCTTTACAAGTTTCAAATCAACCCTGTAGCACAACATCACGGCAAATCCATGAAGAACACAAAATTTCTTAATCTAATGACATTGAACAAAAGCTGAAAACAATATAAGTTGGGTATACTTTTGAATATAAAATGAATATAAACTAGATGAGTTTTGCTTTTAAACTGTGATAAATGAAACCAACAGAATTGAACTGTGCCATGCTAAAGACCAGACACAACAGAGAACTTGGGTGTTGAGACACCCCTGTGATTAACTTCTGAACATCTGTCTTGGTATAGTGTTAACAGAAACTGTTCAGATGCAGTTGTTGCTGTTGTAAAAGAGCAGCTGGAGATCCTAGATACTGTGGTAATTAGAAATCCTATGGTACTTATTAAAAGTATAGGAGCATTAACATCAGAGCTCCATTCAAATTCCCATTTAGATAATTATCATTTGCTCAGTTTTGACCTTTTGCTGTTTAGTTGGCTATCATACTCCTCTTTTAACTTTCCTAAAGACTAGCAGGATCATTCCTTGCAAAAGCCATTGGTGCATCTTTTATCAGGAAAGGTTGGGTCAGGATTTTCAGTCTTCAGTTTTTTAGAATTTTTGTCTTCAAGCTTCCTTGGGATTGTCCTCTGGAAACCTAAGTGTTTAACACTGTTAGCCTCGCTGGTGTCTCACAGTCCCCATACCCTGCACTAGGATGTGCCTGCAGCACAGCAATGCAGCTGCCTTCTGTCCCTGTGTGCAACTGGTGAGGGAGGAGCTCAATGTGGTGGCTTCCCTGTATCCTGTGACTTCGCAGTGTTGCCATCTGATATCAAATACATCTGACTGTGGCTGCACCCCAACATGCAGGGTATGTGCCATCTCCCCGCCAGTGAGCTGTGTGTGCTGTGTGCCTGCCACTGCTGCAGCATTGAAGCAACCGAGCACAGGATATGGTGTTGAGCAGTATCAGTTTAGCAGTATCAGTTACATTTTAAAGATATGAAGAAAACATCCCAGGCAGCCAAGAAAATAAACCCCACCCTGCTACAATGTATGAGCCAAACTACCCTGGTTTCAGCTGACATAGAGTTAACTTTCTTCATAGTGGCTGGTACGGTGTTGTCTTCTGGATTTAGGAGAAAAATAATGCTGATAACAAACAGAGGTTTTAGTTGTTGCAGAGTAGTGCTTACACAGAGCGAAGGACCCTTCTACTTCTCATGCTGCCCTGCCAGTGAGGTGGCTGGGGGTGCCCAAGGAGCTGGGAGGGGACACAGCTGGCCCAGGATGGCCAAAGAGATGTTCCATCCCATGTGGCATCAAACTGGGGGAGATGGCCAGGAAGTGTGGCTGCTGCTCGATGACTGGCTGGGTATCAGTTGGCAGGTGGAGAGCAATTGCATTGTGCATCACTTGGTTTGTATATTATTATTATTATTATTTTGTTGTTGTTGTTGCTATTATTATTTCCATTCCATTTCTGTCCTATTTAACTGTCTTTATCTTAACCTGTGAGTTTTACCCTTTTTATGATTCTCTCCCTCATCCCACAGGGAGTAGGGAGTGAATGGCTGTCATGCTTAGCTGCTTGCTGGGTTAAAACACAATGTGGTGCACGAAGGGTTGAGATAATGACAGATCTGATCAGACCATGTCAAAGCAGTTTTGTTATAAGCATTATATGAATTTAATAGTTGTTGTCCACAATGCTGATTCATTCATTTACATTGTGAATTTATTCATTCACAATGCCGTTTTATGTGATTTTAGGGTTGTTTTTCTTGCTTCCTCTCTTGTTGTTTATCACCTCTGGGGACTGGCCTAAGTTTTCTTATGGTTTTGCCAGTTTGTGTATAGCATGTGTTCATATTACACTGACCGTGAACTTAATCTGATATTTGTACTCAGTATGGTGATCATTCTCGCACTGCAGGAACCTTACCATGGAAACTATTAGCAAGTATGTTCTTTACTACAGGTGACTTAAAATAGTTTTTGAAAATTTTGAATATTCTTGAGATGTTCAAACAAGCAAGATCCTATTGCTATGTTTCCTACATGTTTTGAGTTTGTTTATTGTTAGACAGCTATGTAATAGCACTACCCAGCCCTGAGGCAGGATGGTTATTGATGGCAAGGTGTGTGGCAGGATATTCTATCTATCATGTCACCTCCAATGGTTTTGGAATTCACCCCTGAACAAATGAAGAATCCTAAAAAGCTGGCAGAATGTTTTGAAAAGGTATGCCTCAGTCCTGGCAGAGCCTGTGATTTGCAGCTTACCATACTCTGCTGGGGTCTGGCCTTCACTTATCAAACAATATTCAACACTATTCAGCACCTTTGAGAAAATGCCTCTGGATTTGATCCAACTATGGTGAAAGGCACTGCAGCTCATCCAACCCCATGACAGGCACTGCAGCTGAACTACACAATCAACCTGCAATTACATTGTGCATCACTTGTTTTGTATGTATGTATGATTATGATTATTATTATTATCACTTTTTTCTGTCATATTAAACTGTCTTTATCTCAACCCATGAGCTTTACCTTTTTCCAATTCTCTTTCCCATCCCACTGAGGGTGGAGAAGGGGGTGGGGGAAGTGAGTGAAGAGCTGTGTGGTGCTTAGCCGCCTGCTGGGTTAAACCACAACACAAACGTAGATAAAAACTGGGCTTCAAGTGCAGCTGGCAGTTACTGGTACTGTCTCCTCAGAGGATGCAGTCTGATCCTGCACATTGACTTGCACAAATCATCAGGAATTTCTAAAAGCTAGATCAGCAATAACAATTAAAAAGAAGTCACAAAAAAGAGTTTGCTGTTTATCAGCAAAGAAGTCACAAAATCATCCCTAGACTATTGTTGTCTTGAATACAAAAAGTGCAGCTAGCTGCATTTTCGGGTTTTAAATACTACATACTTCTGTCATCATCTCGAGGAAACAATTTCTGTATTTTGTTGAAACAGAAGAAGCTGAAGGCATTTCCCATCATACAAAGAACTTCAATATAGCTTTGGGATAGCCTTCAAGTTGCTGCAGTTCTGCTTCAAGCTGAGAATGCCAAAATACCTGTGACTCATTGCAGAAGCTGAAGAAAAGAAAAATGTCAGTGCTGTGTCTCAGCTTCTTCAGAGAGGGACATCTGCTTTGGAGAATCAGTTAAAAATTGGGATTTATACAATGAGAAAACTATTCCATCCTCCCTCCAAGGCAGCAAGAAGCTCCTCTCTCTTTTGTCTCAATATTCTGTTGATTTTTCCAAAGGGTATCCATCAGCAAATGCTTTATTCTTAGCTGAAGAAAAGCTTTCTTAGGTTTGCTATTTTACACTGAAGTAAGGAGCTCTGTTAAAACACATAAAATATTCCATTTATGACCATGAAATCAAGATCCATATTTTCCCAGAAGCTGCAACCTTGATTTGTCATTCTCAGATTGTTAAATATTATTCCATGCAGAACATGCAAAATGTCAAAGGTGTGGAGGACCCATTAACTAACTAAAGAGATAAAATAACATTAGCTTGATTCTGTCTGGGGTATCTCTGAGAGACTGCCAGCCAGCATTATCTTTCTAGAGATTTGTGAAGATTTTACTTAAAAGAGTAATTCTATGTCTCTTGATGTGTTTAGATGAATATATAATACCTTTTTGTAAGAAATACTTTATCAAATACAAGTAATTAGGTTTAATGGAGAAGAAAGTGAATGAACTGGAATAGTCTGTAATACAGAGGAAATCAGCCCACATCATCTCATGTGTACTCTATCCCTTAACCAAACTGTAAGCAACTTCTGCTCAGTGGTAATGTATGCCATTACCTGAAAGATGCAGTTCCACTCCTGACCAGCCTCAGCATAAAAATGCTATCTGACTGCAGGTAATCATCAAAGTGTAATCCCCTGACAGAAATATGGTCCCACATGAGGATCAACAGGGATGTAGGACCTTCCTGAACAAGGCTCAGGGGAAAGAGACCACAGAAGTGGCCGGTCACCATCTAGTCAGAGTCTAAACCTGAACGGGGCTTTAAGGTTGTCAACAGGACATTTGGAAAGGCTCCCTGGGTCAGAAAAGGATCCAGTTTGTGAGGTTACTTCAGGTGGTAGAGGACAGCCTGCTCTAAGGAACCTGCTTTGGCAGGGGGGTTGGAACCGATGATCTTTTGAGGTCCCTTCCAACCCCTGCAATTCTGTGACTGTGATTCTGTGATATTTTTTTAACTCTTCCTGGATGGCCAAGATAAAACTAGGCCTGGATTCCTCCCATCACTTGAGAATATTTAACTTTATTACTTTTCTATTTTTAACAGATATTATAGGACAAAGAGGATGGGAACATCACACATCCTTTGGACAGGGTGTGGCTAGAAATCTGCACGATAGAAAATAGTTTTTGATAAGTACCACATGAATCAAACTGTAGTGACTGTTTTATACAATGCAATGCACAGTCCACTATAAGGCAAAAAGCATATGGTTGATGGAAGGGCAAAGGAATTTATTTGTGGGATCTCTGGACAGTATTTGACCTCAGGCAGCTACACCATGCAGGCCTCTAGATGTACTTCACATTCTGCAGCATTTGGTGATGAATATCAGGGATATACGAGCTACATGATATTTCTTAATTTCTTTAACTGAAACATAATGTGAAGAAATTGTTTTGAGAACAGCCATTTACCCAAATTAAATAAATTAATAAAATTGGGTATTATATTATATACAGACAGATACCTGTAGATGCATTTGTGAGCCAAAATTAAATGCATAAGGAAATAATCTTTGCTATAACACTGCACCTCTCTGTTGTGTATTTTTGGATACTGCTTTGGTAATTAAAAACTTTATGAGCAGTTCATTGCAGAATAGTAAAAATGTGTTAAAATCCATTAGCACAGATTGAATATATTCATGAAATGTTTCTTTGGTACAATAATGCAGTTCACTATTTTTCCCCTTCTTCTAGTAAGAAATGATTCCCTTGGAAAGAAAAAATAAATTGAGTAAATTGTGAATAAAATAGAGTATAAATAAACAGTTATTTTAAACCAAGTCATGCAAGCTTTTTATTTATGCAGCAACTTTCATCTATTAAAAATACTGTGCCATTCTTAACTTTTAGGGAAAAATCCCAGCAATATAGTAGATGTGAGTTAGAAACTTATGTTCCCACAGAAGTTTCTGGGAAACAGCTATTCTAAATCTTAGTGTTACTAAAAAGATCTAATTTGGGGAAATAAGGAATCTACACAATGGAATTCAGTGACTTTTTTTTTTTTTTTTTTTTTTTTTTTTTTAATGTAGTTCACTTCTTCCACTACAAATTTAATGCACATTTTATAAGGCAACTTCTTTTTCTCTTGCTTATGAGCAAGCCACAATGCACAGATAAGAAAGTATTCTTCAGAGAGTGATTACTAAATGTAAAATATGGCTATTCCTAGCAGAAACAAAAAAAAACCACAGAGGTAGAAAGGAGGGAAAGACGCTGGGATGAAGACTATTTGCACTCTGAATATTTGAAATTTTTCTTCAAATTTTAATAAGTAGACATGGTCTTGTTAGAATCAGTGCCAATTGCTGTGTACATTAGAGTCAAAAGATACATAAAATTAAGCTATGAAAGCCAAATCAAAATATTAAATGTCAACTGCTTTGTTTTCCTTGCAACTCAGGATCATGTGTAAAGCAATCTTGAAATTATGGTGACAAATTCCTTTGGAAATATTTTCCAGCAACATGCAATGCCATATTTGTTTTTCATTATATGTTACACAGCCATTAAAATGAAAATTAGAAGCCTAAAGGGCAAAATAATCTATCATGGCAATTTGGATTATGATATTTGAAACCAGATGAGCACAGACCAACAGTACTATTAATATGTTATTACTAAGGTCAATTATAATTGATATGAAATCCAGGTGAATAAAGGAATAATCTTTCCATCTACTGAAGGCATAGATATCTTTTCTTATTAAAATAAAATTGATTAACTATGTACTTTTTTTTTTCCTGGGTTCCTCTCTGTCTCCAAATTAGTTCTGAGGGACTCCACACCTTTACTTTACACATTAATTTATAGCCTTCCTTCTAAGTGTTTCAGAAGGGCTTCTTCCTTCCCAGTAATTACATCTTTCCTAGTTGGGGCAGTGTGTCTCTAAGTATAAGTTGTGCCTATTGGTCTGCATATGATACACAAAGTTAGACCTGGAAAGTGTGAGTATATCTGTATGGAGATTTGTCACCTCAGGTCTAGCTGTTTTGTATCTTTCTTTCCATGATGCCAAACATCTGGAAGCATTCAGTGTTCACAGCTCTCACTTACTGATGGGCTGTACTTGGCCTGACTATGCAATATAGTGGGAAAAAAAATAAAACAGGGTTGGAAGTGGAAGACCAAGAGGTCTGTATCTAGAGGTGACTTCCCTCTTTGAATATCTATATCATTTGGCAATAAATTGAAGTTTTGAGTATGGGTACTCAAACACCATGTGCAGTGGGAGCAACACTGGAAGGTGAGAGGCTATCTCCAATTCCAGGAGCTCAGCTGGAGCTACCTGGGACAGGGAGGCTCATGGAGGTGTTCAGCCCCCACCATGGTGGCATGTGTTCAGTATCTTCTTTGCTTCAGGTAACAGAAATCATCCCACATTCTTTTATCCTGCCTCTTGTACTGGCCACTAAGAAGCAGGTGCAACACGTATGGACAAGATTAACAAATGAGTATATGTCCACATTTTATATAAGAACATTTATGATAAGTAAATTAATGTATACTTATACAATAACTATATTGTAAAAGGCAGACTAAATCATGTTGTTACTTAAACAAAAAATAAATCTTCTGTGCATTGCTGCAGTCCCTGAAACAATGCAAACATTATACAGAAAGAAGAAGATTTAAAACCAGGAGTTTCCAGTTGATCATTGCATCTTGGTGCACAACAATGTGGATTAGAATTGTTAATAAGATGAAATCTTTGGAGAAATTACCATGGCAAATATTTAATTAAATTGCTTTGCTTTACTGAAATAGTTAAACAGTAGATCTCATATTGCCTTATATAAATAAATGAAGCCAAAAGTTGCCCCTCAGAGTTCTTTAAATCTTCTGTGTTTATCTGGAATGATTAAGCTACAGAATCAAATAGTTTTGTTTCAAAAGCTATTCATGAAATAACTTGTTGCACAAAATATAAGAAATATGCAAATTACTTTTTGTTTTGGATAAAATCATACCTATTGTAATTTTAAAAGACAGAATTGGCCAACTGAATTCTGGATGTCATGGTAGCAGGAGCACTGAGATGCTACAGAACAGTTAGAATTAATTTTACTGGAAGAGTGATGCCAGAAGTTAACAGTGTTCTGCAGTACCATGACTTAGAAGTATAAGCTTTACAAATATGAATTATTAATCTTTTTTGTTTTTGTTGTTTAGCAGATCATCCAATCATCCATGAATCAATATTTGTTATTCATGAGAATCTGCTGAATACAAAGGAAAAGCAATTTATTGTTTCTTTAAAATCAATGTGTTTATTCTTTGCTATTAGAGTTGTTTGGTTGCTCACTTATGTGTTTTTTTTTTTTTTGTTTTTTTTTTTTTCTTTCTTGATTATATATTTGTCAGCTATTTAGTCATGCACCTCTAATAGGAACCTACCTGTTGGTTTTCAGACTGCTGACAGAGAACTCTGTGGTTCCATGAACCACATGGAGGGGCCAAATTTAAATTTACCATTAGAAAATTGCTAGGTATCCATAAATTTTATTTTTATTTTGCTTTATTTTAGTGGAAGAAAACTCATAGCCAAAGTGTATTATGGCAACTCAATCCATAATTAACAGATCTTAATTCTTAATTTAAGTAATGGAAAAGTTTCAAAAGCAGGTTATAGAGTTCCTTCATCTAGCTGATAAATTTCCCCTCATTGATAGATGTAATATATTTGAACTGGTTTTAACATTTTAAAGTGACTTTTTGCATACCTAATGTGCTTAAAATATATTTTCAAAAGATTCTCATTTCCTGAAATGAAAATATTCTTCTTTAAGAAGACCTTTCCCTTTCTATTATGCCTGAATCTGAGGCTTACTATCTTTTCCCAGCATAAGGTGGTAACTTTTATTTGTTCATTTACAAAAGCAGTCCGTCATGTAGATAACAGCAATGAAAAGTACTTTAGTAATTCAGTGCCATTAAGGATTCTGAAAAGTTATCATTAACAATATGTTTATTGTATTGTGTGAACAAAAGAAAAGCACACAAGGATCAGTAAAGCACTAAACATAGTTAATCTACCAAATGAAAAGTATTATATGGAAGAGTGAATTCCACATAGTAACTTAACAGTTACCCCACATGTTTTTTTCCACAGCTTCAGCAATAATGAATTTAATACCTAAAGATTATTGGTAAGAATGGATTGAAATTTTAGAGGTTGTCATTTGTTTTCTGCAGATATGCATATTGATAGGATGACAGGAAGCTGACTTAGCCAAGATTTAATAACTTGTCTCTGTAAAAGAAAAAAAAAACAAACAACTTTGAAATACCTCATTGGTTATAGTCATAAGAATGTCACCTTGAATAGCTAATGAAAGGAGGCAGCAGATAGCCAGCATGGTTTCCTGTCTCAAAATCCATGGAGAAAGTTGTGATTGAACTAAGGAGGGAAGGAAAAACTGATTTGAAGAGAATAAAAGGTGTGTGTCATTGCAGAAATATGTTCTAGCTCTGTAAGAGAAATTTTAAATGCAAAATTCAATTAAATAGGGCCTTCAAGAAATCTATTCCTGGACTTGATAACTAAACTGCACAGGAATAACTTTTGCGATTAGAATTTTAGGTATGGAAAGAAAACATTGAATATACAATGCTGAGAAAACTGTTCTGCAAGTGAGAATAGAAGTCTCTATGAATGGGAAAACTCCTGTGCAGGGTTACTCTGCTATACGTCTTTAAAAGCCATGAAATCTCAGATTGAAAAAACATTTTGTGTGTGTGTGTATGTCTTTTTCTTCAGCCTTCAAATCTATTATCTCAAGACTTCTACTTGAGGAGTTACTTGTTGAACTTCTCTGGACATGCTCCAGCACCTCAGTGTCCTTCTTGTAGTGAAGGTATTTGAGTTGTAACCTCACCAGAGCCAAGTACAGAGGAACAATCACTTCCCTAACCCTGCTGGCCATGCTATTTCTGATACTAGACAGGATTTTGTTGGCTTCCTTTGCCACCTGAGCAGACTGCTGGCTCATATTCAGCTGGCTATTGAGCAATACCCCAGGTCCCTTTCTGCCAGCCAGGTTCCAGACACTCTTCCCCCAGAATGTAGCACTGTATGGGGTTGCTGTGACTCAAGTGAGGTTCAACACGGCCTTGTTGAACCTCATACAGGTGTCCTTGTCCCATCTGTCCAGCCTATCCAGATACCTCTGTAGAGCCTTCCTACCCTTGAACAGATCAACATTTTTGCCTAACTTGCTGTTGTCTGCAAACATACTGAGGGTGTACTCGATCCCCTGGTCCAGATCATCAATAAAGATATTGAAGAGAACTGGCCCTCTACTGAACCCTGGGGGGTACCACTAGTGAGTGGCCTCCAGATGGATTTAACTCCATTCACCAAAACTCTTTGGGCCTAGCCACTCAGCCATTTTTTAATCCAAGGAAGAGAATACCCGTCCAAGCCATAAGCAGCCAGTTTCTTCAGGAGAATGCTGTGGGAACTGGAGTCAAAACCCTTACCAAATTCTAGGTAGACTACATTCACAGCCTTTCCCTTGTCCACTGAACACGTCACCCTGTCATAGAAGAGATCAGTTTCATCAAGCAAGACCTGCCTTTCATAAACCCATGAGGACTGGGCCTGATCACCTGGTTGTCCTCTAAGTGCTGCATGATGGCACTTGAGATAGTCTGCTCCACAGCATAATGAATTTCCAAGGCACTGAAGTCAGACTGACAGGCTTGTAGTTTCCTGGATCCTCTTTTTGGCCCTTCTTGTAGATGGGTGTTACATTGACTAGCTGCCCATCTTAGAGCATAGTTTAGAAAATGTGTTGTTTGCACTTAATCCTTCCCTCAGTAAGCATGGTTGTCTTGCTGAAAGACTCCTAAAGTCATGGCACTGATTTCTAATTTGAAAAATGCTGAAGTTAGTTCTACATAATGATCCAAATAATGATATGTTAGTTCTACATAATGATCAAAACTTTCTCAGAAGTAACACAAATTATCAACTCACTAGTTACAGATGTGTTTTCTTCCTTATTACAGACCAATCTTCTTTAATCCTGAAATGGACTTCTTACAGAAACATTTTCTCATTAAGGAAGTTCTATATAACTGAAAATGGTGTGGTTAAACACATGGCTGTTGCCATCACTCCAGAAAAAAGACAATCACTGTGGTACACTCTGGATGTGTTGCTCTTGTTGCTCTGAGCAACTCTGCCCAGAAGTATTCAGCAGTGTGTAGGCTGACGTTCCGTGTATTTGCAGCTCCTTACCTCCTTACTTAGAAAGCGATTAAAGAAAACCTGTACTTATGCAGGTTTTGTTGTTGTTGTTGTTTTTTGTCTGTGTGTGAGTGTTCATCATTTGATTTTAGCTGTTGTTTTGTTTTAGCCCTCCAGCATCTTGTTCATCCATAAATATTGTTCTTGCATTTTTGGACCTATGTTTTTTTTTCCAGACAGTTTCAATTTCTTCTAGAGATTCTTCTGCTTTTTCAGTAGTGGGAGTTTGTGTTTCTTTCCTTTTACTGGGTATATGTGCTGATTTGAAATGCATCATGTGTCATCTGTCCTCAATATTTTTTGAAGTAGTTCCAGGACACCAATACCATAGTAGCAGCAGCAAGTAATTTGTCTTCATAGGAAGATTCTGAGAAAGAGGGAGAAGTACAATAAGACAGAAAATGTAGATGTCTTTATTATTATTATTATTATTATTTTCAGGCTTAATTTTGAGAGGGAATTTAGCTAAATGTTTGGAATTCTGCTTAAATTTCTCACAGCCGCATCCAACTCTTCATGACCAACTTGGAAAAATCTCACGATCCTGCTGACCTTATGCTACCCAAGAAATTTGTTTTAGACAATTCAAATCTTGAAAACATTTAGTCTTCAGCAAGTATTCCTGAACCACCAGCTAAGTTGTTTCACAAGGTTTCATTTTTTAAATGGTTCAGTTCTATTTGCTACTTTGAGCAAATAGAAATAATTAAAAACAAACAAACAAACAAAACCCACAAATCTTATTATTGCATTTTTCATAAAATTCACTATGGCGGTTGTCTACAACATGGTGAAACTCTACCTTTTCATCTTGCAGAAATTACTGCTGCCAGAATGCAATCTTTTATGAGAAAACAAAAATATTTACCTTTCATGCATTTTGATACTTGATTTCAAAAAAAAAAAAAAAAAGAAACACAATCAAGTTACTGAAAATCCAGATTTTGAAAACAAATGGCATGCTACCACATTTGCAGACTCTGTTTTAAAGCAAACATTGATTTACAAGGAGTAAAGCTGCCTATATATCACTGTGCATTACCTGAGATCTAAATCCTTTCAACTTTACTGTACAATGACATAGTAGACTTAAGGTAATGCTGACCAAAGTAAATGCCACTCTAGTAGCAGAAACTGAACAGTAGACAGGGATATTCTTGAAGTCTGCAAGGTTTGTGAAAAAAAAAAAAAAAAAAAAAAAAAAACTTCTTTTTAGGATGTATTATTCCTCCAAGCATCCAGTTACCTAGCCGCTCACAAACCTCAAATCAATTTTTATATCAGAAGACAGGACACAGAAAAAGGAATTTAAAGTAAGCAGTCAATAAAAGGTATGAAGCAACCTTGAAGTGAAATAAAAACCCCCAAGAATGTTAGAACTTCAAAACTAAATGAGCATCCTCTTCAATGTGTGTAAGTGAAAAGGACCTTTGATCCTTTCTACATCCTTGAAGTACCGAGGCTGAAAGTAATGCTTTGCAATGTAATGCTTCATTAGTTCAAAGCACTGTGTAAACATTAGCTAATGAAATTTCATAGTATCTCTGCAAGGCAAGCTCTATTTCTCTTATACGGAAGGCAGGAAAATAGAGATGCTTTTTTTTTTTTTTTTTTTTTTTTTTTTTTTTTGTCCAAGGACACACTACAAGTCATATACTGCACTGGAACCCTTACTTTCTAGCCTGTAATCGTTTATTTTACCTACAGTGGGTTTTAATCTTCTTGAATTATATATTAAAAATGCTTGGACTGACTACAGATTACAGGCTTGGAAAAAATAAAAAAATAAAAAAAATAAACCTTCCCCCACTACAAATTAATGTTTTGTTGTTGTTGTTGCTTGTTTGTTTTTATTAAAAGTACTATATAAAATATAGAACTAAAATTATGGTGGTTTTGGAGGTTTTGATCCATTAAAAGTTATTTTATTTCTTCAATACATGCCAAATCAGAAATGTTAGAGTAGTAAATAAAATGTATCATTTTTGTAGTTTGGATGTTATTGTTGTGCAAATATTGTGCATGACTGTACAGAAAAAGGTGTTTCACATGATAGTATATACACAAATCAACTATGGGCAGATAAGATGCTAAATGTAAGATGCCTGATTTGAGTTGATTTCACAGAGTTCAAATCCAAGTGTGAAACTAGAGGGACAAATGTTTCAAATCAAAGTTACAAACTCTGCAGTAAAACTGCTTAGGGTACAGCCCATTTCTGCAAAGTTTCTGCACATAGTTCAGTGAACTTGATTTTTATGGCAAACTTACACTACATGGAAGTGGACCTGAATAATAAGTTTTCTCTGGAGAATTTAGGTAGCTCAGTAACCTAAGACATGATTAATCCTGGGAAAGACTACAAAAATTATTTCCTTCTTCCTTGATCTCTGATATATGAATTTTTCAGCTGATCAAATATTGCCATGCTGAAAGGAACTGTTGTGTCTGCTGCGGTTGTCATATAGAAATACTGTGAGTTACGTGCATGTGGCCTCAGGCTTTATTAGGCAAACATACAGCTACCTCTTAGCTGTGAGAGCTTAGGTTAATTCCTCATATGATAGCATCACAAAACCAGCTTTTTCCCTATCCTATCTGAGTTACTGTTTTGGAGGTTTTCTATAATCATAATTCACATGATTATCTGTGATGAATCACCAGTTGCTATCACCACTCTTGTTGCCACTTGCTTAAGGAGCAAGGACTGAATTGATGCATCAACAAAACCACACCTTGCACCCCAGAAGTAGCTTGCAATTGCCAGCATTGAGGAAACTAAGTGCATGAACATGGCTCCCTACAGTAGTTGGAAGGGTACAGTGCCTTGTGACATGTTTTTCTTGAACTAGAAACACATTTTCAGTCTTATAAATCTTCACATGTATCCTCGTACAAGCATGAAGTATCTGTGACTGCAATACCTGGCTCTGGGGAGGGCTGCATGGCCCCAGGCCAGGGGGAATCATGTGGCCATTACCTCTTATATCATCCTCAGCCTTGGGCAGGGGAGGAAGGCTGAAAACAGGCCACTTCACCACTCTAGGGGCTCCCCTCACAGGCTCACATCACTGGCAGAAACAGATTATGTCCCAGCCTGTGTGTGATGCTTTGCACACAAGTCTGTGATATATGTATTTATATATATACACTTAAAAACAAACAAACAACCAAAACAAGCAAACAATTCAATGCTAACAGATAATCTGCAGTGAATATCTACTAAGGTGCTAGATTTAAAAATTCAGCCTTTTAAAACTAGAAGAGATACAGAGTCCTGTGGGATTTTCTGAAAGGAACATTATTAAAGGGTAATAGGAGACTGGAGATGAAAACCTGGAAGAGAAAAGAAAATGGAATTTCAGAATAGAGAATAGTTAAGAGAAGAGAAATAATAAAATGAAATAAATAAATAAATAAATGTATAAATAAATAAATAAATAAATAAAATATTCAGTCTTTACTCAGGACTCATTGAAGATGCTGCATATAAAGTGTGTGTAACATCGGTCAGAATTCCTCAACAAGCAGAACTGTTATATTCAGCTTAGTACATTTTTATTTGCTTTTTTTTTTATTTATTTATTTTCCTTGCATTTCATTTGGATTTTTTTTTTTTTATTGGAACTATTAGAAGGTGGGATTCCACACCTAGATAAAGGTGACCAGTGACATTTCCTATGAAAGCAGACCTTTTAAAATTAATATATCTATAAATCTTTTAAATCTTTAAGACAGGGAGGAAGAGATTTTTGGGAGGAAGAGAACAGGTATGCTACCGTGAACCAAAATATTAAATTTTTAAATGCAGTTTTTGTGCAGGAAATCAAAGGACCAAATTTGATGTTGAAAAACCATCAGCATCTCTTCCTTCAGAGCTTTATGTACTCATGGCATTTGAGGATCTGTCATGAGCGATATGGTATACCACCAGAAACTTTCAGATCTTTGCCAGCTACTGTAGGTTCAAACTACCCTTCAAATAAAAAATGTTGTTTTGGTGTGGTTTACATGTTAATGGGGTTTTATTATTTTCCTGAGTGTGACCTTTTCAAAACTGGCCTTCCTTACTGTCTGTTTTGGACCATCTAGCCCTCTGAACTGCTGCACACATGTATCTTCTTGATGCTTCTGAAGAATGCGAATGACTTCTGCTAGTTACCATGGGGACATGAACAGGGACCATGAGATGCATAGCAACAATGCTCCTATTTTTTGCCACTTTTCCTTTTGTGACAAAAAAAAAGAGGAAGTACAAGACCTATGTGAGTTTATCGTTTCTGTTTATTTTCTTCTCACATGCACACATACATGAAATATTTGCTCCCCTTTAGCTAACACATATTAGATATATGCTGAATTTTTAAATCATGAGATCAGATTACTATGTTTTCAGGTCCGTAAAGGAAAAATAGGAAATGACTACAAGAAATGCTATGCTTTTGAAATAAAAACTTTGTGGACAATCTTGAGGTATTTGAAAGATAACTGAATTATGCCACTGTTTAACAAAAGAAAGAAGAAAATCTTTGGATAAAATCAGACATACATGCACACGAGTGTCTCAAGAAAGATATATCTAGTCTTTTAAAGAACATAGACTATTCTACATTAGAGTTGTGTAAATCCAACAGAAAACAAAATGGACTGAGTGTTATGGTTTTGATTTTGTTTTATTTTTAAAATAGTGCTCTGGTAACTTTAAAAATAAGCAGCATTTAGCTTAATATTTTGCATGAAGATCTACCAAAAGCATTCCCTAGATCCTCCCTTCCTCCCTTTGTCTCTCCCTTTTTTTTTTTTTTTTTTTTTTTTTTTGCAATTTACTCTTGGCCCTCTCAGGTCCTTTTTTTTTATCACTAGTAATGAATTTAAGCATTGTTACAACTACAATTTTCCATGGAGATAAGTCATTCAGTAACAAGGCAGAAATCAATGTTGCTTAGTCATATGGTATTTCTTTATTCTGTTATCTAATTAGTATGAAAACATCGATTTTATTAGATATTATTATAATAGGTAGATCTAATTATGTTCTCAAAGGATAAAGACAACAAGACCTAAACTCTGCTACTTCCACAATTCAAAGTATCAGGCTGCCATAGCTTTCCAGTGTATGTGGTTCCTCCTCCACTGAATCCTTAGATGAAAAAATGCTATGTCATTACTTTGTTTTGGTGCCACTACTCAGATGGTATCACTTTATAAAAGCATTTCATTCTCCAAGGACTAAGTTGCTCTAAAAATTTTTCAGACACAAAAGCAATAAATAACTGATTAGGTCAATAGGAAGATAAAGCAACTTTTAACTGCCAACATGACAATGCTGATGTAGAAATTCCCTTACTTTCAATTTCTAGAGAAGCCTGAGTTGGTTTAACAAAAAAGAAGAACTTTTAATTTTGTTTTGAGAAATGAATGGAAGAAAGATATGCACATGAGACAGACCAAAAATTTCCTGTGAAGGAATGCTGGAGACACAGTCCTAGAAACCATCCCTTTGAGCATCTTCCTGTCTCATGTATGTAGGGCAGGGCTTCTCTTCCACTAGTACCACAAGGCAAAGGAATAGCATGAGCCTGAGGATGTTTGTGAACATGTGGAATACATACAGGGCAGCAGAGGGAGTGTTGGTTGCTTCATGCCAGGGTGAATCTGATTTTTTTCCTAACTGTGTTTGAATAATAGCAGTAAGAGGACATCGTAGTAGTCCTGCTAGATAACCTGCTTATGAGTAGATATTAGGGCCTATACTATAAACATTAGACTAGGGCCTAGACTATAAACATTACGTAGATCAAGAAGTAAACATGGTATTGTAACTGTCTGTGCCATAATATATGTTTAAAACAATCTTCCACCACAGGGTCTCACACTGCCCTTCTTTCTCTCTTTTGCCTTCCCACACTCAGCACCCACCCAAGAGTTCCCCTAGTAGCCATTAGATGATGGAAATTTTCAAAGCCAACCAAAGAAGACAGCAGCCTTGGAGCTCCAAGGAAAACTAATAGCTTTCAGCAGTTCAAACACAAATACACTTTTCCAATTAAAATACTTTCTCCATGTTCTTGGCCTTAATCCCATTGTCTTTCTAAGTGGGAGGTTAAACCAGAGAAATGAAATCGAGATGAAAACTTGCAGTTATCAAGAAGGAATGTAACAGCAAATGAATGAACCAATACAAATGAATCTGATATTACTGGGCAATAATATCTGATTGTAATTATATGCACACCATGGATTTTTGGTAGATTTGCCATCTATTTATTTAAACAACAGTTACTTTTATGATATCCTATAGAGGATCATAAATATTCAAGGACCTAAATTTTCATTAGTACACTAGCAAGTAAATTTTCAAAGCAATGCACAAGGATTTGACTGCTTGAGTCCCATTAATGTCACTATGACAAGGGAAAACTTGTCATCACTTTGGCACTCTGCTACTTTAATCCGTAAAAGAAAACTTAAGTCACATCTTCAAAAGTAAGCTCCATTTTAAGCACAAACACAAATGGTGATATTCCTTCCAGAGCTTCTGGAAGGAATGCACATTATTAAGCAATGCATTAATAGGCCTTTCCTTTCCTGCCAATATTAATAGTAGGCCAATCCTACCTGTCTTCTGTGAAGAGTTTAGTAGGAGCTGTTCATTTTAAAATTAGAAATTGGAATCTGTATTTAGGGTCTGAAATTTCATAGTCTATCCAGGGGATTTTTATTTATTTATTTTTATTTTATTTCATTTTATTTATTTTATTTTATTTTATTATTTTATTTTATTTTTTTTCTGAGAGAGAGCTCTGTTACCCTTTAGCCAGCTATTAAGTTACGTTAATAAGACTAGTAAATTCTGTCTTTCTTTCATGAAAAAAAATTATAATTAATTATTTATTTATGGGTGGCAGCTTTTTAATTCAACAAATATTTAATTTTTTTTTTCATGCATAGTGTTAGCAATATGGTTTCTCTTTCCCTGAAATATCAGTTTAAAACTAATTCTATATTATTGCCATATTTTTCTATCGTGTCTATAATATACAAGAGCAGTCACAATTTACTCAAATACGTAGTTTTTCTCAAAGAAAGTTTTGGATAGTGTAGCAATCCATCACATGCATCAAGGCTAATTTTGAAGTTCAGTTCGGAAGAAAAATGAAATTGTGAGAGAAAGCCTTGCACTGAAGTTAAAAATGTAGAGACTCGAGAGGTTAAAAGAGTACTATACTAATCAATATATGTTTTGCTTGGGTCTCACTGGAAAAAGAGACTCAAGGTAAATGGACTTTATAAGCCTGTTTCCAGTACATAGACATGTGAGAAACTGAAAATGTATGGTTGTTGGTTCAGTTGGACATAGGTCTTTGGAGATAAAAAAAGAGCAATTACAGTAGATACAGACAATATTAACACAGTTGTTTCTTTGCATCCGTCTCTGAATCAGACAACAAGTAGCATTTTCTGTGTTGGGCTTGCTTTGCCTGTCACTAATGATGAGAAGCTCTTAACGATTAAGTTATTGTATGAAAAGATGCTGAAAAGTCTGATAATTAAAAACCTTCAGGTCACCAGTCCTAGATGATACCACAGAATTCAGAAGAAGCTTAGGTTTGAGGGGACAGAGCAGCTAACAAAGAGCACAGGCTTTATTAAAAATGCCTACTATATCATCAATAAGTTAGAGGGTGGAAAATTTTGTGTCTCCAATCAAAAAAGCTTCAGAAGGGATCCAAGTAGTTACAGATAAGTACACGTTACATCTGTATCAGAGAAATAATTGAAATGATCATTAAAAATAAAATAATAATTCACCTGAAAGATCAGGACATGATAAAGCCTAACCTGCTGAGTTTTTTGAAGAGTTTTACTGATGTACTAAAATCCAGTGAATGCCACCAAAGTAATAGATACCATTCACTTTATTCAGTCCTTTGACAAGGTCCTGCATGGGAAATCAGTAGGGAAAGTAAATATTTCTGAACCAAAGTATTACTGGGGATCAAAATGGCGTGAGAGACTGAAGAGAAAGACTAGAATTAAACAGGTTCTGCTCTGACAAAACACAGAATGCCTCAAAAAAGCATTATGACATCAATATTTTCTGGTATAGTCATGATTGTAATACGGAACCTGTAAAACATGCAGGTTGTAAAAGTAATATATGTTACTGAAGAACAGAGAACTCTGAAGAACTTGAAGGAGATGAGTCATTGGCCACCCAGAAGTTCAACATTGCTGAAAAAAGAAAAACACCACTGAAACAACAACAATAATAACAACAACAAATATATGTATTACTCATATACCTTAAGGATTTTTAAATTAACTTTCCCCCTGCTTCAAGGAGGAAGGTTGTGAACACAAGGAAAATGAGAGATGGCAGATTATAAATTGATAAGTGGAAATGTCTCTTCACAGTATTTTTAAATAGACTAAGGACCTCACTGTTTCTGCAAGTCATGAAGGCTGATAATTTATCATGACTAAAGAGGCTCCGACTTGTGTTTTATAAAAAAAAAATAAAGAAAATAGTCCTCATACAGAAAATCATGTGTTCAAATTGTAGAGAAGGGAGTGGCAAATTCAAGACAGTTTAAACATTAAAGATAAAACTTATTTTTTTTTTTTTTTACTTTTTCCACTACCTGACTAGAGGACAATCTATGCTTGCCATCACAATTGCATCACAAATGGAAAACTGAGAAAGTGCAAAGTAGGAGATTTATTCTAAATTTAGTCTTAGAAGAAATACAGATATTACCAAAGGGATCTGTGTCTTGAGGTATGTGGATGCTAATAAAATATTCTAAATCAAGGACTAGTGCCCAGTGAAAGTGGTGATGTGAAGACATGGGATTTGAGGGAAAGAAAGAGAGAATTATGACAGAGAAGGACCCAAGCCATAGTATAATGCAAATGGAAAATATTGCCAAGATAATGCTAAGTAGATGTGTTATCGATTGGGAGAAGAAGGTTGGTCTAGGGATGGATAGATTTACAGCCAGGAGAAAACAAGTCTTTTAAATAATAGTTCATTGTCACTTGTGTCTTTGGAACCTTGATTTATTTTATTTTCATGTGTCTGCTTGACAGCTGAAGACTCCTAGAGCTCCCTACACCTCCTGTTCTGAGATTGTGACAAGTGTGGCAGGTACTTCAATTTGAGAAAAAAAATGAGGTATAAAGCTTTGACTGTTTTTGTCCCTCTCATAGTGACTAGCACATTTTAGGAACCCAAACCTGGGCAAGATGGGAGAAATGAAAAATAAGAAAGTGTTTTGAATATATGCAGAAATATTCAGAACTGCCCTAGACAAGCAGATTTCCTAACATTAATCTACCCAGCAAAGAATATTATTTTGCCAGTTTAGTTTTAAGTGCAAAATCTTTCATACACCTCCAGAGAGGCTCTGTACTGGCAGAACAGTAATGTAAAGATGCTAATGTGTCAAATCAAAATGTCTCTCCCCTCCCCCTTAAAAAGATTCATTTATCTGCCTCTCTTTGGCTGCCTCCTTCTGCATTCTACAAGTTTAATCTGCAGCTTCACTTCAGATATAATAATTCACTAGCTCTAGACATGTGCTTAAAAGACTGCATATTATTGTAATTCTGAAGAGATTAATACCTTGTATTGATCCCTTAGTTCTTCATCTATCTTGATAGCATGTAGTATTTTTTAAGAAAAGGAAAAATGATTTGTTTCCAAAATAATCTTGGTTTATTGCCTACTCATTCAGCTGCTAGAACTTGTGATCTCCTAAAAACACTATAGTAGAGTAAATACATGTTTAGAGTTATTGGTTACAGTTGGCAGCATATGGAAAAAGCTACAGTCTAGAATGAAAGCCTACAGCAGAAGTTTCTATTGATTGGAAAAGACAGATTTTATCTATTAAAAATAACCCTTGCTGTGCACACCGTTTTTGTCCCAGTTGAATGGGACAATTTTCAAGAGATATGTACAACTTCCCTACCATAAACTCTGCTGGTGTTTCTTAAATGAATACAATTTTCTAGAATGTATAGTACGTCATAATAAAGGTGAACTATCTTTTCATCTGGTAAACAGTTCTTTTCACTGGGGTTGTTTATCTGACCATTAGGCTAGCATTTGGGTTTTGTTGCAGTATGCTCTAATAATGGAAATGTAAAACAACAAGCTTCATGATAACCTTCTGTACAGACAGAAATTTACTTGAAAATAAAGGATAGGGTAACACCTGAAGATACTTTCATGTGTTTGGTTTATATATGCTAAAAAATACTGTAGTGTGAAACTAGGAACAACATGAATTGTTAAGAGAAGCATTTTCTAAAAGCCTTGATTCTGTGAAATGTCGAATGCCTGTAACTCCTGTTTATTTAAATAATAACTAATGAGAAGCAAGACCTTGCAGTGCATCTAGGGCTTTCTCACTTAAATAAAAAATAGATCTTTAGTTGCATAGTACAGGTGTGATGCTGGTATAAAAATCCATATCTCAGTCATCAATGTAGGAAGACATGTTTCAATCCATACACAGCATGGATTAAAAAAAAAAAAATGATACTGATGATTCAAGGCCTTGAGAATTTAGGAATATAACACAGTAATAGTTGTAGGCATACAAACAAATGTGGTCATTACTTAATAGAGTCTCTTAAGTATTTTTAGAGGTGTAAGAGGAAATCCATTCTTTCAGAAAAAAAAAAAATCAGCACAGTAAGGAAAATATTTAGATTGCTATAATATCGCAGGCCCAATAACTTCTGTGAAAAATGACAATGTTGCACTGCACTCAAACTTCACACAGCTGCTGTGAATTTTATATAAATATTTTACATAAATAACTTGCTGTAAGTGCATTGAAACTGAAGTTATGGAGCTCCAATTAATTATTCTGAAGAATTGATTAATTGGGGATTAACACTAAATCAATTAACATTTCACTAAATGTTATGTACTAAATGAAGTCACCCTTAAGTTGTGATACTGAGGCAGTATGATTTTGGTCTATGATTTGTGCATAGGATATCTATGCTAGTTTAAGATATATTCAGAAGTGAGCATAATTTGAAATATCTATGGTTTTGTAAATTTAAACTAGAAACTTGTGAAGTTTTCCAGCTAACAAGATACTTGCAGTGAGATAAGAAAAAAAAAATATTGTTGGCTGGTACAGGTTCTGACTGCATTAACATTTTGGAGCATTTTTCAGAGCAATTTTGGCACATGATTTTTTTTTTTTTTTATTTTTTAATTTTTATTTCAGATGAAATTAAACAGGGATCCCTGATTCAGGTGCAGATCTAATGCACTGAGAACTGTAATGGCTTTTAAACAGTGATATGTCCTCTGGACAATATCACTCCTTCAAACCACATGCATGCACAGTAAGGACATTCAGTTCTGCAGAACAGGCTAAACATAGCCTGAAGGAAAACGTGCAAATTGTATATAGTATAACTTCCAATGTAATAACTGGGGTTTCAGCACCAACTACCTTGATCTAATGTTGTGCTGCTACTGAGCTAACCTGATTGCTAATGTAGGCATAGCCATATATTTGCTTTCAGATCATCAGTGCCTTCCCTATTAAGGCCAGAAGAATAAATCAAATGAAAATACAGATTCAGAATTAAACCAAATCTTTGTAGTTTTAGCTACCTTTCCCATTCATTAAAATTTCACAGAAGAAGACCAGATATGATTAATGAAGAACACTTTTCTCAGCCAGGATTTCTCAGCTGAAGTATAAGCCTGATTAGTTTTTGTACATTCTTCAACCCATTTCATGTCAGTTTTGTAAAGTCAATGTCAAATAATAATAATAATAATAATAAATTACTGTTTTTCCTTTCTTTTGAAAAACTGAACTACTGAGTTGAGAAAGCATAGGTTATATAGACCCAGAAATTTACATTCAGTGCATTCAGTGAAGTGTTATATTACCAAAAGAAAGGGGGGGGGAGGGGTGAAGTCTTAGGAAAGTATTAGTATGAATCTTGCTATTGTTCACATATTGCAAGCTTAAATGAGAATGACAAAACTGAGCACAGAAACTTTCCAATGCAACATTGAACCAAGAGCTTTTTCTGTATAAGCCAATCGGTAATAAAAAATAAGAGAAAGGTGGAGATGTCTTGAGGCAGTAAATTAGATTTTTCTCACTGTTTCTTTTATGTACAGAACATTTCCAGTGTCAGTATATAAAGTTTTTAAACATTAAAACACTGCAACCCCCATTAAGAACATTACTCTATTTTCAAAAGTCAAATACCTGAATAATAAAGCCCTGCCTTTTTATTTCCAATTTCACTTCATGTTTGACTTGGCATGATGATACGAACTGGGGAACTAAATTTCACAGATGATAATAGTGACTAGCTCACATGTAAGAACGTATTACTTGCTTCTCTTCACAAATGATTTATACAGACTGTAAGCTAACATGAAAATTTAGTTAGTTGATGAGTATGCTATTAGCCAGAAGCAAGTGTTGAGAGTATTTATAGTCTTTCAGTCTTTAACAAGAAAAGTTTTGCCATCCCATGAAAAAGAGTGATTCAGCAGCGATGCTTTCAACTTGCATTTAAAATATTTTCTAAATCTTCATTACATAAATTTAGCTTCTAGTTTTTCTTTGTTAACCTCTATTCTTTATCAACATATTACACTCAGCCCCCTTTTCCACATCATAACACCACAAAACCTTTTGTAGCTTGAGTTGTATCAATGCAGATTTTACTTCCTAATCCTTTCCACCTTAGTGTGGAAAAGTATAGTGGCGTGTGTCCACCTTAGTTTCTGCCAATAGTCTTTATGAAAATTCCTAAGCTGGTCTGTATCTCTGAGCCTTAATTTACCTTCCTGCAGATTTTATAGCTACACACTGCAATACTCCATTGATTTATATCAGTCTGCTGTATTTCTGTAGGAGCCATTGTGTCAAGACACTTGTCCACTCCTAAGCACTTTACCACATCTGTCTTTTATTTCAGATGTATCACAGTGCTGAGAAAGTATTTATGGTTATCTTTGGTGAGCTGCCCACTGTACTTTGTATAGGATTTGTTTCTTTTCCAAAAATTCTCATAAAGACCAAAGTCATATAGAAATTACAGAAACATCAAATACTGTTTCAGTCATTACACAGGAAACATAGTGCTAAGAGTGTGTCTATGTTCTATATCACAAAGTTTAAAAAATTTAGAAACAATTTTGCAAATGGCTTAGCAAGCTGATGAAACCAGCAAGGCACATGAGTGAGGAGACTACATAGTTATATTGAGAGATGTTCAGAGCCAAATTGAGGTGCATTACAAAAGGACAGATAAAGAAATTTCCTTACAATAGGCATAATCAGATTTGGTTTAGATTAATGTCTGTGCTTCTTTTCAAGGCTTCTGTCTCAAAAAGCTCTGTTTAAATATAATGTAAAATGGTAGTCAGTTATTTTATCAGCTCTCAGCATTTTGTACAACAAATGCAAAAGTGACAGGCTATCGAGAAGAAGTGGGATTTAATGTAAACAGAATGACACTGTAAGTCAGAAAACCTAAATTCTCCTGATCTTGCTCAGCAGCATTAGGGAAAGTAATTTCTCTGCCTCTCTGTTTTGAGCACTACATAACTGCTAGTTAATACTAGTAATAGGCAGCAACAGTAGCAATATACCTGAAATAGTATTGTATTAGTATAGCATGGGAAGGGGGAAAGGTTTTACTCTCCTCAGCACAGGCAGAGAAAAGAATCTCATTCAGCTTCAAGGTTCTCCATTTCAGAGAACGAGCTGGAAAAAATATTCTTACAAATCCTCATGAAATATGTCATGTACCAATGTATTGTTCATGTTTAAGTACTTAAGGGTATTAGATGTATATTTTTAGATGGCCATATACACACACAAGATTTTTGTTATTTTTAAGTGACAGTAAGCTAATGACATAATTATGCGCAAGTGCACTAGTTATTGATTAGAAAACCATAATAACCACTCCAGATTATAAGCTCCCTTTTCACCTTTTCTTGAAGCTCTGATTTTCTTTTAATCTTTGCCTATGAAGGCTGTAGGATGCAGCCAGAAGTAGTCAAAGCTTAATGTAGCCACCTCTCTTTTTGTCAGTTCATCCATGTTCTAAACTTTTAGGGGGATGCATTGAGGTTTAATACAGGTCATAGCAGCCAGACAAACTTATTGTCAGGTCCACTGTTAAGATCACCTGCAATAAAACTGATAGCCTATTTTCTAGAATAGTCTTCTAAGGGGATCCTCAGGTTTTTTTAGTTATGTTATTTTTTCCAGGATTTTAAGAAACTAATTTATTCTGTTCCTCATGAATAACACAGTCAGATATTTTATACAACACATAGACAAAAAGCCCAGTGCCTTGTTCTAATTTATACATTACAAATTCTTTTATCTTGACAGCTAGCATATCTGCCATTATAATATCAGACAGACTGTTGTAAATTAGTTATGAATACACACATTTTAGCAAAGATCAATGAAGCAAGAGAGTGGTATTTGCAGCTGAAGATACTCAAAGTCATTTTAAATAGTTGCAAGGTCCTCTGAGCTTCTCTAATCCTTGCACTTGAGGGACAATCACAGTCAAAGCAGATGGTTTATATGATAGCCAGACCTGGAATATTTATCAGTCAATCAAATTAAAAAAAAAAAAAATGGGGATGTCTCTCACCTTCTGGAACAGAACAGGTTTGCAAGTTCTGTATCCAATAGCAAACAAAAACAAACAAACAAACAAACAAAAAGCATTCTCCGTCTTCTAGCAGTGCTCACCGTAGTTAAGGTAGTGTATGTTACTTTTCTGTTACAGCAGACATTTTGTCCTTATTCATATATGTGGAAAAAAAGTTTTTGGCATTGGAAATGATAAACTGACTTTTTTCATGTTTAGAACAAGTAAAACTACACATCAGTTGAAAAGAAAACCAACCAACCAACAACAGATAGCTGACAAAATGTCCCTAAAATATTAAAATAGGGGTTGTTAGGATGTGCCCTCAGCAGTCAGGAATAAATCCATAGGCAGTTGAACATGAAGCACTGTGACCTGTAGGTCCAGAATATAAATCACAGACATACTAGACCTTGCTAGAAACAAATGAGCTATGGTCAGTGGAGTCCAATTGTTTGCTTTGCTCTGTAAAGGTTAGCAGTGGAGCACAACTGAAGGAGGATGAAGCTATAAGAATTCAACTTTTTGAGATTAAATTTGTGAAGCTGTTTATTTATTTACAGAAATGTATAGGAGTGGTAGATTATTTTTCTGCTCTTTTAAAAATCGAACAGCATGCATATCCTTCCTCAAGGTAAGAAAAATAAGACTTGCCAACTCACAGGCTTGTGAAAATGGCTTTTTTAGAAAAGTTCTCTCTCCTTGTTAGAAAGACTTTTATTTTTTTCCTGCCAACTTTTGCCCTTCAATGAAGCAGAAGTTACACACAAATAATCCCGCAGAAAGGTTGGAAACTGAAAAGTTTTCATAGTTGTTTGGAAACCAGAGAGAACAACAGAGTAAAGGAGAATAAAGAAGTTTTTCCTGTGCATCAGTCAGCAAAGAAAAGTCCATCAGTAGGGCTCCTAGGCTTCTGGTACTGCAGCAATTTTATAACTCCAGTGAGATGTCAGATATGATGGCATGATTGCTTTCTTGAAATACTCTCTGCGTGAGATAGTTTCCCTCTCTGCATTCAGGAGACTGGAGAGATAGTCTCAGCTTTGTGCAGTAAGTATGCCTCAACTCACATCTCTAAATTTTGGGCATTCCTGCTGCAATGTTACCAGTCCAGGCCCTGTAGGGCCTGCTTGCTGCCTTTGGACAGGCTGGATTCCAGCTGAGATTCTCTTACGGCATCTGAGAGCTGAAAGGAGATGCTAAAGCTACTGGGAGAGTAATGCTCTGTTTGTGGTCAGGCTTACTCAAGGCTGTGGGAAAAGGGTTGAACACACAAATGACTTCTTGGAGGTTTTATACATGGTCAAACAGGAAAGAAAGAGCCCTAATTCCCACACCATTAGGAAGGAAAATACAAAGCAGATGAAATTCTTTCTTTTCCATTTCTGAGATTGTCTGTCAGTAGAGTAGAGGAAAAGATCTTGGAGATCATCACTGACCCACAGGACCATGACATGACAAACCAATGGAAATGTTCAGTGATGACAATGTGCAATTTCCATTGCAAGGTTTGACGTTGAATTATGGTGAACCATGAAGCTGGACAAAGCACTTTGTCTGTCAAACTACCATCAGTGCTTCTTTCTGACTATCAGCCAAGGGATTCTCCAGCTATCAAGTTCAACTACTGCAGTCTACAACAACTTGACAGTTGAAATAGTTGAATCCTACTGGCATTACAGAGATGACAACTCATCTATGCATATATGATTTTGCTTTAAACCATTCACAAGACACTGAGAGCAGAGAAGAAGTGACTGCAGTGTCGACATTTGCTAAATTACATTTACTTTAACAGATGCAGTTTGCTGCCACATGTCTTTCAGAACACCAGTTGAAAGCTCATTGGACACAGGCTCATTACTGCTTACCCTCTTCTAAAAATGAGTGTTTGGACTTCTGATAAGTATTTTACCTTTTTGGAGAGCAGCACAACATAATAGAAATAATAAATAAGAATACACAAAGGAAATGTAATAAGGAAACATAAATGTTATTTTAATCTAGTTGTTCTTTACTTATTCTGCCATTACTACTCTATAAAAATAAGGTAATATTTTTATCAGGTGAGTCACTGAAAGCTCACTTCCATAATAAATCACTTTGACAGAAGATGTCTGAAGAAAGCTTAGCGTTCCTCAAATTCTGAAATATATATGCAAGCTATCGCTTAAATAGTATCTGGGATTTATTTTGAATAGTGGCAGCCAGAGACTTATATAGACAAGAACAGCTGCAGAAACACTTTAGTCTTTGACCTTCAACAGTGGTGATGATACAAAGCTATTTTCTGTACTATTTACTTTGAATGCTGTTTATCTTTCTACTTAGCCTTTATATCCAACTATTTCTTGTTTTCTTGTGTCCACCATAGCACATTTTCTCCATCAATCTCTTCATATACTTTTCTTCTGTATCCTTCTGTATCTTTGCTTCCTCAATCTTCTCTCTCTTTTTTTTTTTTTTTTTTTTTTTTTTTAAGCCAAGTCATTGTTTTTCCTTCCTCTCATCTCATTTTAAAAAAATACAGGATTCACACAGACAGTTGTATAGTAACACTCTTCATGCATATTACAGTTCTTACTATCCTTACAGCATAAGCTTTTGGGAGTTTGAACTATCTCTTTTAGTTTCCTTTATTATATAGGGCTGGAATCAGGGCTCATGGTATTAAAGAGTGTATAAATAAAATCATATGCTGCAGTGTTTCAGAGGCTAATGAGATAAACCCAACTTTCACAAGTTTTAATTTAGTTAACCATATATTACCTGTGCCTTTGCAACATTAATGTAAAATAACTTATATTAATAGTTCTCATTGCTTTACCATCATATGTTATAAGCCTCTAAATATTTAATATGTAAAAAAGTTACCTTCTCTGTGGGTCAAATCCCCATCTTTCTGAAAACAGCATTAACAGTATGCCCCAGCAGCCATTAGAGCCAACAGTAACCTGGGGTACATCAATCATGGCATTGCTAGCTGGTCAATGGAAGGGACTGTCTTGCTCTGTTCTGTGCTGGTGTGGCCTCACCTCAAGTTCTGTGTGCAGTTTGGGTCACCACAGTGTAAAAAGGACATAAATCTATTAAAGAGTGTCCAAAGGTGATGAAAAATCTAGAGGGGAAGACGTATGAGAAGCAGCTGAGGTCCCTTGGTTTGTTCAGCCCAGACCAGAGCAGGCTGAGGAGAGGCCTCATGGTGGCCTTCAGCTTCCTCACCAGGGGAGCAGAGGGGCAGGCTCTGAGCTCTGCTCTCTGGGAACACTGATGGGACCCAAGGGAACAGCATGGAGCTGGGACATGGGAAGGTCAGGCTGCTAGGAACAGGATCCTCAGGGCAATGGCTATGTCACAGAACCTGCTGGATTTCAAGACGCATTTGGACAACGCTGTCAGATGTTTGGTCTAATTTTTTGTGGTCCTGCATAGACCCAGGAATTGGACTTGATGATCCTTGTGAGTCCCTTCGAATTCTGGATATTCTATGATTCTATAACACACTGATTTGTCATGCTGATTGTTATACAACAGCTGCATTTCAGACAATTTCAAAAGTGGATTCCATACCTCTGTTCTGTTTTCTAACATCTCTGTGGGGGTTTGACATTAGCCCAGTTGTTGCAGAGCAGTGCTTACACAGAGCCAAGGAGTTTTCTGCTTCTTGTGCTGGCCTGCCAGCAAGGAGGCTGGGGGTGCACAAGGAGCTGGGAGGGGACACAGCCACGACAGCTGACCCAGGCAGGCCAAAGGGCTATCCCACACCACCTGGCATCATGCTCACAATAAAAGCTGGGGTAAAGAAGAAGGAAAGGGGGGATGTTCAGATTGATGGTATTTCTTCCCAAGAACATGTTAAGTATGTTGAGCCCTGCTTTCCTGGTTGTGGCTGAACACTGTCCTGCTGATGGGAAGTAGAGTATGAATTCCTTGCATTGCTTTGCTTGCATTCATGGCTTTTGCTTTACCTATTAAACTGTCTCTATCTCACCCCATGAGCTGTCACATTTTTACCTTTCTGATTTAACCCCCCATCCCACTCGAGAGGAGTGAGTTAGCACCTGTGTGGCACTTGGTTGCCTGCTGGGACTAAACCACAACACCCAATATGCATCATTGGATGTTCATCTAATGCTGGTACATGTCTGAACTCCATGAGTTCCCCACATAGCACACATAGCAGCACTGGTTGTGTCTGACACAGACCACTAGTCCATCTGCACAGGTCTTGCTGTGTGGGTGCACTGATCAGCTGTAGCAACAAAGAGTTAGAAGGCTGAAAGTGCACTACTCAGGAGCTATGCACATATACATTTGGTAACAGCCTTCCCAACCCTTACTCTCTAACATAAATGTAGAAAATTATTATGTCATTACTATCAAAGTTGTTCATCTTGCATATTTGCAGTGAGACCACCCAGCATTACAGGAGCCAGACTGGACTATATGATCACTAGTACAGAGCTGGGTGCCTCTTGGTCCTGCTACTGCAGTGGCTGCATCCATGGGTATTTAAAGAAGGCACTTAGGACATGTCACAGACAAGATGTTTTGGAAGGTGCCGTCATTTAGGCTGGCCCTGCAGGCTGGCAGGATATCTGCAAGTAGTTCCCAGGTGTTGGAGCTCTCCAAGGCACAAGCTGTGCTTGTGGTCACACCAGCCTGGAACCCCAGCCATGATCTGGGAGCCTCCCTGCAACAGTATGCCAGGGACATATGCCAGATCTGATCTCTAGACTATCAAGAGAATGTGCAGTGGCAGGCAGTGAGACTAAGCCTTTGTTCTGTAAAAGTAGAGAATCACCTGACAGCATTATTTTAAGATACCAGAAATGGCAATAGCAGAATATGCATCCACTGAAAGGAATATCACAGGGGCATTTTTGCTGAGGACCAAAATACTTCACTGTGTGTTTTTAAGTTTGAATAATTTAGGCGTACAAAGTCTTTAGAATTTGCTTTAAAATTTCAATATTTTTTCAAGGTTTCCTCTCTACACTGGTTTGTCACATACTGAAAAGCTGTGGTTTTGATTTAAAAAAGTTCAGCAGCCAGAAACCCCTTGAATTATATCATAGAATCATAGAATATGAAAAGAAGGGACCCATAAGGATCATCAAGCCCAACTCCTCGCACCGCACAGGTCTACCCAAAAGTTTAGGCCATGTGACTTAGTGCACAGTCCAAACATTTCTTAAATTCATACAGGCTTGGTGCAGTGACTACTTCACTGGGGAGACTGTTCCAGTGCTCAACCACCCTCTTGGTGAAGAACCTCTTCCTGATGTCCAGCCTAAACTTCCCCTGCCTCAGCTTAACCCCATTCCCGTGGGTCCTGTCACTGGTGTTTATGGAGAATAGGTCACCTGCCTCTCCACTCCCCCTCGCGAGGAAGTTGTAGACCGCAATGAGGTCTCCCCTCAGCCTCATCTTCTCCAGGCTGAACAGGCCCAGTGACCTCAGCTGCTCCTCATATGTTTTCCTCTCCAGGCGCTTCACCATCTTTGTCACCCTCCTCTGGACGCTCTCCAACAGTTAAATGTCCTTTTTGTACTGTGGTGCCCAGAACTGCACACACTACTCCAGGTGAGGCCGCACCAGCACAGAGTAGAGTGGGACAATCACTTCCCTTGACCGACTAGCAATGCCTTGCTTGATGCATCCCAGGATACGTTTGGCCCTCTTGGCACACTGCTGGCTCATATTCAACTTGCTGTCAACCACGACCCCCAGATCCCTCTGCGGGGCTGCTCTCCAGCATCTCATCACCCAGTCTGTATGTATAGCCAGGGTTGCCCTGTCCCAGGTTCCGGACCCGGCACTTGCTTTTGTTAAACTTCATGTGGCTGGTGATTGTCCAGCTCTCCAATCTGTCCAGATCTCTCTGCAGGGCCTTTCCACCTTCATCTGAGTCCACAACACCTCCCAGTTTGGTGTTGTAGGCAAATTTGCTCAACACACCTTCTAGTCTTACATCCAAATCATTTATAAAAACATTGAAGGGGACTGGCCCTAAAATGGAGCCTTGGGGGACCCCACTAGTGACCATCCGCCAGCCTGATGTGGCCCCATTTACCACAACCCTTTGAGCCCTGCCTGTCAGCCAATTGCTCACCCATTGTATGATGTTTTTGTTTAGTTGTAATCTGGACGTTTTGTCCAGTAGGATCTTGTGGGAAACCATGGCAAAAGCTTTGCTGAAGTTAAAAAAGATCACATCAGCTGGTTTCCCTTGATAGCCTAGATGGGTGATCTTATCATAAAAGGAAATCAAATCTGTTAGACAGGACCTACCCCTCATGGACCCATGTTGTCTGGGACCAATGACCACATTGTCCCCCAGGTGTGCTTCAGTAACTTCAAGCATCATCTTCATAATTTTACCAGGCAGTGACATGAGACTGACAGGCCTGTAATTGCTAGGGTCTTCTTTCTTACCGTTCTTGAAAATTGGCACATTTGCCATCTTCCAGTCTACTGGAACCTCTCCAGATTCCCAAGATCATTGAAAAATAATTGAGAGAGGTCCCATGGTGGCGTCAGCCAGCTCTTTAAGAACCCTGGGATGAATCCCATCCGGACTCATGGACTCATCCAGGTGGAGCAGCAAATCCCGCACGTGTTCAGGGTCAGTTGGGAGTTTATCATGCCCACCGTCATGGTCCTCTAACTCAGGGCACCCTGGGTCCCAAAGCCCATCATCAGTGTTGAAGACAGAGACTAAGAAGGCATTAAATGTCTCTGCTTTGCCTATGTCATTGTCTCTGAGGAGACCTTCCCCATCAAGTAGCAGACCTATGTTTTCTTTGGTTCTCCTTTTTCTGTTCACATATCTGAAAAACAAACAAACAAAAAACCTCACCTTTTTAATTGACTCCCACAGACATGGCCAGCTTCAACTCTAGTTGGTCGTTGGCCATACTAACTTTCTCCCTAAAAACACAAACAGCATCCCTGTATTCCTTCCACATCACCTGACACTCCTTCTAGCAGCTGTACACTTCCTTTTTTCACCTAAGCTCCAGTAGAAGTTCCCTGGTCAGCCAGGCCGGCCTTCTGCCCCACCTGCTTGACTTCTGATATTTTGGAATTGCCCGATCTTGTGCTTTTAGGAGGCAGTGCTTAAAGACTGACCAGCACTGATGGATGCCAATGCCTTCAAAAGGTCCCAGGGGGCTTGCTGACTAGTTTCCTGAGAAGCCTGAAGTCTGCTTTCTCCATATCCAGGGCTAAAGTTGTGGTGCCGGTTTTCCTTGTGTCACCACAAATTTTAAACTCAACCACTTCATGGGCACTATGACCGAAACAGCTGCCAATTGCCACATCCCCCACACGACCCTCTCTGTTCTCCAGCAAAAGATCTAGGAGGGCACCTTTCCTAGATAAATATTATAAAATATTTAGAAATAAATAAATAAATAAATAAAAATTGAAGAAATGTTGATCTGGGAAATTAGTCTTAGTAGCAGGCAAATAACAAGGATAAATTTAATACCAGTATACGAACTTACAGGTCAGCTGAACAGAACTTAAAAGCCTGGCATGCTACACAGCTTTTCAAACTGCTTCTCAGTTGACCCTTCAAGGTACAATGAAATGCTCTTCAGTACAGTCCCCTAGAAACTTGTAAAAGATTGCGCCTTCTTTAAATGTTTGAGAGGCTATTGAGTAATATCTAATTCATACATCAGTTTCTGTTGTGCTGACAGGTGGAGCAGGATGTGTGGACTGATCATGACCTTGCATATATTTTTCAGATGCAATATTCTTACCTCCATCCACCTCAACAAGACTGTCGTGAACAGAACAGCCAGTCCCCCTATGAGGGTTCTTCTGCTGGACAGACCTGCCAAGGAGGGCAGGCTGGAAGACAGAATCACAGAATCACAGAATAGTCTAGGTTGGAAGAGAACTCCAAGATCACCAAGTCCAACCTCTGACCTAATGCTAACAGTCCTCCACTAAACCATATCCCTAAGTTCTACATCTAAACGTCTTTTAAAGACCTCCAGGGATGGTGACTCAACCACTTCCCTGAGCAGCCTATTCCAGTGCCTAACAATCCTTTCAGTAAAGAAGTTTTTCCTAATCGCCAACCTAAACCTCCCCTGGCACAATTTTAGCCCATTCCCCCTTGTCCTGTCACCAGGCATGTGGGAGAATAGACCAACCCCCACCTCGCTACAGCCTCCTTTAAGGTACCTGTAGAGTGCAATAACGTCGCCCCTGAGCCTCCTCTTCTCCAGGCTAAATAGTCCCAGCTCCCTCAGCCACTCCTCGTAGGACTTGTTCTCCAGACCCTTCACCAGCTTTGTAGCCCTTCTCTGGACTTGCTCAAGCACCTCCATGTCCTTCTTGTAGTGAGGAGCCCAAAACTGAACACAGTACTCAAGGTGCGGCCACACCAGAGCCAAATACAGGGGGACAATCACTTCCCTGGACCTGCTGGCCATGCTGCTGCTTATACAAGCCAGGATGCTGTTGGCCTTCTTGGCCACCTTAGAACACTGCTGGCTCATATTCAGCCGACTATCAATCAATACTCCCAGGTCCTTCTCTGACAGGTAATTTTCTAACCACACATCTCCCAGCCTGTAGCTCTGTTTGGGGTTGTTGTACCCCAGGTGCAGGACGCAGCACTTGGCCTTGTTGAACTTCATATAGTTGGCCTCAGCCCATCGATCCAGCCTATCCAGATCTTCCTGCAAAGCCTTCTTACCCTCAAGCAGATCGACATACACACCTAACTTGGTGTCGTCTGCAAACTTATTGAGGGTGCACTAGATCCCCTCATCCAGATCATCAATAAAAATGTTAAAGAGAACTAGCCCCAGTACCGAGCCCTGCAGAACTCCCCTAGTGACAGACCTCCAACTGGATTTGACTCCATTCACCACAACTCTCTGGGCCCGGCCATCCAGCCAGCTCTTAACCCAACGAAGCATATGCCAGTCCAAGCCATGAGCAGCCAGTTTCTTGAGGAGAATGCTGTGGGGAACGGTGTCAAAAGCCTTACTGAAGTCAAGGTGGACCACATCCACAGTCTTTCCCTCATCCACTAAGCATGTCACCTTGTCACAGAAGGAGATCAGGTTCGTCAAGCAGGACCTGCCCTTCATAAACCCATGATGACTGGGCATGATTGCCTGCTTGCTCTGCAAGCACTGCGTGATGACGCTCAAGATAATCTGCTCCATGAGCTTCTCTGGCACTGAGGTCAAACTAACAGGCCTATAGTCCCCTGGGTCTACCGTCTGGCCCTTCTTGTAGATGAGCGTCATGTTTGCTAGCCGCCAGTCGAGTAGGACCTCCCCGGATAGCCAGGACTGCTGATAAATGATGGAAAGAGGTTTTGCCAGCTCTTCCACCAGTTCTGTCAATATCTTCGGGTGGATCCCATCCAGCCTCAT
This sequence comes from Heteronetta atricapilla, assembly GCA_011075105.1. Taxonomy (NCBI): domain Eukaryota; kingdom Metazoa; phylum Chordata; class Aves; order Anseriformes; family Anatidae; genus Heteronetta; species Heteronetta atricapilla. The sequence continues at coordinate 119,490,420 of CM021731.1, read as the reverse complement.
TGACTTGCGTACATCCAAATGCTGTAGCGGGTCGCCAACCATTTCCTCATGGATTGTGGGGGCCACATTCTGCTCCTCATCCCCTTCCACCAGCTTAGGATACTGGGTGTCCAGAGAACAACTGGTTTTGCTGCTATAAACTGAGGCAAAGAAGGCGTTATGCACATCAGCTTTTTCCTCATCTCTGGTAACTAAGTTTCCCTCCACATCCAGTAAAGGGTGAAGATTCTCCTTACTCCTCCTTTTTGTACTGATATGTTTATAAACACATTTTTTGTTGTCTTTAACAGCAGTAGCCAGATTGAGTTCCAGATGAGCTTTGGCATTTCTAATTTTGTCCCTTCACTGCCTCACAACATCCTTATAGTCCCCCTGAGTGGCCCGCCCTCTTTTCCAAAGTTTAACACTCTTTTTTTCTCCTAAGCTCAAGCCACAACTCTCTGTTCAGCCAGGCCGGTCTTCCACGCCGGCTCGTCTTTGGGCACGTGGGGACTGAACCCTCCTAAACCATTAAGATTTCTTTCTTGAAGAGTGCCCAGCCTTCCTGGGCTCCTCTGCCCTTCAGAATCACCTCCCGAGGGACTCTGCCAACCAGTGTCCTGAACAGCTCAAAGTCAACCCTCTGGAAGTCCAAGACAGTGTTTTTACTGGTCCCCTTCCTTACTTCACCAAGTATCAAGAACTCTACCATTTCATGGTCACTCTGCCCAAGACAGCTCCCGACAGTCACATCCTCCACCAGTCCTTCTCTGTTAGTGAACAGAAGGTCTAGTGGGGCACCTCCCCTGGTAGGCTTGCCAACCAGCTGCATCAGGAAGCTACCTTCCACGCTCTCCAGAAACCTCCTAGACTGCTTTCTCTGGGCTGTGTTGTGCTTTCAGGATATGTCTGGGAAGTTAAAGTCCCCCACAAGAACAAGAACAAGCACTGACGATTTTGCAACTTCTGCCAGCTGTCTGTAGAACTCCTCATCTGTCTCCTCATCCTGGTTTGGCGGTCTATAACATACCCCCCTCAGGATGTTTGCCTTGTTGGCCTTTCCGCTGATCCTAACCCATAGCGACTCATTTTTTTTTTTTTTTAATATAAAAAAAAATATGAACACGACACAGAGGAAACGGCAGGGACCATGCATGGCAAGGCAACAAAGCCTTCTCTTCCTGCTCTCTTTTTTAATGGATGTCTTGTCCTTGTTCCTCCTTGCTCCATGCACTGGTGCCCTCGCAGCCCCCCGCAGGTGTTCCAGTTGAAAACAAACAACCCTAAGGCACAATTTCCCTTGCAGGAAGTCCCCCTGGCTGGTGGCTACAGCAGCATCCTGCTTCTGTCCCCAAGTTCTGGCTGGTCCAGAGCCTCTTCACACACACAGCCTCCAGCATCTTTATTGACGGGGTCATTCCCCGGCAGCTGCATAAGTCCCCTCCCATTCCCCCCCTTCCCACCACAGAGCTCAGCCCAGCATCAGGGCTTGGGGGTGGAGGTGAAGATGTGCAGTCCATGCATGCTCTTGATCTCTTCACTCAGTACCTGGTTAACCGTCTGGTGCTGCTGCAGAATAATGCAGACTCTCCACAAAAGAGGCAAAAGAAAGTGATCAAAGGAGAAAAGGGAGAAAGAAACAAAAGAACCATGAGTTTAATGTTCAAGGGATATAGCAGGGATAGGTGCAAAGGCAAGAGGTTTACAAAATACTATGGTTTTTATTGCCAGTAATTCTTATTCACAAGACACTTAAAGAAATCCAGTATTTCCTTGATTCAATTTATTTGATTCACAACATTGAGTTGAAGACCAATTCTCTTGAGTTTTGACAATTACATTTTATAAATAGGGAAGTCTATGTACCAACAATAGAAGCTACATTCTTCTCAAGACACATGTTCAATTTTCTTAAAACAAAAAGAGCTTTTTCGACTTCCAAAGAATGACAGATAAACATATGCATACATGTATATGTATGTGCATACACACTCACTTTCCCAAATTATCCTTCAACTTGTTACACAAGGAATAGTTATGTTACATACAGTAATATGTGGACTGTATGAATTGGAATGCTTACTAATGCCAAAACAGCAAGAAAAAACAAACAAACAAACAAAAAACCAGTCTGACTTGTCTGACTTACATGACTATATAGCAATTACAGGAAAGTGCTTGTACCTTTGCTACCAGCCTTCCCAATACTTACTCCTTAACAGCAATTTAGAAATTTACTATATCATTATTATTATAGTTGTAAATAAACTTCTGCCTCTTATGTATGCAAGTTGTTCCTCACGTATTGCAAGTTCCATTCCAAATTGTGTAAATTCATAGATGCTTAAACTTTCACAACACACTGGAGTTTCACAGATCTACAGTGCAGTAAAAAAATAAAAATAAATGAAAAAGGCAAGAGCAGGATAGAACTGTGAAAGTGGTTTTCCCTTCCCTAAGGATAGAGGTCAGGTTCAGGGGTGGCTGGAGCTGTGTCTGAAAAAATCAACCTTCCATGGCTCTAGAACAGGAAGTGGGGGGCATGTCCTGGGTCCCGCAGTCCACCAGGTTTGGCTACTTTGAACAGAGTCCACAGTAATCAGCATGTTTAGTGATCTTCATCGGTCATCATTGGCAAATATGGGATACAAGGATGGCAAACTGTTCAGTCATGCTGGCTACAGTGGTTGGGTGCCATGCCTTCTCTCTTACTTTCCTGTTGTCTTTCCTTCTACACAGTGCAGCAGCTCTGTCTTGTTGCCCAAAAATCTGCTCTCTATGTTTGCTGAAGATCTGATGGGGAAGATTGAAGAGCCATAGCTTACTTATTCTGACATAGTATTTTGTGTGCTAAAAAGAATCTGTGATTGATACAGAGTTTTGTTTGTTTGTTTTGTTTTGTTTTGTTTTAGTGTTTTTTTGAGTGTTCAATGTTCTCTAACTGTTGATAGTCACAAATTCAACATCCGTGATTATGGGCCAGTTCCTTCATCTATAAATGAACTAGAAAGAAAGTGATAAACAACTGTTGATATATACAGTGACCATGTTTGTCACATTTTTCCCTTTCATTGCATCTATGAAGGCAACAACAAGCTTAGGAAGGCTGTCTGGACAGTCATACCAGCATTATTATGTTTCTTGTTTTCTGCTCCTATGATTATTCCATTGGTTCCATAGCGCAGTATTTCAAGAGAAGCTGAAGCACAGGAAAGTCATAAAGCTACAAAATGATTGTGATGGAACTGACTGAAGGACATTACTGCATTGCTTAGGGAGAGCAAGCTTGCTGTCTTAAGGAAGCAATCAAAACAAGGAAACAAGTCTAACATTTTTTGTCTTAACTGACTTGAAGACTTAAAAATCCTCTTGAGTTTTTCTTTCATGAAAAATAATGTTTTTCAAGTAGCAGAATAGTCTCAGCTTCAGAAGTACAGTTTATCCAGAAGAGATTTATTTTTCTTAATTCAAAGTGAAGTAAAGATACATCTAACCAAAAGCTCCCAAGACATAAAAATCAAGATATACATTTTTATAAAACCTATCAAGCAGAGGGTGAAATACACACACATGTATATATGAGATTAAATCTTCCTAGTCCACTAATCATAAGATTTTAACTCCAGTTAATTCACCACTTCAATTCCCTTTAAAGACTTTTGGGACAACAAAAGAAATTTGCTGAGTAATCAGAAGGCCAACTATTTTTGAATGTGATAGTCCAAAGGGAAGGAAACATTTTCAGAGAACATCTTCCATCCTTGAAAACAGTATTTTCCAATTTGATTAGGATGCCATTAGGGTGAGTGCCTCCATCAATTTCAATCATTATGGTGTTCTAGAGAAAGACTGCTGAACTTGGAAGAATCCAGGATTTAAAGTAATTTGTAGTGCTCTGGAGAACCATTGCAGATCCTGGATAAGACTAGCCAACACTCTGATTCCCATTAAGTATTAATAGGTCTACTTGGTCACATCTAATAACGGTAGATCTGACTATTGCCTTGCATTACATAATATTCCTACAGCACAGTATAACAGAAGAGCAACTTCCTAGCAACTTCTCTGCCTTCATTTAAATCCATACAAAATGGAAGGCAAGCTGAGAAAGGGATTTCTCTAACAGTGAGGCTCTGACATGACTCACATAACATGACTCACAGGTAGCACTGCTTTTGGGCCTGTCTGCAAGCATAAATGGTGTGTTTGCATGCTCTTTCCATCTCAGCAGAGGGTTATCTGAAGCTAAGCACAGGTGCAAGACTGAAGGTTAGATTGGAAACTGCTATTCAGAAATGGGAGAAAAGTATAGTGGCAGGAAGAAGCAGAAAGGATTGAGTAGATACTTCTAGAGTTCTCCTTGCAGAACAAAAAAAAAAAAAATGCTTTTTATGGTTTGTCCCTCTCTTGCTGTCTCCCTGTCTCTCATATATAATTTGCATGCTGACGAACTGCATCTCTGCCTGTTGCTGTTCCTCTGTGTGAGGAGAAAGAGGGGATTTGAAGGCTTTGTGCAGAATGAGTGGCAAAACACAGCATGTAGTGTGCACAGCATGCTTGGAACCCTTTTTTGTCCAAGGAGACAAAAGCAAGCAGTACAAGACATAATTCTGCTCTCTGTATTCAGTGATGAGCAGGTGCTAACAATGTTTTTATTCATCCGTGTTGCTAAGCACCTAGGAGACCTTAACATAGATGAGGACCTCATTGCACTGAATCACTGTGCAGTCTTAGAACAAAAAGATAGTTCCCTTCCCTTTGGCCAGTAGATAAAGGATAGATTCAGGCAGAGTGGAATTGCAGCAAGACAAGTAGGATAGTATTAGTCAACCTGTAAAACTGTGGTCTCAGCAATCTTACATAGTGATGGTTACTCTGGCTTGGAAATGTTTTCTCCCTCCATATCCAAACTGTCAAACACAAAGCTGGCCTGTCAGCAGTTTGAATGTCAACAGTGATCATCAGGGACTATCACATAAACATTAAAATTCTCCATGATAATGAATTTCCTCTATTATAAAGAAAGATCACTAACACAAAGTGCAGCAGTATTAAATAAATATATTCATAGAAGTTATTAATCAATGTAATAAGTCTGCAACCTAATCTATTCAAAAGTAATCACAACAAAGTAAACATAATTAAAAACATCCAAGTTGACATATGTCAAGGCAAAGTATGTGTTAGTAGATAACTACTATATGATTGTGAGTCATATAACAAGAGCGGATATGAAACTTTTTGTTAACTTTAGGAGGTATCATACCTTCATCTGATCATAATCTAGATATTAAGATCTAGATGATATTAAGCTTGCAGTTTAATGAACTCAACCAACAAACAGACGCACAGAGGCAGAAGTTCACAGAAGTAATGCAATTTAATTATTTGTTTGCTTTCTGTGCTTTGCTGTACATCTGTGAAAGAAAAAGTCAGTTCCAAGAGGGTCTTTAAGCACTTATTACATTTTCAGGAAGACATGTATTTTTCTTCTCACCGAAGCCTGATCTTGTTGATTATTATTTCTGAAAGAAGCTAATAGGTATCACCTTGCACTAGGCTGAGAGGTAGAAAACCAACAGGCAAATTCTTTCTCTCTCTTTGTTAAAGCAAAATCCAAATTTCATTTGTTAAGGAGATAGCTTCCTTGAAATTAAATTATCTGTTGAATTTTTAATTAATATAGAACAAGAAAGAACACTGCCTTTTCATGCATATATCCTTTTCTGAAAAAGTGGTTCCAAGCTGGCTGGCAACTCATCACTTACATGTCCCATGGAAGTTGCTTGCTTATTGGTCTTCTAAGGAAGACAAAATATGATGCTGTTGCCCAAAGCACACATTGTTGCCACTTTGCTTGTGGCAACACAGGTTTGGAGTGGCTGAAAACTAACAGAGAAGTGGAAGGAGTCACACAGCCTATGTGTAAGTCATATCTGGTCCCCACATCTGTAGGGCTGGATGCTAGCTTCTCTTTTCCTCCCACGTTCTGGGAATGCCCGTAGAAGCCCTAGGAGATGTTGCAGGTCTCAGGGGTGCAGGCTGTTCTGCAAAGAGCCTTGCACAGGATCAGGTTTTACCAGATCAGACTGAAAGTCAAACTGCCACAGCTTCTGCAGCATCTGTCTTTTGGACAGTGACTGCAAACGTCAGGGTGCAGCTGCAATGCAGTCTGTGTTGTTTGTGGGAAGAAAAAAAAAAAAAAAAAAAAAAAAAAAGTGGTCCCAAAGTGTCTGCCAGTTGAGCAGAAAATGGAGAGCATCATAACATCTCTCTTACTCTCACCAAGTTCCGCTGAACTTGTATTCTACTATTGTCAAGGACAAATCGAGTAGGACTGTTTAACACCAATAATTTGGCAGTACTCTGGTTCTGACAGCTTCTCCACATTCTCATATCAAGCAGACCACTAAGTCTCATTTCTCAGCCAGAGGCGAGATTTTCAGCTCATTTCCAATGACTCTAAAAAGCTGTGCAGTGAACTTATAATGAAATCATACCTCTTATGTTGACATATCTAAAACACAATTAGGACAGTACTGAAAATGTTGTATATGGAAAGCCCTGTTCTTGTTTCTCTGCAGAGACTACAATATCAGAAGCTGACAGTTATTTCAGATATCAGAAAGGGAGTGAATTTTGAGTTTGCAGTGACAATAGGTATACAAACATGATATTACTTCTGATAGTATGCTTGATAGCACTTTGATATGTAGCAATGCATGCACCTTAATAAATCAGAAACATGTAAAATAATAATTCACTATGTATATTACTTTTGTCCATAGGCCATGCATTACTTTATTATATTAAGTAAACATAATATTAAAAAAAATACTTGCATTTCTGATTCAGTTATGGCTCTGAGCTGTCACTACAACTACATAGATTTTGGACCCTTCCCCAAAGGGAAGGATCATCCCCCTTACCAAAGCTTGTGCTGCAGAAGATAGAAGTCCCACTGCCATCTTTTGTTTTCAGGTATGTAACAAAGAGAGGAGATAAATAATTCTGACAGATCACTGAGACTTTATTAAAAAAAAAAAAAAAAAAAAAAAAAACTAATTTATCTTTCCAATACAGTTTGCCACAATTATTTTTTCTTAACAACTAAAAATATCTGATTTGAGTACTTGAATTCTATTATTTGGTCTTCCTTCCCATCAAAACCCTGCTAACCAAGAGAAGCCCAATTTCCCATCTTCTACTTTATGCCAGTCAAAAAAAAAAAAAAAGAGAGAGAAAAAATCTGCAGATGGTTAAAGCACAATGCCATGCACTTCTCTTCTTCCCAATTTACAAAAAAAGTATACTATGTTATGAATCATATAGTGAAATGCAATGTATACAAGTTTAAATGAAAAATATAGCAGTAACTTCTAGCAGAGCAGAACTGATACAGAATGTCAGCTTCTTCTTTCCATAGCTATTTCCATGATCAAGTCAAATCACCATTTTTCTTGCACCTACAAACTCCACAGATTAAAAATGACAGCGTCTCCCATAACATCCTCATAGACAAGCTCAGGATGTGCAGCCTAGATGAATGGATGGAGAGGAGGATTGACAATTGTCTGGATGGCAGAGCTCAGAGGGTTGTGCTTGGTGGTGGGGAGTCTAGTTGGAGGCCGGTAGCTAACTAGTGATGTCCCCCAGGGGTCAGTACTGGGTCCAGTGTTGTTCAGTTTATTCATCAAAGACCTGGACAATGAAATGGAGTGCACCCTCAGCAAATTTTCTGACAACACAAAGCTCGGAGGAGTGACTGATACTTCAGAGGGATGTGCTGCCATTCAGAGGGACCTTGATAGGCTGGAGGGTTGGGCTGAGAGAACTTCAGGAAGTTCAACAAGGGCAAGTACAGGGTCTGCACCTAGGACGGAATAACCCCAAGCATTAGTACAGGCTGGGGGTTGACCTGCTGGAGAGCAGCTCTGCAGAGAGGGACCTGGGAGGCCTGCTGGATAGCAGGCTGGCCATGAGCCAGCAATGTGCCCTTGTGGCCAAGAAGGCCAATGGTATCCTGGTGTGCATTTGGAACAGTATTGCCAGTAGGGCAAAGGAGGTGACCCTCCCCCTCTACTCAGCCCTGGTAAGGCCCCACTTGGAGTATTGTGTCCAGTTCTAGGCTCCACAATACCAGAGGGACATGGAGCTACTGGAGTGAGCTACTGGAGCTACTGGAGTGAGGGGGGCTACGAAGATGGTGAGAGGACAGGCTGAGAGAGTTAGGCCTGTTTAGCCTGGAAAAGAGAAGACTGAGGGCAGACTTCATCAATATGTATAAATATCTGAGGAGAGGGTGTCAAGAGGATGGAACTGGTCTCTTTTCAGTTGTACCCAGTGACAAAACAAAAGGCAACAAGCACTAACTGAAGCACAGAAAGTTCAAGCTGAATATAAGAGGGCATTTCTTTACTGTGAGGGTGACAGCACTGGAAGAGGTTGCCCAGAGAGGTCGTGGTCTTCTTCTCTGGAGATATTCAAAAGACACCTGGATGCCATCCTGCACAATGTGCTCTAGGTGATCCTGCTTGGCATGGGTGTTAGACTAGATGATCTTCAGAGATCCCTTCCAACCCAGCCATTCTGTGTTTCTGTGACACTTAATGGTCTGCCATGAGATGTGACCTTTAATCTTCAAAGGGAGAGAAGACCAGAAAATCCTCAAAGAAAAAACAAAAAAGGTTATAGGTTTATGAAAGGTTAAAGATTTATAGGTTATACCTCTCTGAAAAACTGTGACAGAGGAGGAAATAACTTTTTTTTTTTTTAATTAAAAAAATATTTATTTGTAAGAAATTTAACAAACATCAGGTTTATGATATATTCTAAACTATGCCTGAACAGTTGAAATGAAAACCTGCTTAACAAACTAATACATTCTGATTGTCATGCAGGCTGGCAGATCAAGAGACACCCTTAGTTATTGCAATTCAGGAATATAACATGGATAAAAAGCTTTAGTGCATACACAGAAAATATATTAAAAGTATTAATTTAGAATTCCTACTTAGTCAAGAGACTAGGTTCAGATTCATCATAGATGGCAAAAAAGTGTATTTAACTTTTATATATATATAAAGGTGTTAAGAAAATAGGAAATGAAACCATTGTATAAATATTTTAAAGCATAGTTCAAGGCCAGTCTTATCACACTTTTTTTTTTTTTTTTTTTTTTTTTAAAGTGAAGAAGAGATTTAAAATTTTTGCAGTATGTTTGGTCACCAAAATAGTTCAATAAATGAGAAATTAATTAAAATATTTGTTTTTGAGTTTCATATTGTTAACTGTTAAAAGGCAAATGGAATATACTAACTAAAAGAAAGGGTTAAAAAAAAAAAAAGTCTTTCTTGCAGGAAGCTGAAATAAAGCATTTTAACATTTCTAAAAAACCTTTCTTAAAAAGCTTGACCAACTGTCCCACTAAGAGTTACTTCCTCCACTCCACCCACATGACTCACCTTGACTTTTAACTCTGGATGAAGAAAGAGATAAAACAATAAGAGAAAACCTGCACAATGGAACCAGAACAGTTTGAGGCACCTTCCCACCAGCTCCTAGGAAAGTCCCTATCCTCTCCAAGGAGGAAGGAGAATAATCCAGCTGTGAACCTTGAACACCTGTTAGAAGCAGGAGAATAATCAAGATCTCATAATTATAAAACTTTGTGGAAAAGGAGTTGTATGCCAAACAGCAGGCACACATTTCACCAAGAGCTACTCATTAATAGCTCACTTGTCTTCACAGAACTCTGGTATCAAATCCTGCTGGCTGCTTCAAAAGGGAAAAGATTAAAAAAAAGAACATAGTTTGTGTCTTCTGGACTGTCAGAGACCCATGGTCACTACAAATTCATGCAGAAAAAGGGTCATACCTGCTAGCATTTTAAATATTTAGTGATAGTTGATCAGCTTACCTGGGTTATGTCCGCTCTAGCTAACAACAATAGCCAGCTACAATTTTTAGGTAAAATAATATTGATACACACATTCAAGAACCACATATTCAAGAGAGAGACCAATATCCACTGATTGTTCTAGGCTGGAAACAATTTGTCTTCAGTCTCATCTTCAGAAGCCAGAAGTGATGATGTAGGTAATCTCCTCCTATTCTCAAATAGCAGTGGATATATTTTATATTTTTGGTTGTTTCTGCAGCGTTTAGATGTTCTAACAAGGGCCACACACAGTTATCTGACAGAGTGAAAAGAATCCAGGCAAAATGTATCAATGCCTTTTTTTTTTTTTTTTTTTTTTTTT
>CM021731.1:119427178-119480079 GCA_011075105.1 Heteronetta atricapilla | reverse complement strand
GCTTCCCTCCTGTTCCCCGCCTCCCTTCTTTTATCTCACCCTTACTCATCAGGCCCCCCCCCCCCCCCCCCCCCCCCCCCCCCCAAGAACTGATTCCCCCATGTGAGCCTAGACAGGAAAAAAAAATAATAAAGAAAACATCTGGTGGATATACAGCTTTGCTGATGTATCACCATATATTATCACAAAGACCAATTGCTTTACATGAACAATTCATGAATGAAAACCAGACTGTAGAGACCAGGCAAAAGGAAGAAGACTGATAGATCAAGTCAAACATTTTAAAGAAACCACAGAGGCAGTTCAGTCTTTCTGTCCTGAAGTAGACATACTGCATTTGGTCAATTCTGTATGCAGGAGAAAAAATGCACAAGATTTTGTACTAATAACAAAAGCTGGTGTGGTTACAAAGCACCTTGTAACTACGTGGCAATCATGTCCTTTTATCTCACCATTAATTATCATGTTATATTCCACCAGCCAGTCTTTAAATAGACCTGGAGCTAGGATATACTTGAAGGTCCAGGTTGAATAATCTCTTTAATAATGTTATAATGACCCAGCTGACTTTTTATTATTAAATAATAATAATCCAGAGTTGATTTTAAAGAGGGGAGAACAGTCTCAGACTGCAAAATCAAAGAAAACATGAGTAAAGATTTATGATGTTCCACAATATAAACGTATAGCATCAGGTACCTGCTTACCAAAGTACCAAGGTATTCTTTGAATGCTCCAAGGAAACCTGAGAATTTGGATGATGAAAGTGTAAACAGGTCTCCCACAAACCAGTAAATGCATTACTTAATGCACTACTGGAAAGAACACTGTAATAGAAAGTATTGCAAAGATGAGCAGGGAATAAGAGTTTGCATGATAAAATACAGAATTTGCTGGTTTATCAGGAATTGTTGGAGAACAGCTTAGGTAGTATTTCTTTAAAAGTGCAGTAAAAAAATTTAACCACAGTTTTCATACAGACTTATTGATAATACAACCCGTTTTATCATATGGTATTTTTGCTAATGGGGTAACTTTGAAAGAGATCTCAAGTTCCCTTTCATGTCATCAACCATAAAATAAGGTAATAACTGAATATTCCTTCTGTGTAACTTTAAGTTATTTTTCATAAAATATATGCTGGCAATATACCAAATACATATCTTATTTTTAATAATTACTTCTACATGTGTGTGTGTATATGCACATATTGACAGCATTGAATTACCTAATGGATTATAAGTTACATATTTATTTCAAATACCCACATATATACTTATGTATTTGTCTTTTGTTTTAAAGATCTTTAGCATGGTGCTTCAAAAATTTGTTCAAATGAAGGCATATTACAACTCCAAACTAAAGCTAACTTCACCTTATTCAAAATAGAATATGAGTCTTGTGCAAATCATAGTTTTTATATTTATTTATTTATTTACACATCAAATGGTATGAGCTACAGATTTTACCCACAAAAAATCTGGGAATTAAAATTGGAAACACCATGTGACGGTCTACGTTATTCTCCCATCTCTGTCTCTTAGACAAGACTGTAAAAGAAAAGGTGCTTCTTTAGACTTTCAGGCTCACACACCAGTTTTCTTCGAGCTTTTCTCAGTGTAAGACATCTTACATTTTGCCCCAGACAATACTATATAAAGACCCTCTGCCAAGATCACCAGATTTCCCAAGTAATCTTGCATCAGCATGTTTTGAGAGAAAGCTTTTTTTTTTTTTTTTTTTTTTTTTTTTTTTTAATTGCTTGCTCTTGTTCTGCTTGCTCCCTTGCTTCAGATATGTTTAGGGGTAGGGAGTAGAAGCAGCTTTTAGTGTTACTCTCTAGGCAGGTTGAGGACATGTTGGCAGTCTGAAAGGAAATATGATCTTAAAGGTAACCTTTGGGATTCCACAAAAGCTTCTCTAGGAAGATTTGAAGTGTTGAACCCCACCTATATCAATATGTGCAGAAGGTTTATTTTTAACTTTCTACCAAATAATTAAATAATTATTTCAGAATGCAGCAGCATGACATGGAGCATATGTGTAGCAAAAAATAGTCTCTGTAGAAAAAAATAAAAATAGCAAGAGATCTGAATTTGGCAGTCAAATCACGTATTGCTCAAGTAAGGCATGGTAGCTTGGCCTAACTACATATCCCCAGAAAGGCCCTAAAATTCTTGCCACATTTAAAAACAGTATTAGTAAAATTTGTTTTGCACTTGGTAAAAAGCACAGCAAGTGTTAACACTTCACAGCAGTACCGTGCAGCAGTCAAAGATAAGAAGGCAAGAATACTGTACTTTAGTTAAAGCCTTAGGACAAAATTATTTGGACAGAGAACTCTCATCAGCTTTACTGGTCAGAGACATCAGTGACTCGCAGCTTTCCATTTTTAAGTGCCTTAGGAGCTTTCACTGCAATCAGACACAAGACCAGATGTACTGTGCATACATCTTATCTGCAGAAGATACCACCCTGCTTCTTGCAAGGCAAGAGTCTGCCCTCACTTTGGTCCCCTGGGGATAGGCACTTGTTCTCATTCCCAAAGGAGAGCAAGAAGTGACCAGTAGCAGCATTGACCCTGCACAAACAATCTCAGCAAGACAAAAAATGTGACTCTGTTGTGTTTTTCCTCAGTGCTGCCATCTGCATCACCATTTCTGCTTGGATTAGGAGTGGGCTTTTGACATGCTTTCCCCCCCTTTTTTTAGTTCTCAGTGGGCAGGGGCATCAGAGCTCACTGCCTGGGGCCCCCTTTGGATGAAACTAAACCAGAAATCATTCCCTGAACATGTACCTAATGTTCTTTAACTGATAATAGAGCTTCAGTCCATGGGAAGATACCAGAGAGCAAACCAAACACTCTGAAAGTATATTCTCCATGTCCTCAGAGCTGTTTAGCTCCGTAACTCCAATTTTACTGGGTTGCAGAGTTTGTTGATGCAGATAGAGAAATGTAGCAATCCCAGCATTAGATAAACCTTGATCTTCTTCTGTCTTGATTTAAAGAAAACACTGATTTTTTTTTGAAAAAAAAAAAAAATAAAAAAAAAAACAGAAAAAGAGATTATGTAAATTGTATATATACTTTATTTTAATACAGATGGTAGAGGATGAGATCTTTTAAGAGTATGGTATTTCACAGATTCTTGGGAATTCCACTACGTTTAATCCTTTACACCCTCTAAAAGATTTGACCTATTCCTAGAGAAATTATTTCTTACTTGTGGCTAGCTACAGACTAGCTCTATATAAACTTGGTTTTATACCTCCATGGTGGCTCAGGAGCATCGATCTCCCAAGCACAGTTAAGGAGTGGGCTGATAACAATAGCACTTACTGAATTGTGCCATTCTGGAAATGTTCAAGGTGTTCCCTAGAAGTTTCTCTTCAAGTAATACAAATATCAGCTTCACTTACCTTATGAGGTCAGAAGGAGTCAGCACAAAATGGCTCAGCTGATGATACAGTGAATAACTCTCAGTTATTTGTCTGGCATGATTATGCTACCTCTTCAGCCTCCTGAGAGAAAGTAAATGTCAAAGGCATCTTTAATCCAACAGCTGAGCATTACCAAGAACTGGTGTTCAATATATTCATGCCAGGCTGAAAAGGAAAGGTGACATGGGTAATCTGACTTCATGTGCTGTGCCTAGAGACCATATGGCAGTATAATGAAGAAGGGCAAGTTAAAACCAGATTACATTCACCTGGAAAAAAAAAAAAAAAAAATCACTGAAATCTGGACCAGGCATTCAAAGGGCAATCCTTTTCCTATTGACTTTAGGTCAGAATGACTTTATGAGTAGTCTTAATTTATCTTACTTTCCCTTCTTGTAAGCAGGGAAATAGAAACCTGCATAAAGTGGGTAGTAAATACCTTTTGTAGTATGCTGAGAGCTCTCTCCTCTCCTCTGCCCTCTCAAATATCTTTTGAAATAGAATTAACTTGGCTCCCAGGTTTCTATGTGTCTCCAGAAAAAGATATTATGTGCTGGCAATGTCATCTGCTAAAGACACTAGAGACTGCTGGGGAGGTGCTTGTTAGGAAGAGAAAAGTGGAGAAACTGGCGCTGATGTGAGAAGGACCCCAGGGACCCACCAGTGCTTCAATGCCCCACACATCAGGAACTGTTCTCCTGAGAAGTGAGAACAGAGGGAAAATGTGACCTGCTTCCCTTGAAGGTCCTCCAGTGATCTCCTTCAATTAACTGTCTGCAAGGGAGAGATTTAGTTCCGCACTATGACTTTCACCCATATCCCGTGCCATCTATTCACTCTTACTGAACTAATAGGGTTTTCAGTCATAGGAAATTATCTGTAATCAGTACAAACTGCTGTGAGTTGGAAGAAAATTGTCAGCACCAAGCAGGGCAAGGGAATCAGCATTAGGAAAGCCCACCACACTGAAAAATGTTATTATTATTATTGTTATTATTTATTTATTTTGAAAGATGCACTTTAAATATATCATCTCTAAACGGTATATAACCTGGTCTCCTGGGTTTTAAACATATTTTATACAACACATTCTCTGCATTTCCAGAGTCTCTTTGAGAGGTGCAGAGAAGCAGCTAGAGGCAACATATGAAAATAGCAATGAAAGTTTGGAGGATATCTTTGCTCCTCACATTGTTATTAGGTGGATGTTAAGTGTTTTTCTTTTGCCACAGAGTCTTGGGAAGAGAGTTTTTTTCCCTTAACTATTAGGACTTTTTACAAGAGTTGATGCCTTGATGTTGATGATGAGGAAAACCTTCATTCTAAATACTAATGAAAGCTGACAGAAATTGTATCTCCTAAACAGGTTTCAGGATTAAAATAACAGATCTGAGTTTGAAAACTGACTAGGACAAGAACTTCCAGAAATGGTATTCCAGGCAGAACTGATTCAGACCCATTATTTCTTCCTTCCATGCTCCTTAGTCTGAAAGGATATCTGAAAACAGATCTCTTCTCTGTCTGATTTCAGAGCAATCCAAACAACAAAAAAAGGGCCATATTTCCTTTGTTTTTCCTTTGTGTATATATAATTATATTACGTAGTTGTATAATATTCCACATGTTACATATTATAATATATAATAATAGTTATATAATAATGGTATGGTATTATAATGTATATGTTACAAAAGCTATATTATATAAGCTATATATGTTATATATATGCATTGCAATTATTATATTATATTATATTAAACATACAATTAAGCATTTTTTCATATATGTAAATAAATTTGCTAAAACTATTATTTGAACTGTCTACACTGTTCTTTACATTTAACCAAGTAGCTGCAGATGTTGAGTGTGCTCCATTCACAGAATATAATGGCTTTCTTCCCAGATACCCCTTGGTTCTCAACTCTCAGCAATTGTTATAAGGACTGAGGTCCCCTTTTAACTGTTCCCTCTCTCCCTTCATTCATGCATAGGAATGATCATTTATTTTTCTGTAAAAATACACCGAGTACAGTAGTTTTGACACTAATCTGAGAATTATAGTATGCTGAACATAAACGCTGAATTTCTTGTGTCTTATCTTTATTTTAACTGAAACAGACTGGTAAAGTAATACACGTTCAAGCTGGTAATATATGTGTAGTTTATTTTTATTTAATGAAATGTCAGGCTTACACAGGAGAAACATGAAATTTCCTAAACTGTGAGGAATTTTCGTGTAATAAATGTCTTGGTTTCTAACATTGCCACAATCATTTGAACTTTCTGAAGTACTGAAAGGGCGATACATGAAGTGAAACATTTTGCCTCCATGTAATTTATTTCCTTTTGATTCTAAAAAGCAATTCTGAAACATGTGGTGTCACTGATTGGCATGTAAAATTTGCAGTAAGGTCAGTGGGGGCTGATACACAAATCAACATCACTGGATGTTCCTAAATATGCCTTGCTCTCAAAATAATTGAAAAACATGTTTTTACTGTATAGGTCTTGAATACAAGAAGAAAAATATCCCCTATAATTCATTTTTTTAAATTTTCTTTTCCCTCAGAAAATGTCAAAAATGTCACTACATGGCCTTGCATGTGGCAAAGCATGCTGCTGAATGCCAGGCTTAAGAAAAAAGAATGTTGTGCAGCTACCTAACTCCTACTTAAGAGAGAGATAAATTAAAAGACAAACAGGTCATTTGTGGATACATTGGGAGGAGGCTTCTCATTCTTTGCTATGATATTGACTTTAAACTTTTCTTTATATATTGAGGGGAGAATTAATCCCAGATAGACATCATGGTGTCTTCTTCCTCTATTCCACTTTTTTATTTCAGCTGGAGAAAATTCAGCCTTTCCTTTAAGAGCTGCAACAGATTCAGCCTGAACTGTGTTAATGGAAAAAAATTGTCACTGAGCAGGAACAGAATAAGAGCAGCTCCTACATTCTTTTTTCTCAGAATGACTCTAAAGCCTTTTTCTTAGCTTTTTAAGAAAATCTTATATATGAAAGACAAGAAATGTGGTAGCAAAATTGCTGGCTCTACATAATGCTTGCTCACATACAAAAAACCTTACATATAAAGCTTCTACACTGAAGGAACAAAAATTCTCATGGTTCTATGGGACCTAAAACGCAGGAAGACTTAGCTTACAACTCTTCATTAGATTTCACTATATTTTATTATTGTTTACTAATTTATTGTAAAGAGAAAAAGTTTCCAAAAAGTACATTATTGACCAACATTTAAAAGCAAAACATTTCATGCTTTAATAAGGAAAATGTACTTTATAGTACCAAAAAATCTTGAATATTTTTATTAGTATTTTAATGACATTTTTAGTATTAGATGTATTTCATTTTTATCAGATTTTCCATAAAAATAAAAAAATCCAATAGCCTAGCTATTTTTATTTGTATCGTAGGTCAAATTAATTTTTTTTTTTTTTCTTCTTCTTTATGAATTAATCCTAAATAAAAATATATGGAGATGGATGAATCATAACATGAATTGAAGAGTAGGAAAATATATAAAACAAAGAAACAAAGACCAAGTGAATTACATTCATAGAATATACGAAGCATATAGAAGGACTATCTTACAGATTAGTTCAAGAAAACTACATTTCTTCCCAACCACCATGTAGCCTGTTTTGCTGAAACCACTGAAGAGCAGAGCATTCTTTTCAGTGGATGAAATTTAGGTCCCCTGGGAGTCAATGAGACTCTTCTTGTTAACTGTATTATAGTTTCAGTTCCATTTTCATAATTTCACTACTCAGAGGCATCACTATATGTACCCATTTCTAGCAATATTATGGAAACATACATGGTAAACTGAAGCATTCAAGGTTGTTTTAGAATAAATTCCTTTTGTTGCTGTTGTTTTTCCGTTCCTAAGGCAGAGCACAGTTGTTGGTCTTTTGACCTTAGTATTGTGAAGTACTGTAAACATATCCTCTTAAAGTATTTTCTCATCTGTGAAAGGAGAAAAACAAAACAAAACAAAACAAAAAACCAACCACCACCACAACAAAATTGCATTTGAAGTAAGCTAGAGGCATGAAGTAAAATGCTATAAATACAATATATTTTTTTTATATCACAAAGTTCATATGCTTCCCTTCAATGCTTCAGAAGAAATGCTGTGGGGGAAAGCTATGAAACTTTCCTTGGGTGATGAGTGAAATACATCTCTCATTCTGATTTACAGGCTCAAATGGGACTGGAATTTCTACAGTCATAAGACAATGAGATCTGTATATGAAATGCAGGAGAAAGAAAATGAAAAAGAAACATTCCAGAAAGTTCTAAGTTTAAAAGACTCAGAGGAAAAAGAGAAGTCAATAGATGCTGGAATATGCACTCTTCAGACAGAAAAACCTTTTGATATATGCTGATAGGAGTATAGTCATCCTTTAAATTAAAATTAAATCAGTATGTGATGCTGTGCACATATTCTAATATGTTTTAAAAGTAAAGGAAGATGTAGAAAAGTACTAAAGAGACAGTTGTTATATTCCCTCACTGTTTGGGATCTTTACTTTTATGTCCTGATTGAGTTGAGAAAAGTACTTTGACTAAATATAGAGGGACCATCTCCTGAGACAAACAAACCAGAATTGCTCAGTTTGAGTCTTTTGTATAAAATATGCCAAGAATCTAATGTGCAACCATCTTGCTAACACTTGGAGCTAGGTAGGTTTGTACACAACTGTGCTAATGAAAACAGCTAGCAACACTGTCCACCTTATGGACTCCAGTGGTGTTATAAACAGCAGCAGGCTGTGCATCCAGGGATAGGTCATCTGTGCTTTACCTCCATAGGAAGGATCTATCAGCACATGGAGGAGCTAGGCTGGTGTCAGCACCTAGAATGTGGCAAAGCAGGTCTATCTCTAAATTAAAAATTAAAATTAATGGTTTACAATTAATAAATAATTTTAAAGATGCCATTGCTCTGTACTTTATATCGTGGGGTTTACGTAATGTTTCCTACTCTTTTTAAATTCATATAATTTAGTTGCACAAAACAGTTTCAATTTGCTAATTTCCTAATGAAAACATTGAAAGTGTTTTTTTTTTTTTTCTTTTTTTCTTTTTTTTCCCTTCATTCATTAAGCTTCTTGCAGGGATGTTAGTTTTGACTTGAGCAGCTCTGCAGTGCCACACATCGCATGTCCCTGGTATGGGCCCCTGAACTCCTTGAGCATTTTTTAAAGATCTCGATGTTACGGATAATTGGACTGGGAACTGTTTCCTGTGCACTGGCTGCAGATTAAGGAAATTAAAGGAACAACAGTTAGAAAGGTGCGTTTCTGATTTAATTTGCTCTCTGGAATGACAGAGCTATTCAATCAATTTCTGAGCATTACAATTATTCTGGAAGACTGCCAGCCAGAGGAGTATAACTAACTTTTTAGATGGATTTGAAACAAATAGAACAGAACAGGGAAGCAATTGGTGCTGTTCTAATATGAAATAACTGAAGATCTGCAAAAAAAGCTGACTTCAATAATGTTGACTTTTAATTAGAAAGGAACTCATTCTTTTAAAAAATGATAATTTTTTTTTTTTCAAGGAATCTGAAGAGGTGGACAAAGATAGAACAAGACATTATTTTTCTGGACAAAGGACTGTGAACAAAATTATGAATAAAACAAAGGAAAAAATTTTACAAGGGGAGAGTAGATAACTAAGTATAAGGAAATACTATGTTTTAAAAGGTCGTTACTACAGCACATTTGGTAGATTAAATAGTAGAGGAGATGGATGTTAATGAGAATGAAGCTACTTTCTTTGTTCTCAAACATCCATAAAACTATACTGTATATCTTCAGGAAAATGAGTTGGAATGAATATGTACTAGCCATTTGCTTGGTCTCATTGATTATCTTCCTCTCTCTTATATAAAAGAATAATAGTAGTGAAACTGGAGGACTGTATTAGTGGTCACTGATTGTCTTAAATACAGGAATGCTGCAATATACAGCATTTGCTTTCCTACAATTGCTCTCCTGCTTCATACTAGGCTGAAGTTTTAACAACATGCAGCTTGCTTGTTGGAATTTTATCTTACACCAGACATCAGTGGAAATAAAAAGTTTTTAGGTTTCTCCTGATTTCCCACTAACAAAGTAAAGGACTATTTTCTTTAAATAGGTAAAGTATTATAAACTAGGAAAATTAATTGATGCATTGCACTATGCCAAGAAGTGCAGCGATTTGAAAAATTGAGACATGAAATCTCCATGAGTTGTAGACCAAAAGCTAACAAGAGTCTTTATGTCAAGGAAGGAGAAAAGAAAAGAAGGAAGAAGGGACACCCAGCCTAATCACTCCAGTAAGAATATTAGGGATAAACTTTGGGTTTATGAACAGGAAAAGCACCAATTAGTAATCTAATTGGCAATCTATATCTTCTATATATCAAGAAATGTAAGGCTGAAGAAAGAAAAGCCAGAAGTCAAGCTGAGAGCTGAGACTCTATGTAGAAATAAGCAGTTAAATATGCAATAAGTAAAGAAACAAAAATGGACAGTAGAAACTGGGACTCTTAGAAAAAATCTAGCCACATAGCCTGGGCTACAGAAGGCAAAGTCCTTTTGTGGAAGGGAGAATGATGAACCACCTACTGTAGGAGAAGATCCAGTTTGAGACCAGATAAGGAACCTAAAGGTACACAGGTACCTTTGGGAAGGTACTGAGGGATGGGTCCTGAGGGAACTGGTGGATGTAGTTGCTAAGCCATTCTACATAAAATTTGAGAAGTCATGGTAATCTGGTGAAGATCCCACTGACTGGAAGAGGGGAAAAAATAACCCCCATTTTTAAAAAGGAAAAAAACAAGACCAGGGGACCTACAGGTTAGTCAGTCTCACCTCAGTCCCCAGCAAGGTCATGAAGCAGATCCTCCTGAAAACTACACTAAGGCACTTGGAAAAAAATGTAATACTGTCTCTTCCTTCTCTTTGGCCATTCATTAAGTTTTTGAAATCTGAATTACTTTAAGACCTCATTCCTTTAAGACCTCATGTAAGATCTGCTAGAAATTATTCAGCGATGTTATTTGCAGGAGGGTAAGGACAGACAAATAGAAATTTAAGAAATAGAAATATCACATCTTTAAGAAATGGGTCTGTAGGGAACACATGAATTAGTTCACATGTGCAGTGAACTTTAAACTCTGAATTACCTCACACTAAGGTGTTTTATCTATCTAAATGAAGAAGAAAGTGACATACGCAATATAGTTACCTTTGTTTTTTAATATGTTGTACAGGTATTCTCAACACTTCTAGATGTACTTGGGGTCTGTTTGTTTCTTGAGTCTCATTCCACTAATGAGACTAAAAGTGGAGTTTAAGAAAGTAAAGCATAAAAATGAACAAAAGCATTGCTGACAAACATTAAGTTGTGTACAACAGCTTGAGCCTTTCTCCACATGAAATTCTACATGCCTTAACACTGCTAGATGCCACAACAGTTAATAAAAGTAGAAAATAACAGTTATGTAAGCACGTCAAGTCCTCTTGAAGACCAGATTCTGAAAGTTGGATATGCATATATTTTTTTTTTTTTTTTTTTCATAAGTTTAAGCAAATTTTCAATGTCTCTATTCAGGTTATGAAATCAAGGTCTTGGAGGGAAATGATCAGGAGAAAGTCCTCTCCGCAAAACCTTAACTAACACTTTTTTTAGCTTACACAGTTCTAAGCTTTGTGGTCCTTTAATATTGAAAAAAAAAAAAAAAAAAGATTTTTCCTTGATGTCGATGTCTAGTGCAATAGTGCAATGCAAAATAGGTGAAATTAGGAAGGAAGGAAAAAATCCACCCACAGCAACATGTATGTACTGACATGAAGATAAGGCAATTTCCATTTGGCACAGGGTATGCATGGTAAAAAAGTGTTCTCACTGTTATAGGCATGAATTTAAAGACCAAAGTACTGCCCTTTCATCCACTTCTAATTAGGAATATATTGATTTAAGAGCTGAAAGGCTTAATAGTGCAGAACTGTTAAAATAAACACTTGTTCAGAAAGAGCATAGGGAAATATATCTAGGACAAGGGGCTTGCATGCTCTATTGCCAAAACAAGAAAAGCTTGTTTTAATTTTACCATCATATGTTTAAAGGAAAACTAGTACTAAATTCCAAATATCTCAGTTTTCAGCTTTGTAATCAAATCAATAAAGCTGCAGAAACTCCACTATCAGGAGCACTGAAAATCAGAAGTTCAGAATTGGATCTGAAGGTTATTTTCTTGGATTTGTAGTCGCTATAACACACACATTCCTTGTGTCTTGTTTGAAACCTCTTCTGTTAAAAGCAGGGGACAGAGTTATGCTGCAGGGCTGTTCCCTTGTAAGCAGCAACCATGTTGTTCATCTCTAAATGAGCTCGAGTTAACTCATTAGCAGACCCTTCAAAATTTGTATCAGGAATATGCACAAGATAAGAGAATATGCTAAAAGAAACAAAATTAGAAATAGGATCTACATTATTATCATTTTTTATGCCTTTTAAAACATAATATAAGCACTACCACACAGAGTAATTTAGATACCAGCTTTACTATGCCTGGCATTCTCAGAAGCTGTAAAATCTCCTTTTTCATGAGCAACTATTGAAACGGATTTTACAGGAAACAGAGCTGAAAGAACAAGATAGAAATCTCCTACTGATACAGATACTAAAATCTTTTGGAGATATCTGGCAATAGGGGAGAGAATAGAGTAAAACATAAAAAAAAAAAAAAAAAAAAAAAAATCCTGATACTTAGCCATCACCCTTAATAATAGTAGGAAAAAGTGCTACCTGATCTAGAAAATTTACCCTGCAGAAATTATGGAACTGGGGCAGGCTTGTTTTCTTTCTATATATTAAAATATTTTCTCAGTCATATTTATTCACAGTCTTCATTCACAGCAGTGAAAAGTGAAAAGAAGTGTTAAAGAAAAAAAAAAAAAAACAAAGTGACTTTTCACAGAGACCTTTTTTTTGGCTATTTTTCTCTGTTTCAAATATTTAACTCTAAAATTCCTTTCTGTCTTTTCTATGTTCTGCTCAAATTTCTTGTCATACAGGAACTCAAGAGTTTTTTATTGACAATGTGCCAGTGTCCCCTGTCTACACCTAAACTGAACAAAATAAAGCAGATTATCTCTGCTCTAATATAGAAAGACTGTGAGTTTTGTATTTATAAGAAAAGCAGTTGTATACAAAAACTTCATTCTAGGTGCTACATAAACATATGATTATATTTCTCTCTGAAACAGCAAGACACTTAATCATGTAATTCTCTTTACCTTTAGTGGAATTTAAATGTCTGTTCATTGCTCATGATTAAGCACTTTCCTCCATCTTGGTATTTTCTTCCATTAGTGCAGTAGCACTTAATCCACAGTCACCAGATATATGATCTCTCTAGCAAATAACTGCATGAGAAATTTGCAGAACACATCTTCATTACACCTACATTCACTCTGCAATTCTGCAGCATGAATGGGATGTATCCTTTGCATCCCTGCAGTGTGTTATTCATTGCCTTTAAGTTGTGGAGTACTTATTAGTATACATCAAAGTTCCTGTCTTTTTTTTTTTTTTTTTTTTTTTTTTCTTCTTCTTCTTCTTTCATAAAAGCTAAGTATGCAGAGAGATAGCAAACACATGGTGTGCACATGGCAATAAGGATCCCAGGACACACCCACACCTTGAATGTTGTTTCATTTTCCATGGAATCATTGGAACATTTTTCTGTACTTAGTTGTTATTTTTGTTTGTTTGTTTCCTGTTCACTTTTCTTACCTTTACTTCATTTTCATCTTCCATCAACATCACTTTTAATCCACATGACAGCAACACTTTTGCACACTGCACACATTTATAATCAATAGACAAATCTCTCCGAAATACTTCAGAACACAGAATTTTTGAAAATATTATATTGACTTCAATTAACTGAAAAACAGAAGCTTTTAATTACAAAGAGATTAAATACCAACACAAAGCCTACAAAAATCGCTTATCCAAAGGTCATTTTCATCTTGTTTTCCCAGCAGTTACTCTACAACTCTAAAATAATTAGAAAGAAAAATAAAAGTATTCTTGATGTTGGGCATGCAGAAAGCAGAACTGTCTTTAGAGACATACATCATTATAACTCATGAAAGACCATTTAAATTAACCTAACACAATTATTTGAAAGAGTTATCAAGCCCTTTTATTACTTCCAAACTTATTCTGGCTGTATTAAAGACCTGACTTCACTCAGTTTTTATGGCTAATTTATAACTACACTTCGATACCTACAATTTCTAGACATATGTATTCTCATCGTGTTTACATAATGAGTAAAGTTCTTGGTTTTCCTTCTTTTCAATTTCCAAAGTTTTTGAGAATAATAATAATTTGAACTTTTGAGATACATATTTTTTCAGAAGCAAGTATATAAAAAATGACTCTTGAGTGTTTCCAAAGTGTTCCATGTACTTTCACAAAGTATAATATCTATAATAATGAATTAAATCCCATTTCTACATGCAGACATGGATGTAGGATAAAAAGAGCTTTATGTATTTTGCTCCTCAAGCAGAGCTTATGAGAAAAGATCTAGTCAACAGTGGCTGTCTATGGGAGGCTTATATGCAGGGGACCATCAGACAGCATTCTGCAGTGGAGTGTGTCCAGCACCTGAGCTTCCTGCAGAGTCTACATGTTCCCTCAGGGAAGGTGGAAGAAAGCTCTCTAGTGATTCATAAACATCCAGCACAAGGCCTATTTGTGAGTGTTGTGACCTCCCCTGAATTTCTAACAGAGATAAATGGAAACTTCTAACAACTTAATTCATACCAGTTTCAGGTAGTCCACTGGATAAGGAAACAAGTTGGTGAGCTAAAGGAGTATGTCATCGAGTCCCCAGTCTGCTGGAGTCCTTACATGACCTTAGAGAAGTCACTCAAATATATCAAAACTTAAGTTTCCTATCTCTATGATGGAATATTTCCCTACCTCTTATATGGATAGATATTAAGAATTTCAATGCACTCAGTGATAATGGAAGCCATTAAGTAACTACACCAGCAACTCTGCATTGATCCACAGTCCGTCTGTTAAAAAGAATATCTTATAAGCAAAATCAACAAAATATGTTTTGCCCCATTTTATGAATGCCTTTGTAATTCTAAGGCCAAGCTTGGTAGAAGATAATTATTTTTCCAGGGTAGGTTTTTCCTTAACTCTTTTCAGATGTAGACTCAGTTTATTGACCCCAAAATATAACAGTTTTTATCCTTTTTCAAAATAAAATGCTATGAATAGAAGTATATTTGCTTATGTTATCTACAAAGGAATCAAACTTATATTGTGATTCACATGGAAACATTTCAGAGAACCTAGGTTCTCTGTAGGTTCATAGTATCCCTTGTTATTTATGCTACATATTATCCAATTTATCTCACCTTTTAAGTGCAGTGACATGAATTCTTTCCTGCCTTGAATCATTTGGTCGGTCCTTTGTGAAACTGTTCCACTTTTCCACTTTTTTTTTTTTTTTTTTTTTTTTTTTTTTTCCTGAGCTAAAGTGACCAGAGCTGGATGCAAGCAATGAATATATTAGTTTTCCTTTCCTCAGGAACAAAACCATCTTACTATATAACTTGCTTTCTGGTAAGTTCAGAAACCTCTATAAGCCTAAATTCATCTTTTGAGCATACAGATGCAAAAAGTCATGTATAGTTACATTCCTGATCAATCTTTTTAAACATTTCCTAATATAAAGAAACCCAAATCGTTCCATGTAATACTCACCCCTTGAAACAGCTACTCTAACAGCTGAAAGAATGAAATGTAAATAAATTGTGTCTGATTGCTTAAGGATGTTAACATATTTCACTGTGTTATACTTCTCCTTAACTATTCACAGTCCCTTCAACACAACTCCCTTCTATGTCTTTGTCATTATGTCTTGCACATGGTCTGCATTAAGCTCCTGAAAATCCAATGGTCACAAGAATCCTTTCTGTTTCTCCTTATTTTGGGTTTCTCCAAGGACAAAGGTGTAAATTAGTACAACTTACAAGAGTCCAAAATCAGTAAGGTAATGCAAATTGCCTGGATTGCCATTCTCAGCCAAGCTCACCAGAGCTGCAAACCAGCATGTGCACTCTGACAGAATTTATAACAGAATAGTTATAGTAAGTGTAGTAATACATGTTTAGTTAATTTAGTTAATTAGTTAATCACATAGCAGTGATTCCAGTGGACACCATCTCAAATTTGCCTGTCAGGGAAATCTTCAGCTGCTGGAGTATCATCTTCTTCTTTTTGCTATTAGATTTTCTTTTCATAGTGCATCCCAGTACTGTACATTACCTAAAGCACCATTGGAAATTAATTTTTGAGTCCTAATTTGTAGTGAAGAAGAACAACACTACAGGGATCATGCCTTTTCAGCTTACTTCTGATATTGCCTCTAAAAATTCACACTGAATCCTCTTGTAATGGCGATTTCCACACCATAGCCACTTTGAAAAAAAGTTTTATCTCCACCTGAATGTATGTTGTAGGAGTGTCAAGTATAAGCCTTGCTTAAGCCTTTCACAGACATCGTACTTCATAGAAAAACAGATTTTGTCAAATTTTATATTTAACGATAATTGGGGAAAAATATTACATTCCTGGCAGGAAACAAACTTTTACCTGACAGTTAGGGCCATTTTCCACTATTCAAGAAGACACAGAAGACATGCCTTTCTGAAAGTATAACTTCAACATTTCATTACAAAACCAGATGACCTTTTGCCTAACTTACATTGTGGAGGAAACAATGAGAACACCAAAATATGTACAGTGAAACTCAGTTAGGAAGGTACATATCCATCTAAGTTATTTATGTATCTAACAAACTTATGGAACTTTGCTGAAGTTTAAAGGTTACTTCTAACTACTTAGGAAGTTGTTACATGTCTAAACAGTGTGGCTTTACTCCAAAGTACTTGGAAGCAAAAAGACAAATTCCCATTGACTTTGGTTTTCAATCTGGCTTTATTAGCTTTCAAATTTCATTTGCTTAAGATCCTGAAGTCAACAATAGTATACATAATTTTAATTCTTTAAAAAGTCTGTAATAGTCTGGGAGATGTTTTTGAGGAGCTTTTAAACTTAATTATTAGAGCTTGAAAGTGTGTATGTAATGTCAAAGTAGTACAATGAAAGCTATCAGAGAGAATCAAGCTCTGAAACCAACCAGATTTTCCTAGGGCTGTGGCCAGAATTTTCCCGAGAGATTAAAACTCATGATTGGGAATATAGTCACGGAATATCTTGTGAAACCAAGATGCTTAGAGCTATCTGTCTGTTTTTGCAGTGAAATAAATTAGGAACATTCACAGAAACTGCTAGGTTGTTACTACAATAAAGATAATGGTTTCTTAAACTCTTAGAGTGTTTCTGAAGCAATTTTGTGACCAGGTACCTTTTCTCTGAAATGTCAGACAGACAGAATGTCAGACAGAAGTTCCCTGAATAAATATACCTTGTGTATATATGTGCAATAACTGAAATCAAGATGTTATCTAAAGTTCATAAGAATTTCAAATACTATGGTGTAACAGAGAAAAAAAAAAAAAAAAAAAAAAAAAAAGGAATGATCTCTGGGAGAGGTCTGCAGTATCCACCCTTACCTAGAGTCATGGTACATTTCTAGTCTGTTTTAAAAACTTAAAATTGAAAAACTTAAAATTGGTCAACATTATCATAGCAAGTGAGAATGGAGTATTGTTTGGCTTGAATTAAGCTGATTTTTCACTGCCATATACAATGGGCCATATTGTTTACATTCACTGGATTTCAAATAACAATATAATTTGTAAGTCCATTTTGCATTTTAACAACTCTAATCATTAGCAATGATAGAACAAACCCCTGCCCCTTCAAATGCAGAAACATTAGGTTTATCAGAATAAAATACACTAAAGGTTAATTTAAACACCTTAGCAGTCCAAGTCCTGAAGTCAGCCAGGACAGTACACTGGACAGTCTCAATGCAGAACAGAGCATTGGAGAGAGCAGGTAAGATCTGTTGTCTAAAGCTATGAACATTTGCTTGAGTTGCTTTTGTGACACAACATTCCAACTCTTTACATGTCCCTAAGCTCCTTGGGTGAGCCACAGACTCTCTGCTACATTTTTATCACCAGTGTAAGAGTTCCTCCAGTGCATCTACAAATCTTTCAAACTATCAGAAGTGTACTTAATTGTATGTCATACTGGTTCAGTGGATGCACATGTGATGGTTAACTGCAATTATTTCCATCCCCAAAGTCTTAGGCATTGATCTGCTTTTTAGGCCGTGAAAGGAAAGCAAACTGCCCTATAATACACTCTAGACCAGTTCCCAAGAAAACTTTGTGTTCTCTCAGCAAAAGAAAATCCCAGGGTATCTTCAGCAGCCTGTAGTATCTCACAGGGGTTCCAGCAGGCACACTGAGAGAGAGAGAGAGAGCTTTCCACAATAAACCTTTTGTTTTTCTTTTGGCTATATTTCCAAGAACAGAAGATTCATTTCAGCTTCATGAGTGTAAAGCACAGCTTTTTTTAGAGGAAGATGAATCCTCAAGTACCAATTATAGGGAATGAAAACTGTGCAAAGTAACGGCTTGTTCTTCAAGGGGTAAGACAGCAATAACAGATATTGGCATGTCACATTCAAATAAGTGGAAAAAAATATAGAAATTTGTTTTCTGTTTGCTAAATTCTTGAATAAAGAACATTCACTAGCTACCCCCCAAAAATAACATCTACTTTACTAAAGTTGAAGAGTGAAGTTATGTGGGAAAAGAACAAGACTAAAAAAGCTTGACAGGTCAATTAATTTTGATTATGTTAGTGACAGACCCCCAGTAAGAGAGGAAAGGAGCTCACTAGTCTATGCAAGCAAACTGAAACAAATTCCTTGACAATATGAGTTACTGGTATTGATGGCATCCAGTGGGATGGTTTTGTCTTAGTTGACCTGATTTAGATGTGAGATATTTTAGTTGGCTTTGTACTTTTGTGGCATATTTGTATTACAATAAGTCTTATTAACAGAGACTCAGCCAAATTTCTCCAGTCTCTTTTATGCATTCTTGTACTCATCAGCACTTTGTCTGCCAAACTACAAAATAGCAGAACAACAAAGTCACAATTTTCTGTTTTATTGCCATCTAGTTGTATTTACCACAATAAAGACCATTCTAAAAGGTGGACAGTTAATTCTTTTGAACTGGTCTTAAATTAAATTATCAAAATGTTACATATATTTTAAAAAACACAACTTGTTTTTCTCCACAGTCCCAGAGGCTTTATTTATTCTCCTGCATCACTACAGCAGCTCTTCAGTACACATATGCACTGAAGAAGGCAGACAAACCATAAAGCAGCTGTTTATCATGTTTAGCAGCCCAACTGCCAGTTAGTTTGTTAATTCAGGGCACGTTATTCCAACTGGAATTTTGTCTTCAGGACCAGACCAGCAGTGTTACAATGCCATATTTCTGAATTGCTTTCCCTTTCACTTTATAGATGTCCATTCCTGAGATAACTCCTTACAGCTTGACAGACTCTTGCCAAGGGCTAAAAGGTTAGTTGTAAATAAACCAACAGCAGACAAACTGCCTTGGTCCGGATGCAGTTTTTTTTTCTTCTTACTATGCAGAGCTCAGACTACATCCTCTAAGGAGTTTTTTGGAGTAAATGGGAGCTGAAAGAAGGGTGAATCTGGTTTTCCCTGAAAACTACTGGGATATAAAATAATCCTGACCAATCAAGCTGGAGATGTATGGCAATAAAGACTGCTAAGAGTAAAAGCAATATGCTCTTTCCTATAACTTTAAAAATACTTTTCTTTCAGTCCTGCCACATTCTGGGTGGTGATTGAAGCAGAGAAACATCTGTGCACAAAAGAACAGGCACAGTTTGTGTTGAACTTCATTTCTTGGAAACAAAGTGTTTTTGATCTTTCTGTCTGACTCAAGAAAGGGAGAAAACGGTCTTATCCTACTGTATAGGCTTCATCTTTCTGTTCTACCTGAGCAATAGTCTTCTAGCTAATCTCCATGCAGAGGACCAGTCAGGGCAATACTTCTATGTCAATTATACAGTCTCAGAGCTTTGTTATCAGTGTGATATGGTTAATTCCTTCTGTTTTGTATAGACATATCTGACATTGTTTCATAATATTTTCTGCAGAATCTAACTGATTTTTGTCCATGTCACTCATATAGCTTAATAAAGAGTCTGCTAGTGGCCTTTGTTCTAGGGTACTATAATGTTTATTTTGTGTGCATGTACACAAACACATACATACATATTACTTTCAAGTAACACTCAAGCAATGAAAGTTACAGTAGAGAACAGGAATTTCTTTACCTGTAACTATGCATTCCTTTCACTATAAAAACTCTATTTCAAAATAGTTTTTTCAATACTGTGTTTTGACACCTTTCTCAGAATTTCTATTCAGTGCAGTGACAGCTCAAATACTGTGTGCAATGAGAGGCAGAGGGAGACCATTCTCAGAGGCTGACATATAGAAAGATGCAACAGTGGTTATTATAGAATCACAGAATCATAGAATGTCTTGGGTTGGAAGAGACATTAAAGATCATCTAACTCCAACCCCACTGCCTTAGGCAGGGATGCCACTTGCTATATCAGATTGGCCAAGGCCACATCCAGGTGGCCTTGAACACCTCCAGGGATGGGGCATCCACAACTTCGCTTGGCAGCCTGTTCCAGTGCCTCACTACACTTACAGTGATGAATTTCCTCCTAGTGTCTAGTCTAAATATATCCCCTTTTAGATACAGACCACTCCCCCTTGTCCTATCATTATCTACCCAAGTAGAGTCACAGAATCACAGAATTGTAGGGGTTGGACCGGACCTCCAGAGATCATCAAGTCCAATTCCCCTGCCAAAGTAGGTTCCCTAGAGTCCTTCTCCCTCTTTTTTTATAAGACGCCTTTATGGTCACAGTTATTTCTCCCTGGAGCCTTCTCTTCTCCAGGCTGAATATCTCCAGCTCTCTTCAAAGAAGCCTTTCTGCAAAGGAGAGGTGCTCCAGACCTCTAATCATCTTTGTAACTCTCCTCTGGTCTTGCTTTAACAGGACCACATCTTTCTTGTACTGGGGGCCCCAAACCTGGACGCAGTACTCCAGGTGGGACCTCACAAGGGCAGAGTAAAGGGGAACAATCACCCCCCTTGACCTGCTTGTCATACCTCTTTTGAGGTGGCCCAGGATGCAGTTGGTCTGGGAAGCAAACATGCATTGCTGACTCATGTTGAGCCTTTTGTCCACCAGAACCCCCAAGTCCTTTTCCAGATGTCTGCTCTTATTGATTATTCACCCATCTGTACTCCTGTCTGGGGTTGCCCCAACCCAGGTACATCACCTTGACTTGTTGAACCTCATGCCGTTCACATGGGCCCACTTCTCCAGTCTGTCCTCATCCCTTTGAATGGCATCTCTTCCTTCTTTGGTACCAACCACACCACTCATCTGGGTGTCATCTGCAAACTTGCAGAAAGTACACTCAATCCCATCATCTATGTCATTGATGAAGATATTGAAAAGCACCAGTCCCAAAACAGACCCCTGAGGGACACCACTGGTCACTGGCCTCCACCTGGACATAGAGTCATTAACCACTACTCTGCAGCCATCGAGTCAATTCCTTATCCACCAGATGGTCCACCCTTCAAGTCCATATCTTTCCAATTTAGAGATTAGAATGTCATATAGGACTGTGTCAAAGGCCTTACAGAAGTCCAAGTAGATGACGTTAGTTAGCCTTCCCTTGTCTGACTGATGGAGTCACTCCACCATAGAAGGCCACCAGAATGGTTAGGCATGATTTACCCTTGGTGAAGCCATGGTGTCTGTCACCATCTTGTCCTACATGTGCCTTAGCATTGCCTCCAGGAGGATCTGTTCCATGATCTTCCCAGGCACGGAAGTGAGGCTCAACAGTCTGAAGTTCCCTGGGTCTTCCTTCCCCTTTCCCTTCCCCTTCCCCTTCACCTCCCCCTTTGCACCACACTTAACAAGTCTAAAAGCTAAGAACTGAACAATTACAAAGAAAATCCCTTCTGGAGTAGAAGGTTTTGGGTCTCTCAATGCTTTCTTTTCTTACATCTGTGTTTCAAACACGCAGGGTGTTTGTTTTTGGAGAAGGAGACATTTTGGCATTTGTCCCTAGAGGATCCAAGAGGATCTCCTAATAAGCAATCTGCTGCACATGTGAGCAGGCAAATCTATAAGCCTTTGCTAGTTCACACCCATGCAGGAAAGAGATATCTTTTAGAGAACACAGTGGCATTCACCTGTCCTTGCCCTTTATAAAGAAGTGATATGTTCTTCAAATAAATCACACCTGATATGGCATTCTGTGTAAATTCACAGTCCACTGCTGAAGAAAGGATGACAGTATCAAGCCAGGGAAATGTACATAGTCTGCTATATCTCCTATATCAGCAGTAGGCTAGTTGAGATAGTTTCATTAACTTTGGAGAACAATGTAGAGAAGTTGTTAAGCAGCAAAGGAATTTAAGGTGGAAAACCTCCTGCTTTAGAACATCATATCTCCTTTTGCACTGCGGATAATCACATCATGTAATTGGTTTTATAAAAGAACTCTGACTCATTCTAAAATGAGGTTATTCACAGTTTGTATAGAGAAAGTAAAAGGATCTTTACTCTCTCATTGCAGGAAAATTACTTATTTCCAGCCTGAGTTCATTGGCAGTTTAAGGGCCCATTGGTCTCTGTGCAACATTGTCCTTCAGTCAAACTGTCTTCTTTTGGTTATTCTCAAAACCCTTATTTGAGTTGTCCTGCCTTGTAAAATTAAGTCAAATTATTTTGGTGTCATCACATGAGATGGGAATTCACTTATGTGGTCACAGTTGTAGCTTTTTTTTTCTGAACCTATTCCTGCTGAGATTTATATCACAATTAAATAAAAACAACCAGACTGTTCAGAAGATTCTAGACCCAGTTTTACCCTGATCTGGTGGAGACGACATCTCTGGTTCCTTACGTATACTGAGAACATTTCCTCTTTAGTGGTATTTGTCCTTTTCATCACACAGCAAATCCCCAAGTCAAACCTGTTATCTGGTAGTACTGTGCAGGCCTTTCCTTTTTTATTTCTAGAGAATGAATTCCCACACTACAAGAATAACCTTTGTTACTCTTCTTCACAAGTTTGATGTTGCATTTAGTGCTTCTCATCCTGAAGCATTTCCATGAGATGGCCAGGGACGGGGTGAGCACCACTTCACTGGTGGTATGAAAGATAAGGTGGCTGTGTTTTTTGTGGTGGCAGATGCTCTTTCTTCAGAGACATAAACAGTCTGGGGGTTAAATAAGGACACATTTTTCTGCTTAATGGTAAAAGAACATTCTCAAGGTTCTGTTCCCCTATGAAGACCCTCTAAACCTGTCTTTCCAAGAGAGAGCTAGTATTCTTTCCAATCTTCTATTAACTATCCCTGTGCATGGAGGAAGTTACAATGGGAACAGAAGTAAATAAGATCAGACATTTATTTCCAGTTTGATACTTGGCTTTTCATTAGCCTAACTGTACTGGTAGGTGAATTGACATTATGTAAAGCCCAGAATAGGATAGGAAGAAGTCTTCCTGCAAATTTGCTATCAATAAAGTTGTTGCTGGCTGGACATACTGCTCTAATTTAAGAGAAAATAGCTATCTGCCTTTTAGCATGCTCCAGTACCAAATAGAATAATTGGTTCTTTGAAATAGAAATCAGTTCTTCATTTACAGATCTTGGAAGGAAGCTCAATTTGGAAAAGTTGTCTAAAATAGATGAGTTTGGAGATACCATTTGTACAATAATATCAATTCATTTAATTAAAAGCTTGCTTGTCAGTCACTATTTTCTTTCTTACTAAGATTATTTGGAGATTGAAGTGACACATATCACTAGAGACAGTAAAGATAGAGCAGTGCAAATAATGGGTTCCATTTCATCTGAGAAATGAAGAAAGATCTCTTGAGACGGATAGCAAGTTTTGCTTAGACTCAGGTGTGCTTTATTTTTATTTTAGTTTTATTTTTTTAACAGTTTGGAATGCAGATCTGATGAACTGTTCAAAGTATATCAAAATAAATTATTTCAGCTTTTCCAGACAGACTGGGGTTCAGATACTCATGCTGTAGATCACACCAGTTGAGGTGTCTACCAGAATTGCTTTTACATGTCATTAATCCAGCTCAAACCCACTGAATTCCCCAGAATAGTTTAGAGGAGTACCATATGTACTAAATATGTGAAGACCCTTGTCCATGTGTAGCCATATTCTCACTCTGCTTGTGGCTTTCCTTTCTAATTTTTGCTAGAAATATTTCTTATTTCTCATTACATGCTCAGTCCTCACATGAAACACAGACTTAGGTGACCTTCGGGGTCACAACACAGTTCACGTATCTCCCACACAGTCTGCTTTTCAGCTTCCTCCACAGCCTGTCTCAGATAAGACCACAGTGCTACAGTGTTACTCTGATTTTCTTCTGTTTTTCTATTTCTCTTTGGAATTTGACCCAGCTTTTTTTTTTTTTTTTTTTTTTTTTTTTTTTTTTTTCCAGTACAGCTAATGTCTAACATGCTGCAAATAATAATTTTAAAGTATTTTAGAAAGTCACTAAATACTGATATTTATTTATTTATTATGGTCTGCAACCAACCAGTTTGAATTCTCAAAACTGCTAGTAATCACAAGCCCTTTACTTTCAAGCTTATGGCTATCACCCTTAACCCTTTATCTAATTCTGAGCCTCTCTTCTGCTATTTTGTAAAAGCAGATGTGTAAATAATTTACAGAAATAGTTTTCTTTCACTTGTTCATTTTACACTTGAAGTTCTCTGCTCTATTCTTATATGCCTTCTTCTAGCCCCTTGATTACAAATACATTGCTATTTTATTTTTTAAAAAAATCCTTTTCTGACAGCAACCAGTCAGACTTTCATAGCAAATGAGGCAGACAACAGTAGCCTTAATTCATTTCTTATGGTCATAACTACTCTAAGAACAAATTCTGCAGTCAAAACTAATAAAAACAAAACCAAAACCCAAACAACAACAAAAAGCTTCATTTGAAAAATTCAAAGATTTAAATGAAAAATGCATATAAAAGTATATTTTAAATGAAAGGAATTAAATACTTATAATAAATAAATGTTGTCTTTTACAACAGAAGAACAAGAGTGGGGAATTTGTTAGTGCAAGACTGTTTAGTTCAATTAAACCTATATCTCCTGGTATATACCACATAAAGACACACAACAGAAACCACTACAATTTAGTTTGCTCTCTCTAACTTGATTATATTCTTCAATTCTTGCAGCTGTAAAAAAATCTTAATGTTTATTTAAAAAAAGGGGGGGGGGGTTGTGAGTTTTTAAATTGAAATTATAAGATTGTTTATGCCACTGTATGTAACTCAGTTATACCATACCTGAATTCTGAAAACTAATCTATCCTCAATGAGGATAGAATATAAATATGTGAAGATAAAGATTCCTTTTACTTAATTCTACAATGTTTTGTTAACTACTCGAGTGCTGCCAAATGAATCTGCTAATTCCTTGCAGTAATCATACAATCCTGTAATGCCACCAACATTTAAAAGGAAACTGACAAATATGATTTTATGCACTGAATAGCAGTACTAGAGAAAGACTAGAGAACGTATTAGACCAGAGCATGCAGGACAAAGTGTTGGATTTATTATTACTTTTTTCCACACTTTCACTTCAGTGACTATTTCACTAGTATAGCTAGCATGTCTAGCCCTCAGTGTAGTATTTCTGATTTTTTTTTTTTTTTGCCCCATTTTTCTCACTCGTTCTAGTGATTACAGGATGTTTATAGAGACATTTCTAGCTCTAACCTTTTAGATAAAAATATCTGAAGTGTTGGAAACCTATGGAGACAGCAACCAGCAGCTGTTGTCACCAACATCTACATCCATGGCTTTGCTTCTTATGCTATTCAGCTGTCTCTCCCACTTGCTCCTGGTGGTTGCTGCTTGTGGTGGGAGGGAGAAGACCCTTGCCCCACTTGCTCATGCACAGGAAGTGACTTCAGCCTACACATTGTGAATGGACACTGTGCTGTTTGCTCTGAACACTTGCCACAATTTAGAGCCTAGTGCTGGATGAGTTTCTGTAGCCAGGTGCTGTGGTCAGCAGCCAAAGAGGATCCCAAGAGATGTGCCAGCACCATTAGACACCTGTCCTGTTCTGGTTTCCTCTTTGTTGATTTAATGAGATTTTGTTACTTGGTCATGTCTACCTCACTTCGTAAACCAGAATATTTTTTGTAGTTTTTCTGTTCCTCCCATGTATGTTTAGGAAGAGAATTTCCTGTAAAGGTTGAGGAGAGAGAGAAAGAGTGAAGAGCAGAAAAAAGTTCTTCACCATCAGCAGAGCTTTGACATAGCAGGTGAGTATTGGCAAGTTCTTCTTTCCTAGAGGGCTAGATGGAATTAGGCCCAAATCAACTGTGTTTAGTTGCAAAATAAACTATTATGAGAAGGCAAATACCCTAGCATGCTAAATATACAGGCTGCTTGAAAGTAAAATTGGGTGGAGCCAGTATCTGTTAAAGATGTTTAGTGTTTATGTAAAGACATGAAGACCAAAATTCTGTTTCAGACTATAAACTTAATAAAACTAAGTCATGTGGCAATGGAAAACATTACTTGAATACCTGGAAAATAGCACCTCAAAAAAGTATTTCTTCCTCCTGTTTATTAGCATTGCATAACTATGTGCTGGAGTGATAAAGGGAAGAAGGAACATGGTAAAGGAATATGATTAGTGAAAAGTCAAAGGAAGATTGAGTTAAGAGGTTGTAAAAACTTTCTTCTTATCTGTTGGATACTAAATGAATAATAACCTTTAAATAAAGAATATATATATATATATATTTGGTAAATTGGTTGGCACAGCATGTGAGGCCAGAGTTCTACTTCAAAGAAATACTGGTTTGCTGAAATATTTATCTAATGAGGCCTATGTATGCTATCTCTAGAGAACCAGAGGACCACTTTAGCAAAGTTACAAGCTGGCATTTACTGAGATTTGCAAAAAAAAAACCTTCTAACTGGAAGATGTACTGGCTTCAGTGGAGATTGCATGATAATTTAAGCTTGACCTACAAAGGGGAGGGAAAGAACATTTGATAAATCTCAGTCTGTGCCACCTATAATGAGAACTAATCCCTTAAATGGCTTCAGCTAAGTGACTGCTTCACTTTGTCTGTAAAATCAGTTTGTTTCACAAATTATTAAACTTTGCTGTCAAGATTTACTTTTGATGTCATGTTGCAAATGTCATAACACAGGTAAACATTTTTATGTTGCAACTGGCTTAGGATGGTGGGGAGAAAGAGGGGAAGTTACAAATATTCATTTTTGTTTTTCATGAAGCCAGCAGAACAGGACTGTCACTATTGCAGGTGCATTGGCCCGGAAGGATGAGCACAATCTAGGTGTGCCCTGGCAGCCAACGGGCAAACCTCATTTTGGCACGAGTTAAACACAAGATAGCCAGCCAGTCAAGAGGTGATTCTCCTATTGTGGTATTTCTGCACAACCAATGCTGTGGCCTCACCTTGAATTCTGTGTGAGGTTCTGGGCTCCACAATATAAAAAAAATGTTAAAATACTTGAATGCATCCAGAAGAGGGCAACAAAGCTGGTAAAAGAGGTGGAAGGCATATCTTGAGCAGAGGTTGAGGACACTTGTGTTGTCTAGTCTGGAGAAGAGGCCAAAAGGTGACCCCATTGCTCTCCACAACTTCCTGAGGAAGGGAAGTGGAGAGGAAGGCACCAGTCCTTGCTCCCCAGAAATTGATGACAGGATGTGGAGAAATAGCACAAAGCTGCACAAGGGGAGTTTAAGACTGGACATTAGGAAAAATTTCTCTATCATGGGGGTGGTAGAATACTGGTAAAATACTGGAACAGACTTCCTATGGAGGTGGTAGGTGCCCCGTGTCTCTCAGTGTTCAAGAGGCATTTGGATTATGCTCTCATTAATGTGTTTTAACTTTTGATTAACCCTGAAGTGGTCAGGCAGTTGGGCTTGATGGTCTTTGAAGGTCCCTTCCAACTGAACTATTCTATTCTATTCTATTCTATTCTATTCTATTCTATTCTATTCTATTCTATTCTATTCTATTCTATTCTATCGTAGGTGCAGCACCAAAGATTTGAGTCCTGTTCTGTTTGTTTTTTTCTTAGAGCTGACCTGGATACATGGATGCCTTTCTCCCACTGAAAGATAAACATCCTAAATAGGGGTGACTCCTGTATTACCATCTCACTCTGTGAGTTGATTTTGAAGTAATTGAATTAGAGCTTGAACTAAACTACAGAACTAGAACAAGGCTATTTTAATTTGTATATCCCTTAGTATTTCAGTTTTCATTCCATATTACACAAACACAATTACACAAATATTCAGTACGTTCAATGTTACACATACACATCTCAGAATGTGCATTTCATGTTATATCTGACTGATATGAGTGAAAAAGAGATATTTTAAGTTGTAAACCCATGTTATAATTCAAGTCACATATTCTCTCTTATGATTGTATGAACTATATTTATTGCCTGCAGATGATAATTCACAAAAAACATGCCCCTCTTTGCTATTGTGTTGTTCAGAACGCATTAGTATAGACATTAGTGCATCTAAACTATACTCACTATCATTCAGGAAGGAAAAAAAATGTTAGGAAATCAGTTCAATTTTTAACATATAGTCATTCCCAACTCTTGGAAGAAAACAACAACAACAACAACAACATTTATCACAAGCTAAAATATGAAGAAAAAAGCAGGGCTAAAAATAATAAGCTACACTGCAAAATAAAAGTTTGCAGAAAACGATCTCTCTGAGGATGTTAGAAGCCTGGTAACTCTGGGGGCATTTATGCTAGACAGGGCAAAAAGTTAGCAGTGTCACGTAAGCATTAAAAAAAAAAAAAAAAGAAAAAAGAAAAAAAGAAGCATAAGATGACAACAAAAATCTTTTTCGTTTGAAGGTACTGTATATAAATACAGATCCAGCACTGATAAAAATGAATAAATAAATAAGTGCATAAATATCACATGCACTAAAAGTTACAGTGAAATGAACAGAAATTTGAAAGAAATAGATATATTCTATGCAAAGTATGAAGTACTGTTTCTCTCTGTGAAAGCATTTGGGGAGATCGCTGATCTTTTCTAGTTCATCTGTGATGATGATGTATTTGTCTCACTCTTCTTTAGAGAGAAATTCTCACACAGGAATAGGAAGAGAGAGAGCTTTTCTTCTTGGGTTGATTCTTGTATTATTTTCTACAGGATATAAACTGGAGAGAAGCAAAGGGATGTATTTTCCACATGCTATTTTTCACCATAAATGGAACAGATTGCTTTACAAATGGTGAAACAGATCCTTTTCTCCAAGGAAGCCTGAAGTTTGCTCCTACTTTTGTCCATTTTCATAACTTGATCTCTAAGTCTGTTCAGTCTATGATCCCTAGAGTGCAACTGCACCTTTCTTCCAAGCCAGCACTCAATCAAAAGATGTTGTCAGCTAGCAAAGAGCTTCCACACCCAAAGAATGCCCATCTGCTCAGGAAAATAAAAAATACACTGTGAAAGATGATTAAAGAAGTAACTACCCCTAATATTAATAATGAGAGTCTTCGTGATTGAAAACTGATCACTGAAATGCCATACAACCAAAAACAGTGCCGGAAAACCAATCACAGCTAACAGCAAGGGCAAGAATAATTTCACTGCCGAAAGATCAAACATATCTGGCATTAATGTACAACTTGGTGATACACAGTAATAACATTGACTTAGTGTGTTGGCTGAACATATAGACTAACAGTGCATCAAGTTTTGATCACTAAGTGCAATGAAAAAGGTCTGTGTTTCCAAATGAATGACTGGCAGACAAAAACCTGATATAAGAGAAATCAGGTAAATCTTACCAGTGAATGGTTCGCCTTACCAGAGAAAGATTTTTTTTTTTTTTTTCTCCTTAAGATTATGTAGATATGTTGAGCTATTGCTTTCTGTACTCTCTGGCTTGGTTACAATCAAACATGAAACCTCATCTGCATGTAGACCCAATTCAGCAATCCAAAATCATGTTGAGCAATTGCTAATGCATATAGTCTCACTGAAAATCATTGAGTGCAACTGAAATCCATTGACTGTGAAATTTACATTGCATAATTGTCATATGAATGTGCAAGAAAACACTGTAAATACAAAATAACTTACAACAAGCTTTTTGAAGTATTTATAAATATTTCTAAGGGAGACTATGGGAAAAATAGATTTAAAGAAAAGATGCACTGAGTGGATTTGTAGATCACAAACCACTTTACAGAAAAGACTCCAAAGCATACTGGAAAAAAAATATTTTCACCAATGGGACACTATAACTGTATCTTCTTGCAGCTCCGATGGTATTTGCAATGCCACAGAGATTGTTAGTGTCTTCACTAAAATGTTGAAGAGTAGGATTAATACACTTAGATATATATATATATTTAAAATTTAAAAATGTAAAGCTGCAAGACAATTTCATTTTGGTTTTTATCAGTTATCATTTAATTTTTGGTTTTGGTTTTAGTATGATGTTTGAAGGTTCAGTTTTTCCCCAAAAATATTTTGATATTTTGTTTTTTTTTTGTCATTAGACAACTATATTAAAGCACTGGAAATACTTGGAGAAATAAAATGGCAACATGAAAACTTGATTTTTTACTATTATTATTTTTTTTTGTGTTGATATTGGAATTCTACAGATACTTTATTTTCAGCAGTTACTGTAGGAATCTGTGTTCAGAACTCCTGATTATCACAGGAATATTTGCTTAGTTTCTGCTATCCATCTAAAACAACCCAAGTTAAAGAGCCCAGGACATTAAAAAAAAAAAAAAAAAAAAAAAGTTACATTATTGGGACTATTTACATATTGTTATTTTACACAGTTTAGACACTTTGCAAAAGAAATGACTTATATCCCAAACTGTTTAAGGTTTAAATGGAACAATAGTGCAAGAGCCTAAAAGATCAAAGTAGGAGGAACAAGGGGACAGTATGACAGATCACTTAAAGTTAGTGATATCCATATCCTGAGCAAGGCACATGCTTACAACTCAATGAAATGGAAAGAAAGCCAATGGGAGAGGGGAGGCGGGAAGTTATTTTTGTTTTCCTTTTTTAAATCACTCATGATTTTAAAGACTTCTATCTTGCTCCTTCTCATTCATCTATTCTATAAACTATGTACCTTCAATCACTTCAGGTTCCTTGCCTGTGAAGGTCAACTCCCTTTGCCTTCCATTCTAGTTTTTGCTATATGCTTCTCTTATAAGTTAACAAGAGCCATACCATGTGTTAACAAGAGCCATACATGGTGTTAAGTAAGCAATCATTATCATTTTTTATACATATACACGTGTATGTGTGCAGGAATATATCACAATTAAAATATCTTCTTTTTAAATTTCAGATGTATTCTGGATACGGTCTTTTTATGTGGACAGAGGCGAAGGGACTCAAAGATTCAGGAGACAGGTCCCAGACCACAGTTTTAATGCCAATGTGGAAAATAAGAGACAAAGACAGCATTTTACCACCTTGTTTCCCTCTGCAAGAACTATGCAGGAGCCATTTTTACATTAGAATAAGGTGCTATGAAATACCATTTTTATCACTGATTTTGTCTGCGTAACTGCAGCATGAAATTTGTGGGCTTGCTCTTCCGCTGAATTCTGCTGTCTGTAGTGCATGAAAGACTTCAGCCTGGAAACTTCCTCCAGGGTCATCCTTGTACCCTACATGAAATGAAATATTGTGGCCTTTTGCAGGATCTGTATCTCTCTCCCCACCCCTCCCTCCTACAGCATATGCTTGAAAACTTGTGAGTTCATTCATGTCTCTTCAGTTTTGCAGTCACACTGCCAAATGGGAATTTTCAGTGGTGCAAGTAAGAAGCTACAAGACCTAGCTACAAGACCTAAATTCCTTCATGCAGGGAACATATCATTGCCTCTCAGCATTTTTTGACATGTAAAGAAATAAAACAAAGGTATTCCTTATTTAAAATTTCCTAATGCAATTAAGTTACTGAAAATAAAGAAATAACACACAATTGCT
The DNA here is from genome assembly GCA_011075105.1 of Heteronetta atricapilla. NCBI lineage: Eukaryota > Metazoa > Chordata > Aves > Anseriformes > Anatidae > Heteronetta > Heteronetta atricapilla. The sequence continues at coordinate 119,448,374 of CM021731.1, read as the reverse complement.
TTACACTTTGAAATATCAAAAATGGACTAGGAAAATGCATTTTTTAAATCAACTGTAAAGAATGCATATTGGCCAATCCTACTCTTATTTCTGAGTTTTTGTCCCATAGTGCATGTGGTTTTGAGGATATTTCACTGTCTCCAACTACCAGTACTCCCAAAAGATGAACAGAGTGGGTGAATGATGTCAGGCTGGGTGAATGGGAATATTCAGAAGAACAACCACATTTCATGGAATCCTACAGCAAAAACATTCCCAAGATATCATAGTCAATTCAGTTGTTGAAACAATTTAGTCTGAAAAGCAAAGCCATGGTGAAACTGAGCAAACAGATCACAGTAAAACAGAGAACATGCCAGATGCAATTGTCATTAGAGCAACAGTCAGAATGTCCATCTCTAAATACGAATAAACTACTAATAATTATTTATAAGCTAATTACAAGAACAATTATAAACAGGTAGATTAAATTAGAGATGATCTAGCAGGAAGATCTGTAAATCAGTTTCCTTTAGAGACAGCAAATGAACAGAGACAGTCATTTTATTGTCAAAGCATGCTGTGATAAAGACAATATACACCAGCTTTTCATAAATTTTCTCATGAGAATCCCAGAGAATATGGCTTTTGAAGGAAGTTTTACAACCTTCCAGCACAGACACCATATCCAGCATATGAAGAACAAAACCTAATTTTCCTTGGACTAATATTGGTAAAAGTTACAGACATTTGAAAGAATCCTATTGCTAAAAAGAGTTTGGAAAGGGCAATTTTTGCTATTATGGGTAAAGCATAACTCTTTTCTGTTTGACTTTTGAAATCACTTTGCAAAGCTCCAGAAAGATGTGTCTGTTGGATATGTATCTAAATGTTAATCTTGTGAAAGAGATCCACAAAGGAACTGCTCTTTCTATACTTTTCCTTCAGGAGCAAATTGCCTTCTCATCCAGCATTTCTCATAACCCGAAACTGTAAATGGAGATTAAGGTCTCTCCTGCTGATTTGTTCATGTACATAGCTATCAATAATTGCACCAGTGATCCTTTCCATCTGTACATTTGCTTATGCCTATTTGAATATATTCACACAGTTTTATTTATGAACTGCAATAGTCTAATCCTGCATCATGCATTCTTTTACGTATTCACATGCATGTTTAGTGTTTTTGTGAGTCTAAGTATGCAAATATATGAATTCGACATTGATTTCTGTTGTAAGTATCCCAGGCAATTAACACTAATATTCAAAGCTAGCTGTGCACATTCTTTGTTGTGTCAAGTTTCTTTTCACAGCTGCAACTGAAAAGAAAGGATGTCAGAGTGGAAGATTTTTAAATTCAGGACTGAAGGCTCAAAGAGTATTGACCATTTTAGTTCCCACTTTTATAGTTTTTATACCTGGTACAGTCACACTGCACATCATGAAAACAGTACTTCTGTTTCTAGCTGGCAAAATTCAGTGGTAAGACTTCTTTTTGGATGTGTGCAAACTGTCTGTGAAGCAAAAAGTCAGTTCAATATTCTTAGCTTTTGTTCTCTATGTGGAGAAATTTGTACTTGACTAATCAGTGCTGATGACATTAGAAAGACTTCTGGCAATTCACATCATCACAGAACAGATGAGGCAAGAAAGTGCTTCTGCAGATCGTCTGGTTCAACTTCCCTGGTCAGAGGAGGGCAAGAACAATTTTCTCAGAGTCCAGCTGGATTTTGAATATCTCCAGTGATGTCCTCTCCACATCCAGTGTTTGGGTGTCTTAGGATTTTTCCCCGTTATGTTCAGCCAGAATTTCCTGTATTTCAGTTTGTTCCCTTTGCCTCCTGTTCTGTCACTGGGATCCACTGAGAAGAGTCTGGCTCTCTCATATTTACTCCCTCCATTCAGTATTTGTATACATGGTTAAGATCCCTTGAGAAGTATCTTCTCCAGCCTCAGACTTTTCTCATGTAATAGATGCTCCAGTGCCTTAATCATCTTTGAGGTCTTCTGCTAGACTCATCACAGTATGTCCATGTCTCTCTTGCACTGGGGAGCCCATCACTAGACCCAGCTCCCCAGCTGTATCTTAACATAGTTAAGAGGAGGCATCACCTCTCTTGATCTGCTGGTGTTGATACACCTAATGTAGTGCAGGATGCTGTTGGCATTCATTGCTGCAAGTGCACGCTGCAGGCTCATGTCCATGTCTGTGTCCACAAGGACTGCCAAGGCCTTTTCTGCAGAGCTCATCCCAGATAATCAGCCCTCCTCCTGTACTGGTGCATGGGTTATTCCTCCTCAGGTGCAGGATTTGCTAGTTCACTTTATTATCTTCACGAGAATCCTGTCAGCCCATTTCTCCAACCTACCAAAGTCCCTCTGAATGGCAATATGCCTAGGTGGTGTATCAGCCACTCCAGTTGCAGTTTTACATCATCTGAATCAGCAATCAAAATTGCTGAAGGTGCACTATCCCTTCTTTCAAGATGCAGAGGTTATCTTATCTTGATTTTGGTCTATAAAACTAGGATACCTGTTCACTGTTACTCGTTATGAACCAGATCCACAGGATGCAGAGCTAGTATGTAAACATAATCACAGACTATTGACTTATCACTAAGAAAATATTCTTGCATGAAATACAAAATCTGCCCCAAATGTTCTGTATTTGATCTTAATTTGAAACAAAGATTTAAAAACTCTGTTTGGTTAGCATCTTTTGGTGATTCACTATTTACCCACAAATGTACAATCTGGACTGAGAAAAAAATGGCAAAATGGCAACATTTTCAAATCTGAAGCCCTGATGGTAGGTATTTAGTGTAATATTAAAATATTTAATGAAGTTAATGGATTCTTAGTTGTGTTGTGTATCTCCTGTTCCCTGTGAAGGCTGGAAGGATTAAGACCAAGCAACTTATTAAGATGCAGAAATATGAAGAAGTGTCCATGTTAAGGACTTTCTGTATTTTTAAATAGAGCTCTGATTAATATTAAACTGATGTGATGTACTTATGCTTAGCTCAGTTTAGCTGAAGGGTGCCAAAACCATCAGTTGGAAGGGGATGAACTTCCTATATGGTAGGAAAAGGGGAAAAATGAGCATATAGATCTCATTTACATCAGAAATACTGCATATTTGAATTTTCTTTTTTTCTTTTTTTTTTTTTTTCCTTTCTTTTTCTTTTTTCTTTTTTTTTTCTTTTTCTATGCAATGAGAAAACTACACTACTAGGACATAATTAGTTTACTTGTTTCCTGCCTGTCACATATTTTTATCACTTACATAGGTTGCTGAGTATCTAACTAAATTATAATAAAAAGCATTCATGATATTCCTTCATGATATGTTTCTGGGAAAATGGTAATATGCTTTATTTTATATGAATGGAGTCTGTGCTCCAGTTACTGTTTTCAATAATTCCTGTATTCTTTAGGCAGTTTCTTAGAACCAGTAGGGTCACTTTACTGTTACTCATATCATTAATCATTATTATTAATAACAATTACTGTTATTATTACTGCAATATGCATGTAAGGGAGAACTCAGATGTCTACTTTTTGGAATAGTTGCTATCAACAATATTAAGAAAAAAGCCTTCAAAGAGAAGCATTACCCAATTTGGTAATTATTGTTACTCCTCTCAGATCCCATTTTCATAGGGATTTATTCTTTATTACATAAGTGTTTTCAAATTTAAATAAAAGTAGGCTTCAGTTTATGAACCAATTTCTGCTTTGCATTATGAAGGTGAATATGTGAAGTTTTCTGTGCTTTTGAAGAGAAAATTTTTGTTGTTATAATAACATTAGAATCATATATGACACACACACACACACACAAAAGAGATACATTTTTTCAATTCTGTTGGCAGAAAAAAAGGAAAAGAAAAAAATCCACAAAATAGATGAGACATCAAGTTGAGCACTAGATATGGTGAGAATTGATACTTTCAAATCTTGTGTGTTGGGTTGCAGCTTTCAATATTTCTATGAAAAAATCTGAGTTAGCCATCATTATATTAAATAAAAAGATCATGTTACATGTTAGAAAATAATAATAATAAAAAAAATCATATTTCCTGCAATTTATATGGATTTCAGATCCAAAATCTTTTGGTCTTCAAATTTAATTTCCACATTAATAAGTGATTACAAAGATGAGGATGCTTGCAACCAATCACAGAAATATCTTACAAGTGAAATTCAGCACTGAGAACCTATTCACACATTGTCAGTGTTTTCATTTATACAAGCATGATCACAGGAAATGATGAAAGAGAAGTTTTAATAATTTCTTGGTGACTGTCAAAACTTCAAATCCAAATCCAAGTCTGTGAAAGTGAATTCCATCCTCAGAAGCTGATGGAACTGAACCCAATTATGGCAGGCTGAATTTGGTCCAGAGACCAAACTATAAACTTCACATACAAGCAGCCTTCCCTTCAGGTTCAGGAAAGCTATGCATGACATTTATGTCCCATGGAGAAAGTGACAGTTACCTCTAGCAGATTTAGTTCCAACTTTGTCTCCTTTCAAGATTTTTTTTCCAAGTATAATTATAGAGCACATGTGAACTCAGTCTAGTCTTCTCCATCCCACACGCCCCAAGCTGAAGTCTTGAAGTATTTTCTAAGTTATTTCAGTAAACACAGTGTTGGATAATTTGCAGATTTCTTTCAAGGACTAGAAAGGAGGACAACATTTTTTTCTTTAAATTTGTGTTGTGTACTGTGTTATGTTCTTAGTTAAGAAAATATTACCATCCTCTTTACAGACTTGAACTTTCATGGGGTTATTTTTGCATATTTTTTGTATTGTTAATATACTAAGACTAAAATCAGATTTTAAAGACAAATTCATAAAATCCAGAATACACAAAGTGCACTGTAATTTGCAATATTGACATCACTGTAGATCACTTAGTTTCTCTTAATGATAAGTGATGCTCCTTGAGAATACTGCAACAAAAATTAACTGCAACTAGTTATGCTCGCTGCCGCAATAGATTCAAAGATTCTTTCAGACTGATGAAACAGAGAAAAAAGGAAAGTACAAAGGATATGAAATCCTCTTATCAGCACAAGAAGGCATACATTTCCTAGAAACTCATTTTACATTATTTTACAGCATTTCTTAGGGATCTTGATTTTGGTGTGTTCTGTTGCTTTTACTCATCTATTTGCAACTGCTTTATCCAATTAATACCATAAATTCATGAATTAATAGTCCTTAATATTCTAGCCCAGGCATATTAACATCTTAATCACTTTCTTAGAGCAGAACAACCTAGCTCATGCCCCCATTAAAGATGTGGATTAGAAAAAACATTCCCATCTGCAATGAGAATAGCTTAGCTCAGGAATGTATCATAAATAACATCAGTGCATTTCTAATGAAAATTGTGCTCACTTAGTTTCTCATATGTCTAAATATTACACAAATTTATCTTGTAGGATATTTGAATAAATAATGGAGAAAGTCTTAGCAGCAATGCTGGCTGCCTTCTTCCTCTACCCATACTACTACAAAAAAAAAAAAAAAGGCAAAAATACAAAAGGAAATCATAGGCAGAGTGGGCCTAGTTATTTTCCTATTAACAGAACTTGTCCTGGGCTTCATCTTTTCTGTCTATGGAACAACTGTTACTAACACACTTTACTCCCACAACAGGTCCAAATGTTGGCAGCATAGCAGCGCTGACAATTAAGGCTAATTGGAATAATTGCATTTAAAGGAAATCAGTTGTGTGTCAGAGCTTTGATATAGAGTAGAATCTAAAAGTGCATGTACGGACACCTACCCAGCTACATTCATACCAGGATATTTCCTTGGTATCATCCTAAATCTGTTTCAATCAACTAATTATTACCATCAAAAAATTACACATCCTTCCTAAGAGGATGCCTTACTTGCATTGACAAAGGCTGTTGGAGAATGACCAGTCTCTCACCTCAGAAGAGAGAGAAGCTGTTCCTCCAGTTTGCTGAGGTCATAGTTTGCTGTAAGTCATATGTGTTCTGAGTACAGACTTACTTCAAGGCTTTGCATCAGCTCGGGCTGCACTGAATTTTGCTGGGCAGATATGAAAGCAAAGGTTTTCAATTCCATTCCAGAAAGGAGGAAAAGGAATGGATGAAATGTAATGCTTGCTCCTCTTATTGATAATGGGAAGAGTGGGGAACACAGCCACTGCTTTGGGGGAAACCACCCCTGTCTATCCCCACTTCTGTTGAAATCATCTACTTGGCATCCTGGCCCCCTTTTATGTGGCAGTGAGAATAGAAATCTGGGGCTCTTGGGAATCTTTTGCAGGTGTCATATAGCAAAGAGTTGTTAATCACTTTGTTGCCCAATACATTTTTCCTATGTCAAGAGCAGCTACATTGCTTGAAGGATGGTCATTGAATTAAATCCTACTGGTCCTTACTCAAGTTAAACTGAATAAACTCATCGTCATAAATTAATTTGAAACAGTACAGGTTCCTCCATGCCTTCCTTTTAATTTCTGTGTTTAAAAACTTGTTGTCAAAACCCATTAGGGTTTTGGAAAACAAGGAAAACAAAAATGAAAACAAAACCAAAATCAACAATAAAAAGTAGTGCATTTAAACTTTCCCCAACAACAAGCACACAGTAAAGTCATGTGTCCAACACATTCATTCATATGCACAAACACACTTGAAAATGAAGACAAATCATTTCCCCAGCAAGCTATCTCTATACAATCTTATTCATAGATAACTAGTCTGACTGATAGTAGAATTTGCAAATTCATATGAGCAATTTGCATTATTTGTCTAATTAATGAAATATATATTGATTAGCTCATGGAATTTCATGTTTCCCATGTCTAATTTTAAATTGTTATTAAATGTTAATATGGAAAATGGTATTCATATTTTTTAATCAAGATTGAACAAAACTACTAATTACGATTTGAGTGCCATTGAATCATATCTGATTCAGTTGCCAAAGCAGTGGGATTTTTTGCAAGACACTAAGGATTTCTTCCTGACAGTCTACTGCTCTTTTCATCTACTCACCCTACCTCATTCTATTTTCTCCATTTGAGACAAAAAAATTCTCATGCATTAAATTTGAAGGTCACTGGTTAGGTTTCATTCATTGATCACTACATAATTTCATTTACTGTTTCTGTTATGGGAAAAATGGCACAAAGCTTCTACAAGCCTGACAGCTAACTCTGAAGTCTTATATCTTCCCAGGGTCTCTACAAATATTAGGCTCAGTTTTACAAACTGCTATATTATCAACTGAAATTTAAAAGAGAGGAAATTTTAGCACTTCTCAAACGAGCAAAAGTATTCTTCATTCTCAGAAACTTTGTTCTCAGAAACTTCTCAGAGCCAAGCTGAAAAAAAAAAAAAAAGTTAAATCTTTTTTTTTTTTTTTTTTTTTTTTTATGCTATTGGTTGGCAAAGCTGTTATTGGGTGCTTATAACTGTTCTGTCTGGTCTCTAGCTAAATTGTCTCAATGAAAGGATTTAGAATGATCACCTCTCCTTTCTGCACTGCTGTGGATAATGGTATTTATGTCTCCCTGAGAATTATTTGAGGATTTACTTAAGTATCAAACAATCTGATATCCAAATGCTCCATGGACATGTAAAACACTGGTATCAGTAAGCAATACTTACTGCTTAGCTATGGAAGACTATAGCTAATAGAAGTTATAGCTATTAACTTCTCAAGGGATGAAATTTAGACACTACTTGTTCTGTGAATATCCCATATGTTTGCCCAGCACAACACAAATCTGAACGGAATTACAAGAGGCTTGGGTGATTCACTAATATTACTTCACATTAAATAAAGACAGTAGGAAGTCTTAACAGTGTTGTATTTCAACACTGCACTATGCTCTGAGAGAAAATGGCCACAAGCTGGAAGGATGGAAAAGTCATACTGGCTAAGCAGTCAGTTTCTCACTTAATATTACTGCTGTTGTGAATGCCTAGTATGTGCTTGGATGGCCAGAGCAGAGAGAAACAGCTGCCTTTAAAATGTCTTTGTTGTTGTTGCAATACACTCATTTTAGTATTTAAAATGCTAGTGATGTGGTGAAATAAACAGTTCTCCTAATCGTCTAACCAGTAACAGAATCATTCTATTATGTTAACGAGACAAATTTAGGTGTTTTTACATTTTTATTCATTCATTTATTTATTTATTTTATTATTATTCTTTTTAATGCAGTTATTTATCAGGGGAACAAAAATCCAGACAAAAGTCTGGTTTGTCTGAACATTGCACCCTACAGTTTCATAAGCAAAGGTAAGCTTCTTGCAGCTGGATAGAAAATAAAAACATACAATAACTAGTTTCAAAATACAATAAGAAGTTTAACTGGCTTCTAACCAATGTCCTGATCCACAAGACAGCTTCAGCTTCCCCATGGGCATTTGGCACCTAAAGCTGCAAGTGTTCTCCAAAGATATCCACACTTAAACATGAGCTCCCTCAAGTGATGGCAAATAAAAGTGACATACCACTGCTTATCCTCTGTGGAGGCAGCACCTTGGCTCTGTTGTCTTGGCTGGGGACCCTGCCAAGCTCATCAGAAGTGATCTAGTGCTGGTGTTGCAGCCGGAGGTCATTCTACTTTACTAGCTGAAGTAAAGTGATTTTTACCTCTGTCTGAAGTAAAAAACAAAACAAAACAACAACAACAAAAAAAAAAAAAAAAAAACAGTGTGGAGGCTGTGGTTCAAAGATGTAGAACTACAGTGCTTCCCACGTGGTTTTCCAGAGATGACACATCACCAGGGCTATGATACCAAAAATGATGGTTTCTCCATAAACAACTTATCTTGTTTCTGATCACTTCTTCACTCTGTTTAATGACTACTGGGGGGAAGCAAACAGAAGGAAGAGACATTTGCAAAACACTTTGCTCTTGCCAAAACTGATGGCAAAGACTGTTTGAGTCAAGCAGGAGTGGGCTGAGATTAACTGTAAGAAATCTGAGATGATGTGCAATCAGAAACAGAAAGACAGGTGCAAATATGATCCCAACTACAGACGCCAGCTTGATCTTTTCCCCCTGAATCCATTTTCTGCTTAAATGTGTGGGGGTGGTGCTGAAGCAGTTCTCGGTGGTTCCTCCATAGTACTCGCTAAGGGCCAGATTTCTGAACTCTGCCAGGATGCAGCAAATCAATGGATAGTATTTTAATATGCATTTTGATAGGTATTAGTTCATGTTATTCATTAGTTCAAGATTGTTTAATTCTTTATGAAGGTAAGCCACCAAAGAGGGAGAAGGGAAAAGCAGTAAGCCTATATACATCTCAAAGACCAAAAACAGACAAGGAGGTTAAGATGAAACAGAAGAATGAAAACAAAAATGAAATCAGCACTTCGAGGAAGACAATCAGCTACATGGCTCTTAATGGGAATTTGTTTCTCGTTAGTCAGTTACCTTTAATACCAGTTTAAAGTCATTAACTGCCTCAACTGCTGCATGTAGAGGTATTTCTAAAATATTGGGTATATCTTTTGTTTATATCTTCCTTCCTCCTTTGGTCAAATCTAATTTTTGGCAATAATTTAGGAGATGGACCTCCTACAAAAGCCTCACTGCCCCATCCTAGATCCCTTATTCTCTAGTACTCAAAAATTAGGACCCTATCAAATTGAATTTTTCAATTCTGGTCCTAAAAGACATGAGGAATAAGAAGGAAGTTTGGCTAGAGACATGTTTTGCTAGTGACCTCAAAACAGAAAGAAAATTTAGGAAAGCCTTCGCAATCCTCAGAAGCATTGTACCTACACGACTTGTCATGTCTGTTTAAATTTTGAAATATTTGGGGCAAAAATATAGTGTTTGTAATTTCATTTTTATTTTTATTTGTTAAACATACACAGAAAATTATTGGACCAGATGTGCCATCAGCCCAACAACAAAGTACCAGTTAATGCTATCTGAACCTACTAAAAGCTGGAGCTTTACTCCGGACTTTTAGAGGTCAGGGAATCTGAAGCTGCCCAAGACAGTTTTTTTTTGTTGTTGTTGTTTGTTTGTTTGTTTGTTTGTTTTGAATGTGCTACTTTTCATCTTCACACATAAAAATAGAGTCCTTAGTGATATCATATACTCATCTCTAAAGGGTACTGTACACAACAGAGCGGTTTGTCTTTGACCATATGATGTCTACCTGAGTTAATTTAGTTTGTTTTAGTTACTATATTTCAAATTATGACAACAAATTTGCATAAAATATTATCATTGAAGGCACATATTTTTTTCTGGACTGTATTTCTGTTCCTCTTATCTCTCCTTCTTTTAAAATACTGTTTACATAGCATATAAATTAACTTCTGATTACTTTAGTTTTACCTCTGCTATTATGGGTAATTCACTATAATCAAAAATGAGGTTTCCATTCCAATTTTTGTAAAATAGTAGTGGTTGTATTCATACCTCAGCTACCTTGTTGTTAGCCTAACAGGAAGCTTTCACCACAGAGGTGGCTGCTGTGATTATGTTTGATCAGCCATAAAGGGTATTTCCCAGCACAAGAAATGGAAATGCTTTTACAGCCTTTTAGGTAATTTCAGAATTTTTTGTTTTGTTAATATGAGCTTTTGCCATCACTAACATTGTGATCCAAATCCCATTTGAAGGCAATGGAAAGTCTCCCATTGAGTCTGATGGTCTTTGGATCATCAGATCATCAGATCATCAGACTAAGTGCATTTAGTCTTAATGAGATGTTAATGTGAATTTTATGCTACTGTGTATATGAACAGATTCCCCAATAATTGAAAAAGAGTGATCTGGCTTTTAATTTTATTATTATTATTATTTAACTTTTGCTCCAATTTGCATGCACGCAGAAGGAGAATTTATGAAGCTCATACCTTTTCCCTCCTGCAAACCTTTATCAGTGACAGACTACAGATTGCAGAAAACATTGTCCACTTTTGCAGTGATCTCAATGAGAAGGAAATACCGTGCTCCTCATTCGTCTCATTGTGTTAAAACTTAGGTTCGAGAAAAGGCAAAATTAGGACTAAATACTCACTCTCTATCTGAGGGAAATCTCGACAAAAATATTCTTTGTTTATTGCTCCACCTGGCGGGAAATAAGTGCACTTCAAAGCGGCTCTGGAGGGCTGAGGGAAGCTGGCTTGGAAAGCGCGCAAGAGGGGACTGCCCGACCTACCAGCGTCACCTCCAGCGTCTGGCTGCTGTGTGGGGACCATCAGGTTTTTTTTTTTTTTTTTTTTTTGATGTTTTACTACATCTGAGAAGGGTTGAGTTTAGAAGGTTTCATGTCAGAGACAGTGGGAGATTTGGAGTGGGTCAGTACAGGGGGTAGAGTACAGCCATGCACAGGTAGCATGACTGGGGTAATGTAATGATGCTTTCTTGCAGCTCTGTCATGCAAATTTGACTTCCCTGAGGATGCTGGGACATTGTTTGACTCACAGTAACAAAAAGATAAACCTATTCATTTCAATGGCCTAATACACAACATAATGGGTAAACAAAAAATTTCAGGGTTATATACTGACTGGGAAAGTTTTCCACAGATGAATACATACAAATTATCAAAAGAGAAAAGTGCATCTTGTGCTAATGTCTCAGTCACTCTGAGAGGAAAAAAACACATTTGCTTGATATCAGCAATACTAATGATTTAGCTAAAAATGCTCATTGAATGTGGAAAATTGGAGAATGAGCACATCCATGATAATATATATATGTATATATATATTGACCAATGTGGGCAGTTTCAGTACTTCTCAGAACATGTTCTCACATTTTAAATCTAATCTTTTATAAATATTCAGAACACAGACAGAAGTTTAAACTAATATTTTCATGGCCTTAGGCAAAAAGGAAGCTTTCTATGTTACATAATGCACTGCACCTTTAAAAATCTCAGAAAGGGACTCACCCCAAGCTGAACTACCACTTCCCTAAAGCCAAGCCATGGCTCCAGGTAGGCTATAGGACATGTGGTTGAAGTGGCACATCCTCCTTAGGACAGCTGTCCCAGTCAGATGGTGGGAAATAGGTTCTGAGATATGTGAGCTATTTTGGATGCTCACATCCTCCTCCTTACTGCTGGCTTGGATGTGGTGCTGTGAAGGGACCCCAGGGTCTCATACTTCTCAACAGAGAGGAAGCAGCTTGTTTGGCAGGGCTAACACAGTGAAAAGCACATGAAAGTCAAGGATTATGCTTTGGACTGAAGCACAAGGAAAGAGAGACATCTGCAACCAGGCATGTTGGAGGGGCATATCAGCCTATGTGATGGTGTAATGCATGCAGCCAGGAGTGCATGATGAAGACTGTGCATACACTTGGACACATGAAAAGCAAAGATCTTTCTGTGGATCTATAGCCAGACCACGTGGTCTCTTTTGGCAGGAGAGGTGGCAAGCTCTGGTCTAAGTATTTGACACCAGTACAGTGGAAGTATGAAAAGCGTTACCAGTGGAGATTGCTTATAAGAACTAATATTTTCTCCCCATTCCTTCAATATCTGCTTATTTGGTAAAGAACAATTATTAGATGGGCCACAAAGTATAAATTCTCATTTTGTTGATGTATAATTGAGATATTTGTAAGTCAATCTCAACAGTGTAAAATGTGTGGCACACCTGACTTTTAAATACAAACTTTCCCCAAAGCATCTTGGGAGGCCATTACAAACCCTCTTTTCCCCCCAAGCCATACTATCTCTGTATTTTTTTTTTTTTTAATGTCAGCAAATTAAGTTAATTCATTACACTTTTCATATTCATCATAAAAGCTTCAGCATGACATATTCTAGGAGAGTGGTGATCTCCTGGATTGCTTGAAAACATGCAGTTTTTCAGGGAAAAGAAAGATGCTGCCTGCATTAAAACCCCAAACAGAAAAACTTGCATTTACCAGAAAACTATTATATTATGCATTTTGGCCAAGAATTTTCTAATCTAGCTGAAGCCTGAGTAGCCTTCAATGTTACGAGCTTCCAGAGTGCAGTGGTGGAGTTTTGCCATGGGTAACCACAGTAAATTTAGATCTGAAATCACACTCTCAAACAGATAATTACTGTGATCGGCCAGTCACAACGGCCCTGTCGACTCAAACACTTGCCCTGTCCAGGTTGTGCTAGTACGTCCAGCACTGCCTGTGATCCCCATCAGCAATACAGGAGCAGCAGTAGTGTGTCGAGTGAGCTCTAGCAGAAGATGTCTTTTATGTATGCTCGCAAGCCGATCATCCCGGCTGGTAGGTATGGTTTGTTTACTCTGTGAATTCCCCTTTGTGCTTCCCCTCTTCACCCACATCTGCACTGAGCAAAATAAGTATATAAATGAAAAGGAACTGAAGCTGACAGACCACAAGTTTGCTGCCAAGAGAAGATTAGTTCCCAGACATGTAGAACAAGAAGACATTACATTTTTGTCATAGATGTGCTCAATGAGCAGAGATTATTTACAAGGTCCAGGGTTTAAGTGTGGCAGATGGATGTAGACTAGCAGTTCCCATGAACAAAGATGCCATTTCAAAGAAAAGGTGTGTTCAGCTTCTGGAAAAGAAATTTACCTCTCAGCAGGGACTGGCAACTCTAATCTTATTTACATTTCTCACAGCAGCACTACACATCTCTCATTCTCAGCTCTAACTCTCCCTGCCAGCTGAAGCTGTGCTGTACAGATAGGTAGTAAATAATGTAGGATTCTGCAGGTTGTCGTCAGGCCTTTTCCTTCTCTCTGTGCTGCAAACTCCTTTTCAGAAGCAACAGTTAAACTGTCAGCAGAGTGGGATTACAAATCTGATATTCAGTACACTTTTGGATAGTTACAGCTTTCCAGCTTTTTCCATGAATAGGTGCCAATCATCTCAATGCTATGCTGGCGAGGCACTTTGTTAATGGTTAGTCATTTTTCAAATGGAGATCAGAGAAACAAGCACAGGAAGATTGTTTGGTAGATTCGTGGAAGGTACAATAAATGTTAAGGCTGGAAGACAACCTCATTTTATTTCTAGGTTCCGAATTAAAGTATTTTTCAATGTTATTTTAAAGAAGTTGCATAGCCACATAACAATTCCTGAGCAGTTTTTGTAGTAAATATTTAAAATTTTGCTGTGTGAAAATACAAATAGACATATTAGAAAACCGTGTTGTTTTTCATTATGACTTTTGTACATAATAAAAATGTTAAAAGTAATATAGTTTCTTGAAAAATAGTACTAGCACTTAGAGTATAATCTTGAAGATGATGTTATTTTACAAAGGTACTCGTAATAATGCCTGTTGTAATAAAACAGAAACATGTTTCGCTGTAAATTCTCAGTAAAGCAATCCAACTTAGAGAGCTGGAAAAAGATGGATTTATATTATGTTGTTCATTTTAACATCATGGTTGTTCTTCATTCTGCAATTTGTATAGCTTTATTAACAAACATATTTGTCTATTGGATGGAGAACATCAAATGGCCCAGATTAAACACCCATGAGACTCCAGCAATAACGGCTCCTGTCAGTGTATCTGAACACTGAATTCATCTCGGGATTTCAGCTCAAGTCCTGCAACCACTACTAAGGTCAGGAATCTCAAGCACAGGAGTAAGGAAGGAGAGCTCAGGTTTTGAAGAGCCTTATGACTCTGTTATCTCTCTCAACAACTGCTCCTGGGGGAAGGAGTTAAAGTGTTTCAGTGAAAGAGGACTAACCCTGTTCAGTAGGTCAGAGGCTGAAATTGTTGGGTCTGGCATACATAGCAAGTTGCCAGGGCAACGCTGCACTCTGTCACCAGCATAATGCTGTACCCACACAGCAGCATTTGCATAAGCCTGTCCCACAGAGATCCCTCTTGAAGGGGTGGGACATTGAAGCAGAAGCAACAAAGGTCTCTAGGCTTGTGATAAAAATGTGAACTCTCACAAGAAAGTGCCTGCCTTTGTTTTTGATTAACAGCACAAACAGTGGCACGTCAGGTGGAGCTCTGGCTGGTGCTAGTAAAGTTACTTAATCTCTTACTCCTTAGCCCTAGCTAAAAAGGCTGCACTTGCAGGATGGGGACAAAGGAGAGAAATCAATGTCTTTAAAAAAGAAAAAAAAAAAAGAAAAAAAAAGAAAATAAAATAAAGGAAGAAAAAAGTGAAAGCCTTGAAATCAGAGATGATTAGCATTTTTGTGATTTTTCCCCACATCACATTGCAGTCAGAGATCTATTTGTCATCGTCTCAGCTACCTTACATACTTGATAGTTCAGCATGATATTTACAGAGAAAAAAGAAGAAAAACTGCCATGTCATTTTCCAACAAAAAAAAATCCATTTTGTGTTGGTTTTGCTGAGCTAGAAAACATGCATATATATGTATACATATATATTTATATATATATATATTTCTTAGCATTACATTAAATGTGTTTTCTAACATTTTCTAACATTATTTCCTGGGAAGGGATCACAAATTTCACTGTTTTAGGGGATATGAAACAAACAAACAAACAAACAAACAAACAAAAATAAATGTAGTCTGTCATCTGTCCTCCACTCATTGTCTTTTTAAAAAAGAAATTATATCTAAAAAAGAAATGATCCTCTAAGACTCTGTACAGAAAATGACAGAATATACCTTCTAGTGTCTGACTGGTTACAACAGAGAAAATGTGAATAGCAGTGAAAGTGAACCTAAACCATAATTTAACAACATTTCTTTGTCCTCACATTCATATATGAAATTATAATGTTAAAGTGAAAATGTGGCAGGTTATAATATTTTGTCAACAAAATATTTGTTATCAAGAGCAATCACATTTTCTTTTACCAATAAGCTATTTCTTGTTTTAATGCACTTCTTTACAGCCATGCACCATGGGTGAGTTCTCAAAACCCTGTCCTTTGACTTTAATTATAAAAAACTCTGTTTTTCAATTTATGTGTGAAATATTTTTTCCTCACTTGTCTGTGTGTCTACATTTCTATAAATACTGAATGACATCTGTGCTCAGCTCTTGCTCAGGCACGTCCTACTAAGTGATGACACCATCATTACACTCATGGCATGATGGGGTCACATCTGCTCAGTCATTCCTTGAAGCCCCCAACAACACCATACAGTCAAAGCAATATAAACTCAACACCTTTTTACTTATTTTGGTTTTGTAATATCTGACAGTTGTTCCAACTGTAGGTGTTTCCCTAACATCTATGACAAAAATTAACACAAAACTCTATTCTATTCTCCCACGTGTCTTGGTCTATTCTCCCACGTGCCCGGTGATAGGACAAGGGGGAATGGGTTAAAGTTGTGCCAGGGGAGGTTTAGGTTGGATATTAGGAAGAACTTATTTACCAAAAGGGTTGTTATGTATTGGAATGGGCCACCCAGGGAAGAGGTTGAGTCATCATCCCCAGAGGTCTTTAAAGATGTTTAGATGTAGAGCTTAGTGATATGGTTTAGTGGAGGACTTGTTAGTGTTAAGTCAGAGGTTGGACTAGATGATCTTGGAGGTCTCTTCCAACCTAGATGATTCTGTGATTCTGTGAAGTCTTAAAAAGAAAGTACTTTAGTGATTTTGATGCTTGAGCCTTGTCCTTATTCATTTTTAAAAATATATATATATATATTTTTGTTTTTTTGTTTTTTTTTTTTTTTTTAAAAAGACATTTTTACAAGACTCCTCCTTTTTAATATTATGAACTTTTTAGTGCTATGAAGCTAGTGGTGAGATTGATGAAAATGCTAAAGCATGGAGGACATTTCACAGATGCACAGATGTGGAAAAAAAGTGGAAACCTTTGAGAAAAGAAGCTCCTGGCTGACAACACTGAGTGAAGAGTGGGAGAAGACAGTGAATACCAAATAGTATGGGTGTAGTCCAAATCCAACGCTGTGAAAGTATTCCTTACCTCAGAGTTCTGACTTTTTTTTCTTATCATATATCCTCTCATCTGTCAATCACCTAATGATCTTTTGACTGACAGCAGAAGGCAATCTCTGTACCACAACTCTGAATGATTTTATTAGTGAGAATTGTTTAATAACATGTTTAGCTCTGCCTATCTTGGTTTTAGGTGATCTCAGTAAGAAGCTAGAAAGACTAGAAGGAACTTGAAGAAAATGTGCAGGTAGTTGCAAATGGAAGATGAAGGTAAGACACAAATGTCCTTTTGTGGAATGTGAATGTACTTAGTAGTACATTCGTTCTCCTAAACATGAAGCTGAGATCTGACCATGATGTCAGTATTAATGCACATACACAATGCTTCAAGGGAGCGTGGGTGGTAGAAACAAGACTGTTTTGATTTTCTTTAAAACAAAGTAAAATCAGAAAATGTAAGACAAAGAATACTGTTTTGAATTTGTTCTCTATAGAGTGATAAAAATTGCAATAGAAAAAAAAATCCCCAGATAATTAAACTGAATTATATTTCTATTACATGTTTGAGGAATGAAGAATTCTGTACTCTTAAATTCACTGCCATTGTGAGCATGTTTGCCAACATGTCAGTGCTACCTAGGCTCTCTGTGTTAGCTAATTTTCTTCTGATGGTTGTCTCTGATCCTCTTCCTTTCTATTATCATTTGTCAACTGGTAGGTAAAAGCTGATGCTTTTTGAGCTTGATAGGCAGCAGGTTCAATACCAAATTGCCTGCTGGTCAATGTAGTGAACTTTGAAGGCTGAGCTGCAACATTACATTAGCAAAGGAGTGTTGATTTGTTTTTCTCTAACCCAAAGGCAATCATAAATCTAAATAAAGATATTTCTGGTCTGTAGGAACTGTAGCACTGATTACTGGGGATTTTTTTTTTTTTTTTTTTTTTTTTAGCTATTAATCAAAACTTGCCTTCTATCTCCAGCACATTTTTCATCTTGGTTGGAGATTACAAGTACAGTAATTCAAATTTCTTTGGACAGCTTATAGTTCTACATATTAAAAAAAAAGAAAAAAAAATGTTTTATAAGTGTTTTATTGTTTCAAGTGTAGAAAAAAACATTTGTTCTGCATATACATGCTGAAGATGTTAGAGTTTGTATCTCAGATCATCTACAGATTTCTTTTCTCTTCGCTACACTCCTTTCCTCTGTCTAACCACCACACTGGTAACAGGGCTGAATGCATTCTTATGATATAATGGGATTTTTTAATTTTTTTTTAATTTTTTTTTTTTTATTATTTTTTTAGTTTCCTGGTAGAAGAAATAAAACACAGAAGAAAAAATGGGTAGTGGAATGACTTTGATAGAACTGTCTCATAGATACTTCTCTTCTCTGGATTTGTTTGTTTTTATGTCAAGAATTTTTTAAAATAATAGTGAAAATGAGAAATTATCGAATATATCCTGTCTCTGAGTGGAGTGTTCATTCAACTACTCTAAGAATTGTTTGTTATTGCTTGTGATCCTGCTGAGCAGTGTGTATATTCCAGCTGCATCCCTCTGAGGAGAGCACACACTAAAAAACTCTTGCCATGCTATGTGACATCACTGTTAGAAAATAAAAAATTAATTAAAAAAAATCCATAACCTTCCCTATTAATTTCATCAAAGTTTTCAGTTTCCTTCTGAAAGTTTCCAAAGACTTAACTAGAAACCGTTAGAAATGGTAAACAAAACAGAAAACAACAACTTCAGTCACTGTATTTTTTTTTTTTAATTCAAATAATCCAAGGTTAAGTTAAAAAGACAAAGCTTCAGCAGAAAAATCCTCTTGGTGGCAAAACAAAAGAAAATTCCCCTTGACCAAGTCTTCTGGCTGTATCAATATCATATGCCTGTGTGCATGTTTCCTAAATGGACATTATTCCTTTGAGGCCTTGAATTTTTTTCTCCTAAGCAGCAGAACACATGGGGAACTCCAGCTAATAAAGAATGCAACAACATGTCTCCTCAGCAGCACCACTACCGGGAGCACATTAAGCCTGTCCTTTGCTCTTCACAATTGCTTCCCACAGAATATCAAATCAAATGGAAGGTTTCAACACTTATCTTCAGTGCTCACCAAGGCTATATCCTGAGAGGTGAACACAGAGCATGTCAGAGCTTCTGTGTCTTAATAAAATCCTGCCTTCGCACAGGGGCATGTGGAAAGCCCCTCTTACCACTATACTTTGTTTTTTTGTAGAAAAGAAATCTGCATGTATGGAGGAGAAGAAAGCAGTTGCTTTAGATGAAAAGCAAAGCGAGGCAATGGGTGTAACAGACACAAGATAGCTGTATTTCAGACAGCTATCTTATTCTGGCAGTTGAGACCACAGAAATAACAATGACAAAAATTGCAGCCCAATAAGAAAGATGTGTTTCCATCTTTAACACAACTGCTGACACAGATACATGCCTATTAAACAGAGAAAAAAAACCATGACAACAAAATCGTCCATTTAAAGTTCTTTAGGAAAGACAAAGTGATAAACACTGCAGCTGAGGCCAGCTTTCTCTGCAGCATGCAGTGCTCATTATATTTTACACAGTTTCACAATACTTTACATGATAGAATACTTAACAAATTTCTTTTTATAGACACAAATTATTCCTGATGTACATTGATTAACTGAATACTATTACATTTTAATTAAGAATAATTAAAATTACTGGGTAATAGAAAGTGACAAGGACTTGTACTTCTGGGTTGCCACATTTTGGGGGCTAACACATTTTCAACACCAAGAAATAACAAAGAAAACACAGTTAAAAATGCTTCTTAGAAAATATTCCTTTCTAAAATGCAGTTTGGAAAATGTTTCCAATTCCTAACCTGTACATTAGCTGACATCATTGCAACCTGTAATATTCAAGTCATAAGATTATTAATTATTCTTTATTCTATGAGAAGTGCTACTAAAATCAGCCAAAGCCGCTTGTGTAAATGAAAAAATGTAGAGCTGGAGGGTTTTGCTGTTGGTTGCTTGGTTGATTTGTTTGTTTTTTCCTGTGGTAGAATTCAAAATAGCTCTTATTTTTAAATGTGAACATTTTGTCTGCTCAATTGAATATCAAAGCTTGATGCAGGCAATTAAAACTGGACATACACAACTGAAAATGCAAATTTGAGCTTTGAATAAAAGTTGGAATAAGAAAAATTTTTTGGGTCTTGAAAAGTTGTGTTTACCTTTATAATACTAATTACTGCAAATAAACATTTCTGGAACCAGAATTGAGAGTTCATCAGTTGACTGCAAAACTGTGATTGAAATGTCTTGGGTAGGCTTAAGCAACTGGACATAAGAGAAGCACCAATTCTTTGAGTTGAATGTCTGATTCTTTATTTTTCATTTCACAATAATTTCTGCGAACCAATGGATTTCTTGTCTTTGCTAGGTAGATTTCAATTTGTTTTACTAGACTTTGTCATGAAGCATTAATTTGACAAAAGATCACCCAGTCAGCTAAGAAGAAAGCCGTGACTCAAATTGAAGGATTAGATGCATACTTTTTCAGTGTCAATTTCAGTTGATCAGATTTGAACAACTACAAAGGAAGAAAATGAGATGATTAGAATTAAGGACTTTTTCTTTCCATTTCCAAATGTAAGATTGCAAGAAACAGTACAGAGCAGAATGCCATATGCTATACTATCACTTTAGGATCTCTTAAAATTTTGATCGCAACTTGAAATGCCGTTTGCAGATACCTTCTTGTTGCAACTTCCTTTAAACTCAGATCTGTTCATGAACAGTATATTGCCAGGAAAAGTAAAAGACTTTTCCTCTTCCAGAATGAAGTATGTCCCTCTTTCCTACGTTTTTTCTTTTCATTCACCTAAGCCATTGGTTTTACCTCCCTGGTGTTGCAGATCAGTAGAAAAAACAAAAAACAACAACAAAAAAAAAACCCGCAAGGAATCAAAATGAACAACCAGTGAAATCAGCACCAGTTTTGGGATCATCCCTCCAAAGTGGCTAACCTGGGAATATCAGGTTATAAATCCTAACCGTCTACAAGGGTTATCTAGAAAGTTTAATGTCTCTTAAATTGATTAAAGAAGAACTTAAACCAGCACCTACTTACAAGGCTTTCGATTTCAAAATAAAATAAAATAAAATTATATATATATATATTTATAAAGCTGCCAGGTGCTCTGAAGGCCAAGAAATTTTGAGGCACTGATCAGTATGTAACTGAATAATAAATCTGTGCCTATTTACAAACCAGACAGCTAGAAAATAACCTCTTGCCACACGCTGCAACAAAGACACATACCCACAGACACCATTAAAAAAAAGGAAAAAAAAAA
>CM021731.1:119338126-119427078 GCA_011075105.1 Heteronetta atricapilla | reverse complement strand
CTTCCTTCCTTCCTTCCTTCCTTCCTTCCTTCCTTCCTTCCTTCCTTATTTCCTTTCTCCAGGGTGGGCTGTCTATGGGACACAGTGAATACTTGCCTGGGTGCCAGGGAGCATCTCCACCTACTCCTCTGACCTTGGTATTCCCTCTGTTGTTTCTCACTGTTTTTGCTCCCTCCTCCTCTGCCTCTGTGTCCTTTCTTGCCCTTCCTGATGTATGTTCTTCCAGAGTAGCCACCAGCTTGTCTGATGGGCTCAACTGTGCCCTGTGGTGGGTCTATTTTGGAGGGGGATGGAACTGGTTGTGTCAAACAGAGGGCAGCCCCTGATCTCTTCTTGCAGATGCCATCCCTGCAGTCCCCCCACTGCCAAAACCTTGACACCTACACCCACTTCACTCCTGCATTTTTGTGTTATTAAAACAGTAAAGTCTTTTAAAATTTACTGAAGATCTTTTCAGCTCTGGCAGTTTACTGTTATGTGATTAGGCAATTCAAATTGTAAAGATTAAAAGATTCTGGGAGGCTAAAAATAAGTAATCCAATAATGTCATGTATTTTCTTTCCATGCTGATATCATTCTTGTAGTCTTTTTCATTTCTGCAAACTTGCCATCTGAGAAATTAAACGTACAAAGCAGTCTGATTTTTTATGCTGTATGCCCTGACCAAAAAGAGATGTCCATGAGTAGCCATCCTATTTCATGGCTATTTGTACATGTGAACATGTTTTATGTTTCATTTCACAATAAGCTACTGAGCAAACACTTCTTCATGCATTCTCTTGTATTATTTTAATAGCCTGCCTGCAAAGTTTCTGCCTTGTTTTGTCCACTGCTGCAAGCTCCAATACAGATAAAGTTCACCCCTATACCTGAACATGAGGAAAAACAAACAAATTCCCTACGCTATGCAGAGGCAACTGTCACAATTTCTTTTTTATCTTTATGTAGGATATTAAACTGATCAAAAAAGCCTCTCACAGTGTGTCTTATCAGGGGGTGTGTTCCCTCCCCTCTGTATAGAGAAATTACGTTCCTGTTTGTGGTGGTTTCACACCAGTAGGTAGCTTAGTACCACCATATTGTGGTCTTGCTTTCCTTCCTCAAGAGAACAGGTGGACAAGATATAACAAAAAACTAGCAAAGATAAAAACAAACAAAAACTCATGGGTTGAGATAAAAATAGGGAGATCACTCAACAATTAACATTATGGGCAAAACATCTTGGGGAAAATTATTATTTTTTCCAATTGATAACAGACTAAAAAAGTGAGAACTGAAAGCAAACTAAAAACACCTTCCCTCCCTGCTCCCCTTCTACCTTCTCCTGCCAAGTTCTATAGGGGAATGGGGAATGACAGTTGCAGTCAGTCCATAACACTTTGACTCTGCCTGTCTTTCCTACTCATGCTCTTCCCCAGCTCCACGTGGGGTCCCTCCCACAGGATGTCATCTTTCCTGAACTGATCCTGCAGGGCCTGCCCACAGGCAGCAGCTCTTCAAGAACTGCTCCCACATGGCTCTGTACCATGGGGTCCATCCCCCAGGAGCAAACTGCTCCAGCACGGGTCCCCCATGGGTGGCAGCTCCCCAAAGACCCCCTGCTCCTGACTGGGCTCCTCTCCACAGGCTGCAGCTCTGGCCTGGGGTCTGCTCCCGCAGGGGCTCTCCATGGGCCACAACCTCTTCCAGGCCACATCCACCTGCTCCACATGGGCTCCTCCAGGGGCTGCAGCATGGAGATCTGCTCCATGTGGGACCCATGGGCTGCAGGGGGACAGCCTGCTCCATCAGGAGCTTCTCTACAGGCTGCAGGGGAACTGCTGCTGCGTGCCTGGAGCACCTCCTGCCTTCCTGCTGTACTGACCTTGTGGGCTGCAGGTCTGGGTCTCACTCCTCATTTTCTTACTTCTCTCTCCCAGCTGTTGTTGAACAGCAGATTTATCCCTTTCTTAAATCTGGTCATTCACTGGCTTGGCTCTGGCCAGCAGTGGTTCCCTTTTGGAGCCAGCTGGAGCTGGCTCTGGTCTGACATGCGGCAGCTTCGGGGCACTGTTCACAGAGGCTGCCCCTGCAGTCCCTCTGCTACCAAAACCCTGCGACATAAACCCAACAGGCAAATAGAGCTACTTGACCCAGTAAGGACTGCAGCAAAATCAAAGTGAATTGTCCAAAGTGCTTTATCCAGGAACAAAGGGAATTGCACAGAAACATCCCCAACCTTTGATATATCAGACAAAAAGAGGGAACCAAAACTAAAGGAACAAAGGAACATTTCTAATAGGTTCTGGTGCAGCCTGCAGATACCTCAAAATGAAGAAACATAGCTGAGAGAAATCCCTAAGAAATGCTCTGCTGAACTAGTCAGGCATGCTGCAAACAGTAAGGGAGTATACGCCTGGTGGTGCTCAGGACCTGGGTAGATTATGAAGAGACATAAGAGATCCTACTCCAAATGTCAAATGTTCCAGTTATCTGGTATGCGGGCATGCAGCTCTTGTTAGGTCTCAACATTTTTTTTTTTTATATAATTTATTTATTTTTATCAGTACTCCATCCGGCATAAAGCATAATGGTTGTGCTTTACTGATAAACACAGTCCCTCTCCTCTGGGATTAACTTCTGCCTTTGGAGTTGGAAAATTTGGGAACTTCTTAATTAAACTCTGAGTGCTTATACCCAGCACAATATTTGACTTAGAGATTACTTCTTCATTACCTAACTTGCCGAAACACATTAAAAAAAACCAAACATCAAAACATAAAGCAGAGGAAGAGGGTCAGCATGAGCATGTCTGCTGCCATTCACCTCCAGCAACAGTATTCAGTGAAAAATATTGAAGTACACAAATGTTAGATGTGAGTGTTAGTTAGAAATGAAAATAACTTTTGACATCAGAAAAAAAAAAAGAAAAACAAACAAACACAAAAATGAAAACAAAATTTGGAGTGTTTCACTTTCATATATCTATTTATCAGCAAAATGTAGGGAGGAGATTTTTGACTATAGCATTTTTCTGACCAACAGCTTTCAAAGTGATGTTTGCAGTCCTAAGTTTTTTGTTGTTGTTGTTGTTGTTGTTGTTTTTTTTTTAATCTTTACTTTCATCAATATGAAAAATGTATTTTCCTGTTTTTGCAGACAGACTTGTTCAGACTCAAATATTCAAATCCTACTAAAACCATTCTCTCTTTTTGTTAAGCCTGAGATCCATACAGTCAAGTAAAACAGCTGATGCTTAAACACAAGTTTCAGAAGATGAAACAGTAGAAGTCAAAAATAATACCAGTGAAGTTGGCCAATTTTCTTCAGGTGCAACTGAGATTATAGTATCAATTCTCAGGCTAGGACAGATTTTTTCATGACAGGCTACCCTTACTTCAGTTATAAATTCTCTTTGCAGGAAAAGCCCGCATCAAGGACAGAGGTGCTGGTAAGTGAAAGTGAGCAATAGCTTGTTTAAAAATATCCAGGGTATTTTTATTTAACTTCCAGGGTATTATTAAAATTCCAGGGTAGGGGAAGTAAACAACATTTTATTGAAAATGTATGTTAGGATGTAGAAGTGAGTTAAAGAAAAAATCCAGAACCATCTCCAAAAATATTAACCACTTGCATCAAAAAGAAACAAATAAAAAAGTCCATATGCCAGCTAATCCATGGATTTTCATCTGTGAGCTCTTTGTAAAATACATGAAATGACTACAGCAGCACCAGAAATGCTGAATATATCTGTGTTTATCCAGGCACAATGTACACAAGGCAGATGTTGGATTGACCTCTGCTTAATGAAATCTGTTTGATGCTTTGGTTGTTCTTCTCAGCTCATTTGAAATGTCCATGAGGGAGAAAAAATGTCAGTGGTGCATCTTTAAATTCCAGGAAAAGAGCTACCCACACACCTCGCTGGGAGGATGCCAGGCCCAATCTGAGAAAACACCATGGCAACATTATCTCAAAGCATGTCTCAGACTTCTGTAAACAGTAAATGTAAAAGAAAAATATAAAAATGTAAAAGAAAAAGAATCTAAATATAATGGAGTTATAACATTGTTTTCCAAATGTTAAGCTACAGCTTGCTCTTTCAGGCAGGATTCAGGAAGAGAATATGGGAAATGATGCTATCTTATGGATTTCCTTCTCAGACAAATCAGTGACTGGTAGACAAACAAGGGCAGTGAGGTGGGGAGAAGAGGAAGGGAACAAAACTTTAAAAACTCTCAAAACCTCTAGTAAGAAAAAAATACATAATACCAAAGCTCTACTGCTCAGAGCATATATGGTAAAAATGCTTCACTTATACTTTTAAGAAAACAGTATTGTAGACTAACAGATAGGCTAGAGAAAGGAGTAAGGCATGTCAAGAAAACAATTAACTAAGAAGGCAGCAGAGGATATTAAAAAGCATGGGAAGGGAAAGAGTGGCTTTAGGAGTTTGATGTAGCTTTCAGTGAACAGCTGTATGTGTTTGGAATGATGTACACAGCATGTTTTGAGACATTTTTGGACTATCTATATTTTGAGACATTTTTGGACTACCTATATTTTGCCACAGTGGCAAAATGGCATAAAGTGGCATTCAAGAGTAACACTGAGGTAAAAGTATTAGTAGATGCCAATTGAAGTTAATATTACAACTGACTACCAGTTTTCTATTCTTAAATTCAAAAGGAAACACTTAACTCTCTGACTACTTCTTCCTTAATTACCTTAGGAATAAGAAAAATGTCATGTAATTGCTATTATGTTAAATTTTACCTCTATAAATATACATAACACCATCAAGGTCAATACATATAAGCAGAAAAAGCAGAATGCTCTATACTTGTATTTTGTCTGAGAAAGGATGAGAGGCAAAGCATGCATCCAAAAAATAACAAGTACAGTTTATCTACTGCTCTGATGATTTGTAACTTCATCAAAAAAAAAAAAAAAAAAAAAAAAAGCAATACATTTATTTATTTATTTCTATTTTACTGAAACTGTAAGCTGGTAAGAGGTAGCAGGAGAATGAATGTGAGCTCTACTGAGCATTCAATTCTGGCATGGAATTAATACAGAAATTATCTTAAGAGGGACCTGAAAGCATCAGAGAAGTTGTTTGAAGAGTTTGAAGACATGCACAGCTATAGAAGAGGGCTTTGTTCTCCAGATACGGTTTTATTTCCTAGCAATATTTATGCTCTTAACAGATGGTGTTTGCTTCTTGAAGCTCCAGATAGTCAAAGGTAAAAATAATACCATACAAGAGTAGTGTTTCAAGATCATTTTTAGAAGGTCAGTTTTCCCTTCAATTTCTCTTCACAAATGTTTCCTAATTTGTCTGAACTCAGTGTTAGCTTTCAGTTTTTACCAGTATGTTCATATAATTGCCTTAATGCTAACATGGAATTAGCTTTAAGAGACCATGAATGTATTAGGCCACATCTGACACGTGCACTAGCAGATATGGATTGTTTTTTCAGGAGTTTAGAATTAAATTTGACTTGAAACCTCTGAGAATAATTTAATTTGTGATACCCTCTCCTCTCCTTACCTCCTACTGCCTCACTGCAAAGCAGCAATTCCATTCCCATTCTTCCTTTTCATTTTGATGTAAAACTTGTAGGAAAGAAATGTGATAGTGCCTCCATTTCTTGCAATCTCTAAAATAGGTAGATACAAAACAATGGGTTATACCGAGTTATGAGTCTGGTTGATTGGTGGTGGTTGAGTCAAACAAATCACAGAAAGGACAGAGGAACTAAAAAAATAAGTAAATATAAAGTTTTCTTACATATCTTTTTGAAGCTATTGGATACAGAAAAACCTGCATATTCCCACACTTTTATCATTGTCTATGTTAACATATTGTTTGCACTATGAATTAATACACAATACAATGATTATTCATTAAACATTATGTTCAAAAAGTGACATTGAAGTATGTTTTATTTTTGTACCAGGAGTGTAATAGCAAACACTGTTCAAGTTTCCAATCACAACTTACTGAATGTGGAAAACAGATCTACAAGGAGAAAAAGACTAACCAGTGGAAGTCAGAGGAGTGGCTCACAGGGCAACAACATATAAGTATGAAGCAGTTCACTGAAAGCAATACTCTTAGCCAGAAGTATCCAAATAGCTACCTGTTGCAGGTTTCTGCATCAGTTTCTTCATTATATTACTGAGCTAGTGTTGAATAATTTGACATAAGAACATAAGAAGGAACTCTTTTAGAGTCATAGAAATGTGATCCCTGGTTAAACACAGCATTCTGTCCACTGAAGAAATGAAACCCCCTTTTTTTTTTTTTTTTTTTTTTTTTCCCAGAGCTTTTTGTTTAATTTCCCACTATTTCTTTCCTGAGGGAAACATAATTTTCTTAATGACAGTATAGAATTTTTAAAACACTTTTACAGAGCAGTGTTGTGTGTGAGGGTAATGGTTTCTGGCCGCAGCCCCAGCAGATGTTAGGGTTGGTGGGGAACTGCTGTACTAGGTATTTGTAATGGTATGTTATTATTTTCTTTTAATTTTATTTTAAAATAAAATCAACCAGAGCATTCCTTTCCTTTCTGATGTCAAGGAACAAAAATGATTTTAAGGTAATTATTTTGTTAGAAGTGATTTTGACTTTCACATTGAATTTGTTATTATTCATACTCAAGAGAACTCTTCTTGTTTGCACCTTTCTGTCTTTGCTTATGTACAATTGATATACTAGCAGTTTTTAGAAAGGCAGAAAAAGGTATAGGTAGACAAATGTCTAACTCATGAAATAATGAACCCAGCTCACTAAAATTTAAGACATATTCCTGCATGTTGAGTGATCCAACTATTTATTTAATTATTTCAAGGATAGTGGATATTATGAACATTTTCATACTTTTCCACCTGCCTGAATATTCTCCACAAACTGTTAAGTCTTACAGGCCTGAGGCAGCCCAGGATCCAAGTGGGGGAAAAATCTCTCATATATTAATTCCAGCCTACTCTCTGCTAAGGTCTTCAAAAGATTTATATAAAACCTAGAAGTTGTTCCAAGTTTGGGTCCTTGGAAGCATAATTTAGTTTTAAAGCAGCTCATTTTTTGGGTTATCATCTGGGTTGGAAAGTGAAATAGTTGCTCACTTTTTAAAATCCTGCTTCAGCCTTTCTCTCAAAATTATACCCAGCTTTGCATTCTTGTTCAGAGTCATCAGCCTCATTTCTTGACAAACTTTAGCCTTGCACTCTCTCCAGCTAATCTCCTGTCTTTCTGCGTTCACATATCCCTAATGCTCTTAGGAACCCTTCACAACCACACAAATCTCACTAAGAGGCAGAAGTAGCCCATAGTGAGGATCCTGTTTTCATATTCATCCTTCATGCTGAAAGTGGCAAACTCTTGAGCTAACATTACACTGACATAGCTGTTAGGAGTCTTTGAATGGAATTTTCTCTTGTAAAAAGTTTAAGAAAAAGTTTTAAAACAAATGTAGTTGAAAACAATTTAAAATAAAAACTGGGAGAAACAGCCATCAAAGGACAGTGCTTTGAGCCACTGTTTTGCATTTTTCTTTACCTCCAACATAAGTTTTCAGTAGCCTATTACAAACTGGTTTATATTGGAAAGGTTATTGTTTATCAGCCATTTTTAAAAAAACATATTTCCTTTCCTTCACTTGCTCACTTGCTCTTTTTTTTTTTTTTTTTTTTTTTTTTTTCCTTCACAGCTTACAAAGTGTCAACACTTCAAACTTCCAGCTGGGTGTCATGTGTGTTAATGGGAGCAGTAAGATGACCTCACATGGAAGTTGGTGTTGCCATATCATTAGTCTTACTGATGTTACTACAAGGCATTCTAGTTTTTACAAACTTGCAAGCACTAACACCATCATCTCTGAATTCAGTAGACATTCTGGATTCAAAAAACACTTCAACAAATTGCTTTTAAAGAAGTTACCAGGGGGTGCTTCCTCCTTACTTTTACCATGTATATCTTTTCCACATCTGTTGGCATTAAAAATTCAGTGTTGCCACTGTTTCTTTACTGGAGTTCTTTTCATGCAAAGTATATTCAAAAAATTAAACAGATTTTTTTTTTTTTTTTTTTTTTTTTCTTATTGCTGTTTTAAACCTGGACCTTTTCTCAGACAGTTTCCAGAATGGCCAAGAAAGAGTGGCGGTACTTCAGGCAAGGATGTAGGGCTTTTCATATTGACTTTGTTGGTAGAGAAAGAGCTCCTAAATGCTTCCACAAAGGCTACAAACTGACCTTGTCTTGAACATATATGGAAAACTCTTTAACAAAGCATTGTTTTCTAATGTAAGTAATGAGTTAATAACCACTTCTATAGATATAGTCTATCATGCCAGAATCCAAAGGCCAGCTCCTCTTCAGTACAATGCTCTGGGTTTCAGCATTCACTTTCAGAAGTCAATAAAATTGTCAAATAAGTTGTGATGGTTTTACTCGTGTGGGCAGCCGAGCTCCACCACAATCGCTCTCTCACTCCTCCCCTCCTCAAAGAGGAAGGGGGAGAAAAAGACAACACAAGGAGCTCAAGGTTTGAGATGAGAATGATTTAATTAAAGGGAAGGGGAATGAGGAGAAAAAGAAACAAAATAATCTATTATTAGCTAGGGATATTGTATAAGCATGCCACAAGATGTCATGCATTATATCAGCATGAACAGACTCAGAACCTCTAAAATTTTTCAGCTCCAAGTGCTCAGCAATTCAGGAAAAATCATATTTCTTTTAAATAAAATGCATACATATTTGGACAACCACATATATTTTGTCATTTTGTCATAAAAAATAAATTAGTCATATTCTTTCAAATGGGTTTTAGTTTGCTTCTTTCTCCTGCTGGAAAAAAAAAAAAAAAAAAAAAAAAAAAAGGCTTGGTCTCTCTTCTAGAATACTTCTTTCCTCTATTTTTCTGGATGAACTCAGAGGGAGCCTTTGGTTTCCCTGTACCATGTCATATTCCTCATCATTCTCTTTAAATCTACAACGTAATACAAAGTTTTACCCTTAAGATAAATGAGCAATAGTAGAAAGAACTTTTCTCTAGTCATTTGAAAATTAATTTTTATACCCAGATTTTGGTAGCTTCCTGAAAGCCAGATGATAAAATCTATACCATTAAAAATCAAAAACATATTCTAAAGTGTCAGCAGAATGCTATCAAATCAATGTGCTTTCAGTAGTCTGGAATCCTGAAAGGGGAAAACAAAACAAAACAAAACAAAAACTTTAATTATGTATTGATCTTTGTAAGTTTATCAGATAAAAACCTTGTATCAACATATACAAATATCAAATCCACTGAATGTTTTAATGATGTTCATAGGCCTAGCTGGGTAGCTGACTCTCTAATTTACATTTAAGTTTTCTCATTTGTTTGGAAAAATGAAAAATACTGCATTAACTCCAAGTGTGACTGAGCTGAAATATGTACCCTAAAAACACTGTGCAGCACTTCGGCAGCTATGTTGTAAACAGAGGAAAAAGAAATAAATTAGATGACTTGAGGTGGTAGGAGTTTACAAATTTCACATGCAAGATTCCTTTAGACTCTACAAGGGAAATATACCATGCTTTGATGTACAGTATACCACTATTATGTGTATTTCATGTGTTCAGTACAAAGTTAAAGCAACTTTCAGTTTGATTCCACTTTAAACAACCAACATGGATCCAGAGAATAGCCAAAAACAAACAAACTAACAAACAAACAAATAAAAACTGTGACACACTGGTGAACTGAGGTCCACAGACATACAATGGTAGCCTGTGAGAGGTGAATTACAGAAACAGCAGCTATTGCAATCTCGGAAGTTTCTATTTAGTCAACATTTATGAAGCAGACGATCCATAACAACCTGTCATTTATCAATAGTGACATCCTTCACCTTTGCCTCCAGAAAAAGAACCATACTTGGTTAGTTTACATAATCCAAGGAAAAAGACTGTTAGTACCACTTTCGGCGTGACTGATGGTGGACACTTAGTCTGTCTCATACCTGTCCATGTTAGAAACTTTGGAAAGAAGACTATGTCTTCCCAAGTTTTTTGTACTGTGGTAAGGTGATAATGGGTGGAAAATTAAAACAATATTAAAGCTGAGTGCAATGACTTAAGGTACCTTCTGTGCTGTTGTTGTGGGTTAGAATTGGTTGGCAGCTAAGCCCCCGGCACAACTGCTCACTCACTACCCCTCAAGTGGGATGGGGGGGGGGAATCAGAAAAGTTAAAGAGAAAAACTCAGGGTTGAGATAAAAACTAATTTAATAGGTAAAACAAAAACTGCACTCAGAAAACCAAAACAATAAATTAATTCATTACTTCCCATCCACAGGTAGATGCTCATCCATTTCCAGGAAAACAGGGTCCACCACATGTACCAGTTCCTTGGGAGGACAAACTCCAAATTATTTCCCTTACTTCCTCTGCCCAGTTGTATTGCTGAGCATGATACCATATGGTATGGGATATCCCTTTGTTCAGTTTGGGTCAGCTGTCCTGGCTGTGTCCCCTCCCAGGTTCTTGTGCAATCCCAGCCTGCCTGCTGGTGGGACAGTCAGAGAAACATAAAAATCTTGACTGTTCAAGCACTGCTCAGCCACAACTAAAACACTCTGTGTTCCTGACACTGTTTTCGTCACAAATATAAAACATAGTACCATCTAAGCTTCTATGAAAAAAAATAAATCTACCCCAGACAATACAGATGTGGAAAGGATCTTGAGATTTGCCAGATCAGAAGGTATACAATAATTATTTGAATTTTGATAGGTACATGTTCACCAAACTGGAACTCCCAATATGGATTGTTTTAGAAAAAAATAAAATAAAATATGAAGGAGAGAAAGTACAAACATACTACCAAAAAGTCAGTTCCCAGGAAAAAACAGTAAGGTCATTCAGAAGTAAATCTGTTATGGCAATAAATCCCCCCCAGAATATCTGGGAAATAAGGATGGTGAAAAGCATTGTTTCTCCACCTGCAGTGGCAGTCTGTGCTATCTCACCACTGAGTCAGATCAACTCAGGAAAGCATAGCACATTACCCACCTTTCTCTGAATGGTGAGGGAGATATCTGTCACAGCAGGATACTTACATAAACTTCTTGTAGCATAATTCAGTTCCACTCATGTTTCTAAACCCTCTGTCTTTTGTACAAATCAAACTAAGAATCTAGTCATAGGATGAAAAAAATCCTCAGCTGTTCTTTTTCTGAGTGTTTGTATGGTCTTTCTAGTGACTGAAACAGTAGCCAGTTTTTGGAGTCAGTTTACAGACATGAAAGACTTCCATTTTACTTCAATAGCCTGTAGGGAATCATCACTATATCTCTAATGAGTTATATTTTAATCTAAGTCTACTCTAAGAAAACTCATTTCCTGGCAGGACATTCCAATTAACTATATCCTTGTATAGTTAAATATGCATCCTATGTAATGATTTCATCTAAGCATCTGATTATTTCTTTTTGTTTATTTGTTTGTTCTTTAGTTTATTTATTTATCTATCTATTAATTTATTTATTTATTTTATTTATTTATTTTCCTGGAGAAGAGATGGAATGTCTTTTTGAACTGTGACATTTAACATGTGAACACTTTGCCATTCTGTCTGCAGTCTGACAAATGGCAAATGGCACTTTATAAAGTGCCAAGAAGTTGTTTATAGAAAACAGTTTATACAGAAACATTGCAACTTTCCTCTGATTTTCTTTGTGTTCTTTGGATAAAGAAGAACAAACACCTGGTTGGGCAATCTTTTGTCATGAAGAAAGACCTGACAACTCAGTACAGAAAATAGTGGAGGCAATCAAGTTTTGGTTTGAAAACAGTATTCCGAACATATGAGACTAATCACTACTACCCATTGACAGTGAAGCATGTTTCAGATTTGCTCTTGTTTCTTCAGTGCTTGTGTTCATCTCTAACAAGAACTAAACTTTTGATCTGTCATTTTAAAGAAAGATTTACTAATTGGAAAAAAAAAAATCTACCTTCAAGTCAGAAACTATCAATAATGATTTATCTCTTTATCTAGTTCTCTACATTTTAAAAATATTTTTATACTTTCATCTTTGGCGGCAAAAATGAAAGTTAATTTACTGTCTGAATAAATTTAGAAGGTTTCATAGAATCATAGAATCATAGAATATCCCGAGTTGGAAGGGACCCCCAAGGATCATCAAGTCCAACTCCTGACACCGCACAGGTCCACCCAGAAGTTCAGACCATGTGACTAAGCGCACAGTCCAATCGCTTCTTAAACTCAGTCAGGCTCGGTGCAGTGACCACTTCCCTGGGGAGTCTGTTCCAGTGTGCAACCACTCTCTCAGTGAAGAACCCCCTCCTGATGTCAAGCCTAAACTTCCCCTGCCTCAGCTTAACCCCGTTCCCGCGGGTCCTGTTGCTGGTGTTAATGGAGAAAAGGTCTCCTGCCTCTCGACACCCTCTTATGAGGAAGTTGTAGACTGCGATGAGGTCTCCCCTCAGCCTCCTCTTCTCCAGGCTGAACAGGCCCAGTGCCCTCAGCCGTTCCTCGTACGTCTTCCCCTCCAGGCCTTTCACCATCTTCGTAGCCCTCCTCTGGACACTCTCCAACAGTTTAACGTCCTTTTTATACTGTGGTGCCCAGAACTGCACACAGTACTCGAGGTGAGGTCGCACCAGCGCAGAGTAGAGCGGGACAATCACCTCCCTCGACCTACTAGCGATGCCGTGCTTGATGCACCCCAGGACACGGTTGGCCCTCCTGGCTGCCAGGGCACACTGCTGGCTCATATTCAACTTGCTGTCTACCAGGACCCCCAGATCCCTCTCTTCTAGGCTGCTCTCCAGCGTCTCATCGCCCAGTCTGTACGTGCAGCCAGGGTTTCATCGTCCCAGGTGCAGGACCCGGCACTTACTCTTATTGAACTTCATGCGGTTGGTGATCGCCCAGCTCTCCAACCTATCCAGATCCCTCTGCAAGGCCTTTCCACCCTCATCCGAGTCCACAACTCCTCCAAGTTTGGTGTCATCAGCAAACTTGCTCAAAATACCTTCTATTCCTACATCCAGATCGTTTATAAAAATATTGAAAAGTACCGGCCCTAAAATGGAGCCTTGAGGGACCCCACTGGTGACCGCCCGCCAGCCTGACGCAGCCCCATTCACCATAACCCTTTGGGCCCTGCCCGTTAGCCAATTGCTCACCCATCGGATGATGTTTTTATTTAGCTGTATGGTGGACATTTTGTCCAGTAGGATCCTATGGGAAACCGTGTCAAATGCCTTGCTGAAGTCCAAAAAAATCACATCAGCTGGTTTCCCTTGGTCCACCATACGGGTGATCTTATCATAAAAGGAAATCAGGTTAGTTAGGCAGGACCTACCCTTCACAAACCCATGCTGGCTGGGACCAATGACTGCTTTGTCCCCCAGGTGCGCCTCAATAAGTTTGAGAACCATCTTCTCCATGATTTTACCAGGCACTGACGTGAGACTGACAGGCCTGTAATTGCTAGGGTCTTCTTTCTGACCCTTTTTGAAAATCGGCACAACATTTGCCAGCTTCCAGTCTACCGGGACCTCTCCAGACTCCCAGGATAGTTGAAAAATAATTGAGAGAGGTTCCGCGATGACGTCCGCCAGCTCTTTCAGCACCCGGGGATGAATCCCATCCGGACCCATGGACTTGTAGGGATCCAGGTGGAGTAGCAAATCCCGCACACGTTCAGGGTCAGTTGGGAGTTTGTCATCCCCACCGTCCCGGTCCTCCAGCTCAGGGCACCCTGGGTCCCAAAGCCCATCATCGGCATTGAAGACAGAGGCAAAGAAGGCGTTAAGCGTCTCTGCTTTGCCTATGTCATTGTCTGTGAGGAGACCTTCCCTATCAAGGAGCGGCCCTATGTATTCTTTAGTTCTCCTTTTTCCATTCACATATCTAAAAAAACCCTTTTTATTATCTCTCACAGACACAGCCAGCTTCAACTCTAGGTGTGCTTTAGCCACACGAATTTTCTTCCTACAAACACGAACAGCATCCCTGTATTCTTTCCATGTCACCTGGCCCTCCTTCCAGTAGCGAAAGACTCTCTGTTTCCACCTAATCTCCATTAGAATGTTCCTGGTCAGCCACACCGGCCTCCTGCCCCGCCTGCCTGACTTGCGATATTTAGGAACTGCCTGTTCTTGTGCTTCTAGGAGGCATCGCTTAAAGAATGACCAGCACTGGTGGACATTGAGGCCTTCAAGAGTAGCTTCCCAGGGGACCTTGCTGACTAGTTCCCTGAGCAGCCTGAAGTCCGCCTTCCCCATATCTAGGGATAAGGTTTCATCTTTAATGATACCTTAAATAATGCTGTACTTAAAGGTTTTGTGGCAAGCTAACCTAGCCTTTAACAAGAGAAATCCTGACTACAGAGCTACACATAAAAAATAGACTTTGCATGCTTTTTGTCCTGGGAGAAATACAGTCTTTGTTACCAACTATGATAATACGTTGCAGTTGAAACGCTAGTGAGACAAAAAAGTGTTACTATTTGGCTGAATTTGTAGGTCACTGTTTTCAGTTACTTCTACGTATATGAAGGAAGAACTGAAAGCCCTCTTGGTTGCCACCTTGATGATGCCTTGATGATGGCTATGATAGAAAGCTGCCTTATAATTGGGTATCTTGAAGCTGTTCCTCATCTATGAAATTTATTGAATTTCCCAAGAAGGAAAAAAGAAAGGAAAAGAAAGAGAAGAGAAGAGAAGAGAAGAGAAGAGAAGGGAAGAGAAGAGAAGAGAAGAGAAGAGAAAAAAAAAGCATACTCTTAATATATTGTTAAAAAATGTGAGGGCTGTACTTCGAATTCATTGCAGATAAGCATCACGCTGCAGGGACAGAACCAGAAATAGCACTATGAAAGACATAGTACAGTCATGACGCTCCAGAAAAAGCACCATTAATCTAAGAAAGATAATCGTAAAAGAGTATTTTTACTATAATGGTGATTAGCTTATTCTGCAGAAAAGACAAACTTCTGGTATTGCTTCTTCTTCCTCCTTTCTAATTTCTACAGTGAGGTGGAGAAAAGTGGTTATATACATGTATATATATGTTTCCTGCAATGAATAAAATGATCTTCACCGAATTGTTTGAATAATGGAAACTTCATAAGACCTGAATTGTGGTTAACATTTTGAGTCAGAAGAGGTAGAGCTAGACATATTCAGATCCTGCATACTTGCTATAGCATAGAGACAGATGGCCAGAATACACTATCTAGGGTAATGACATGCTGTTTCCTTCCTCCTAATTAATTGTGAGGAGAAAGCTATGCATTCAGCAGCAAATTTGTTACACGGGATTCATTTTTCATTTGTTTTAGAACAAACTATTGAAAGTGTGAATCTCCTGTGAAAGGGAATGTCCAAAGAATTATTAACAAACACAAAACTTATTTTTTCAGCAACACTGAGCCAATACTTCCAGGCACCAGAGTTTCTAGCTCTTTCAAGTTTCCCACTCTCTTAGTGAACCTTAATGAGAAAAAAATGAATGTGAGGGCCTCTGAGCTTCATACCTAGGCCAGGATGAAAAAAAAGAATCAGTTTCACTGTGGAAATTCAGAGATTCTTAGTGACAGCTGATTTTGGAGGATGCTTCAGTACACCAGGGCCTCTCAGAGCATGGGTGAGCCTGGTCTGCACTCTAGGAGGGTAATTGCTTCAGTTATGAACAAGCTGCTGAGAGCTGCCTCCAGGAAGCAGAGGAGAGTCTCATGCTTGATTCAGGGGAGGCGTCCTTCCTTCATCATGCTTCTTCTCAGATTTCAGTTTGGACATCCAAAACTCCAAGAAACATAAAGTCTATCTAACACTGAGATGACAAGTGAAATCTGCCCAAAGATGTTTTTAACATTTGGCCACCAAATGCTCCCTGAGCCATTTCAAAACAGTGCACAATTTGTCCTTAGGTCAAGTGATTTTTAATGCTGATCAAACACTTATGTTTTCCCCATCTTATGCTTCAAAGTTGGTTTGTACATAAAGTGCCTACACATTGATATAAGCTTCCAAACTCTAAGTAATTTCCAATATATCAAAATGCATTTTCCTTCATTGCCTTTGCTTAATTACTTGTGAAATGACATCTGAAATATCTTTCTTTGGTTTCTATCCTTTTCATAATGACACCTTTGTTTGATAGGACTTTACAGGATGTC
The DNA here is from genome assembly GCA_011075105.1 of Heteronetta atricapilla. NCBI lineage: Eukaryota > Metazoa > Chordata > Aves > Anseriformes > Anatidae > Heteronetta > Heteronetta atricapilla. Next base: position 119,410,893 of record CM021731.1, on the reverse strand, counting down.
AAAAAAAAATCAATAATGAAAATGAGTGTAAGCTGAAGCTGATGTACTTGTTTCTTAATTGATACATGCTGGGTACATAATCCTCAGCTCTTGATTAAATTCTTCTGTTTCCCCTCTACTTGCACTGCCTTTCTGGTTAGAATAAAGTTTTTGTTTGTTTATTTTTGCTTTAAAATAATCTATAGGTTATACTTTTTCTGCAAGCACATTAGGGATATTTTTTCTTAAAAATAAAAGCATACATTTTGCAACATATACACCAACCTATACTCAATAGATTAAATTACCAGAACACTAATGTTATCATGCAGCCCAGATTATGTGTACATGCATGTACAGAACTCTTCAAGCAAGGCAACATACACATCTGTTTATAAATGATTTTACAAGGCAAAGTTGTTTCTGTCCTCCTTTCTCTATGGCTTTGTAGCTTGAAAATCAGACTGATTACCAAACAAACATATGTTGAGTAAAGTAGTAAATCTTTTCATACAGCTTTATTGTTATATTCAACATTTTATTATTATTATTTTTATTATATTTGTTTGATTGTTTGTTTGTTTTAAGAAATGTTCCTTTTTTTTGCATTTCTGTTTTTCCAATCTTTTGCAAACATGTCTGTGTATGTTCTTTACCACTGGATGGTGCTCTCAACATACAATAGATGGGCAATCCCTGAAACATATTAATTTTAAATTCCCTAGAAAATCACCAGCAAAACTCATTTCAAAAACTAATTTTTATCAGATTACAAAGGAAACTAAATGCAAATTGTGATCCCCTCCCTGCAGCAACAAGGAAGGGTAGGGAGGGAATGTTTCATCATATCAGCCTGACAGCCATTCCATGGAAAATGTATTATGTTGAAAAGTATCTCTTTTTTCTAACCCCCTCTTTTCTTCTTAGAGCACAAGAGATGATCAAGAATATTGTCTTCATTTAAAACCTGCATAGGCATTTCAAAAATAGCTGGCTTTGATTGCTCTACCTTGCATTCTTTCCTGACATTTTCAGTATAGCAATGCGTGCTCCTGCAGCCTGCAAAGCTGAGCAACCTTCTGCTCTGATACTTAGATTGTTTGCAATTTTTAGGGAATTGTTTTTTTCTGGGGGGAAAGGGGGGGTGAGAATGACAGCATAAAAAATGGCAAAAAGCTTTTCCCTTTTAAGAATGGCAGAAATCTGTCTTGTATGAAAAGCAGAGGGGTGAAAGTAATAGAAGTCCTACCATGCAAAGGATTTTTTTTTTACCTTAGTTTTTGCTGCAGTATCAAGAAAAGCCCCAGGTTTTGAAGTTTTCTGGAGAATTCCTCTTATGCTTTTAAAAGGTCAAAATACATTTGTTTTAGGTTGATCAAACCTAATTTGATTTCAAAGAAACCAAAGCCTACACTGCACTTTAACTAATATTGTGCTAAGCAAGATGAAAGGAAAAGTCATTTTGATTGAAATACTTTTATTGCTATTGTTTTTAAAAGCAATTCAGAACAAATTTGAAGAGCATTACGAAACATATGGGAGCAGTCTGGGAAGAAAGGTTTCACTGTTTTCTATTTTTTTTTCAGTTGAAGAAAGACAAAACATTATTAAGAAGTTTAGTGTACTTTTTGTTCAAAAGTCTTTATTTTTTTAATGTATCATTTTATATTTACTCTGAGAACAGTCTACACTAAATTGCTCTTTAGATGGTACCAAATATGTAATCTCCTACCATAGATACTGTTCAGTGTCCATTTTGAGTGTGATGGATTAGGAATGGTAGACTCCAGCATAGCTCTTGCCTTCATTTGTCTTTCATTTACTGTCCAGTCCTGCTCATCTGTGACCATACAAAAGTACTATTGCAAAAGTTATCTTTCTTGCTGTTCTAAAATTCACTCGTGAACATCTATTTGCACCTCAGAGACTGTAACACATGTTGTAGAATACAGGATATCTGTTTATATGAGTAAAATTTCTGCCTTGAATCAACAGGGTTAATGATAAATCTTTGTTGACATCAGGTAACAAATCAGATGTAACTGAAGTTTTTAAGCATATTTTATATTCATTTAATGACAGGAATGTGGCAACTTTCTTTTTGTCTGATATCTTTATCACAGTTTATAGTTATATCACATCAAGGTTTATTTTTAAAAATTGTCTTTTAATTTCAGCCTGACAACATAAGAGCGTTCCCCAGAGCATCTCTCAACACTGCTGAATCAGCAGATGCAACACTTGATATGATATGCATGCTGAAGCTTGAGGTTGCATAATAAACATGAGTGCTTCATGCCCTGTGTTGCGGTTTAACCTGGCCGGCAGCTAAACACCACACAGCCGTTCGCTCCCTCCCTCTCTGGGATGGGGAAGAGAAGAGGGAAAGTGAACCTGTGGGTTGAAATAAAGACAGTTTATTAAGATAGGAAATAATAATAATAATAATAATAGTATGTACAAAATAAGTGATGCACAAGTGATCACCACCTGCTAACCAATGCCCAGCCCAACCCCGAGCAGCCAGCCCCCCACCCCAGCTAGTCACCCCTATATATTGTTTAGCATGCCGTCAGATGGTATGGAATACCCCTTTGGCCAGTTTGGGTCAGCTGTCCTGGGTCTGTCCGCTCCCAGCTCTTGCTGCACCCCCAGCCTGCCCGCTGGCAGGACAGAGCAAGAAGCTGTAAAGTCTTTGGGTTAGTGTAATCATTGCTCTGTAACAATTAAAACATCATCATGTTATCAGCACTTCTCTCATCCTAATCCAAAACATAGCACCCTACCAGCTACTAGGAAGAAAAATAGCTCTGTCCTAACTGAAACCAGGACACCCTGAAAAAGTAATCACTGGGAAGACAGTACATAAACTGCAAGCTAAATCAGATTTCGTTTTTGGTTGTCTTCCCCAAATAGGCATCAAACAATAATATGGAATATAGTGTATTAAAGTGTATATTACTTTAAGTTTAGATTTAGATTTATTTTCTATAGTATAATATTTACAAAATATTTACAATTGGGCTTACAGTGTTTTATTTTTTATTATTATTATTATTTTTCTTTCCACATGATTTAACACAGTAGACTATATTAAAAACACCTACATTTTCCTCTTTGTTAAGACTATCTTTCTCTTTCAAATCAAAACTTTTTCCTTACAACACTTTCATTTCAGAGAAATTATTCACCCCTGGAACAAGTGAGTCCTTAAAAAAAAAAAAAAAAAAGTTGAAAATGATATAAGGTTGAAGTGAGACACAAGTGATTCACAGTCCTAGTTCTGGTCTTCATGACAGTGTGAGTTTCTTCCTTAACAGTGCTACAGAAAGCTTATCTGTGCTTGCTGGAAGTCACATGCATGCAGCATGCACACTCTCTTTGAGTGCTCTCTGGGGGAACTATAACACCGAATTACACTGTGTGTGGATTATTAATCAGAATGTGTCTGACTGAAATCTTTTTAACTGTAACCCATCAAGCCACTAATATCTGAATACTTGCCATCTCATTTTATTTCCTTATTCTCCTTATCAGTATCTCCACAGCCAGCAGTACTTACAGCCCACACTCTTGAAGCTTTTCTCTCCAAGAATCAGTCTGTGCAGCTCTCTTTTCCTTGTCTTATGAATTCCCATTCCCCACTGGTATGAGTGACATAATGCTCGCCTCTTCTCTGATGTCCTTTGGATGTTAAGAGCTTGTGGTTGGTGGACCAAGAGTTCTTAATAACTGTGCAAGTGTATCTACACACAGAACATAAATATGTGCATATGTCTTCCTAATGGGCGATTCTGCCAGTCTATTGCTCTTCACAAGAAGTATTTTATTGATAAAAGAGTTGAGGAGAGAAAAAAAAATATCTGTCAAACAACTCTGGAGCAGTAGGAAATAAAGGCAACAAACAGGTAGGTATCAGCAGTATTGCTAGAGAGGAAAACGGAGGCTGCAAACATTTTGAAAAAGCTGTGTTGTTTCTCTTGTGTTCACTAAACCATTCTGACAAATGCTATTCAATGACTAAGTGCGAATCCTTTTCCTGGGTAAGCTATTGCCCAGGAACTAGGAGGGTGGAAATGGAGATTGCCTGACAACTGCAAGCTCTCTTGTAACAGCTGCAGCACAGAGAGGACAAGTTCTCTTTCACTAGTAAATAAATAAATAAAAATAAATAAATTGAATAGAAATTAGGAATATAATTGCAGAGCTGTCCACCTCTCCACATCTGCCAAAATGAAACACCCACCAGAGTATAGTTTGGACTGAGACATGAACATTGGGCCTTGCTGACAATGCTGTGTACTCTGTAGCTTTGTGTCACACAGCACATTGTGACTTCATCCACAGTAGAATCACATTGATCCTAACACACCTAGGGAAACACATCCTCCCCTTTCATTTCTCAGTTTCCCTGATTCCTCCTCTGCCACTTCTCTGTATGTATTCAGTGTGATTTATATTAGTCTTCAGCATGGAGTGGGTATCCATCATGCACCCCAGGATGTAAAGACTATCGACACTGCTGTTTTCAAAGCAGAAGTTTACACTGTTTAATAATTGGGCCTATTTAAAATAAAGGAGGACATTGCAGGACCATTTTCATTGTAATCAGCTCACTTTTCCCTCAGTCTACCTCAGAAACTGTTACTTGGTTATTTGACTTACTGAATCCCCAAAATGTACTATTTTGAGTGTGAAGCTTTATGGACTGTCATAATTATTATGGTCTCAGTATAACTGTGTGTCCAATTAGTCACTGAAAATCTATCTACATAAATGTTTGAAGAGATACTTCCAGTGGGCTTGAAGGAAAAAGACTAGCCAGCTTTCCTCAATCTGACACTCCTTGAACAGGCTAATTGCTGCCATGTCTCATGTCAGTCAAAAGCCAGTAATGAGTTCTCTCATTTATATGTTTCTGCCACTTTTTGTGAACTACATGATTCGGGGTTTCACCCTGAATACTGAATCTTGAGACTCTTCACACTGAAAAATGCTGACCAAAGAGGGAGGAGGAGAGGTGGCCTTTCTCTCTCACTGTAACAGGAAGTGAAATGCAGGAGAAACACAAGATAGTATAATAGGGAAATATAGATATTATCAAAGCAAAACAACACCTCTGTTTTATTTATTTATTTATTTTTAAATTAAGTATGATGACTTCTTATGATGATATCTCCACCATGACAAAAATAAATGCATTTTGAGGAGAAAGATTAGATCCATCTATAAAAGCTCCACCATGGAGAGATGTTCTATAGAAGGTGCCAAAAGGGTTTAAGCTATATGCAAAGATACAGTACCTTGTGTGGCTAACATGTAAATTACTTTAAAAAGGAGAGGGGCATTTCCAGTTAACTTAATTCTCAATGGAATTAGATAACACATTTTCACTTTTTATAAATTTTATAAGTATAGAACTCTACTGTCTGTTTTGGATGTTGTGAATAAATTATGCTGTTTGTATTTAACGTTAGTCTGGCTTGATATAAGAGAAATTTCAGTGTAACTGGATAGCAACAAGATACCAAAACATCATGAAACCAGGCACTGAGATGCCTGAAAGTATTCTGGTTCCTCAGCACATTCTCCAGAGTATTCAAAAGTCACATAACCAATTCCTATACAACCTGCATGGGGCAGGAGGAATGATCATTTTACAATGGTCAGAAGAAGGAGAGAAGTATTCCAGCATTTGGTGGTAACTGAGAAGGTCCTCTGGGACTCAGTGAGATGCTTGGGAGCATGTTGTAAGCAACCTTCCCCAGGGAGCATGCATCTCATGCTCACAACAACAACAACAAAAAAACGCCTCCTGATTTTACCAACTAAAAATATTGACAGTTCTAGCTGCTGCAACACTGACTCTATAAACTGAACTACTGTTTAAGCCTGCAGCATACTGATATACCTAAGAGGAGCCTTCTGACCTTATTAGCATATAATAGCTCCAAAAAGAGCTCTTTTGTCTTCATATCATAGCCACTGACTAACTGGAAACAGAAGACTGGAAAAGCAGAATAGATATAACCTGCAATCTTTGCCTTCACAAAATTGATATAAATACTTCTGAATTCTCACATTTTTTATTCTTTTAACCTTTATGGGACAGCTACACCATACAATCAGATTACCTTTATTTGCTCAATAGTGCATATTTACATGGCAGTAAAGAACATTTGACAACAGCTGAACTAACACATGCGGAAAACTTTGGCAGCTGAAGGGCAAATAATTCATTAATGAAGATGAATGGAACATTTTTACTATTGTTGTTGTTGTTGCCAAATAATGACAGCTGTTCTTGACAAAACTGTGAAATTTCAGATTATTTTTTTTCTTTACTAATTTGTGTGTGTGTGTGTGTGTGTAATTATTTTAATGAAAGAGTTGATGATGACTCAAAATAAACTGTTCCTGTAAAAAGGAGAAAATTGAAGTAAAAATGATTTCCAATGACTCATTAAAATTATATTTTTATGATATTATATATAATATATATAATATATTATATATTATATATTATAATATATATAATATATATAATATAATATAACTTATAAGCCAAAATTCATTTAATTCTGTTAAGTACCACCAGTAAAAACAGTTTCTCTCTTCTGTGATTTTCTACATTGTCAAAAGTAAAAAGCATTCTTAATCCAGTAAAAGTTAGAAGGCTCTCAGTATAACATCTTCAGATGCTAGGATCATTTTAGTCATGTCAAAGTGTATCTGATCATTCATTTTGTGCAGCTGAAGGGAAATAAACAAAAGCTTTACCAGCATTTAGAAGTACCAGTCCTCTCATGCTCTAGCTAAGGCATTGAAAGCTGTCACTAGAAATGCTAAAGATGCAAGTATTCTCTTGAAGAATGTATCTGTCACACATTGATCTCAGAGCTGAATGTAATTTTATCTGTATGAAGACTGTGAAGGAATTTGGAGAAACACTCACCCAAATGATAGGTTCACTTGAGGTTTCTAGAGGCTTTGCTTATATTAGTATGCTGAAGCACCACGACATGTTGCTGGTGTTTAGTCCTTTGACTGTCTGGACCGGGCACATGCTGGAATTTGCCTATTCCTTTCCAGGGAACACGACTTTCTTTTCTACAGGGGTTAGCTACCTTAATGTTGTATCTGTACTCACCCTTTGCAGGCCTACAGTCTCCTCCTAGATGTACACAAGTAAGCTAGTGAGGTGAGTGGTAAACCCAATTACTTAGCTCCATGACAAGGAACTTACATTTTCCAGGAGAAGGAAAGAAGTCAGGGAACAAGGTAAGCAATGACAATTCAGTGGTTTCTAATTTTGTTTTCATTCACTAAATATATTAAACATTTTTTTCCAACATTATCTCAAAACAGCTGTGTTCAGGTATCTGATTTTACACAAAAACCTTATCCACATATGTGAGTGAGAACAACACCTTCATTTCAAGTCTCTGCTTATTGGACTCAAAACCAAACATTAAATCTCAGGTTAGTCTCAATCTGATACCTGTAGTTTGACCCTATACCCTCAGTACAGGAAGGTGTGACTATAACCTTACAGTGAATAACTAGGTTGCTAATCTGTCACTAGACAGGTCAACAGGACTTCAGGATAGTCTATATGTACTAATTCCTAAAACAGGCACTAATCTCAGTATCTCTTGATGCTGTAGGATTGATTAAAATAATAATAATAATAATAATAATAATAATAATAATAAAGAATACAAATAGGTTCTGTTGGACAGAAATTAGTAAGTATTCTTTTTTCCCTTTACTTGCTCCTGTCTTATAAGATGAGAAATACAGAAATATTCACTTTCAATGTAAAGGTATATCAATTTACTCTAAATATCTTAGTCTAAACATAATTTGTTCAAAATTCCCAATAATGGCTACAGTTTAACCAGAGTAATGGACAATCCTCTGAAGGACTGTATTTTCCTTTATGTCTGGTTTAAGTTACTCCTAATTCATCTCTAACAAAGCATCCTTTTCATTTCAACATCTTTCACTAGAGATGTAAACCATTCTGCTTCATTACAGAATTTTCAATGGAACATAAGAACATAAGCTACCACCTTGTCTTCATTTTTTTAAAAATGTTTTTTGTCTGAGTTCTTTCTCCAAGGCTGAGCAGTAAATGAAGTTTGTTGATTTTAGAAAAAAAGCTCTCTTCATGAATGAAAGCTTATCTTATTTTCATACCTGCAGAATTCAGCCTAGCTTTGTTAAATGTCATGTTTTTATCCTCTCCCCAGGAGTGTAAAGTGAGAACACAGGGACTATTGACTTAGGTGAAGATTTTGGTATGGGAAACTGGGAACAGGTGGATATATTTACTAGTACTCTGGGATGTGTAATTAAAAGTGGTTTGCTTAACTGCTTTATATTAATATAAACCAATTTTACATGAAAGAAGTTATGTGACAGTCAGACTGCCTTCCTGGAAATATAATCAGATGAGTTAGTGGCAACCCAGAACTTGCTTCTAACCCTCCAGTGAGATCAGTTACTTTCTGTTTTCCTTTTGTACAACACCTGCAGCACCACAATACAAATAAGTTGTGTAATCAGTACAGTTAATCCTCACATGAATTAGAACATTGTAATGAGAAATGTTATCTTGGTGACAAAACAGCTCTGAGAAGATTATGTCTCCAGACACATGTTCCCATCACTGGACCTGCACACTGACTTGCATGATGGCAGCTTGAGTAAAATGATCTAACCATTTGTTGATGGTGCTTTCATTTTCATTTTCCTGTTTTCTAACCTGAATGACTCTACTGAATTTACAGCAAGTCTTCAACAAACATTCTTTTGTACAACCACAGGGGTGAGGCAGGTAAGAAGGCACAGGGACTTCTGAGTTTGCTACTGAAAAACAAAACAACAAAAACAAACAAACAACAACAACAAAAAAGCATTGCCTCCTAAGCCAGAATGCCATCACAGATCCTCACCTGACTACCCATTTGTCCCAGTGCATCATCATTCGTGATGCCAACAGAAGCGGTGAAAGAAAAAGTACAACTATATTTGACAGGAAGAGAGCAGACACCAGGAAGGTACAGCCATGACCATGGTTATCAGTAGCCCATTCAATTAAATGGCTTTCTCACCCCATAAGATTAGTGCCTTCTCTTACTTATTAGGGATACTTATTTTGCTATTGCTTAACTGCATTATGTCTATATTAAAAGCCTATATAGTCACAAATAATATATTGTATTTAGATTTATGTAATTTACATTTTTATGTAGTTTTTTCTTTTGTTTTGTTTTTCCCCTTGGAGCTGAATATGTATTAAAAGTGCTCTTGAGTAGCCTATTTCCAGCAGGTTCTATGTGTTGTCTCAAAGCAGGTTCTTAGACTTTTTGGTTTGTGCATGTTTTAAAAACTAATTTTCCTTAGATATTTACACATTTCAGAGGCTTGGTGATATAATTGTGAAAGATTTGTGCACACACTCAAGGACATGAAGAGACCTGAGTAGGCAGAATGTATGCTGAATGTGAGTTTCATAGCATTTCAGAGGTGCAACCTGGGTGCATGTTTCTTTCACTCTATTGTCTGCCATATTTCTCCCACCAAGGACAAGTACAGTATAGCCCATATATTTCCATGGTAAAATGAAAATACCACCAGATAAACATCTAAGGCACACTCAATATTGTAGAAGAATCTGAAACTTTTAAAAAGAATGCAAAATTGCATAACATTGGCAGAAGTTTCCTTTCTTGTTTGTGAGAACATCACTTATATCAGCCTTTACCATAGGCAGCACATAAAGGGAAGATGGCTGTTTTTTAAGGGAAGCATATAGTCACAATACCCAAACAAGCAGCAGCCTGGATTCTCCAGAGACTGTCAGTGAGAAGCATCAAAAGGGACTTAAGGCATGAACTGCTTTTGAATATTATGCATATTTGTTTTCACCTTGGACAAAAATAATAATAATATATATATATATATATTTATATATATATATTTTTTTAAAAATCATTCACAAACAAACCATATTGCCAGGACTATAAGACAACTTGAATTTACATGCTATTTATTGTTATAGCTGACAGTAGTCTCAATATGATGTGTAGCAGTACTATTTCAAGACATTCAGAACACATTCATGGCATTTTGAATGTGCTAATATGATAAATCCTTGGCCATGAAAGGAAAAGAGGCCTTTACCTTTCCCCCATAAAAATCTCTTAGATTTTTAGATCTATTAGATTTGAATGACATATTGGAAACAATGTTACAGGTAGCAGAACTTGTTAAATACAGAAAGTTCAGAAAGTTTTGCATGAAAGGGCGCTCTGATGAAATATCCTTTCATCTTTAAATCAAAAGTTAAAAAAAAAAAAAAGTAAAATAATGTAGCTCTCAAGAACAGAATCATTAAAACAAGTGGCCTTTTGGACAATTTAAGGTACCTATTAGAACAACTGGAGCAACAGCTTTAAGAACTCTGAGTCCCCTAGGTAGGTTTGGTAATTAACTTTTGGGACCATTTTCTAAAAATAACCTTCTGTTCTAATGTACCATTTAGATCTTGTTGAACTGACATTTTCTAGTGAAATATTGTTCTTTCAGAGTTTTCGGTCAGCTCTCTGAAATTGCTCTGTCAGAGCCTGTATGTGTTAGATTAAAAAGCAAAACATGCAGAGCTGAGCTGTTGTCCAATTCTCCTTCCTGTGAAGCAGCTGCTGAATTTGTTCCCTTTAATACAGCAGTCTGGAAGGGGGAGTTGAGGGATTTGGTAGTGCTCCCTTTAGCATAACTCATATGTTAGTCCTATTTTGGTGTGTGTGTGTAATGTTTTAATGCTGTAATATTCATGTAGAACAAGTAGAGTCACAGTGGGAAGACATAAGCATTTCATTGCAGGTCCTGGGTGCCCGTCACACCTGACAGAGAAGGGGTCCTTATAGAGGACAATTCAGAGCCAGACCCTGATGCAATCACTCAGAGTCACTTGCAGTCCATCAACTCACTGCGCTGAGAGTCAAGAGAAACAAACAGATTATGTTATTTGGCTTGTTGGTTACCTACATTTGAATAGTGCTAGCACTGCAAAACATAGTTAAGGGGCAGTTATCTATTCCAAATGACCCTGGAGCTCCATACTAAGATTTTAGTATCATATTGTGATAGTCATTTTAGTATTACAAGTTTCCTGACTGTTAAATTGTTCAGCAGTGTTTTTAGGAGGGGTGGCAAGAGAGGCTAAACAAGTTTTTATATTTCTTCTGTGGGATAAACAAGCTATGTGATCTTTCCCCTTCTTCCCTTTGATAAGATCCAAATAGTATTTTCATTCTTCTTAAAGGCTCCTTCATTTCTTCCTCCACTACCTTGCTGGCTATCACTCACTAAAAAGAAGCATTTCTGCTTGCATCATGTGTCTGAACCACTTCTTACAACTAAATAAAACTTCTTCATTGAGGTCTTTGGGGTCCAAGTTTCTGTTAGAATGCTTGACACAGTGAAAGAGTAACAGAACACTTACATAGGAATAAAATGCCAGAATGGTTTTGGGGTAAATTGCAGAGCTTTCACAGCGCTAGTCAGAATAAAATAAGAGAATAAACAGCCATGAGCTTCCTTCCCTCATGGTCTCATTTGACTGTATGTCAGTTTCTCAATTCTGTTCAAACACATTTTTGACAAAAGTTGAGTAAGGAGCATTTTCATACTGCCAATACCATTGTTTTACAAGTTACAGCCTTCAATTTTGTCTTCCATGAAAGGAATTATAATTGAGGTAAAACTTAATTATTTGCTCCCTTAAATCAGGTGTCTTTTGCGTGTTAATTCATCTGGAGGACTATCAATGCTAAAAACAGTTTCAAGCACAGGACCAGCTCATGTCTCAGACCCTGGTTACCAGACTCATAGCCCTCTCAACACAACATAATTAAACATGGCCCCAGTGACACCTCAGGAATGCACGTTGTTGTTTGTTAAGCTCAGCCCTTTGACAGCACACACTTGACAATGAACCAGCTTTCTGTTGAGTGGGTGCTCTAACAGCACTGTTTTATCATGCAGCACATGTTCCTGTCTTCCTCAAATACCTCTGTTCCAGCTGTTCATTTCTACCTGTGCACCCCTGTGCCAAACGTCTGAACTTTTTAGGTTAAACATCACTGTGTACTAGGCAACATGTATAGTGAAAACTAGTTTTATGTAAATGAATGGGAAAACCAAAGTTGGTCACTAACTCTGGAAGTTATTCCTTCTAGAAAACAAATTTTAAGATGAAGTAAGTCTGGAAGAGGACACCTCAGAACCTGTTTGCTGGAATCAGAGAAAGGTGTTTCTCCTCACCAATCAACCTGCAATGCTTACTAGATGTTGTATCATTTGAGAATTTAATCTTTGTAAAGTGTTAGGCTGAGATTTTCAAAGCCATGTTTGAGATTCAAACATTAGGTTCCCAGCGAGATGAAAGATGGAAGTAGTAAGTCTTTGCATGATTACCACAGCAAAAGTAGTCAGAGGACTGTGAATGGGAAGGGCATGGCAAAGACAGGCAATAGCATACGGCTGACAATACAGCAATAACAGCAGTAATATTGATATAATTTACCACAGGTGATTTGCTGGAACAACAGGCGTCAACATTTAATTCAACAAACACTGTAGAAATGAGGATTCCATATGAAGAGGCCACTCAATCATTCCTCATTGGATTTACCACAGTCTTAATTAAAAAAGCAGAATTTGCTTTGCAATTATTTTAAGTTCAGAATTCAGCTCTATGTCAAGTTCCTTGAACATTTAAAATACAGTTCTTCAGGTGGCAAGGCCTGATGTGTACTTGGACAGGAATAAAGTAACTAAGTACTGTCTGCACAGGTCAGTACTTAGTACTTATAACAAATAAGTGCTTTCATAAAGTAATAGCTATTTCCATCAGGCTTAGTCAGTATAATTATGTTTATACACTTTTCCATTTATATACAGATCAGTTTGCAAAGTAGGTCAAGTTTGACATGTGGCTCCTCTTTTTCTTAGTAAACAAGACTAGGTCCAAGACTTTCATAATTGATTATTCATTGCCTTTAAGTGGGTTCTGATCTGGAATGTGCGCGGTGACCCCGAGCTGCCTGCTGTGTTACACAGCTATTCCTCAGCTTTGAGTTTTCTCAGTAAAACCGATCTGGTACTTTCTGCTTAAATGCAGGTCTCCACTGCTAAAGCCATACTTAGCCACTGGATGGAGCTCTCAACACACAATTGACATACCTCCTCCCCCCCCCCCTCCCCCCCCCCCAACTGCCACATTCATTTCAAGGGCTCCCTAAATACAGAATATAAATATACAATGCTTGGTATAGTGCATCTGAAATAACAGAGTGAAATCAAGTTCTGAATGCATGTAAAAAAAGTGCAGGAAAATAGCTGTTCACATTTGATCTTTCAAAACAGGTTTCATGTATTGCTGTTTGTGTTAATCTCACAGAAATAAATTCAGTGGTAAGGCTGAAAATATATAGTGATGTATGCAAGGCTCAGAACAGTACATCATACCTGCTAATAACTGGGAAATTACCATGAGGTATCACCAGGTAGAAAAACAAAAACAACAAATAGATTAAAAGTAAGGAATGTTGCAATTCTGCTCCTTATTTATTTATTTGTTTGTTTATTTGTTTTGCCATTTCACTTTGGGTATTTGTATAGTTCATATAACCATAATACCAGGGATGCATATGACTTTTATTTTTATTTTTTCTCTGAAAGTAGGGAGATGCATTTTTCACATTTTACATTTACTGAATAGACACAAAAAGGAAGTGTCATTGTAAAGGTCACAAAGGAAGTTTATAATAGAAAAGCAAACAGTGTGAGACTACTGGGCACCAGACTTGTGTTTGCAGCATCAGAACTCCCTCATTCTTAACAGTCTTCTAAGAATTTAAACAGATAGAGCTTTCTATCTTCTGCATTAGGAGATTTTTCTTTCGCAACTGCTGTTGCACACCAGCCATGTTCATTGTTCATTAAAAAATAATAAATTACGATTCTAGTTAGACAATGTAAAGGCGTAGGTGGAATCAGTAAAAGCTGCAAATTCTGTAAATATGCACTGTGAAGGCTGCAGCTTCTAAGAAAGGAATAAACACATGAGGGTGCTGCATGGCTTGTGACAGCTCCTAACTTTAGTTGGAGCAAATGTGAGGGCAGCAGAAACAATTCTGCACTGATGCACATTTCACCTGTTGCACTTCTATTTCTCCTATTTTTGTTCTGAACTAGTATGGAGGAGCTTATTTTAGTTATTTTCTGCTGAAGATTAGGGATCTGCTCTCAGACACATATACTTGCCCTCCCCCCTCCCTTTTTCCAGTGTGGTCACTCTTCAGACTCAGACTCCACTCATTTTTCCTCATGCAGACTTTGCCATTTTTTGATTAGGCAGAATTAACACTAGTAGATGCTACACTCATTCTCTTTTATATTGCTAAAATTGCACTTCTGTCTTATTGTCATCTTTGATTTTTTTTTTTCCTTTCCCAAGCCCCTACCTTAGACTTCTGCCATTTTGGATAAAAGAAAAGCTAAAGAAATTTCACTAAAAATGAAAGTTTCACTATCAATTAAAACTCACTCCCAAAAACTTGTCTAATTGAAAACTGGAGTCAAGTGAAAGACAGCTGTATTTAAGTTTTTTTTTCCAGCTTTTTCTATGGAGTTGTTTTCACCTTGTGACCACTCACAAGGTCAATTTTGCCATTCTATATCTATAAAATGCACTATCCCCTCACCACCAGTGCCATCTTGCCTTCTAAATTATATAACCATAAAGAAACTTCTCATTACAGACATAGAGAATACAATAGTAAGTCTTCAGACTTTGGATCTGCAAAGCAAAACTGCACAAAGACACATGTTCAGAACAATTAGGGGCCTGAGGATAATTTGATAGGACAGAATTATTTCCAGAGGAAAAATTCAAAGTGCAAATGAAATAACTGTTGTCATAGAGCTGAGAGACCCAATGGCAGGCTGGAGTATATATTTTACAAGGAAAGAAAAGAAACTAGAAGAAGCTTCGCCTTCCAAAACTGTATTAGGTTTACTTATACTCTTCAGCAATTCAGCTTCAACAATCAGAACACGCTTGCTTTGGGAAAATATCATGATTCCACTTCATGGAAACAGACTGCTCAAGAGCTGATGGCAGCCTCAACATCGAAAGCCACAGAGCAGCAGAACAGCTGGTGCACCATGTTGTTCTGGGACAAACACGAGGATAGGGTGTCCCCAGTCAAGTAAAATGCTTGGTATCTGGACTGAGATTAACCTACAATGCTAACAAGCAGCACCTCTTAACCAAGCAAGCACTCCAAAAATTGTTTATTGTCATCCACAGTAAGGCATTCCCCTTCCCATAGTGTAATTGAAGTGACTGTTGTGGTCATAGACCCTTCCTTAAAACATCCTCTTACTGAAAACCAAGCAAATACTTTGGTTTGTGCATAAGAAAGGGTCATGAGGCTCAAGCTGGGGACTCTGCTCCCTTCAGGAAACATTCTCCCCCATTACTCTAAAAATATTATGTGGTTCCAGATGTTTTACAGTTTCTTTTCTTTTCACTAGTGGTAGAAAGGTGAAAATTTCCTGTAACAGGGTATATTATACTTCTGAAGGTTCTGAGTAGCATAACCTAGTTATAGCAACAAACAAACAAAAAAAAAACAAATAAATAAATAAATAGAACCTTACATACTATTCACTGAAACATAGTTTGGCTGAATGTCTCATTGAACCACATCAAAACTGCATTGTGACTTGTGCCAGTGGATCACGTATGCTCCTTGGCAGAGCAGAATTGGACATGTGAAGGATGCATTTTTAGTGGCAGAGTGTTTGGAATAGTTCAATTATGAACAGTACTTTCCAAGGATACAGCAGCTCAGTGTAATGATTTCATCTGTTTCCTTGGGGGAATTATGAGATGAATCCACACACAGCATCTGATTGCATTTACCACCTGCAGGTGGTTTTAAAGTCCTTTCTTGTTTTTCTTTTAGGAATTTTAGAGCTTCACTTACCTGATGGGTCTGATTATGAGTTTTAGAAAGGGTAGTAAATTACATTTCATGTATGGGTATCACTATAACAAAGTCTATTGATGTATATCACTTCCATAAGTTGTTTACTAGAGAACTCTACCAACAGGGAAATATATTTCCTACTGAGGACATTTTATTATAGGAGAATGTTGAGTTTCTAATGGAGCCCAAAACTACCTTCTAAATAGAGCCCGTAGAATGAACTGTATGGCAATAAACCTTTCTGCAAAATATGTTGGGCTTTCTATGGATTCCAAAACACATTTTGAATGAGGTTTATTTGCACTTGTTCATCATGTCTGCTCACATTTAAGTGAAGGAAGATCTCTCCTTGGTACTACAGCATACATCTCCATCTGCTACTGTGCACTCAATCCATTATATAGTATGGAGTTGAGAAGTAGAGCTTCATTCCAACATTTTACACTTTTACATTAGTCTATAGCCTTTGAGCACAAACATTGCCTCACTTTTAAGATCTCTGACTTAAACTGTTTACTTAGAAGACCACTATCTAGTCAAAGAACAAAGAACATACAAGTATGACAAATTCCCATAGACCTGTAATTTTAATAATCATTAGGATATCTTATGTGTATACAAACTTAAACAAGCACCTTAAAATTAATTCAATGAATAAATCCCCACAGGTGTTGTAGTAGAACTTTTGTGCAGACTTCTGTAAGGCCTGTAGTTGAACAGGTCTTCAGCATCAACAAGAAGTACACTTTGAACACCAGCTTCCTTTTATTTTGACTCATTTCACACAGTATCTCTCTGATTTGGCAAACTGTGGAAGTGCAACCACAAAGAAACACACAAACATCTAGATAGACCCTTCATAGCTTATCAGTTTGACAACATTTTAGAGCCCTCTAGGAAATTTCAAGAGTTGTAATCCTCTAAAGGCAGATCAACAAAACAGGTCTCTCATAAGGGTGGGATCTTTTTAAAGCACTTTTAAAAGAAATGCTTATAAACGTCTACATTATGAGATACAGCAGGAAAATAATTATGATTAGCAGCTTATATCCCCCTTAAGCTGTTTACTGTAAAAAGCAGTAAAATAGCTGAGACTATAGTTTCCTCTGCTACTAAGCAATGAATGTTGATTTTGATTCTGCAAGTCTGAATTCCCAAATTATCAACTAAGCTTTATTCAATTTTTCTAAAAAGAACAATTTTGACAGAATGTTTCTGTCCATCATTCTTTTAAAATGTCACTTGTGGGCAAGATTGTACAAGGTACTTCACAAAAATTACAACTATTAAAAAAAATCTCTTTTAACAATGCCTTCATAATGGATTACCTCATATAGTATATTTTCATTAGTTATTGTATTACACATTGAAGATGTTCTGGTATTTCAGTTTATTCTTTCTTCTCATTTGTAAGTCTGGCAAGGAGTGAAAGTGAGAAAAATGGGCTTATCTGATTCTCCCCTCTCCATGACAGAGCCATAGGAAACCTAAATCTTGATATAGGAATCTATCCGACTCTCACAGACATGTTCCAAGCAGATACAACGTCCTTCTTTAGTGCAGTTAGTCATTCTGGGTGTAATGCACCCTACAAAAGCTTGGGACAAGCCTGCTTTCTCTGACACCATCATTCTCTTTGTGTCATGATACATCTCAGGTGGACAAGTCTGGAAATGGAGCCCAGCTTGGCTCCAAATCTCTTTTCTAGTAGTCTGTGAAGATACAGTGGCACCTCCAAGCCTTAAGGAACAGGTCATGAGCATGTGAAACAGGATAAATGTCTCAAGCCCCATGCCCTCCACTATGGACACAGATATGGCAGCTTGTAGCTTTCAGTTCCAAGAAATATAGGCACATTAGAGGAGCCTCTAAGGGCAATGTATGAAATATGTCTCCTCCAAAACAGTTTGGAGTCTGCACTTGACAGTGTGACACAGCTCTTGAGAGAGATTGAAGATGACAAAATTCAGACATCTGCATCAGATTTTAACTACAAAAGAGTGTAGAGTGAAAATGGAGAGAAAGGGGATCTTCTAGGGCATGATTTATCTCATGCTAAAGATGACATTGTGACTGACTAAAAAAGGAGCTAAGGATAACCAGCTGAGATGCACACAAAACACTAGTTGTCTAAAGTCAGTGAAGAGTAATGTCCCTTTATTTCTCACACTTTAGGAAAGATGGGGGTTGATACACATCCAAACTGTCTTTCCCATGGAAAGGAAATCATCAGCATGAGGTCAACAGTCATCTATCTGTGCATATTGGATTATAGCTAATAATCCAATAAAGGATTGGAGAGGAGAATTAAGACACAGACCAGGGTTCATTACTGCTTCTACTACATGGCTTGTTCAAGTGTACATTTGCAACAATGAGTAGCCCCAGTCATAACACCAGGCAGTCATTTGTTTTGTTTTGGTTGGTTTTGTTTTAAAGCAAAGGCAAACTAGGATTATAATACACTAATATTACACTTCTCCCTTCAAATTATTTTCAGTAGCACCCAGGCCTTTAATCATGATCTTTAAGAACTACATGACCATAAAGTGCTTTCTACTTACTGAGCTGTGTCAAGCTATGTTTTATTTTTATATTTCCCAAGAGATGCTATAGTGGGTTATTATCTCCCTTTTTATCTGCATCTGATTTGTCCACTGCTAATTCCAGTTTATATAGTTCAATAGCTATGACCACATAAGCTAAATAGTTTCTGAATAAAGTTAACTATTAAAATGCGGCTGATGTTATGTCATAAAAATGTTATAAAGATAATGGTGCAGAATTCAATCTTGGCTCTTTATTTCCACATAATATATCCCATATTTATATAATACTTATTCTTGCCCTGACCTAGCTTGCTGCATGGAACAAATCTATATGTGAGCCATAAAACATATCAATGCATCTATAAAGTCAGCAAGATATTCTTAAACATTTTTTCCTCCCTTTGTAAGACAATAATGTGAATCTAAATAAATGTACTCCAAGTAATAGAGGCTGTATTAGAAAGTTTAATAACACTACTTTAGGACACCATATTGCTATTAAGAGAATTAGCTGAGTGTTTCAAAGTTCTTACCACCCCACTTTGTATGCAAACTCATCTTTCTTTACAAGACCTCATGTATTAAGTAACCATTTTTAGTCCAGATTTCCTAAGGAACTAAAAGTCTCTTAGATCCAAGCTTCTGTTTCACCTGTGGACATAGAGATGTGCACTCCTCTTAAGTGAGTGCTAATACACATATTTGTTCTAATTGTAAGATGAAATCAATGTAAGATCAACCTTCAGCTACATCCTAGAATTTAGCACAGAGTTATGCACACACACATATAAGTAAAGTCATCTCATACACAGTATCAAGGCCTTAAAACATTACATTTCTGGAAAGAACAAGGGCATTACTGGCTAAAAAGGCTAATAAGAGTAGCAGTTTAAACTGTCAAACACAAAAGCATTACATTATACATAGTAATGGTATAAACAAGACAATAAAATAGATGAAGAGCAAAAGGTAATTGGAAGTCATGATACTTTTTGTTGTCTTCTTGCAGTGTCATGGCTCTGCAACAGAAAGCGGGAACTATAGCACTAGTTGACACTAGCCATCACAAAAACTGTCCTTGCTGGAAAACACCTACAAGCCCCTGCCACCTTTTAACATTTTTCAGAAGTCCCTTCCAAAATGCACACAATGTGTTGTTCAAGTTATCCAGTCAGATAACTGAAGTGAGAAGCATCTCTGAATCACAGCCTGTCTGTTTCATCAACTGCCAAGGTTTAATGGTAAAGAATAATGAGTATTCAATAAAACTTAAGATCAAACATTTGGCTAAGTATTAGAAACAAAAGATTACAAGAATATATATATATATATATATATATATATGTATAAAGTTATAAAGGCACTCTTCATCTCAATTTAAGAGTTTTTTGTTTGTTTGTTTGTTTGTTTTTTACTTTGGCTGTTAGAAGCCATTAAACAAGGAAAGACAGGATACACAGCTTGATTTTTTTCTTGATGTTGTCTTCAGTTTTACAGGTCTATTCTTCACCTTGAACTACAGTGATTACAGACTAAAAGTGTAAATGTTCCTACAGTTCTCCTACAGTTTAATCTGCAATTTCCAGTCCTCATATTACACTTATTCCACTGAATGAATATAATAGACTGCTGCTGTGTGCTAAGTGCTGTTAATGATATGCATTCAGAGTTTAAGTCCAAACTTTTTCATCCCTGCCCATAATCTTTATTTTTGTTACCAACATATCCTTGGTAACCTGAAATATGATTCTGGTTACATCTATAATTTGTGAAGCTCAGCATCAGTACAATATCAGTTTTCTGCAATAGCTACACAGAATAGATTGACTTTGTGACAGAGCATTTTGTCCACTCCCCTTTCCAAACAGGCACTGTAATTTTTAGGGGTCTGTTATCAGACATGGTGAAAAAAATTATGTATTCTGAGCTATTTGATACTTATACACATAAGTTGATTTTCTTTATTTGTTTCATGTGAAGACTTTTTTGGAATCCTCCTGAACTGGCTGACTGACATGAAATTATTTTCCTCTAGATCATGCAAAACAGATAGAAGGTGTAATGTATTGCAACATCTAAGGAAATAATATTAATTTCTTTCCTTTAATTCCCTATTTCTCCTTGTAATCTAATCACAGCCAACCATAATATTAAAATTTTATTTCATGGGGAATTAAACATGAGCTATTTTACAGAATAATCTAAACTGAAGCACGTGCAAGAACCTGGAGTTGGGGAGTCTCTTCAGCTAGTCAAGTAATAGCATGGAACTACTACTGTACGTGCACAACAAATTAAAATTCTTGTTTCACCTACTTCTAAAGCTGCAATAATTAAAATGGTTCCTTTACACTGGTCCAAAAATCTGTGATGCAATTTCAATTAGTAGGGACCCATTAGAGTGACCTCAATTATTTTTTTTTCAGAAATTTCAAAAATATACCATCTTTTAGTTTTTGTAATATAACAAATCTCTGCAATTATCTTCTCAATATTAATATCTAACACTGCATGACAGTATATCACAACAGAAATTAATCAATAGTTAAAGGAGTGCCAGTAGAGACAAGTGAAATAAATAAACAAGATGTAACTGTAATTAGTATAAGCTTGTGTACCTTAAGAAATTGGTTCATATCTTCTGTCATGAAAACAGACTCTTAATAGTGTTGAATTATATGGATAACTCTATGACTGTGAATCAACACCTCTGAGGGGAAATAAGTAAGTATAATCATAGAATCATTAGGGTTGGAAAAGACCTCCAAGATAATCTGGTCCAACCATCCCCCCACTACCAATGTCACCCACTAAACTGTGTCCCTAAGCACTAAGTCCAACTTTTCCTTAAACACCCCCAGGGATGGTGAATGCACCACTTCCTGGGCATCATGTTCCAATGCCTAACCACTCTTTCTGAGAAGAAATGTCTCCTAATTTCCAACCTAAACCTTCCATAGCACAACTTGAGGCCATTCCCTCTAGTCTTATCATTGGTCATCTGTGAGAAGAAGCCGACTCCCAGCTCCCCACACCTTCCTTTAAGGTAGTTGTAGAGAGCAATAATGTCTCCCCTGAGCCTGCTCTTCTCCAGATTAAACAGCCCCAGTTCCCTTAGCTGCTCCTCATAAGACTTGTGTTCCATGCCCTTCACCAGCTTCGTTGACCTTCTCTGGACCAGGGCATGAATGTATTTCTTGTAGTGAGGGGCCCAAAACTGAACACAGGACTTGATGTGCGGCCTCACCAGAGCACAGTACAGAGGGACAATCATCTCCCTGGTCCTGCTGGCTACCCTATTCCTGATACAAGCTAGGATGCCATTGACCTTCTTGGCCATCTGGGTACACTACATGCTCATGTTCTGGAGAACATCTACCAGCACCCCCAGACCTTTTCTTCTGCACAGTTTGTGAGCCACTCTCCCCCAAGCCTGTAGCACTGCCTGGGATTGTTGTGGCCAAAGTGCAGGACCCAGCACTTAGCCATACTGAACCTCAACCCATTGGCCTCTGCCCATTCACCCATCTTTTTCAGGTCCCTCTGCAGGGCCTCCCTAACCTCCAGCAGATCAACACATTCCCCCAGCTTGGTGTCATCTGCAAACTTACTGAGGGTGCACTCAATTCCCTTATCCAAATCATCAATAAAGATATTAAAGAGGATGGACCCCAGCACTGACCCCTGGGAAATACCACTGGTGACCATTTGCCAGCTGGATTTCACTCCATTCACCACTACTCTCTGGGCCAGTCTATCCAGACAGTTTTTAACCCAGAAAAGAGGGTACCTGTCCAAGCCATGGGCTGCCAGCTTCTCTAGGAAAAAAATTATGGGAGATCATGTCAAAGGCCTTGCTGAAGTCTAGGTAGACAACGTCAACAGCCTTTCCCTCAACCATCAGGAGGGTCACCCAGTCATAAAAGGAGATGAAGTTGGTCAGGCAGGACTTGCCTTTCAGGAACCCATGCTGACTGGGTATGATCCCCCGGTTGTCCCACATAGCTGTGTGATTGAATTCAAGATGACCTGTTCCATCACCTTTCCTGGCACCCAGGTTAGGCTGACAGGACTGTAGTTCCCTGTGTTCTCCTTATGACCCTTCTTTTAAATGGGCATCACATTAGCAAGTCTCCAGTCATGTGGGACCTCTCCAGATGACCATGACAGCTGGTTATGGAAAGAGCCCCAACAATCACATCCGCCAGCTCCCTCAGCACCCTCAGGTGGATCCCACCTGGCCCCATAGACTTGTGACAGTCCAGGCAGAGCAGCAGGTCTCTAACTGTTGCCACCTGAACTGATGGGGGTTTCTTCTGCTCCACGTCCCAGACTTCCAGGTCATGAGACTGAGTACTCTTAGGATACATGGACTGGCTAGTAAAACAGATGCGAAGAAGGCATTAAGAACCCCAGCATTTTACTTATCCTCATTAGTCATGTTCCCCCCTGTGTCCAGTAAAGAATGGAAATTCTCCTTGCCTCTCCTCTTGCCGTTAATATATTTGTAAAACATTTGTTGTTATCCTTGACCATAGTGGCCAGGTTGAGCTTGTACGGGGATTTGGCCTTCCTGATTTTCTACCTACCTATGCTGGCAACTTCCTTGTACTCTCTACCACCACTTCTTCCAGCAGTCATTCTCTGTTCATGAAGTGCATGTCTAGCAGGGCACCCCCTCTGGTAGGCTCACTAACTTGCTGAGTCAGGAAGCTGTCTTCCATGCACTCCAGGAACCTTCTAGACTGTTTCCTCAGGGCTGTATTGTATTTCCAGCATATGTCTGGGAAGTTAAAGTTCCCCATGAGAACAATCCCTGGTGACTGAGCAACTTCCACCAGCTGCTTATAGAACACCTCATCCATCTCTTCCTCCTGGTTTGGCGGTCTATAACAGATCCCACCAGGATGTCTGCCTTGTTGACCGACCCCCTCCCTGATCCTTATCCCCTGGGACTCTGCCTTATCATTCCCAACCCTGAGCTCAACAACATCAAAACACTCTCTAATACAGAGAGCCACACGACCTCCCCTCCTTAGTTACCTCTCCTTTCTGAAGAGCTTGTAGCCATCCATTACAGCACTCCAGTTGTGGGCGTGGTCCCACCACGTTTCAATGATGGTGACTAGGTCATAGTTTGCCTGTTACGCAATGGCTTCCACCTCCTGCAGTTTGTTGCACATGCTGCTTGCATTGGTGTAGATGCATTTCCGTTTTGCCATTGCCCTCACCCCCAATCCCGGGACTGCTCCCCCAAGTTCATCTCTATCAAGCCTCATTTAATCCCTGTTCCCTTCATACCTAGTTTAAACACCTCTTGATGATCTCTGCCAGCTCCTAGGCTAGAATCTCTTTGCCATCTTTGAGAGAGGTAGGACTCATCAGCAGCTATCAGGCCAGTGCCGAGTAAGCCTCCTCATGATTCAAAAACCCCAAATTCCTGCAATGGAACCAGCCTCCCAGCCATGTATATATTGATCAGCTAGACCTTCCAGTTCTACTCAGTATCCCTCCCCACCACTGAAAGGATAGAGGAAAACACCACCTGTGCACCCACTCCAACCAGTATCCGCCCCAATCCCCTGAAGTCCCTTTTGAAAGCCTTCAGGCTCCTCTCAGCAATTTCGTCACTGCCAGCCTGAATTATCACTAAGGGGTAATAATTGGAGGGGCAAATCATGTCAGGAACTTTCCTGGTAATGTCCCTGAACCAGGCCCCAGGTTGGCAGCAGACTTCCCTATGGGTAGTGTCTGACTGACATATAGAGCTCTCTGTTCCCCTCAGAAGGGAGTTGCCTTAGACCATTACTCTTTCCTGCTTGGTGGAGGAAGTCTTGATGTATGGAGTTTATTTCCTTGCCATAGACAACCTTCTGTATGGACTTTCCCCCACATCCTCATCACCATGTCCCTCAAGCTCCATGGTCTCAAACCTATTGTGTAAGAGCACCTGTGGAGGCGAGGCAGGTAGGGAGGGGGCTTGCCTGTGATGCTGAGCAGGGACCTGTTTCCATTCTTCTCCATCTCTCAGGTCCCCTCCCTCTGCCTAACAGTGGCAGGGCAGGGAGTCCATCACTATTTGGGGTCTATCACCCCAGTGCCTTTTCTTTCAGGCATAGCAGGGAGTTGCTGCACCCATCTAACTGTTTGCACCCCCTGATAGTCCTTAATCTCTCCACGTCCTGCTTGAGCTTTGCCAACAGGCTGATCAGATCTTCCACCTGCTTGCATCTCATGCAGGGAGTATCTCTGCCACCCTCCATTGGTAGCAACAGGTTCATGCACTCCCTTGTTATTAAATGTCCCTGATTATAAATTATCACTCCCTGATAATTTCCCTCTCAGGATCCTACTTCAGAGTTTATAGGTCTCCAGAAAATACTGCCATTTTAAGCAACTAAAAAAAGCTAGAGTAAATATAACTGCACTATTAGTATAATAGTACAATTTAGCAATCTCTTCAAGATTATTGATTAAGAAGAATTAGGCTACAGCCTACTGAAAGACATGAAGTATCAGCTATCCAGCAACCCACCTTTTAACTGGTTAACATTTGACTAATCGGCTCCTTTACACAAGTGCATAGGAAGAGTTTCTATTTTTTTACTCTGACATAGTATTTTAGAAGAGAGGAAATGGAAAATGAATTAGGGTTTTCAACTCTGTGTTTTCTACAGAGTTCAGATGATATTTAAAATATATATGTATATATTTTAAATATCATCTGAACTCTGTATATATGTATATATGTTAATAACTTATCAAATATTTCACTGAAAATAAAATAGATCCACGTAACAGTCACTATAATGGCGGGCAGACCAGCAGGCTGCTTCATCTGCTTTTAATTTCTAGTTTTAAAATACACTTGTATCTATATTAAAAGAAGAGAAGGAGAAAGAATGAGAAGGAGAGGGAGAAAGAGGAGGAGGAGGAGGAGAAGGAGGAAGAGGAGGAGAAGAAAGAGAAAGAGGGGGAGGAGAAGGGGGAGGGATAGGAGAAGGGAGAGGGGATGGAAGGCAAGGCAAAGCAAGGCAAGGCTAGGGGAAAAGAAAAAAAAAAAAGCCTCTGGACATTTGTGATACCTTTCCTTCCTCCACCTTCAAGCATGTTTCCATATGACTTCATGTGATACCATGACATTACCAAAAGTAAACCAAGTTAATGTGCATTGATACAAGTTTCAGTTTGGAAGCCTGGTGTCAGGTTTTGGAGGTCTTGTTTTTTAACAAAGCTTTGGATAGTCATATTCAGGGTTATGGAGAAAAAAAATAATATACCTTAAAGAAGTTTCTTGTAGTAATAAAACATAAAATCACCACTAAACTAATAATGAAATTAACCTAATTAATTCAATAACCTGAAATAAGTTCACAGTGTTATATTGTTCATAAAAAGTTTCCATGTGCCTAACAATTCAGTGTAGTCTGATTTTTAACCTGTGGCATTATTGCAATAAAAGGAAAAGCTACAAATATATCTCTGTAGTTGAATGATTACATGTAATTTAATAGTCTAGTAAATATTAATAACAGATAGCTGTGGCCTACATAATGATAAAAATTTGACTACTAGTTGCAACCACTATTCCAGTAGAGAAAGAGAAGGAAGGATTTTTTTTTTTAATATAAAAAAGATAGTTTTAAAATATTTTTAATGTTAAAAATATTTTGTGTACCTATGACAGAAAGGATATAAAAGTAATATACTGTGTTCATTCAGAAAATAAATCATCCACAGACATTTTTCCCTATAGATCTTTTCTATATTCAAAAGGTTTTGCTCTGCTATACACAACTGAGGATCAGTTATGTGCCTTGGAAAACATAAGAATGGGTACACAGGTTACATCTTTGAAATTGACAGTTAAATTTCCAAATTTGCACAGCACAAATCTTGAACTCGGACATAAATTCTAGATGATTTTTTCCTAATAAAAGGCCGAGCACTGACAGAGAAATAGTTTTGCTTTTTAAGAGGTTTAAAGAAAAGACAAGAAAGGGATTTACTGAGATATTCTAGAACTACATGACTTAGTAAAAGGAGAGCCTGTACAATGAACATGCCCAAGAAATCCAGATTATGGTATCAGCACTATTAGCCATATTCAGAAGGTCTAAATTCCTCCCAAGTCTCTTGACAGAGGTCAATATTTGACAGAGGACAATATTTTCAGCCCTTATTACTAGCTGACTAGTAGGTCTTTATTACTATTACTAGCAGGTCTTTAGAGATTACTAGCCAAGAGCTAAAGTCATGCAGAAGGATCCAGACAATCTGAAAATATCACAGGGTAACATGCAAGTTTACATGCTGTAAAGATTCTTTTAAACAGACAAAAGTTGTCCTGGTCTATGTTTCAGCCACTCTGCAGTTTTCTGTTCTTGAGGAACATCAAGGAAAGTTTGACAACTTGATGCAACTTGTTGTTGCCTTCCAGAGCTTACAGAGAACCTGAAATGATAGCTCATGTTGGCTGTGACACACCCCGACACTCTAAAATCATCTGCTTCCCTGAGAAGAGCAGGGATTTATGACTCTACTAGGAGTCATAAATCAAAGCCTTGATTTATTCAATGTAAAGTCTCAGGCTTAGGGAAAAAAAAAAAAAAAAAAAAAAAAAAAAAAAACTTGGTATTGTAGTTGTGGCTATAGTGATGTAAATGAAAGTAGGCTGTACCTAAATTAGGAAGCTGAGGAAAAATACAGTGCACTGAAAAGGTTACAGATGGTTCTACTGTCACAAATGACAAGTTCAGTCAGCTTACATGAAAAATAAAGTACTATTCTAGCAAGGATAGAAGAAGCAGGCTCATAATCAACTTCATGAGTTACTTCAGGAAGGATATTTTGAAGGAACAGGGAATAGAGTTAATTACTTGCCTTTTTCTTTGACTTTTTTTCTCCCCTACGCAAACTTCATATGCAAGATGAAACAAAACCTCTAATGAAGTAACATTTTTGTGTATGTGCTTGAAAGCCATCAACATGCTTTTACTTTGCAAACATATTCAGAACAGCTTTAGGCTTAAACAGGCCTTCTCTTGACTCAGAAGCAAATAGAAAATCCCTTCTCAGTCTCGTTTTGTAAAATGGTAAATTAGATTAGTGGAACCAAGCTTTCGCATCTCCTCTTTATACAGATTAATAGTTTATTTTTATGTTGCAGTATGAACTGCTACAGTAAGAATCACTAACTGTTTGAGCAAATAAACACTGCTTTAGGGGGAGAGGGTTGGGTAAGGATGAGGAACAGAACACATTTGACCTTCAGGAAGCTCCATCTTGGCTGAACTGCTGCCCCTCCTGGTTTCTGCAAAGATCTCCCATAGCATGTGAGAACACCATGATCAGGAGCACAGGTGACAAATGGCAGTGCAGGTAAAAACATTTATTTATAGAGTCTACTAACAAGTTTCTGCCTGAAGGAAAGGTGTTTATGTTATTTCATTCTCTGGGCTTCCTTGAAGCAGAAACAGCTGCTTTTGCCAAACTGCTGAACTATATAACAAATCTGCAATATCCACAAACAGAGGTTGGAATGAGATATTCCACTTTATTTTCATTTGATGGGGCTTAACTACTGAGCACAGAATTTAGAAATCAAAGGCTAATGTTAACTCTTTTTACAACCTCTTTCCCTGCCATACGTGGGCTTCTTGTAGTGAAATTGTCTTTTCAGGATGAAAATAAGAATTTATATTGGACAAACAAAAAAACAAACAAAAAAGTAAAAATTGTGTATCTAAGCTGACACAACAGGTAACATAATTAACATAATTTTTATTTTTATTATTTTTTTTATTTTTTTAATTTATTTTTTTTAACGGGTAACATAATTAACATAATAAATTTTCTGTTGAGATCTGATTTTTTTTTCCTGTGTTTCTAGCACTGACAACTGAAGTGAATTGTGAAAAAAAAAAAAAAAAAAAAAAAAAATTGCTCTGTCTTACAAAAGGAACAGACATAAACTGCTCATAAAGTAAGCTGTGTGCATTACTTTAAAATATTTAATTTTGTTAAAATCTTCAAGTTCTTAAGGCTGCGGAAAACTACTTATCCTTTCAAATAAACTATCTTAAGGCACACAATTCTGTGCAAGCTGTTCCTTTTCTATATTATTTTCTCTTTTTTTTTTTTTTTTTGTTTTCATGTAACAAATGATCACTAAATTAGAAAGTACCATATAAGTCCAAAATAAAACAAAACAAACCTATGAACCAATTTTTACCCGCTCTTGTTTTCCCACTTAGATAGAATGATGCTGAATAAACAAAAGATGCTACTGTTTTAGTAGGTCATAACTTTACTCTTAAGTTTACAAATTTTCCAACATAAACAGCTAAACAAAAGAATGTGACCCTGACCCCAGCAGCTGGTGTTGACAGGAGCAGTCATGAGACATTTCCAAATGTGCTGCCAATGGTTCCTTAAAAGTTTTGCGAGGAGACAAAAAGAGAGACCTCACTGATATGTGCATGTTGTATTTTTGTTTTGGTTTGCTTTTTTTAGCTCTCATGGTTTCACAGGTCACCTTTAATTCCTATGAAAAAAATAAACAAATAAATAAATGAGTAACACTGCTTTGGTAATTTTCCCAAGCATAAATCTGCTTCTTTACCATTTTTTTTTTTTTTTTTTTCAGAATTGGAAACTCAGTCTATAGTGAATTTAAAAAGTGAATGAATCAAAAATATTGGAGGAGGTGGGAAAAAAAAAAAAAAAAAAAAAAGTTTTTTTAGCTGTAGAATATATTGTAGAAAGGTCAGACATGTATCAGCCTTCTGCTTTGTGAACTCACATCAACAATTACCTCAATGGAGTATTCTCTCTTTTAATATGAAAATGGGATAATTTTGCCAAAGTCGTCTCAGGTAATTGGCAAGTGAAAAGTCCTGCATCTGGGCCAGGGTAATTCCAAGCACAAATGCAGGTTAGGAGGAGAATGCATTGAAAGCATTCCTGAGGAGAAGGACCTGAGGGTTTTGATTGATGAGAAGCTCAACATGATCTGGCAATGTGCACTTGCAGCCTAGACAGCCAACCATATCCTGGGCTGCATCAAAATAAGCATGGCCAGCAGGTCAAGGGAGGTGATTCTGTCCCTCTACTCTGCTCTCCTGAGACCCCAGCTGGAGCACGGCATTCAGCTCTGGAGCCCAAGCACAAGAAGAACATGGACCTATTAGAATGAGTCCAGAGGAAGGTCACAAAGATGATCAAGGGTCTGGAGCATGTCTCCTATGAGGACAGGCTGAGGGAGTTGGGCTTGTTCAGCCTGAAGAGAAGGCTACAGGGAGACCTTATTGCAGCCTTCCAGTACCTAAAAGGGGCCTACTGAAAAGCTTGGTTTGTCAGGGAGTATAGTGATAGGACAAGGGCTGATGGCTTTAAACTAAGAGAGGGTAGCTTTGGAATAGATATTAGGAAAAATATTTTTACTGTGAGAGTGGTGAGGCACTGGAACAGGTTGTCTCAGATGTGGATGGTCAGTCCCTGGAAATGTTAAAGGCCAGTTCGGACAGGGCTTTGAGCAATCTGGTCTAGCTAGAGGTGTCCCTGTCCATGGCAGGTGCGTTGGAAGTAGGTGATCTTTAAGGTCCCTTGCAACCCAAACCATTATATGATTTCACTATATATAATATATATATATATATATGATTCCACTATGAATTTTGATTCCACTAAAAGTAAGGTCTGCATTAATATTTTACCTTATACACTTCCACGTTTCACACATTAGAAAATAAATCTCATTATTGAGATTATTGTTGTGTATGAATGGGGAAACAACTATAAATGGGGTCTGGAAGACAGGAATCTACCTTCTGATTTTGTTTTAGGAGGCCTTCTTAAAGTATCTGTTGACTGTGGTACCACATTTGTGAAGCTGAATTTGGTAAGAAATTCACCTATAGCTGAAAAGACTGAGAGAAGGGACTTACTATCAATATTTTTATATGTTCTACAGGTTTTATTGTATTAACTGACAGTGTAGTTCCAGCTACTTTGCATTGGGTTCCCTAGAAAAGCAAATATTTTCTACCTCTTTAATACACTGAACAGCATCACACAATATGCAGTACATAAGCAAATGTTCTCAGTATACTTCATTTTATTGTTTAACTTCATTTATTTTGTAACTCTACTACAGGGCTAGTTACAGTTAAATTAACATTTATTTCAGGCATCAGTAGAGCTGGTCCTAGTAAGTGTCCCTGAAAGCACATCCCTCAGCCCTATTCTGGAGAGTTTTCCAATGAAGCATGAAAAATATGTATTTTAAGACTGTGAAGACATTTCCACGTTGAAGGTAGATTTGTTATTTTTATTTATTTATTTATTGGTAAAGCTTTGTAAAAGCAGGAAAGTTTTCATTAGGACCTTAAACTAGTGAATTTACATTGCAAACATCAGCAAAACAAACAAACAAAAACAGATAGTTTGTAGCTCCAGATTGTACAACTTTGAAAATTCTTGTGCATTTTACCTTCCTTTTTCTCATGCCTATCCTCCTTTCCAAAACATATTACCATAGGTCAGAATTACAGTTGTATACTTCAGACACATTGTACATTGACTCTAAAAATTTATTGCAGCTGTAATGCTTGATTTGGGTATAATTAAAACAATTGTGTTGTATGAACACACACAAAGGCAGTAATTCCATTTTAAATTGTTTGTCTGAGAATAAGTTTTAAGAAAAAAAAAAGAGGGAGAGAAAGAAAGATTTAATATAGCATGTACTAAGGTAGAAGGAATTGCTAGAGAATGCAACTGTAACAGTTTAATGTAACTAGAAACCATTTGGCAGCAGTCTCACATGCATACAATGTACACATGGGGTATACAGGTAAGGGTAAATGGAGTGATACTGCCCAGCCTCTACAGCAGCTAGAGAACTGCAGTGAAAGCATATCATGGAAATCCTTTGACTTGCTTGGGTAAACTTATGGAGTTGAAGTGTAGTATTTCTGTCACCATTCTGTATGAACTTACATGTTTGGAGATCTGTGTTAAGAGGATCAGCATTACACTTAATGGGTGACTCAAAGAAGGAGCAATGCCTGAGTCCTTGTGACTTTGGGTCTCCATGTTAGCCTCTTCCCCAACTATCCCTGCTACCTTTTGCATTTATGGCAGAATTGAGATTAAAGCTGTGGGAATCTTTCGGGAGGTGATGCAGTTACAGACCCTCAACAGAGTGACAAGAGCCAAGCAGGTAATCCACCAAAAAGACCCCTTAGCATATATATGTATGTATGTACATGTGTATGTATACATGTGTATGGATATGTATATGTATACAGATATATTTGTTCATATATATACTGTTCATCGAGCCATCATTGTGACAAAACTGTGAAATAGAATAAAAAGATACAGTAATAGTTTGAATTACATGTAGCATGCTCAGCCATGGTGATCCTATGTCTGTTTTATCAGTTTTGTTAATGCTTCTATTTATAACTTATATGAATAGCAAGATGCAATTATCAATACTGTAGGTTAATTGGATCCTACTTTTATCCAATTAATCTTTGCAAGTGATTAAAGTTAACTCTCTCTATACAAGAAATGTGCATTGTCAGAATTATTCAGCTAGGTCACAGAAATGAGTAATCTAAATACTGAATTTCTTCAAAGGATTAATATCTTTATTAATTTTAACTCAGACTGATGAATAAACTGAAAAATGTTGAGGAAATTAATTTCTTACTCAAACAATAAGTGACAGCAAGTCTGTGAATGATCTGCTGGATTTCTCCATAGATTTAAATGAAAATATGTTTAAATGAAAATTGTAATTCATTTTCACTGAAAGAATAAATGACTTTGAAAGTATATGCAATCTGACTACAAACATACTGAAGAGAGAACTTAGTACAGCTGGAAGTTTGTTGTTCCATCTCATAATATTTTGCATGTTCTTTATTATTATTATTATTATTTTTCTTACATTTGCCTACCTTTAACTTTCATGTCTTTAGCTGTGAACTCTCTGCTCATAAATAATTAATATGGAGAAAAGAGCAAAGTAATCTTAATCTCAGCACAGTTCATCTTAATCTCAACCACAGTTCTTTGGGAGTCAGTTCAGCATGAAGAAGTGATTTTTATTTTTTTTTAAGTCAATATTACGTACACTTGTTTCTTGAAAAAGAAATTCAACATTCATCTGACTAACCTCAAGATGAAAGGGTGATATTAAACAACTGCAGTAGTCATGGGTGGGATGATGTGAGGCATCAGAGAGAGCTGATCAACCTTCAGAGAAAGAAATAAATTGTCAGTACCAGGCCAAAAAGAAACTATAAATTGCTCCTTAAGACGTAATCGTGCTCCATGCACGATTATGTCTCTACCTTGTCTCTACCTTGTCTCTACCTTGAAAAAAATGTTCTGAGTCCCATGTGGAAAAGCACTCCTTGTGTCCAGCTGAGTGATCTGAGACAGAGACTTAGTGGCAGGACTTCATCCTAATGTAAAGTGTAAGCAAAGTCATACCAAATGAAAGAACTGCATTATCCCCAGAAGGACAGCCAAAATGATAATACTTAATGAAGGATATCTATTAAATAATAATAATAAAAAAATCTGTTCCTCCAGTTGAAAATATGTCCCAGAATTTTGGCTAAATATTAGGGCTGCCTTTGTAACAGAAAACAACTTGGAAGCACATTAAGAATCCTAGCAAAACATCTGCATATATTACCATAAGCCTACAATAAGAAGTGAAAGGTAAATTTAAACCCCAAATATTGTGCTCAGTCTGGTGGCTCCCATAAAATATGTCAACAGAATCAATCAAGTTATTATACACATACCTCAGTGGAGACAAATTCAGCACCGAGATTATGACTCAGCAGTCTCAAAGGTCTTGCTATTCAGACTCATTATTTCCTCTTGTAGTTAAGGGCAGATAACACTATTTTTATTTTTTTCTGCAGTTTGCATATATCTTTACTACTAAAACAAGAGCATAGCAAAATGAACCATATCTACATTATTAGCTGACTGCGATTGCTAATTTGCTGGGCTGAAATCAATATAGGGGTCATGAAGCAAATGTTAATTCTACTTTATATGCTTGTCCGAACCTGCTACACATTGTTATAGAGTGCTAAAACTCTCTAAGAGATAAGGCTATACATTCCCCTGAAGGCAGTTTGGAGCTGACCCACATACGTCTGGAATTAGAAAATTCAGTTCTATTTTGTTGTAAGATTTTGTTAATCCATATCTATATCTTAGGACACAATGCCCAGTGCTCCATTCCTGCCTTCATCTCAGGCTGCCTTTGGTGTTCAGATTAAATTCCAGCAGGCAATGCCAGCATTCTCTCCTGGTTCTGACAAACCCTATTTTACAAGTTCCACAGAAGAATTCATTGAATATATTTTAAATCTATTACTTAGAGGTATTTATAATAAAGCCAGGATCCCATGCCACCTCTATTCCCATGGATTAAATTTTCAGTCTTACACACTTTCACTTCCTTTGCTGCACTGGGAGCATGAAGGGTAACAATTACTAAAGCAAAAATAGACAATGGGCAAGCACTGCTATTGCGGATAATAAGTTGATTAAAAATAAACAAACAAACCAAACCAACCAAATGAACAAAAGCACAGAACAACAGACACAAAAGCAACCTCCATGCAAAACACCAGTAGTAACAGGCTTTCTCAAAATGAACAAGAGAAATTATCTTCCCTGACTAATTAGTAAATTAGTAATGCTCAGGAGAAGAGGAATGTGCTAATTTCCCAGAAGGAGGATATATTTGAAACCCTATTCCTTGACCCTTTAAGTAGCACATTAGGGAGAGAATCAGAGTTGCTGCATCTTGCAATTTAATTAGGTGCATGTTTAAGAAAAACTAATTATTTGGTAGACCCTTAATCCGCAGTCCTCTCTCATACAAATGCACAACTGCAAGATGGGTTCCTAATTACATTTTATCAACTGTTCAATCTATTCAGACTCCAAAATAAAGGCATGTATGTGCAGTTCCTTGAATGCTGTTATCCACTATTCTTTGTATTTCTTTTGTTAGCTTTCTAGAGTACAGGTACTAAATAAAGCAATGTAGCACAGCAGGCCAGAGCAGAATACTTTGCTTTCTCATTTTACATTTTTACTCCTTTTCTAGCCATATTCAGTAAGTGTCCACTTTTGACATTGGTTCTTGTTATTTTGCTCAAATAGCCAAGGAGGGATACAGCTCCGCTGAGCAAAAAAAATATTAATAAGTCTTCCTCCATAACATTTTTACTGTTGGTCCCTGTAAAACTGGTAGAGTAATTGGAGCTGGGAGTGACAGGAAAAGATTTTACAGAGAAAAAAAAAAGAAAGAAAAAAAAAAGTCAAATACTATAAGCACTAAGATTTTTTTTTCCTGGTTTTAGTTTTACACAGAGAGAAATATGAAAGATAATTTCTTCTAGATGGAGCATTTCAAAGTCTTCCAGAAATGAATCATAATAGCTATAATGTGCATACCCATACTCTAATTTAACTGGTCTTTAGTACAATGAATCTCTAGTGTGAAATTTCTTTGTTAATGATCAGCATAAACTATAGTTCTTAATGCAATTACGAATCTAAGGCTTACAGTCTATAGGCAAAAGAGTAACAAGACGATATCATTAAACTTCTCATTTCATTCACTGATACCTATAGGGGATAAGCAGCCATTATTATAAGTATCTTACTTCTTCTATCCACATACATTGGGTTACATATTATAGGGGCTTCATGCCCTAGTCTAAGTAAATAAACTGTTCCATCACTAGCAATTTCTCTGTTAAATGTCTTCTGTCTTCTTCTTTTTTTTTTCTTTTTTTTTTTTTTTTTTTGAATAACATTAAAGGAAAATAAGGCAGTGCAGATAGGAAAAGAAGCTTTCTTGTGACCAAAAGCAAGCAAGTCCTCCAGACCCTTTGGAGAGGTTCTTCTCTTTGAAGGAAGATCTGACCTACCACTACCACCAGTCATGAAAGTCCTTTGTAAGCCTGAATCATGCCTTACCACAGGCCACTTATGCTAAGGCCTGGGAACCAGCTCCATTCTATAGAGTTTCCCAGCAGAGCTAGTGCAGCTGCTTCCCACAGACTCCAAAGGTCCTTGTAGATGCTATGGCATGCCTTCCTCCACCTTAGCTGTGTCAGTAACCTGATGGAAAAGGCTTAACACCTTTTGCTTCTGTAGGAAAGCTGCACTTGCTCTGGTTGACTTTGAGCTGGTAATGTATTGTGAAAGCCTAGAGCTTTCAGCTATAATGTCAATAGGAATAGCATCAGCTATTGATTCCCAGCTAATGTCTCTTTCAATAGCACATGGTCCTTCAGAAGAGTAAACGGGCCACATGTTTTTTGGAACCACAAGGAACATCCTGGGTGAATAAGCAATGATCTATAAGCAGGTTTTCCTGGGCTGTCACCCTAAACCCAATATTTATAGATCAGAAAACTCGAGGGAGTAAAATCAGAAAGGTCTTTAGAAGATATTTAGCCAGCTAAATGTTAGATATTTCTGATGGATAATTATTTAATCTACTCTTTAAAATCGCCAGTGATGTTGACTTCATTGCCTTCTCAGACAATTCCATTCATCCTCATCTTTATACTCAGCACCTTTTTGTCTAACATCTAATCTAGATCTTCGTTGCTGCAAATTAAGATTGTTACTTCCTGTCTTAACCTTTGGAAAGAGTGTACTGTCTTCTAACTTGTAGAAGTCTTTCTATCTGTAACTGAAGACTGCTATTACATCTTCTCTCTGTGCATTGTCCTCTAAATTAAACAGCGTCAGTTCTTGCTATCTTTCTTCATACAACTTTTTCTTCTAGACCTCTGATTCACTCATGTTGTCTGCTCTGGATTCATTAAAAGGTCACATGTAACCCAAACACAGTAATTCAGCTGTGGCCTTATTAAAATGGAAATGTTCTGAGCTTTACATATTCTCTAGACAGCCTAACATTTGTTTTTTTGGAAGCAACCTGACACTGTTGATTATCACTCAGTCTGTGATCCATACCTTACTCTCTCTAACCCTTGCACTTTGCACATGTTTCTAATTAATTGTTTCACTGTTTCCAGGCAGATTTTAAGAATAATTCCTTAAGATTAATTAAGACTAGATTTATTCATGAATTAAAATTTTGCTTGGGGAGAAGAATTTTGATAGATGAGAACATACTCATCCCGTTACTATCTGCTTTTTAATAACATTTTTGTTTTAGCAGTTTTGTGTTAAAGAGCTGTTAATCCGAATTGTTATAATGGATCTAACATATGGGAAAATGCCCGATAAGTGAATATGTAAACTGAATATTTCGTAGCTGAGCAGAGGATCTGTTAGAAACCTCATGGAGTCATGCTTCTCTAATAGAATGTTTAATTAAATATAGTATTGTCATCTCTTACTGACTTTTACCTACAGAAGATAACATAGCTGCTGTGAAGGAGCAGCAACCAAATTTAGTACGACACTGCATTCAGCCAAAGAGAGAATACTGTAACCTCTAATGCTGTCAACATAGGAGTTGAGTTTTCATATTCAAAACAGTCATCTGGATTTCTGTATATCAATTCACTACAGAGAAAGATTTTACCACAGTACCATGAGAATAAATATGTCATTTAAGGCTACTGATTCAGATCCTACTGCGGTGAGGGACAAAGAGGAGACAGGAAAGATATCCCCAGCAAAGAGCTGTGGATGGTAATAAATATTTTAGTGCTACAGGCTACATGGTTTTGTTCACTGTAATCCTTTAAAAGGTCTCCTTCTTAACTGACAGCTTTTAGATCTCATCTCATCTTTCAAATCTCCCTAACAGGGCTATACAACCCTTTTTGCACAACACTGTGTTCCACCTCTTCTTAGCAGTTATATTTATCTTTGAGGGCAGGGGCACCTCTTGCTCTTCTTTACCAGGACAGACGCTTTCAGAAGGATGATGTGGCCAGACAGCTAGCTGTGAATTTGGTGCCAGGGGCACAACTGCCTGATGACTTACCCTAATATTTTCTTCCTTCTAATTGAATGAATATATCTTGGAGTTTACTTGGTGGGTTCAGTGATGCTATGTGTAACTTCTGTATATGTGAAGGATCACCAAGAGTATAAATAGAC
This sequence comes from Heteronetta atricapilla, assembly GCA_011075105.1. Classification (NCBI taxonomy): domain Eukaryota; kingdom Metazoa; phylum Chordata; class Aves; order Anseriformes; family Anatidae; genus Heteronetta; species Heteronetta atricapilla. Next base: position 119,373,146 of record CM021731.1, on the reverse strand, counting down.
CGAGTGTGCAGAAATAATTTCTGTATTTTCACAAAGAATTAAAGAATAATCCATTTAATATTTACAGCATTGAATGATTGATGCTTCCAAAATCCATTTTAATATCCTCCTTGAAACCTCTTTCCTTTATTTAATTTTTTGGTTTCTTTTATTTCAGCAGCAAGGTGCATATAAACTGCTACCTTTTAGTGGCATTTTATAAAATAAATGTAGATCTATTAAAATATGTTTCATTTAAAATAAATTACATACTTCCATAAAGAATGATTTGCTACTATACTTGTATATAAGAAGAGATGAGGTGACTAAAAGCCAGTATCACAGTAAGCAGCAAGCAGCATTTAGCTTATATGTTAAATAAAAATATTCTAATAGCTACACTGAGTTCCTGCAGACAAAGTTTCATGCTATATTGAAGAACTGAAAATTTACAAAATGGTGTTAAAACTAAAATACACTTGAAAGCAAAGGACAAAGTCAATGTTAGAGAGCTTATACAATAAGGACAGTGTGTATACCCTGGATTTGAGTCTCTGGGATTTTGACTTGTGCTGTAATAAACTGAGTAGTTTCAGTGAATATTTCTGTCTCTAGAAATTAAGTATGCAAAATATCCAACAGAATCAAAATCAGACTATCACATAATAATTGTTCTATATCTGAGAAGTTATCCTAGGAACATTAATATGTTATAAGGAGATAAAAGATTACAAGAAGATCTTGAGAGACAGGTCTTAAATGGCTAATAAGTCCATCTAGTAACAAACTGAAGTATCTTCCTAAAGCCAGAAAGGCCTTTTTGTAAGACAATTCAGAAAAATAAATAAATAAATAAAAATAAAAATAAAAATAAAAATAAATTGATTTTCTCCATGGGGAGGACTAGGGTAAACATTTGAAGCTGAAATAAACCATTGTGTTGGTTTTATTTGAACTGATTTAGGAGGAAGCAGGAGAATACTTGAGACAGAAAATAATTAATGTAAATAATGCATGGGAAGCTTTTACACTGATGCTTTCAATTGAAGAAATGTGATTAGCATTTCACTTCCCAATTGGCAGTTTTAGGTCACTGGCCTAGTCTAGCATGAATAAAATCAGCGAATGAAAAATGGCAATCATGAACCAAAAATTAAAGAAAGGCGATTTGGAAAGGGAACTTTTGCTACATCAAGTAAAGAAGATTAAATTTAATACCTCATTTAATGTCACCATTAATCTGTCATTGCACTGGGTCAATATGTGCAGAGGCAAATGGAGACAAAGAGGAGACTCTGGGTAATGGGGCTTATGTGCATTTCCTTCACTTTGAAAGTTTGACTCAGTAAAGATTAAACAGACAGAAAATTATTATACCTGGCCTTTGCAGTGCCCTTGAGCTCCGGGGTCCTCCCTAAATAACTGAGTAATCACAGATGATTACTTTAGGCTCAGAGGCACAACCCTTGGAAAAGCATTGCCACAGTTACAGGTAAATTCACTTGTCAATGTTTTCCAGGTTCTGGTACAACGGAGTACATGGAGCTGCCCTTCAGGTGATATATTAAGCCTTGCCGCAAAACTGAAATGTTTTTTCAGTATCAGTGATATGATGTGTTTTTCACACTTACCACTATGAAAGACTATGTTTTTAATTTGTAAATAGATACACATATATTTACACATGCATCTACATGTATATACATACACATGTATGTATATACATGAGTATGCATGCACAAAATATGAATATGTATACACAAAAAACATCTGAATTTTTAAATAAATTAAAGTGCATCTGCACACTCAAGTTCAGGCATGTGTTTAGATCATAGCAACTTAAGTGTGAGCATAAAAACAATTTCCAGAACTGGGTCATACTACCTGATTTAGAACATTTGTTCCTGTAAATGCAAGTAAGTATGGAGCTTATTTTCCATTATTTTTCACATGGAAAACTGTTTACATTTCTCATTTCATGTTTGATCACCTTAAGACCAACCTTAAAAAAGTCAGACCATTCATGCATTTAAATAGTGTTGTGTTTTTTGTTTTTTTTTTTTTAGTATACAACGGCAATAATCAGAATGTGCTGCACCTGTAACCATACGTAGAAATAGATTTTTCTGTAGATCATTGTAAGCAAAGAGGAAGTAGTTGTGGGGAAATAATGATAGTAATGACTTTGTAAAGGGGAAATATTGGAAATTTTTAAACTCTTATCACTTGAATTTTTTTAACATTTATGAATCTTTTTAGTGTGTCAAAGTGGCCTTGGAGATACTGAAAAAAACTTGGGCTTTGTGCAGTCAACCCCAGGTCTCCAATAGAAATAACAAAATTAATGTTATTTCTAAAAAAAATTAAATATTTATCATTCTCACAAGAAAGAGAAAGAACTTTCAGTTTACCATTAACGGACGTTACACTATTTTTCTAGTATGAAATGGATTATATGAACATACTCTACATATAAAAGATGAGTGTAAGGGGAAGGTATTTTTATCCCCCTGAATTGAAGAAGTAACAGTGATACAGAAACACACATAACCAACAGAAAAAAAAAAAAAAAAATATTTGTTAATATTTGTTTAGGTCTCTAAGTTAAACCATGTTCTCGAATCAAATTAGAAAGATATGTCAACATGACAGTGTTAGAGAGTCTGTAAAATCTAATTAGTATCACTCACTGATTGCCTGAAAACTAGCTGGGAATTTTTTAGAGTCAAAGTCTCTTCACTTTTTTTATTACACATGTATAATATTTTATTGGAGAATCTGAAGACAAAAGATGATTTAATAGCATATATTTTTGTTTCTTTTTCAAAACAGAATACTTGCCTGAGCATGGAGATGGCAGCAGGAAATAGCAAGAGCAAAGTAGACAGAAGATACTAATGGCCAGCAATCACACATAAGATTAAATTTGAATAGGGAGAAAAGTTATTTTTCAGTAGGAAATCTGAAATAATGGGAGCATGGAAGTTATATATAGCTCCTTTCTATGATTTCATTAATGTGTGTACAGCAGAGAGGAAAACTGGATGCACATGACCAACAATAATGAATCTAGGTCTTTGGTCTTATGGGTACTTGACACATATATTCCCCCATGCATTTGGCAAGGACTATGTATATCTCTTGTGGAAAGGTATAGGCATTCCTACATCTGGATTTTACTTGATGAATGTTTTTAAAGTCTTTTTGGGGTGTGTTTTAACACTAGATAATACTGCCAAAGAAACTGAGAGCTATAGCAATACAGATACTACATTTCCCTTGTGACTAGCACAGACGTCTATATGGTTGCAAAACAAGAAATATGTAATGATAATGACACAAAATATTCATTCTGGGCTTGTATTTCTAGGGGCTTATGTGCATCAAACCTTTCATCTGTTGTGCCAAAAACATCAGTCTGCTTCTTGTCAAAAAGCTATGTATATATTTATTTATTTCTTACGGTTAGGAAAATAATTCAGGTGTTAGAGTAGGAAGTCATTTTCTGTTTGTGCTTTGTTTTTAATGCTACCTATTCTTCCCCAGGTAGTGCTGAATAATGTAGGATATTGAAGTGAAAATGTAGGGTCTGACTGGCCTGTGCTGATGTAGCAACAAAAAGAGAGAAGCATTTTGCTCAGCCATAGCAGCAGGGGAGAATATGTAGTGAGGGTCAGGACTGTCTCTGACACTGATGATATCTCGATTTCAACCAGTCAGCTGCATCAGCGTGCTGGAGAGTGCTGTTCTTGGTAACAGAGTTGGAACAATCTACTCCTTTTTGATATTCTTAGGCCAAACTTAGATGAGAAAAACAATATATTGCTCTTTAAGGACAGCAAAAGTTACTTTCTAAGGGAAATATTATTGTGATTGGATCTTTGTTTTTTCTGAAAATCCATCTGATTAGGAGGATCAGAGTCTTGAAATTTAAAAGGAATCTTTAAAAAGTGAGAATATTAACTACACTGAAAATAACCTTGTGATTATATGGTTAAAATAAGTAGGAAATGCTAACATTTGTATCTTTTAATTCAACTCTCTTGTGCAAATGTGTATCATTTTTCAGACACTATTTTCTTGTGCAGTACTGAAGCAATGAAGTCTGCTCAAGACAGTGTCTGCAATCCATCAGGCCCCCCTAAATCCATCTTGGGTTGTGAACTACTGAGAGCTCCATCTATATTGAGCTCCATCTAATATTGAGATCCTGCTGAAATACATACTTTGGCTCAACTAACTCCTCCCGTGTTTAACTGTACCACAGCAACTGTCTTCAGGCTCCCAGAAGGAGCCATGCAATACTCCTTTTAGTTGCTGCATGTCTTTGGCCACCAGTAACTGAAGGTAATAACACAAGTATTGAAGGTTTCTGAATCCAAATGCTCTAAGTACAAACTTGAACAAATGCCTGTTAGTAGTCAGTGTTCAGGGAGACTGAAGACTATAATCCTGTGTTATCTAAACAGCTGAGGTGCAGTCCCAGAAACAGCAACCGTGATTACAAATAGCAGAAAGAATATATCCAGGTTTGTTTCTGAATATGAACCTAAGAAACAAGATGTCTAGTAAGAAAATACCTGTGTGGATTTGACAATATCCAAAGCCATCATCCTTTCTGAAGCTGAAACAAAAGTGAAACAAATTAAAGGCAAGATAACTTGCAGGATAATCAATTAAAAGCCTGTAGCAACAGGTGTTTAACAAGCACAATGTGACTCCCGTTTAACTGATTCTTTATTTGTAAAACGAGTAGAAGAGAATGAATAATCCCAGTTAAGTCTATTAAGAAGCCCAAAGAAAACCCTAGGACAAAAACAGTGTGCCTACGAATCAGAAACAAAGATCAAGGAAGCAAACAGTTGGAGGTGCTCAACTGTCATTAGCTGGAGTATCTCATCACCAGCAGGTCATGAAATATGTAGAATTCTTGATAGAGGTGGTGAAAACTGTCAAGCTCAAATGTTGGAAATTAAGGCTCTAAGTGCATTTAAGGTACTTGTACAATATGGTAGGCTAACAAAGATTGTATTGTCTTAGTTTGGGACCATATAAACCATGAAAATCTCTAAATTTCTTTTGTTATGCTTTTCCATTAGTGTCAAAATAACAGAAATATTTTCAAGTTACTTGTCACTTTTGCAAGTACTCAATTTCATAATTCAAAGATTAAAAGTGAAAAAAGCAAAACAAACAAACAAATAAAAAAACCAGCAAATGTATTACATTACATCTGGCATAAGACTGAGATTCAAATAGGCTTTTAAGAGCTTAAGTCTCAATGAATCTCTTGAGACATGGGCTCTAAAATTGTGAGTCTGTGTGTCAGTATATTAAGTCTTTTTCTAAACGTGTTGCCAAAATATTTAAGGAACATGAGATGTTTTTAATAATTCAGATATAAATACCCTTTATCTCTTTATGTCCACTCCCATAATTCTCCTAGATTTAAATTTTAAAATGTGATTTATTATTAGAAATAATATATCATGAAGCTTCTTAAGAAGCTTTCCCTAAATTAAGGATAATGCTGTTAACTTTTTTCTTTTTTTTTTCTTCTCATTTTAAGGCTTTTGGAGAATAAGAGATTATGAAGTAATACACTACACTTTTTTTTTTTTTTTTTTTTTTTTTTTTTTTTTTTTTGTCTTGCCTGTAGTTTAAAGAGGCTTCTTTGGCACATAGTGTTTTCTCTGTACTGCAAATCACAGGTATTTTTCAACTACTGTCTCAGTTTAAACAAAGATCTCAGAATATTGAAACATCTCTGTGAAGTTCATAGACGGATTTACTCATTTTTAATAAGAGTCTTTAAATCACAAAATCTCAGAATGGTTGTGGTTGGGAAGGACCTCTGGAGGCCACCTGCTCCAACCCCATACCCAAGCAGGGCCACCCAGCACAGGCTGCCCAGGAACATGTTCAGGCAGCTTTTGAAGATCTCCAAGAAGGGAGACTCCATAACCTCTCTGGGCAGCCTGTGTCAGTGCTCCATCGTCCTCACAGTAAAGAAATGCTTCCTGATCCTCAGATGGAACCTGTTGTGTTTTGGTCTGTGCCCACTGCCTCTTGTCCTGCTACTGGATACCACAGAAAAGAGCCTGCCCCCACATCTTCTTTGCACGCTCCTTTCAGATATTTACACACGAATATGAGCCAGCAGTGTGTCTTGGCAGCAAGGGAGCTAACTATACCCTGGGGGTGCACCAGGCATAGCACTGTTAGCTGGTCAAGGGAGTGGATTTTTCCATTCTGCTCTGTGCTGGTGCAGCCTTACCTCGAGTACTGACTGCATTTTTGGGCACCACAGATTAAGAAAGATATAAGACTGTTAGAGAGAGTCCAAAGGAGGGCTACAAAGTTGGTAATGGGTCTGGAGGGGAAGATTTATGAGGAGCGACTGAAGTTACTTGGCTTGTTCAGCCTGGAGAAGAGAAGACTGAGGGGAGACTTCATTGCAGTCTACAGCTTCCTCATGATGGCAGCAGAGTGGCAGGTGCTGATCTCTGCTCTCTGGTGACCACCAATAGGACCTGAGGAAATGGCTTAAAGCTACAACAGGGAAGGTTCAGGCTGGATATCAGGAAAAGGTGTCCTCTCTGAAGAGGTGGTTGGGCACTGGAACAGGTTCCCAAGGGCAGTGGCCATGGCACGTAGCCTGCTGGAGTTCAAGAAGAGTTTGGACAATACTTTCAGACACATGGTTTGATTTCTTGGGTGGTTCTTTGGGGACCCAGAAGATGGACTCAATGGTCCTTCTGGGTCCCTTCCAACTCAGGACATTTGACGGATTCTATGATTCTACACATAAGTAGGATCCACCCTGAGCCTCCTCTTCTCCCAGTGCAGTCCCAGTGCTCTCAGCCTTCCCTTATAGGAGTGATGCTCCAGTCCCTTCATCATCGTTGTGGCCCCATGTTGGACCCTTTCTAGTATGTCCATGTCTCTCTTGAATTGGGTAGCTCAGAACAGGACATAGTACTCCAGTTGTGGCCTTACCAATGCTGAGTAGACAATCTGTCTGCACAGGCTTTTGCAGACCAGACAAGTTTGTAATCGTTTTTCTCCCAGCTGTCCAGAAGTAAGACACATTGAGTCCAGAAGTAAGAGAGGTTGAGTCCAAAACCATTCTGTATGATTCAGTGCAGTCACACGACTCCTTTGAGCACATGGCACACACATACTGTATTCCTTAGGGAGGAACTTCATTATATACAAAAGAAATGTCTGCAATCTTGTCTCAGAGAACAGATTTGAGGAAAGCTCAATAAAACACATTAAGGTACTTCTTTTAATAATGTTGTTCATTGCCTTGGTAAGATCTCACTTGTTATGGTGAGAATATCAAGAACACACACACACAAAAAAAAGATTCTTCAGAATTTACACTTTCACTTATCAATAGTCTCACATTTGACAAGATGCTCTGAAACTTTTGTTTCTTGAGGTGAGAAAAAAAATATTTTTAGTGCTTTTGAAACTGGTTAAAAAGGAAATAAAATGTGAGACTTATAATGAAATTCTATGAATCTTAGCTGTGCCTGTACTGAATGACATGAGAATGACATGAGAAAGGACCTGAATGAAAGGATAAAAGGATTAGTTCATGCATATGACCACCTGTTTCCTGGCTGTAGCTTGTAGTCCATATGGCTGCAAAACAAACAAACAAACAAATAAACAAACAAAGTATTAAGGTGCTATGCTTAAAACCAATGAAAGAATTCCAGCCTTACTATAATAAAAGCCTTACTGGCAAGTATTTTTTTTTTAATTTGTAGTCCATAAAAGGTCTTTGTGCTTCAAATTTGGCCAGCAGTCAATTGTCCATTCATTAATATCTGCATTGCTACTCTATTAAGAAGCATAGAAACACAGTAACTAACTCAGCTAAACTTTTTTTCTGAATTCTGTAGGGTTACTATAGTGCAAAACTTCAGTGAAATAACAGTACATGTGCCTTTTACCTTTTACACCGGAGGCCAACATCAGAATTACACAGTTAATAAAAGAATTGGAATCATAGAATCATTCACATTGAAAAAAACCTGTAAGATCATCTAGTCCAACCTTTAACCTAGTACTAAAGTCCATCACTAAACCATGCAGCTAAGTTCTACACGTACACATTTCTTGAAGACCTCTAGGGATGGTGACTCAACCACTTCCCTGGGCAGCCTATTGCAATGCTGCCCAATCCTTTCAGTAAAGAAATTTCTCCTAATATCCAACCTTAACCACCCTTGGTGCAAGTTGAGGCCATTTCCCCTTGTCTTACCACTTGGTGCTTGAGAGAAGAGTCCAATCCCCTCCACATTATAACCTCCTTTAAGGTAATTGTAAAGTACAATAAGGTATCTCTTGAGCCTTCTTTTCTCCAAGCAAAACAACCCAATTTCCCTCTGCCACTCCTCCCTCATAAGACTCATTCTCTAGACCCTTCACCAGATTTGTTGCCCTTATAAAAATGGCTTATTCAGCAAAATTTAAATCAAGAGACAGAAGCAACTTCACTTGTTCTTTTGGTCAGATAAAGCAGGTAGATTTCAATGTTATTTATAAACTGTCATTTACATACCTGCCTACTGGCTATTCTTCAACTATCAGTTTGACTTTTGAAATCATATTAGAAAAAATGATTTGTTTCAAATCATACTCAATAAACATCAAAGTTGCTGGGGTATACTGTCTAAATGTGTGCATTTAGACAGTGCAAAAGTTCCACAGCATCACTCAGTAAGCTTCTCTTGCGCCAGCTTGAGTGTCTCTGTAGACAAAATGATCAGGCACTTGAAGACTTACAGCAGGCCGTTTTTTCCAGGAGGGACAAATGTTCCCTGTTTATTGGTATCTGTGAATATTCTTTCCAGAACAAGAATTATCTCCTCTTTAAGAGTCTTAAGTGACCATCATAAAGCCTCCTGGCTTCGGACAAGATCTTGAGCTTTGAACAGCCTTTTCTATTAAGTGCATGTAAACAATTCCTCCAGTGTCTTAGCCTCACTAATGTCATATCTGGGGAATGCTAAGTCTGCTAAGTAAATTTGTAGTAATGTTTCTCAGTCACTTTACTGTGATACTTTATTTTATTTTATTTTATTTTATTTATTTTATTTTAATATCTCTTGGATCTCTATCTGCTGTTTATACTGATCTTTGTTTTGGCAGACAGTCTGCTTTTCATTTCCTTTTGAAAGCAGTATGTCAATATTATAGCAGCTTTGTCCCTTCTCCTCTCTCTCCTGCTCAAGATTTCCTTTTTGGGAACTATAACACATATTCTTCTGTAAAATCTAAATAATTTTAGATTTTGCTTTCAATAATCTTCATACATATATAATATCCCATATATAGAGAGAGAGACTGTAAATATGTCTGAACAAATGCATCTGGCCTGCACAGTCCACATTATTTAGCATGCCTTTACTAAGAAAGAATATAACATAAAAATAAATTCATGATCTATCTTTGGTTTTGCCTGTTTATGGCATTCCTTCTTCATTCTTCAGCTTATCTTCCTGGTTCTTCATAACAAATTTTCACCTTCCTTTTGTCTGCAAGAAACAGGAAAATCCACCTAAATTTTGTAACCTACTACCTTATCAAGTAGTGAAATTTAACCCCTTCCATTCATGTTACAGGTCCTTTGAACCTAATACACCTTTCTTCTTTCAAAGGCAGCACTTTCTACTTCTGCTGAAATCCTTGTTGGATTAAAATTGGGCAAATTATCATTTACTTATGCAAAACTTATTGACAGTTATAGTTTCAATTATTTTCTTCATCTCAAAATAGCCAATTTTTAATGTATTTGTATACAATACATTACAATACATTTGTACACAATGCAATGCACTTACAACATGCATTTGCATTTTCCTATGGGAATGGTAATAGATTGAACATAAAAGTCCATATTTTAAATCCCTTTTAAATATGATTCCTAGTAATATTTTTATTTCTAGGCACATATTTCAGAGCTTTGAATCACGGTTCTCTGAACTCGACCTGTGTTAACATGAGGTAGATAAACTGAAAGCAAGAGAATTACCTGGTTGCAAAAGAAATTTAGAAGAACTACTATTTGATTAACAGTGAGAAATCTATAGTTATCATTCAAGTATTAACACTCTAGATTCATGCAGCAACAAACAATATTAAGATTATTAGGCACAGACAATAGCACTGTATCTTGCAAACACTTTTTGTCCTGCTCTGTTCTACCTTCCATGTACCTGTTCACCCCTGCTATTTTGCCTGGTCCAATAATACCTCCACACCTGCATCCTTTCCTTCTCCCAACTCCACTTCAATGGAGATGTTAAGGGACAATATCTATTCTATGCTGTAAATCCTGCAAGAGATCAGACTGAATCATGAGTGAATCATGAAGGCAGAAAGCCACTTACTGGAAAAAAAAAATAGGAAAACAAATACAATATCTGAATATAAAAACTAGATACATTTTATAAACTGGAAATGTGGAATATATTTGTTCTTTATTTCTAGAGCATTAGCTCCATTAACATAGATACTAGTCTTAAAAAACAGAATCTGAAAACCGTGTGCAGACTGACTCCACAGAAGGTAACTAACAATTACGTGTATATTCAAAGCCAACAGCTAAAAAAGCAAATACAAAACCATTTGTTGTGATTGAAGATGTTACTGTTTCTTTTTGGTTTGGTGTTTTATTTTTATTTTATTTTTTCCAAAACCAACTCCTACTTGAGAGGCATAATTTTAAATGCATTTATCTGGCCTTCTGAACTATTAGAAATCTGTACTAACTAACATAATTAGTACTTTTTTGTTGATTTGCCTTGCTGTTTATTCTTGGTTATGGTGGCAAGCTAAGGATTTCACTGGCTGCTCTGCAATTTTAGAGCATCATTAAATCATAATATATGTCATATATGTCACACAAATTGTCTGCAGCATCCAATACAAAAAAAAAAAACCAAAAAACAAAAACCAAAAAACAACCAACCAACAACAACAACAACAAAAACAGAAATCAGGTTTCCTGTGTCTTAAAAAAGATAGCTGTACCATTCAGATTAGAGTTTGACTTCCTCTGAAGGAATCCAGTAAACATTCCTGCAACCTTGTAGTTAAAATGTTAGAACTAAAAAATAACATGCATCAAACTGTACATGCAATGACTTACACATCTCACTTTACCTCTTCATCTTCTAGCAATTCTTCTCTCCCATGTTTTTCTTGATGTATTTCTGATTTTCTCTTCAAGATTCACTTCCAAACCAACAACAACAACAAAAAAAAACACATTTAACACATTTACATAACTTTTTTTTTTTTTTTTTTTTTTTTTTTCCCATATAGAAGCAAAATCCAAATCAGTCCCTCCTTTTCAGTTCATAGAAGCGGGAAGCTAGAAGCCCCTTGTATCAGCAAGTTTTTTGAGCATTCTTTCATTAATCCCCCTACAGTTCTATTTTTATGCTACTGCACTTTAGCCAACTTTAACATTAAATGGTCTTTATCCATGTTTCACATTTGATAGTTTGTTCTTTTGCTAATCATTTTTTCTCCCTCAGGTGGACAAAAACAAATTTTGTCTATCTTTTTTCCATTTTTTGGTCAAGGACTACATGACAAATAGACACAACATAAGTTCCACATCAGTTCAGGATTTTACAGTTGCAAATGAAATGAAAAATGCATAGTACTGCTGGACACAGATTATATTGCAAAACACAAATGTTGCGATAGGCTAATGTTGTTACCGACACCATTAAAATCCCTCTAGGGAAAACATATTCAAAGTGATTCCTCAAATTTAGAGCATGAAAACTCTACTTTGAAATTTTCTTCTCAGCAGATGTTCAGACTGTCTTAATTACTTATGGTCTGGCTGGGAACTGTATGGCACTTATTTCACGAGCTGCTGCTGCTACCCAGAACTGACTTTATGCTTTTTTTTTTCTAATGCTTCCTTTTTACTTTTAAGCTTAGAACACGTTCCTATTCAACTAAAAACTGTAATGTAGTGGTCTTAAGATTTTCAATTTATATAAGATAGACAGAGAAAGTGTTACAAAGCAGTGAGATCTTTTGCTGAGATGTTGAGTCCTCAGCACAGCCAGGTGTAGAACTCCAAGCACTTGGCTCCCAGTTACTAAACTGAGTATTAGACAACACTGCCTTCCCTGACACTCCTTGTGTCACATATCAATCCACTGGATTAATATGTGGTGAGCAGGAGTACTGGATAAGCATAAGTTGTGAAAGTGAAATTAAAAAAAAAAAAAGGCCTTTATAATATTCATTTTATTTTGAGTTCAGAAGTGATTTTTTTATTGTGAGCCAGCAGTACCATTGAGCCACCTAAAATTCAATTTTCCTCCACCCAGAATTATTACAAGGACTATATAACAAAGAATTATTTTGACTGAAGTCAAAAAATATGGAAACAAAATTTACTAACAAACATTTTGCAACTAGCACTGTAAGGCAGTGTGAGAGATGCTTCTATGGCTTATGTAATGAAATGGTTCACCAGAAGTTGCTATTGTAGCCAGCCATAAGCCAAGCCAAGACACTTCTCAGAGCTCACATATACCCTTCCCATAAGTAACAATTTAAAAAGTGGTATCATATTACATCAGGCCTGGTGACAGGATGAGGGGAATGGGCTAAAGTTGTGCCAGGGGAGGTTTAGGTTGGATATTAGGAAGAACTTATTTACTGATAGGGTTGTTAGGCATTGGAATAGGCTGCCCAGGAAGTGGTTGAGTCACCATCCCTGGAGGTCTTTAAAAGACATTTAGATGTAGAGCTTAGTGATATGGTTTAGTGGAGGACTTGTTAATGTTATGTCAGAGGTTGGACTCAGTGATCTTGGAGGTCTCTTCCAACTTAGATGGTTCTGTGATTAATATTCAAGATCTTTAGAACCTGAACTGGGTTTCTGGTAGATCTGTGCATTTCTTTCCCTACAGATACTTTCCATATAGGACCAAAAGTAATATGAAATAATGTTCTTAAAGCATTTTTCATAAGACTGGGCCTAGCAAAGCTAGAATCTCAGGAGAAAAATTCTGAAAGCTTTCCAACTAATTTCTCCAGATTTAATTGACTTTAATGACCTTCAGTCATCTTAACTTTCAGCTGTTTATTCAAGACAAACATAAATGATGAAAATTCTGTAGTTGCCTATCACTACTAGCATGATGCAAAAGCATATGATTAATCCTGACCCCATTTAGCATCACTGTGGTCAGTCCCCACAGGAAATAGTATTGTTGCCATGGTTTAGGAGCATTTAATCTGATTTGACAATGCTCAATCTACTTTCCAAGCCCTTGATTGATTTCTTATTTGCTATGGTAGTATGACCATTGCCTTTTGATTAAGACATTAGTATTGTATGTGACCTACATACTTCTTTTGCAGTCTAGTTTTCCATAACTCATCCAAGAGTACAATATAGCTTAAACAGATCAAATACCATAATAGTTGGCCCCAATAGGTGTTTTTGAAAAACGTTTTTAGTACAGTAAAATGGCTGTTTGTTTCAAAGATTCCAAAGACTTAAACACTGAAACTATTAGATGTAATTCAGCATACTAATCATTTACCAATTATGCTTTTGTTTGGGTTTGAGTGGGGTATGTTAAGCAAAAGTGTGTTAAAAAAGTGTGTTAAAATAAGTATGTTAAGCAAAAGTAGCAGTCATATTCAAAATGTTCATTCTGATGATCAAGATCTATGAACTAAGGATTGTTTTCATAATCAACTTTCCTCTTTGTAAACTTTAAAGCTCATCATGTCCAAGTCATGGAAAGCCTAAACCAAAGATTTAATTCCCCCAGATTTAAATAAATTGCTGATTTTGCAGTACAAGCCTTCCTTTTTGATGCTAATCTTATAGACACAAATCCTTATGCCAGCCCAACTGGTATAATAAGGTGTCTATCATTGCACCTTTTCAGTAAAGACATTGTTGAAGAATTACAGTCTCGCAATGTGTTTGTAATACAGCAGAGTTCATAATTTAATCTTTTAGTGCATGACTACAGAATGTATTTATTTATTTATTGATTTACCAATCTGAGAACATGCTGATGTTCCATGCATGGACAAACAACTACATAACACACCAGGAATAAACATCTTGTTGTCGAACGTAATTAGAACTACAGCTGGTCAAGAACTCTACTAAAACACAAAGATGAATAATTAAGACTTTTGAGCCTTACAACCTCTTTTTGTCTTTCTGTGCCATCAGTATTTTAAATACTCACACCCGCACATTTTTGTTGTGCTGATGGGTATAGGGCTGATTAAAAGAAGTAAATGCAAAGGCCAAATCCATCAAGCTGAGCTTTAACTTCCTAACATGGTGCAGAAGGCCATAGATCACTTCTAAACAGGATTTAAGAGATTAATTTGTGCCAGCAGTCAATGACAGGCTTGTTAGGAGAAAATTCCTGTGATGCTAACCCTTCAAAAAGCTGGTTATTAACTGCATCGATGACTGACTCCTCATTAAAGATCACTATTACTGTCTTCCATAGCGTTTCCCCTTTGACCCAAATGGTTAGTGAATTTTCAGGACTTCCAGTTTTTGCTGTAAAAAGAGAGTGATGACATTTTTCTTTCATTGAATTCTCTTTATTTCAAAGAATGAAAATGGTGTCCTGCTTCCCTGAACCAAAAAGGAAACAAAAAAGTCAGGAAGCAGTTCATTGGCTCACTGTCTTTTTACAGAATTCACTGACTTTCAGCTTGCTCTTCCAGTGCATATCACCTTCAATCAAATATTTCAAAACTTTTTAAAAGCACACTTTTATAATAATACACCAGACTGGAAATCCCTGTAGAGATCCACACCACAAATCCTTAATATTTCTTGACAGTGCCTTAGTTTTATGCATCAGACACACACAACCTTGACACTTACCCCATCAGTATTGTTTGCCTGAGAAGGCTTTGCAGTTACCAACTTTTGAGTCAAATACTCTGGCACCAACTCAGAGAGTAATAGTGCCTTCTGCATAGCTATTTGTCTATGCAGGAGAAAACATACCCTGTCACTTCCTCTTATGTTACACAAGGAAGAAGATAGTAAGGACAGCATCTACTTAAGAAGATGGTAAGGACACCATCTTCACCTTGGGATGTGCCCTAGAGCCCAGACTTGACAAAACTGACCAAAACTCAAAGATACAACCAGAAGCAAAGAAAGCAAAGATTTCAGTGTGCTCATAGGGAAAATAGGTTGATTTTAAGAGGACAGCTCAGGGGACAAGTCAGGAAACAGGACAAGTGTTAAAAATTGTCATGAACTTCATGCCAAACAGATGTTCACAACCTTTATTTTAGACCAGTATTATACATCTCTTTTATCCTTTCTCAGAGAAAAAGCTTCTCTTCCCCAGGGCCTCAGGGCTCTGCACTGACATTTCAGCCACACAAGCCGCTTTCCTGCATCTTTAAAGTCTTCTGAAATCAGGAAGAATCAGACCTTGACCACCTGGGTCTTGAGCCAAAGGTTCAGTGAGATGTTTTTTAGCTGGAGACCTGTCCTCCAAAGTCCTCCAAATTAAGTCTTGACAGAGAAATGACAGAGCAACTTTTTGCTCTAAGCAAATCAAAGTTCCACATTACAATTTTTTGCATGTTGGGACTGGCATTTCAGAAGGGGAAGAAAAAAAAAAAAAAAGAAAAAAGAAAGAAAAAAAAAAAGTGGTAACTAAGCGATCTACCCAGAAAGACAATTACCCCAGATCAATTATTACACTTGCATTGACATAGAATCTTTAGTGATAACCTCTACTTTTTACTCATTACTTTTCTCTTTTTTTTTTTTTTTTTTTTTTTTTTTTTTTTTTCCTGCCAGCTTCTCTTTCTAACTGACCAGATCTCTTAGGCCAGCTTCTCTGCTGAGGACTGCAGCAAAGGTCAAGCAAAGCCTCCTTTTCACAGAAGTCTTTATGCATACAGAGACACATGTAATTCTATGGACTGGCTTACAATTCACACTTTTTCTCACCTCCTTCTCTAGAAGCATCTATTTCTGTGACATGACCTGAAAGGAACAATGAAAAGATACTTGGCAATTTATGGCAGAGGAGACAAGCTCAGAATAAGCAATAGCTACTCTTCAAGAGAGATTCAATGGTTCTCTAAAATATTTGAAAGGGAGAACAACAGACTAAGATAGAGCAGTGGGTCCCTGGAATTGTTAGAGCTGGTCACACTTATTTGCTGTATAAATCCTTAACTGACAACACAGGCCAGAAAAGATAGAAATATGGCCATGGATGCCTTTTTTTAACAGCACTCTTTTGCCAGGACAGTTTTCTGAACACACTTGTGAGCCAATCTGCCTGGAGTCTGATATGCAGTGACATTAGGGTGTTGAAAGAAAAATATTTTCATCTGAGACCAGAGCTAAACTGATCCTCTCCCATCACTGGTATGAAAAGCAGCTTGTACCCAAGCATCTGTGTTGGAAGAAGCTCCTGTGCTTGTCTCCACAGGAGGCGTGAGTGAAGTATACAGCAAGAAACAGGAGAGTCCTGTGTTGAAGATCAGAGCAGCACTAGAATCAGGAATTTGTTGCGTACCGCATGTGGGATGATAGATATAGGCTTCTTGCCCTGTCTGTCCCAGAGGACCAAATATAATGAAGCAGGATAACAGATTGTTTTCAGTTATTGCTTTCTAATAAGCATTCACAGATAAGGTTGAATTGAAACTGTAGGTCATGCAGAAGTAAGGATCAAACACTCATCTACAGTATCCCAACATGTTGATTTGACAAGTAGTTAGCAAGTGTTTTCTTGTATAGGCACTGAGGCCTATAATGCCCAAACATTCACTGCTGAGAATACAGGTGACTGTGATTGACCACTGGTGCCTTGTGTTCACATGCCATCTGCATCTAATCAGATGAGGTCACCAGGGATCACAGAATCATAGAATCATCCATGTTGAAAAAGACTTTTAAGATCATCTAATACAACCTTTAACCTAGTACTAAAGTCCACCACTTAACCATGCAACCAAGTTCTACACGTACACATTTCTTGAAGACCTCTAGGGATGGTGACTCAACCACTTCCCTGGGCAGCCTATTGCAATGCTGCCCAATCCTTTCAGTAAAGAAATTTCTCCTAATATCCAACCTTAACTGCCCTTGGTGCAAGTTGAGGCTATTTCCCCTTGTCTTACCACTTGGTACTTAAGAGAAGAGCCCAATCCCCACCTCATTATAACCTCCTTTAAGGTAATTGTAAAGTACAATAAGGTATCTCTTGAGCCTTCTTTTCTCCAAGCAAAACAACCCAATTTCCCTCAGTCACTCCTCATAAGACTCATTCTCTAGACCCTTCAGCATCTTCATTGTCCTTCTTTGGACATGCTCCAGCACCTCGATGTCTTTCTTGCAGTGAGGGGTCCAAAACAGAACACGGTATTCAAGGTGCAGCTGTGCCTGGGCCAAGTACAGAGAGACAATCCCTTCCCAGTCCTGTTGGTCACACTATTTCTGATACAAGCCAGGATCTTGCCGGCCTGCTTGGCCACCTGAGCACACTGCTGGTTCATGTTCAACTGGCTATTGAGCAATATCCCCAGGTCCCTTTCTGCCAGGCAGCTTCCAGCCACTCTTCCCCCAGAATGTAGCACTGCATGGGGTTGTCATGCTGCAAGTGCAAAATATGGTTGAACTTCCTACATTTGCCCTTGGCCTGTCGATCTGGCCTATCGGTCCAGCCTATCCAGATCCCTCTGCAGAGCCCTCCTACCCTTGAGCAGATTAACACTGACACCTAACTTGGTGTTGTCTGCAAATTTACTGAGGGTGTACTCAATCCCCTAGTCCAGATCATTGAGATCATTGATAAAGATGCTGATAATTGTATCTTTACATTCATACATCTAAACACCACTAGTGACCAGCCTCCAGTTGGACTCCATTCACCATGACTCTTTGGGCCTGGCCACTAAGGTCAGTTTTTAACCCAACAAAGCATACACATATCCAGGCATTGAACAGCCAGCTTCTTCAAGAGAATGCTGTGGGAAATGGTGTAAAAGTCTTACTGAGGTCTAAGTAGACCACATCCAAAGTCTTTCCTTCATCCACAAAGCATGTCACCTTGCCATAGAAGGAGATCAGGTTCATCAAGCGGGACCTGTCTTTCATAAACCCATGCCGACTGGGCCTGATCACCTGATTGTCCTGTAAGCGCTGCATGATGAAACCAAAGATCATCTGCTCCATGAGCTTTCCCAGCACAGAGGTCAGACTGACAGGCCTGTAGTTTCCTGGATCCTCCCTTTTGCCCCTTCTTGTAGATGGGCATCACATGTGCTAGTCTCCAGTCTACTGGGACCTCCTCTGATAACCAGGACTGCTGATAAATGATGGAAAGTGGCTTGGAAAGCATTTTCACCAGTTCCCTCAGTAGCCTTGAGTAGATCTCATCTGACTCCATAGACTTGTGCATGTCTAAGTGGTTTAACAGGTCACTAACCATTCCCTTTTGGATTTTGAGGGCTTCATTCTGCTCCCCACCCCTATCTACCAGCTCAGGGGACTGACTACCCAGAAGACAACAGGTCTTGCTGCTAAATACTTTGGCAAAGAAGGCATTAAGTACCTCAGACTTTTCTTCACCTCTTGCCACTATGCTACCCCCACATCTAATAAAGGCGTGAGGTTCTCCCAACAACCAATAAAGGGTTTATGTGGTAACGTTTTCGTAGCGGGGAGCTACATAGGGTGGCTTCTGTGAGAAGAGTCCAGCAGCTGCCCCATGTTAGGTAAGGGCTAGTTCCAGCCAGCTCCTCCAGCCAGCTCCTCAGGGACCCGCTGCTGGCCAGAGTTGAGCCAATAAACAATGTTTGCTCCACTGTGAGAGTATATTTAAGGGGGAATAATAATAATAATAATAATAATAAAGAAATAAGTTTCACAACAGCTGGGAGAGTGAGGAGTGAGAAACAGCCTTGCAGACCCCAAGGTCAGTGAAGAAAGAGGGGGAGGAGGTGCTCCATGCTTGGGAGCAGAAGTTCACCTGAGGCCTGTGGAGAGGCCCCTGGTGGAGCAGGCTGTTCCCCTGCAGCCCATGGGTCCCACACGGAGCAGATCTCCACGCTGCAGCCTGTGGAGGAGCCCACGTGGAGCAGGTGGATGTGGCCTGGAGGAGGCTGCAGCCAATGGAGAGCCCCCACAGGAGCAGGCCCTGGGCCAGAGCTGCAGCCTGTGGAGAGGAGCCCACGCAGGAGCAGGGAGCCTGGGAGGAGCTGCTGCCCCTGGGGGACCCGTGCTGGAGCAGTTTGCTCCTGGGTGGTATGGAGCAGTTCTTGAAGATCTGCTGCCTGTGGGCAGCCCCTGCAGGCTCAGCTGGAGAAGGACGGCATTGCAGTGGCAGAGAGTGACAGTGAGGGAGCAGTGGAGATAAAATGTTAGGGACTGACTGCAGCCCCCATTGCCCTGCAATGCTCAGGGGGAGGTGGAAGAGGGTGGATCGGGGGAAGGTGATTTTAGTTTGTTTTCTTTGTTTCTCACTTCTCTAGCTTGTTAATAATAAGTAATAAATTTCCCTGACTCCCTATTCTGAGTCTGTTTTGCCCATAGTGATAATTGTTAAGTGATCTCCTTATCTCAACCCTTGAGCCATTTTGATCATGTTTTCTCCTCTTTCCCTTTGAGGAGTGGGAGTGAGAGAGCTGTAGTGGTGAAGTTCAGCTGCCCAGCTGGGTAAAACCACCCCAGGAAATAATTGCTTAAGCTCCATACACATGAAGTTGCATCTGTAGGAATCCATGTTTGTAGTCTGCCGCTCTAATCATGTCAGTAAAGCAGGCTGTAGCTCCACTTTATATCTGCCACTGAATTTAAAGAGAATTAAAAATGTCAATCTATCATTTAGGAGAGGAGGAGCCTGAGGGCACAGAAGAGAAAAGGTTCAATCTGTGAACAGGTGTTAGTCAGAAGTCACTGACCAATGTGTGCTTACAATGATCAGTCCTCTGTTCCACAAACTGTAGCATCAATATTTTACAGGGGGAGAAGGATAGTCCGATTTTAGGTAGTTAAGGCAGCAAACCTGAAGAACAGCACAAGCTGTTAAATGAAGGAATTGCAGTAATGTATTGTAAAAGCATCAGCAATCCAATGGTGCTGGTCTGTGAAGGGAACATAAAGCAAGTAAGTGCAAATGATTTTAGCTGTACATTTTCATATCTAATGTTAAAGATGTCTCAGTGTTTCCATTCGCAAACCTCTCTGAGTATAGAGGTTGTGGCTATGGAAATGAGCCCAAACTGAAACTCGACATGTTGTCTCAGAAAAGGGATTTTGTTGTTGTTGTTGTTGTTGCTGTTTCATTATTGTAAAAAATAAAGAAGAGAGAAATACATGAAGTGTTAGAAATGTTTCAAGCACTTTTTCAGTGTCATAGAAATGGTTGCAATTTGAAATGGAAATGAAGTTCAGAAGACAGACTTTTTAAAAAAATAATTTGATTGAATTTTAGCATCTCAACAAGTTCCAGAGCCAAGTCCTCACTAAGAAACAGGTCTGTGAGGAGTGTCTGTACTCTTCCTGTGGTATACAGAGATGCAGCAGTGGCTGCCATGCAGATGAGCTTTCCTTGCATCAAGGACATTTCCCTAGCTCAAGGATAAAGGAGCTACTGACCTCCTTCTCTAATGGCTCCCTCCCGTTTAGGATCTCCCTCCAGCTCCATTTGCTAGATGGGATTACCTACCCTCCTAACCAGGCAAATTTAAAAAAAAAAAAAAAAAAAAATCCCTTTTAAAACAAGTTTTGAGAGAGAGCTATTTGTTGAATACAAATTTTTCATGTGAAGTCTTTTTTTCCCCCATACTTTCAAGCCTAGTAAAACATAAGAACAAAAATGAAATTAAAAGCATATGATTCAACCCCTCCCCCCCCCCAAAAAAAAAAACACCACCACCTCTCTACTCTCTATTTCTGAGATATTTCAATATCGTACCTCTGTCCCCAAAGTTCTGAGAAGTATGCACTGAATTTAATCTTCTTGAGTTCACCTCTGTTTCATGTTCTGTGAACCTGCACTGTACTTTCAGGAATATTTTTCAATGTAGCAGATATTAAATGAATATTCAAGAGTATTTGTAGGAAATACATCAGATTCCTGCACAAGCATTCATATCAAAAACATGATGCTAAGAATTACATTTATTCAACCAAGGAGCCAAGACCACAGCATGCAATCTGAGCGCAATTAATCAACTCTTCTCAAATTATTAATATTTAGTGAGAATTTCTGGGGACCAAACTGCAAGTGAGAACTATTTGAGTAGCAAGCTTGTTTGAGAAACCTTAACATTGTTTTGCAGAACATTAACAAAGAGAAAAATAAACATGTTTTACTGAATATATACCTCCAAAATATTTTCTCATTCCTTGAATCTACTCTGTCTAAAATAGTTCCTATGTACAACCAATTAACAAGGGTAGCAAAAACATGCTGGGTACATGGTGGGGCTGTGGAATAATCTTCAGTATTCATTTTTGTACAAACACAGAAGTACACAACCTTGGAAACAATGGTTTGAACTCTCCTCCCCCCCCATACTTCAAATATGGTATACCCCAATATGGAATACCCCAAATATGGAATACCCCAAATATGGTATTCCAGTACCTGTGAGAGTAATTATAACCCAGTTTCATTTAGTACTGTGTGCAGAAATAGTTCACTTAGATTGTGAAGTAGTATTTCCCACTTCTAGCTTGCTCTAGTTCACCCTAACATCAGCAGAAATTGATATAATCTGTTATGTGCTAGATTAATAACATTTCTTTCCTGAACAGTATTATTTGATCTGTTCTGTTTGCATTAGTTATGTTTCTGCATATTTTTAGCTAAGCAGATTGTGAAGATGAGGCCAAAATAGAAGTTTTCACCACTATTCACCACTGTTAATGTTTAGTGCTTTATTTCCAAAATTATTTGATAGTCTTACAGAAATATATATATATATTCTGTAATATCTGCTCTTTTATCTGGATTCAAATGCATTTAATCTTCAACATCTTCCACACAAAATCCCAAATTTCTTAAAAGACAAATTCTTTTCAAAGAAGCCCAGCCCATCTCTGTTGGGATAATGAAGGGATCTAATCATGCAATTATAAGTCATATTGAGATTAATGGTGTAGCTCACTGAGCCCTATACTACAATCTCTGCTATCTGCAGTTTATCAGTTTCACTAAACAAAGTATGTAAACAAATAAATTTGTGCTGGTTTTTGTTGGTTTCTTTGTGTTGTTTCTTTTTGTTTGTTTGTTTGTTAATTTCTGAAACAGCAACAGTGAAAGGTTTTTATAATTTTCACTTTTTATATTAGTTGTTTCCATGAATTATAATTTACAGAGATGGGAGTGATTAGCTCTCTGATATAATTTTCTTTAGAGTGATCACTGAAAGGATAACTTCTTTTCCCTTGTTTGATAAGACTGAAAAACCCTACACATTACTTTCACTAAGCTTTCACAACCTATTGTTTACAACTATGCCTCCTTCTGCCTCTCTGGTTTTGAAAGTAAAATTTCCTGTGGGAAAGTACATTTTTAATGCCTTTTTTGCCTTTTTTTTTTTTTTTTGGTTCTTTTTCTTATTCAAAGGGAACTGTTAGAAAAGAAAAATTGAATCTGAAATTTCCACAGACTTCTAAGGTTATTGCTGACTCTACTCATTCAAGCACTATCATTATCAGTAAGCTCAGGAAAAAAAATGTGGTCAAGGTATGTGTGAAGGAAACATGTATGTCTCAGTTGTGGGATGATTAAAACCCCAGTGGAATAGATGAGATGACAAAATATGGAATGAAGATGAAACTTCAAAAAACAAACACACACACACACACACACACACACACACACACACACAAAATACTGTTTGTTTAGGTATTGAATGAATATCTATCAACAAAATGTAGGTTCTTCAGAAGTGATTGCATTTACAGAAGACAGTGCAACCACTGCTAGTTTTCTAAAATTGTCCATAGCATTAGTTTACTCAGATATAGAAGTAGACAATGCTTTTATTCAGCATTGGTAGATGCCACCTCTGCAAGGCTCTGTATGGTTTTCAAATATGCTGTAACGCAATGTCTCTTGCAGAGAAGCAGTGGTCCATGACTTGTAGTTTAAATAATCATTTTTATTTAGCCAACATTTCACAGTCCACCTATAAGGTCAAGGGGCAATTCTGATCTTGTCTGACCTCTCAAACAAGCAATAACCTGACATCTTTTCTTCTCACCAGTGGTGTGTGTTATGCTTCCCACTCACACTATACCCCTGCTCAGAGAAGCCCCAGACTATACCACTCTGCTGTTCCTTTCCAGTTCTGGGGACATTTTCTGCAGTTTGCCCTATCTGTGTCTATCTATCAATGAGAGGTCTACCTTTGCCATGAATCATCCATGATAAGGAAGACAACAAAACCTTTTGATCTGCTACTCAAAATTGGGAAAATCATAGCCAAATTTCAAGAGTCTGAAATTTGGTGCAATAACCGAAGTTAGCCCAGTAGGTGAACTTTCAGGTTGACTTGAACTCTTATGAATGATCTTATGAATGATCATGGTGCTGTGAAGAATAAAAAATAAAGTGAAACATTAGCATGAAGAGATTGAGTCGAAGCAAACCAACATAAGTAAAGCAGCCCATTTTCTGAAGTCCTTTCCCAGAGTCTAAATTCACTATGAACCATTTTGTTATTGTCAGACCTTGTAGCTACAACAGTCAACTTTCCTTGTACCTGAGAAGGCCTACAGGAATTAGAAGACACAAGGAACAGAAAGGTTTTGTTCTTAGCAAAAGGAATCTTACATGGGAAAGAAATGACTTGCATAATGGGAATTTTTACAGGTTTGCTAGAAATCATCATGCTGACGTTAAGGTACTTCTCTTTTTTTTTCCCCAGCCTCTGATTGTCACTGTTATGTAATTATCAGAGATATTTTAAAAATTATTTTAGCACTTCTTCAAGCAATTGCATTGATTATAGCAAAGATATTATTCTGGAAGCTTAGCAAATGAAGCGTTGGGTAACAATATAAAGAACTTTTTCACCACTCGGTCATCATTAACATGATCTGGTCAAATACTTAATGACAGAAAAATGCTGCCATCTAATTAACAGTGAATAGTGGCCTATATATAATGAGCTGATTTCAGTCCATATCCTGTTCAAAACATAAGAAATAATTTAATTGGGGATTAAATGGCACCTGACTTGTCTATTTTGATAATCTTTAGGGCATAGTCTTTATTTTGAGTGTAAATGCCTTCGGGGAGACATTGTTTATTACTACGTTTGAAAAATTCTGTGCCATCATCCTTGCAAGTGTTATTTTTGTCACAAATCCAAAACAGCTTACTGTGCTATTCTTGTAACTAGAGAAAAACAGATGAGCTGATTTTAAGAACTATCAACCTACTGCCTTTGAAAAAGCATTTGAAAAGTAAGCATTATGCTATATAAAACCTGTATTTTTGCAAATGTAAGTGCATGTAGTTAATTTGACACCTTGCTTCTAGGCAGACTACACCTAAATTTCAATGAGAAGTCTTTTAGTGTTACTATATCCTCACTTGCGTTCACTGTCAACATTTGCTATTTGTTGAATGTATTATTTTTTTTTTCTCAGTTTCCAGATGGCAGCTTACTGGAGTTTTGATGCATGACTTGGGCATTTGGATACTAGGTAACAATGACAGATATTATCAGCTAAGTCAGTATTTCTCTATACAGCCAGATATTTTTAATAAACAAGATATTCCAGTTTAAGAATTTTGGTAGGAAAGCTCAGACTTAATAGTCTGAAACTTTTCATAAACAGGATTGTTGTGAGGATAAGTAGATTAAAAATTGTTTATTAGTATATGTTGCTGAATGGATATTCTCTAGATGGGTTTATTCACTGGATTTAAATTCTGCCCTGAGCATATGGCAAAGAAGGAAGGTTAGAAAGATCTTAGTTACAATACTTTGAACAAGCTGCAGATGATGCTATCTTTTGAACAGGATGAAAGGGAGCCCCCAGACTCTTGGGTTAAAAAGACAGAGCTCTCATCTCTGCTGGTTATTTCTCTTAATGCACTTTTCCCCTTTTCCAAATAAATCAGATCCCTCAGATCTGATTTCTAACTCTACAGATTTTTTTTTTTTTTTTTTTTTTTTTTTGTAGAGCTCTGCTGAGGTTCTGACAATGTTCACTGTCTTGCTCTGCAGGTGCTGGTTGTCATCCTATCCACTCGGCTGGAGACTCTCTCCTCTTTCGAAGTCTGCTAGGAAATAAGGTGTAGAGCCCTACTTCTTGTCCTATGTTTTGTATCAGCTTCAACCCCTCATTCTTTCTTTCCTCCCTCCTTCTCTCCATTTATTTTCACCTGGGATTCTTCAATCACAAAGAAAAGTTTGGATATACCACAAAGTACTCAATGTGCTCATAAAAGACAAAAGGTTGGAGAATCAATAAAACAGAATTTTGGCCAGTTTCTCATTTCTACAATTTTGCACTATCTACACAACCCTTAATGCCCCATTAGAGTCTGTGGGAGGTATTTGACAAGCAATGGTGCTCACACAGCTATCCCCTCCTCTCCTTCCTGTTCCTCTGAAAGTGTCTTAAATAGATTTCTCAGCACAGCACTGGTCTCGGGCACCCACTCACCATTTATCTTCCCTAGTCTTTAATCACAATCATGTGCAATTTAGAGCAGTTCTTGGTCTTTTTTTTCCCCTGAAATGTAAGAGTTGCTCTTGTCATGAATATTATTGGTCATGTATCACAGTGATTTCCAGTCATGCCATCAATTATAAACATAACTAATTGGAGTGCCGATAGGGCTGCATCTCTTCACAGAGAGGCTTCTGCCATGAATTTTACTGGCCATAAATCACTGTGTTTTCAAACAAGAGACTCCCCTTCACTCTTTTCCACTGACCTGAATCCAAGGCACCAGTATTGGCTTCCTGGAGTTATCAGGCTATGCGATGTCATAAATCCACATCTAATCAGTTCACCAAGGAAGATACTATCTCTCTCTCTACCCATACTGCTTGCAAGTCTTCCTCATGGCTGTCATATCTTTGCTGTAGACTGACATGATCAGGGGAATTGGCAGAGTTTCCTTACAGGTCTCAAGTGAAGCCAATATTCCCCACACTTTTTCCAGGCAGACACAGAGATAATGTCTATCTAAAAAATGATTCTCATTTGTCTACTCAGACGGACAACAAGTGCTGCTTCCAAGCAGTTTGTCAGGACTTCTGGGATGTATGCTGCTGCTGCACAAATGCTAAGTAGTAGACAAAATCTATCACTTTTGTTTCTCAATTATACCATTCATGGGAAATGGATCTTGTGTTGGACTGTGAGCAAGAAGGAGGGAAGCTGGGATTTTGAATTGTGCCTAGCAAAAGAACAAGAAAATTGATTGCCTTCTGCCTTTAACTTTAAGCACAATGCAGCCAGAGAAAACATAATTCAGTAGCTCTTCTGGAGGTCATGCAAGATAAAATCCCAGAAAAAAAAAATCAAGACAAAATCTGTTCCCTCCTCAGATGAAAAAAGTATCACCCTACAAGGGATGGAGGAAATGGACACTAATGTGAATGAATTAATCAGCTCCTACAATGCCAAATTCTCCCCCACCAAAACATATCACTTGCAACACAACAAATTCTAATTTTCCGATTGCATTGACATTATTCGCACAATTAACCACCAAACCACAAAATTCACTCATTACCTCAGATTTTCACTCTCCAAGAACTTTCCCTTCTGGCTTCCTGACATTTCCATGGATTCCTTCAACTACTCCAAGTTTCTTAATCAAATCTCACAGGTTTCAACAGAACAGTAAAAGACCTGTGCTGCAACCCTGGAGCCAGTGCCTGGGTGATGCCCATGGTCTGCACTGTGAGCCATGACATGACCTATGGTGTGTCCAGACCAGGCCCTGTGGTGGCTGTGGAGAGCTGCTTTGAGATGTACCTTCCCTATAGACATTCCACTAGGACTTGCACTTACATAGCAGTAAATATAGATTTCCTCAATGAAGCTGGAGTAGTTGGTATGTACAGGCAGATGCAGGGCTGCCTATTGCCCACTTGGGTTTATCCTGTATTTAGAGGCCTCCCTACTGACTTGCTTACTTCCCTTCAAACCTCGTCCAACAGTTTATCTCTAGTCCTTATTTTTAGGTAGTTCTGTTACCTAGACTTGGACCTGTCCCATCCCTAGCCTCTATACCAACACAATCATTAAAAAATAACTATCTTCTAACTGCTAGTCCTACAAATTAACCAAGAAAGTAGGCTAAGTTTTTTTTTTTAAACACAGCAATCAGCAACTTACAAAGTGCTAATTCTCTCTGCTGCAGCAGATCCCCC
The DNA here is from genome assembly GCA_011075105.1 of Heteronetta atricapilla. NCBI lineage: Eukaryota > Metazoa > Chordata > Aves > Anseriformes > Anatidae > Heteronetta > Heteronetta atricapilla. The sequence continues at coordinate 119,345,723 of CM021731.1, read as the reverse complement.
AGACCACTGTGAGACCACTGCGAGACCACTTTCTATCTTTCTATCTTTAGACCACTTCTATCTTTGCCAGTACTTCATCCCTTTTAGGCACCAGCTGAATGGAAAAGGGATTGTGAAAAGATCCAACAGAAATATTTTTGAGTCATTTGGTTAGTTTAGTGGAAGTAACCAATTTATGTGAATTCAAAAACTGATTAGGCAAGAACTGTAAGTCAACTGTACAAGCACGTGAGAAGCTCTGTTCAAACAAGAGTGAAAATGCCCATATTTCCATCAATTCAAGCATTAGTGAGCTTAGCAGAGTGAAGATTGACCATTCTAATAAACTTCTGTCTGGCCAGCTAAAACCTTTCCAATACCTAATTTAACCACTGTGCATATCTTCCAAAGTGATTGTGACAGCAAATTGTTTGCTTTCCCCATTGAAGATGATGTAACTCCTTCAATTAAATCAGAATATAGATTTAAAAATGACAAGATGAAAATGCCTCATATGACCTTTTCCTCCATTTGCCTAGTGAATAAATAAACATCAGTTTTACAATAACACAAATTATCATGGTCTGTTGTCTGTTTCCAATTACCCTTAAGCAATAAGCTTACTGGAAAAAAAAATGTTCTGAACTTTTTAGTATAAGATATAAAAAACACCACATTATTAATCTAGGGATAACATAAGTCCCATGCCTGAAATATTTTACATTTGGCAAAAGAAAGAATTCCTTACTCAGTCTCAACAAAGGGTGAATGATCTTCTACTTATTTTCAGACACATATGGTCCATCAAGATTAGAATAAAATTATTGAAGTCCTCCATTCTTTTTCCTTGAATTGATATAGTACAACTTGTGACACAAAATCAATGATGTCTTAAAAAAATGCAAAACGAAGAGTCCAAGAAAATAAGAGTGGGAGGAATGATGCATGCATCACCCAAAATTCCCAGTACACACAGCTGAGCAGTAAAAAAGAACATGGCTTAGGGCAGAGGACACCAACCACTGGATTACACACTTCCAGTAGGGAAAGCAGAAAAATATTGAACTGTGTTAATTGGGTGCCAGGGAAGGAGAAGTACAGCACACTCCATCCAATTATACAGTTGTTATTGCATATAGTGGTGTCCCCTTAAATCTCATATAGAGCAATCCCCAAAGTTAATGTACTCTGTCTTTGCGCTATCCACCTACTGGAAGGTTGTTACAAATGAAAATTAATTACAAATGGCAGCTAGTCTTATCATTCAAGGGTAAAGTACACCTTTCCAAATCTGTTTGCATCAACACAAATAATAGTTAAAGATTATTTATAATATATATGTAATTACATACATTATAATAATCCCCAGATAATATTTTCTGCAGCAAGTGTAATGGAAAGGATATACTGCTTTGAAGATTAATTGCTGAAATCTAATGTTCTGCACATATTTATGATAATTCCAAGTTAAAGTTCACCCACCCCTTTGTTCAGCAGATGCACATAGTTCTTTCTAGTTGATGCAGATAATTGCCATTGTTATGTCTGGGAACTATGGATAGAAATTGCTCCTCTCTTACTCTTCTCTTTCTTTGTATGCTTGGGTATTTTATTTATTTTATTTACCAAAAGATATGAGAAAAAAAGCTTATGCACTCGGATGAAAGGTGTTTGTAAATATATATATATTTGAAAACCCTAGACAGAATTCTGTCTGATCACTTCTCAGTAGGAGTGCCATAAAAAATATACCCTCATAAAGATATTCTGTATCTCCAGCGGGGCACTGGGACCTTCTGGGTTTCTGATGCTGCAGGAACATGATTAAGTCTTATTAGCATTTGTGTTTTACTTGCTATTACTTTCTCCTTTTCTCTTTGGCAAGAGCAAACCAGCAAACCCTGAACCATCAAAGACATTTACTTGCCTAACATTGACTAGGGTGGTCGCATTATGCAGCTTTAAGCTTTTCCAGTATCAGAGCTTTTGACTGTACAGTTGAATCAAAAGTCCTTTTGTAGGTCAGGTAGCCAGCATAATGGCACTATGGTCCTTGGTAATCCTGTAAGGTAAATAAATAATAGTTATATGAATCACAGGAGAAGAGAGAGTTTCTAATTGGGAGAAAAACAAAAGAACTACAACAAAAAAGAAAGAATGCACAGAGGACTGCATTTTTCACTGATGATTTGAATGAATTAGCAGCTTGCCTCCCCTTACAGTGGGAAATAGCATGTAACAGATAAGCAGCTGTACAAAATAACAAACTTCACTTACTATATGCACCACTGGAGCTTGCTGCAGTTGTGCATTTTTAGAAAATTATGTCCTAGCACTCTTATTTTTGCCAATGTTTGTTAATGAGTACTGTGTTCTAATTTATTTTTAATGTGCACCTTACCCCTTACTGCCAGCCATTCTTTGAATGAAGTGTTGCTTCTCCATGAGTATTTTTGCATAAATATTTTATAACTGAACTAAATAAAATAATAATAATAATAACAACAATAACAACAACAATAATAATAAATATATTATTAAAAATACCTTATAATTGATTGAGGATAAATTGCTGGAAAAGTGTAAGTAAATCCTATGTTTCTTTCACATTTATTTCTGGTATTTTACAAGGAAATCTCTTTGAGGAAAACCCACAATTTTATTCCAGTTCACACTAAATGGTAAGATGATACATTCATTATCAACATAAATAGGAATGAAACATAAATATACTAGTGATACAGGGCACCTTTGCCATAATGGAGATTATAGAGTAATGGCTGCAGATCTACTGGAACCTGATATAAAAAACACAGCTTTGTACACCATGCTAACTCTGTAGTAGCTTTTGCATCACTTTGCAATCAGGATATACTATTAAAACAAATAAACATAAAATGCTACCATGTACAATGTGAGAGAAGGTAACACTATATAAATTTAAAATGAATTCATGGTAGATAATTATCTTCTTCTGAACAATGTTAGAAACTACCTGAGTGAAATTGTCACCTTTTGTGATCACACTGAATGCTTCATCAACATACTATGATAAAGAATCAGTTTTGTGTCAACAGTGTATATCTGTAATCAGTCTAAAATAAACTTTTAATATGTGGGTCACTTACCATCTGTGATCTTGATGTATCATCACAGAAGAAGAATAATAGAAAGTGATGAAGTGCAATGACAGATGCACGTGTGTTTAGGGGATATGCCTGTAAGGACTGAATTCCTCACTTATTTATCTTCATGTTTGAGAAACTTCAAATAAAATTATTCCTAGAAAATTAATAAGAGAATAGGGACTCAAAAAATTTTCATTACAAGATGTAAACAAGCTCTTGGAAGCACATGCTTGCAAACTGTAATCAGTATGAAAGCACAAAAGAAAAAAGACAATTACTTCGAATCACAACTAACCTCAGTGAGGACAGTTTGTTGCTGCTGCTGAATTGGATCCTTTTTCTTTGTTTATCATCTGAACAAAACCAACAAATTTATTTAATTCATGCCACAATGACTGGATGCAAAAAGGGTCTATGCAGTATTCCTTTGCATAAAAAAGATTTACCAGAAGTTTGATTAAATGGAACTAAAATAGATTTGTTTTGTTGTAAACTGCACAGAATGAGAACACCATCTTCTTCCAAAGCCAGGAGACAACTTAGGTTGGGCATCAGCCATCAAGGGAAAGGGCAACTACATTTCATGATAAAAAGCTATAACAAACCCAGGGTACTTGGACACATCAAAGCAGAAGTAATTATTTGTTTAACATAAGAAATCCACTTACAAGGAAAAGTCAGTAAAGGTCATCCCAAGTTCCCTATCTTGAAGACAGATATTGCTAATAAGTGCATGAAGCCTAACTGGCGTGAACAAGGTTTACAGTATAGTTTGGAGTGCTACTGAAGATTATGTAGATACAAAAACACTGAAATGAAATAGCTTTGCTTAGCTTGCTGTCTCATTAATGAGCACATTGTTCCATCTTAAATAATAATGACAACCTCTGCCAGGCCTTGGCTGAAGTGAGTTCAGCTTGTCTTTCCTGAAATGCTGACATGTCTACCCAGGAAGACAAAAAATAATGTCCCCTTTTAAAAAGTGCCTCACCATGAAGGCTGGCAAGAAGTTACACTGAAGCCCTTCTAGCTAGCAAATAGCATAGGCTTACTGAGAGAGAAGAGTTTTCCTGCTTCGAGTGAGAAAAATCCCCAACAGGAATACTCACATCCTTCTTCCCCAAACTGAATAGATAAGAATTAATCTCCTTTTCTTGTTGTAGGGAAGTGTACTCACTGTGCATCACCCCAAACAAGTTTCATCCTGAGGCAGTACTGCCTATCTTCTACTAGCACCTTGGGCTTCTGGGCAGAGTTGCCTTGCTAGTCTTAAACTGGTCTTGACTGTATTTAAGCTGAAGCTGTCTTCTCTGCTTACTCTTTCTGATAACTTCCTTCCTTGCTAGCTGCCCTTATCCCAACTGCAGATACTGGTTCTTCTTGCTAGGCCCTTTCCACTAGTGATTTCTGCTAACCACTTCTTTCCTCTGTCTGTTCATGTCAGCCACATGGTGCTCATGCCAGTGTGTGATGGTAATATCTTCTCAGGGCAAAAACAGTAATACAGAGATGCCTTTGACACATTAACTTTCCTTCTTTATCTTCCAGGCAAGATGTTAGCAAGTATTAAATTAGGTATCTGCTCAGCCCAGGATTTTCAGATATAGGTGGGTTGCTCTAGTGAACATTTTTTTTTTTTAATTATTATTTTTTTTTTTCAGTAAACTACTTTTGCTGTAGCAAAAGAGCAAAAGTATTTCATCCTGTGGTGGTTTTACCTTGCTTGGCAGCTGAACTCCACCACAACTGTTCTTTCACCCCCCATCCTCTTCTGAGACCCAGTACACATCTAAATGTATAACTTTCTTTAAAAAATAGTAGTCCCAACTGAAATGCAAATGAAACCTGTTTAGGTTATTCCCAATGTTAATTCTCTTCAGACTCCTTTGCCCTTAACCAAATGTCCCTTGTCATCTAGACTGTCTCCTTGTGGGACCTTTCTAGGGTTATTTTTAATCCTGATTTAGAAACAAGTGTGTAGAATTTCAACAATTCATTTTAAAATGTGGCCTTATATATAGCAGCATTGGCACAGCAAAACAGAGTGCAGGATCTGTATGTAATGTGTGGCCAGTAGTGACAATAATGGGACCCATGTAGAACAGATTTCCTGGGGGGGGAGGGTGAAGATTGAAACAGCACCCTTTTTCCTTACCTGTGTGTTTCCAAAAATACCATGGGCTAATGAAAGAATATTGCTCTAGAAAACAGCTCCCTGGGGTCAGATTGGTCAGATTCAGGTTAGATATTTTCTGGCGCCAAATAGAGATTATAGCCATAAAAGTAGTTTTCAAATAACTTTCTATGTACGTATCCTGAATGCATTGGCAGAGCAGATCCTGCAGCCCTGGCCCAGCCTCTTTGAATCCTGTAGGCACTTGGCCTCAGTGCCCTTTCACTGCAGCAGTCCTGCTGCCCTTTCATTCATGCCTATGCCTTGCTCTACATCCTGGTTTCATATGTGTTGCTGAGCCTTCACAGGGCAATGTTTGCAATCCATATGCTTTTTCTTGATAAAGAGAGACAATTTTGGCAAAACAGAGAAGAAAGAGAGAAACATTGAATCTGTCTCCAGTCCTTCACATGTATTTTGGAAACATTTTGGAGAAAGAGAATGCAGCTATTTCTTTCCACTGATGATTTCTGGGACTTGTGACTATCCAGAGCCTTGGAGTTCACTATAATTACCTACTTGCATAGCTGCAAAGAGTTAGGGGCAGACACTAAGAGGAGTACCTCTGCCACAGGTGAAGTTATCTATGCTGCAGAGTGCCTGGAAACCCCAGGACCCACTGAGCAGGATTCTCACAGATCTAGATGTCAACAGTTTTGAAAGATATGGCTCATTTTCCGCCCCCGCAGGCTCATAGAGTTTCTCTTTGGTGAGGAGGAGATTGCAAAATGAGGTTTGCATTTCTGTGGAAAAGATATCCATAGGCTTCTGTGGAGATGAAAATAGAAATTAACACCTGTAATGCTGTTTAGAACTGTGGAAAATCAGCATCATATATGAGATGCTCTTGACACTTAAGGTAAACGGAAGTATTCATACGACATTGTTTGAAGGCACCTACCCTGTATATATGAGGTTTTGTTCTGAATTACCCAGTAGAGATTCCAATGTGTCTCCAGTCACTGCAGAGACTTCTCTGATTATTGATCTAGCTGCACTGTTACAGGCAGGATCTCTCAACTTCAGGTCTAGATCTTCATTCCTGACCAGTCACATCATCTACATATTGGTGTTTATACTCTGGCTCCATTTTGGCATGTCAGTTTGCTCTCTGGGTGATGAAAGCTGAATGCAGAGGAACAGCAAGTGGGTATTTGAGTCCATCTTCAGTTATAATATGCAGGCATTTACATTATTCCAGTGTTCAGCTGGCTGTCTGGATGGCCAAAGGCATTTGAGCAGGTCTTTAAGCCTTCCATTGCTTTCATACCTTGCCTCAGAACCAAAATGTTCAACTTTGTGTTACCATTGCTACTCCACAACAATAATCCTTATCCAACAGGCTGCAAAGAAACTTTTTCATTTCATAAATCACTCTCAATATCATATGTTTAGAGAACAGTTAGTATAATATGAGAAAAATCAAGTAAACATTAGCAAAGAACATGTCTGAATTCACAGTTTTACTGCTAACTAAATTTCTTGCCAATTGCATGAAATTATTTTATGAGAGATCACTGGGTTTACAGCTCTGGTTCACTAGGAACAGGGAATACATTAAAAAAAAAAAAAACAAGTAAGAAGTTAAAAGTTAAAAGCAGTACCTAGGTGCATGCCTAACATAATTAGTCTTCTGTTACTACAAGGACGAAACAGGATGTTTGGCCTGGAAGTCAAAACCAGTCCTCCCATTGCCAGCAGTCAGGTCAGGCATAGTTCTTACTAAGGCACACTGGAAAGTCAATAGTCTAGTTTTAGTGTCCACAGGCACTGAACTAGATTGCCCAGGGACAATGATCCAAAACACCTTCATATATCATTTTCATCAAGACATCTGATGAAGCTGTTGATGTTGATATTTGGATTGCTAGAAGTTTGAGAACAAATGAAATTGTTAGAAGATGGGAAAACTGGGACTAATGCCTTATGAATTTCATTTAGGGAACACAAGCTATCAGACACTGTCCCATCTGTATATTTGTTCAGGCAGATGTACTACAGCTGTATGGATAAAAACTGTTTAGAATTGTCTTCCATTAGTACTTTGCATAGTCCTTCTCAGGGGAAACCAGGGGCTAATCACATATCAGCATTATATCTTGTTCAGGAGACAGCAGTGGTCAAGTGCAGCAGAAAAATTTCAGCCTAATGCTAAAAGAGCTCACTGTTGGCCACAAATAACAAATCTGCCCACTCTGCTATGCAGTGCACATAACAGAAAAACTCCACAGACTGTTTTTGTACAGCCAGATCCCTTCCCAGTCTCACCAATAACATGTTGTCTCTCACACAGCAGAAAAAAAAAAAAAAAAAAAAA